>JAGUQC010000010.1:0-600000 GCA_018408605.1 Aspergillus unguis
TTTTTTTTTTTTTTTTTTTTTTTTTTTTTTTTTTTTTTTTTTTTTTTTTTTTTTTTTTTTTTTTTTTTTTTTTTTTTATTTATTTAAACCCCCCCCCCCCCCCCCCCCCCCAATCGATTGAACTGAAGTAACTATTGGAGGAGTTTCGTATATCTCGGCAGCGCGCAGTCACTTTGTTTGTTATGGGAAGTAGGCAGCGATTTTCAGACTTGGGCTAGAAAATTGACAAAAAAAAATTGACACTAATTTCATTCACTGTGTAAATAAAGGATCTCTTCTATCTGAATTTTGCTGTGAACAACCTCTACTAGATTTATCCCAAAGTATACTCTGTATAGTTCGCCAGTCACAGTGTGGAACAAGGCGCTAAACCCAGAAGGGATTATAATCACGTGCGTACTAACCCGAAATGGCTCTAAGTGGACAGACGCGGTTTTCCGCGTCTCCCAGCATCCCGATCTCCAACGCCCATTGCTTGCTGAGCATTGCCAGTACCGCTTCCAAAATACATCTCTAAGACAGATGGCTCTCGAAATTGCAGACGAGGCTGCTCAATCACAATCCCGCAAGCAAGATGCCCTGAAGCGCGCCGAAAAATGGATGACGAAGGGAGGGATCATCCGTGACGATTCCGACGATGAACTCGGCGACGAAGACTACCCTTGGGAGTGGATGTACGATACCGAACAAGATGATGCTGGCGAAAATGCAAATAGAGGGACGCCGAAATCTGCCCGGCGACGCTCATCGCGCCAACCACAACGAAAGATTATTGGAGCTCGAATGGGTTCTTTTGAATGCAAATTGGGCGAGGCCATTCTGCTGAAATCTCCGGAGCCAGGAAAGGACTGGGCTGGTATCATAACAGAGTTTCGTGAGGAAGAGGACGACGAGGGCGAGGAGCCCATCAAATCCGCAAACATCATGTGGTTTGCATCTCCGGACGAATTCATGTCGACGAGAAACAAGCGAAGAACCGATGCTTTGCCGAATGAACAATACCTGACGACGGACTTTAATGTCAATCCATTGACTTCGATCAACGGCAAAGCTCAAGTAATGTCTAAAGATGCCTTCTTCGCGCGGTACCCGAACGGTGCTCCGCCGAAATCAAAGGCAGAAATGGCGGAGTACAACAAATGCATTGTCTGTCGTAGGGGGGTCAGTCAACTACAGGGGCGGTATACCGAGGAGTTTGTTTGGGAGGATGTCTACCGGCCAGACCAGATTCATGACCTTGTGGACTTGATCAAGGATGGCCTGAAAGCAGCCAAGAAGCGAAAGCAGGCTGATACTGATGTGAGCTCGACTACCTATACTGGTTATTGGTGACTAACAAAACTAGTACGTTGAAACAAAGGAAGCCGTTGATGATATACCGACCACTCCAAAGAAGAAGCAAAAGGTAGCAAATGCTACGCCTCAATCCCGACGCCAGAAAGCCATGACTACGCCATCCCATAAGCGTATAATCGTCAAAAAGCCACTTGAATTTACTCCTCTAGGCACACGCGTGCTCTCGCCCTCTCATTTCGCATCGCCCTACCGCCAGGCACGCAATTTACTTCATGTATCAACAGTTCCAGACTCACTTCCCTGCCGAAAGAAGGAATTCGACACAGTATACAGCCATCTCAGTGCTGCCATTATGGAAGGAACCGGAACCTGCATTTATATTTCTGGGACACCAGGTACCGGAAAGACAGCCACAGTCCGTGAGGTTGTTGCGCAGCTGAACGCCGCGGTTCTTCAAGAGGAAATGGACGACTTCATCTTCGTGGAGATCAACGGCATGAAGGTCACAGATCCTCACCAGTCTTACTCCCTGCTTTGGCAAGCATTGAAGGGCGATAGAGTATCTCCTTCCCACGCCCTCGATCTACTAGATCGAGAATTTTCCCACCCTTCCCCGCGAAGAGTATCCTGCGTCGTCCTCATGGACGAGCTAGACCAACTGGTTACCAAAAACCAATCGGTGATGTACAATTTCTTCAACTGGCCTGCTCTGCGCCACTCTCGCCTCATTGTTCTCGCAGTCGCCAATACTATGGACCTGCCGGAGCGGACTTTGAGTAACAAGATTTCCAGTCGTCTCGGCTTGACTCGCATCACATTCCCAGGCTACAAGCATACCGACCTGATGGAAATCATCAGTACCCGTCTGGCAAACGTACCAGGGAATATCGTGGACCCAGACGCCATTCAATTTGCCAGCCGCAAAGTAGCCGCAGTCAGTGGTGACGCCCGACGCGCCCTAGATATCTGCCGCCGAGCCGTCGAGATCGCCGAACAAAACAGCTCGCTTGCCCCCATTGAAGAGCTCGATGACGATACCGAATCCCTCCCCCCAACACCGACAAAAACACCCGCGCGCAAAGAGCGAGCAAATGCAAAACAACAAGCCCTTTCACGAGCCCAAGCAGGAGCAGACACAGCTTCAGTAGCAGGAACACCCTCAAAAACCGGCACCAGGAAACCAACAGGCCGCGTTACGATAGCAACAATCAAACAAGCTATTCAAGAAGCAACCTCCACCCCTCTCCAACAATCCCTCCGCTGCCTCCCGCTCTCCGCAAAACTCTTCCTTGCTGCCCTTCTCGCCCGCGTCCGCAGAACAGGCCTCACGGAATCAACATTCGGCGACGTCATCGACGAAGCGAAGCGTATCGCCGATGCTGCTGTAGCAGTTGCCGGTGCTGCGGGTGCAGGAATCAAAGAATTCTTGCTTCCCGGTTCGGGTTCAGGTGGCAGTGCCGGGGCGCGCGTCAAGGCGTTGGGATTTGCCGCTATGGAGCTCATGAATTCTGGTATTGTTGCTCTCGAGACTGTCTCCGGTTCTCGAGGAGGCTTGGGCGGGCTTGCTAATCCGACGAGGGGAGACCGTAGTGGAAAGGTTCGGCTTAGGGTCGCCGCTGAGGATGTGAGGGCTGCTTTTCGGGATGATGTTGAGGCGAAGGGTCTAGGTCTGGGAATTGAGAATTGAGAGTTGAATTCCTTGAGTTTGTTTGAGATTTTTGGTGAAGCATTGCATGGCGTTTAGCATGGTCTGAATGGGGCGAAATTGGCATGTCCACTACTGTACAATAGTTTAATAGATGAATGATACCCTTGTATAACAGGTGATTGTCTCAGTGAAGCATACTCCATATAGTACATTCGATTTGCATTTCAGATACCTTGATAATTAACCTTGAGAAGTGACCATATCCACAACGCTGAACTCCAAAGTGCATTGAACCCATCATAAGACCTCTAATTCAAAAGCAGGTAGGGTATTCCAGTATTCCTTTACAAGATTTTGAAGAACATATCAATACCTCTGTCTCCCCAGCGTCGGCGCCCACGTCACAGGGTGCGTCTCGGGTGTAGCCGTGTCGTCCTGTTTCCAGACCTTGATCGTCTTATCCGCTTCACCAGTAATCAGACGGAGACCCGTCTTATCAAAGGTAGAAGCCATGATACCCGCCTCAGCCTCAAGAGATCCGGGCTGCGCTGTCGTATCGATAGTCTGGTACCGGTACCCAGTCTTCCAATCCCAGAAGGACATGGAGCCGTTATCACCGCCAGAGAACAGGACGTTGTCTTCGTTCACGGAGAGGGTGTTGACGACGGCGTTGTGGCCCTCGAAGTTCTGCATAAATTCACCCCCGGGACACTTCCATTGCTTGATGCTTCCTGTGCTAGCTGTTGCAAAGGTGAATTCGCGGGGGTGCGTGGCAAGCCCGCGCACACCCTTTTTGTGGTGCGTTAGGACACCCATTGACTTTCCTGCTGCGAGATCCCAGAGGCGGACGGTTGAATCGAGGGAGCCGGTAATGACCTGCGGGTCGGCTTCTTGGCAGACGAGGTCTGCAACTGTGCCTGTGTGTCCGGATAGAACGTGAATGTTGCTTCGAGTGCGCATGTCCCAGACTCGCGCAACACCGTCTCGACCACCTGTAACCAAAAGATCAAGGCGGGGATGAAGCGCAAGCGTGTAGACACCACTTAGGTGACCGTGGTAGTGACGAATAACCTTGTTCGTTTCCAAATCCCAGCACTTGACCATCTTATCCTCACCGCAGGAAAAAAGGTAAGGGTGTCGCGGCGACACAGCCAGCCCACGAACAGTAGAGATATGACCCGTAAGCGTCAACCGCAACGCACCCGTCGCAAGGTTCCAAATCTTAATCGTCCGATCACCAGCACCACTGGCAAACCACTCGTTATTCGGTTCCACAGCCAAACTCCGCACCCATCCCAGATGTCCCGAGATAACCCTCATCAGCTTCCACGGCGCATGCCATTCTGGCGGCTGCTGCCGCGTAGCCGACGGCCTCTGTATCAAGCTCTTCGGTTTATCTTCACCCCCAACACCGCCCGCGGCCGGCCCGCGGCCACCTCTCCGTACAAGGGCCGTCGAAGCGCCACTCTTATCTCCGGTTCCTTCACCCTGAGGCTTTGCACTGATCTTAGGCCGCTTTGAGCGCGCGGCGGCGGCTTGGGCTTGTTTCTCGGCGAGTGCTGGAGGGAGCTCTTTCACGTGGTCGTATTCTGTTTTTCGTCGGTAGGAGGCGCCAATCGAGCCGTTCGCGACGGAGGGTGCCACCATGAGATATTCGGCGCCGAAGAGCTCGGCTGTCCTTTTCGCGGATGCGCGCACGGCCTCTTCCGGCGTGGTTGATGGGACTACGTCCATGGTGGTGGTAGTATCGAAGGGGATTGAATGAGGCGTGAGCTTGGAGCTTGGATTGACCAAGCTGGAAGTTGGTCGTTCGTCTCGGGGTTTGCGTAGTCCTCGCGGGTGAGATGAGGAAACACCAAGGTTGAAATGCAGTAAACGAAGAGCCAGTAAAGAAAGGACTATCGTGGATCGGTGTAGAAATGTAGAGCACCGCGGTCAGGACAAGACGTTCGTCGAAGTTTCTTAGCTTCGGGTTCTTATGCCTGAGGCCTCAAGGCATCTCAAGGTGTCATCCCACCCGCACGGTCTTCCATGCTCATCTCCACCAGCATCATCAAATAAAACATCACAACGATAGTATACAACGAAAGCAGTAATTATGACAAGTGCCGACGCAAAGTTCCCTCTTCACGAGGCAGCTCGTGAGGGCAAACGTTTGTTTCCCCGCTTGCAAAACCTACCATATGTATACTCCAGCTAACAACTCACAGTTTCTATAGCCGAGTCGCTACTAAGTGTATGTTCATCCCAGCTGCACCTTTATCTTTAAGACTCCGCAGACAACTTTCCATCAGACATTTTATCTGATTTAATGCCTTTATAGGCAAACCCAAAACTAGCAACAACTAAAGACGACGATGACCGTCTCCCTATCCACTGGGCAGTGGCATACAACCATCTCCCGATAGTCGAGCTCCTTGTCGCAACCAAGGACTTTGATCCTGATGTCGAGGTACCCCTTTATACCTAGAGATTCTCTTTCCCGCATATTATAATCGGATGCTAATACTACGTTAGGATGGGAGCTGCTGGACGCCTCTAATGATCGCATCAAGTCTACGAAACGCAGAAGGGGATCCTATACTCGACCTCCTACTAAGCAAAGGCGCAGATGTTAATGTCAAGAGCACTACTGGACAGGTATCTCCTTCCTCCCTCCGTCCCTTCCTTCCTTCCTTCCACTTTGTCTCTCTCGCTTCCATCTCCAGCACTAACAATACCAGAACGCCCTACACTTCGCAACCTCAAAAGCCAACCTCTCCACCATCAAGACTCTTCTCGCCCACAAGTGCAGCGCACGCGTCAAGGACAAACGGGGCCAACTCCCCCTCCACCGCGCCGCAGCCATAGGCTCGTCGCCCATAATCCAGATCCTACTAAAAGAAGGCCGCAGCCCAGTTAATGCCACGGATGTGGATGGGCTCACGGCGCTGCATCATGCTATTTGCGAGGGCCATGGCGATGCGGCGCTTACGTTGCTTAAGAACGGCGCGGAGACGGATAAGAGGGATGTAGATGGGAAGTTGGCGATTGAGTTGGCGCCGGATGCAAAGGTATGTATCTTGTCTTCTCTTCTCCTTTGATTTCGCCCTTTTGGGCTTTGGGGTTGGGTTGGGTTAAGGAATGGGATGGTTGATGGCTGACTGGGTTGGCTTTTTAGGTGCGTGATTATATTCTGCAGGCTGCGGAGAGGGAAGGAATTGAGTTGTAGGTAGGTAGGTAATTTGGTTGGTTATGTAGATTATGGTCGAGAATGAATTGGATGGACGAAGGATAGCTAGCTTTCAGATACCCTACTCTATGCTTAAAAAATTGGACGTCATCATGGGGTTTTTTTTTTCCCATAGGAATCATCGTTCATAATATAGTCTATGTACATGATCATACAAGCATGAAATACAGCCCTCACTTCATCGTGCTATCCACCAACTCACGATAGATCCTCTTCAGGTCCGCGATGTCAGCTTCAAGCTCCTCGACCTGTTCGCTCTTCTCGCCGAGCATCTCAAGCGTCGTCTCATACCGCCTGTCGAGATCCTGGAGTTTTTGCTCCAGCTCTTGCACCTGAGCATCGGATGCCCTCTTCTCTTCGACCTCCCGCATCAGATTGACGACTTGCTCACGGGCTTCATCGCGCTGGCTGGTTATGCGAGCCAGTTCATCCTTTGACGCGGCGCGCTCGCTTTCCAGTCGCCGGACGGTGGCGCTCATTCGCTCAACTAGCTGGACTGATGGGCCTGCGCCAACAGTGGACTCGGAGATGATGTCGTTGATACCCCTTGAGTGGGTCGCAGCGCCACCGAAATTTGAAGGTGTTTTTGAGCCGGTGAAGAATTCGTCTGATTCAAGTAGATTGGGCGTTTCCGGAACGGGTGCGATTGACCCATTGCCTGAAAGAATAGGAGAAAGGACTGATGGAGCGGCTGAAACGGGGAGCGAGTTCTGTCGTGGAGGCGTGCCTATGTCGGAAAGACCGAGGCCTGGTAAAGCAGACGAGCGACGACTTGTTGGGCGGTAATCGGACATTGACATGGGTGTCTCCAAAATGCTGGGGCGATGGTACGATACAGGCGACTCGTTGCGGCGGAGCGAGCTCACTGGGCGTGAGGCTTGTTCACGCCATTTGGCTCGTTCGTCCTCAAGCTTTTGAGCCCATGTTGCATCGCAAATGGCCTTTTGCTCGGCCGTTTCGTTTTGAGCGGCGGTCAGCTCATCAGCAGTCTTTTTAAGCTTCTGTTCGGCCTTTTGCAACTCCTGCGAATATTCCTCTACCTTGTTCGAGAGGTCACGCTGGGTGTCCTGAGCTTGTTCAAGCTCCTCTTCAACTCGCTTCGCTTTGAGGTTCTGTACCTGTTAGCTGCGATATCATGACTTGTAGGCAAAATACTCACCACCTCACGAATCTTTCGCCGCGCTTCTCCCTCTCGCTTTACAACCTCGTCACGCTCTTTTTCAATATTCGCCAAGCGCGAAAGCAGTGATCCCTCTAGTGCTTGCCAGTTTTCGCTGGCAGCGGCATATTGTGTCTGCAAAGTTTCAATCTGGCGTAGGAGTTTTGCCTGCGAGTCCCCAGCAACACCTGATGAAGCTTCCTCCGCTCTTGAACGCAGAGACTCCATCTTGCTCTCCAAGACAGATTGCTCCCCTTTTAGTTCAGCTTCCAGCACCCTAGCTCGTTCTTTCTCCTGTTCAACATTCTCCTTGAGGCTGGCTACCTCTCTCTTCAGCTTCTCCTCGCCAATATCACGCTCAATCTTAATACTCGCGAGTTCCTCCTCGAGCTGATTAGCACGCTGCTTCTCGCGGTCCAGCGCATCAGAATTAGCCTTTGCTTCTGCGGTATCCGCCCGGTTATTAGCTCGAGTGAGCTGCCCTTTCATCTCCTGCACTGTTTGGCTCAAAGCATCCCGCTCAGCTGTGACTGCTTCCAAGTCGCGGGCAGTCTTCGTCTGAGCAGAAAGCGACGCAGTTGCCCTCTTCTCCGCTGCCTCGGCTCGCTTAGCCCTAGCTTCAGCATTCGCCAAATCCTTTTCTAACCGCTCATTCTTCTTTTTTGCCTCGTTCTGCAGCTTGGCGTTTTCCGCTAGCTGCTGTCTAAGCTTCTTTATCAGCGTCCTATGATCCATCTCCGTCTTAGAGAGCTTCTGTCCTTCTTCGAGCAGAAGCGCAATCCTTTCATCCTTTTCTCGTAGCTGTTTCTCGGTGCTTCCAGGCTCGGCCGTAGCAGCCGCTTTTCGAGCAGAGTCGGCAGCTTCCTGCGCCAGGTACTTTAGTTTCGATTGTAAGGCGTCAATTCGCTCAATGTACCCATGTATTTCCTCTTGTAGTCCAGAATCGGCAACGTCCTTCTCAGATTGTGAGAGCCCGTCGAATGCCTGGTCTTCTTTAGGTGCAACATCACTGCTTTCCGCGGGTGTTTCGGAAACGGTTGTCGCGGGTGCTTCTTCAGGGACACCCGCACCAGGCTCAGAAGTCGGTCCAGAAACTGGCGCACTATCCTCGCTGGTCTTCGGCGCCGCAACATCTGTTGAGACTCGCGGCGAAGACGAAGAATCAAGACTTGTCCTCGAGAGCGCAACCGCAGGCGTAGCCGCCTCACTACCCGGAGGGGAAGTTATATCCTTGGGTAGAGATCCAAGACTCGACTCGATATCCATACTCGATCGTGTGCCATTGCTCGGAACGGGGCTTGTAACGGGAGAAACAGCGGCTGGGGACGACGAACCCGCAGCGCTGCCACCGGCGCTTTGTACATTGGCGTTGTTGTTGGCGTTGGCGTTGGACTTGTTGATCATAGCCCGCGCGAGACGTTCTTGCAGTCGGTCATTTTTCCGTGCATTCGATGAGCTGCGCGATATATCTAAACGTAAAAAAAAAAGAAAAAGATGTTAGATCAAGCCAACCAATGCTACGTAATCTTGAAGAACATGGATAAGAGGGACATAAGCGTACTGCCAGATTGATCACCCGATTTCGGCCTCAGGGCATGTTGTTTCGTCTGCTGCTGTTGCTGCTGGCGCTTTGCATCTTCCTCCTCCGTCAGCATCTGGTCGAGCCGCGATTCCACGCCGGCTACGGCCTGCTGCAGAAAAGAGCCGACTTTCCATTTGTTTTGCGACATTGTGTCGCCTTTCTGTCGGCTTTCCCTTTTATCTGGGGACAATAGCGGGGGGGAAGGGAATAATCCCAGCGAAGGTAATTTCAGCGCCGTGGTATATGAGAGGAAGTTGACTAGGTAGCGATGCGAGGCCGGCTGCCTGCGTGCGAGCGATGCTACCTATGAGTCCGGAAGGCGGCCGTGGGTCCGAGTTGTCGGACTGCGTGCGTCAAGCGCAGACAGAAGCACGATGGAACGAGAGACTGGTTCGGAGAGAAAATCCATGAAATGATGCAGATTTGCGACGAGCTGACGGGGGAAAGAAAAGAAAGGAAATGAACACGAGGCAGTGAGTACTCCGCAGAAGCCTCCACGTTGACAGGTTATTGCTGGGCTCAAGGTTGCGCGTCCGGGGCTAGATTGAATCGGTCTTGGCGTCTCCCCAACTTGTCTTTAACACTGTTGCGCGAGATATTCATATAATAACGCAACCATTACAGGTTATTTATCATCCATCCTGCACAGTGACTGTATTAATCCCGTTAAAAAGCAATCCAAAACATTATGTATGTCCATTGACCTCTCTTCTTGTACTCCGTCGACAGATCAGTAATATATCAGTAGCAGCAGCAGCCGCTCAATTATGTACACACATTAGAGCAGAACGTCGTGGTGCTCATGACAACAAGCATGAAATATGTACAGTGCAAGTTCCACTCAACACCGACTGTTGAATAATGTAAGGCAGAAGCAAAAGCAGAAGCAGAAGCATCGCAAAGGTAAAACACCAGACACCGGCATCCGGGGATATATGGTAAGGCAAGGCAAGAAAGGTAAGCAAGTGGTCTTTCCGATCCAGATCGAACCAAAAAGGTAATATGTGAACGAAGTGAAGTGAAGCAAATGGCAAATATGCAAATCGAGAATGACCAAAATGCTGTTCAAGGTTGAGGGGAGCGTGGGTATCAATACGTGGTATTAAGTTAGGTGATTAAGACCGGCCAAGGAGGTTCTTGAACACATTGCGCTCAGTGAGAATCTCGGCTTGGAGACGGCGTGTTTCGCGGAGGGCCTCGTCACTGCATCATACATTAGCTCATCATTCAAACAAGTATATTGGGTGTTGACTTACCGAGCAGATTGCAACTCAGCCACATCGATTTGAGCACGGTTCATGCGGCTCACAACCTCACCCATCTCGCGATCCGCCTCGCGGAGCAACTTCTCCAACTCCTTGACGCGCTGATCCAGCGTCTCAGACTTAACGACCTGGTTAAGCGCAACGCCATCACCGCTCGTCGTCTTATCGAGACGCGGCGAGCGTGTGATAAACGGGGTGCTGGGCGGAATAGGCGAGAGAGAAGCCGGGCTACGCGAGCCGTTCTTCATGCGCAGGAGCTGCGCATTGTGGCTTTCTTGTAGCTGGCGGACTTCGTCTTCGTGGCGAGAGATTTCGTCATCTGCGTGCTGCTGGGCGTTCAAGAGGGCGTCCTCCATGTCCTTGAGGCGGGATTGCATTTCGTTGATGCGGATGGCAGAGTGCTGTTGGTCCTTTTCGCCCTTGCCGATGGCATCGGCGAGACGCTTGCGCAGGGCAGTGTTTGTGGCGAGCTGTTGGCGGACATGCAGAGCTAGCATGTCGGTGCGGTTGACAGACTGCGCAAGCTCGTCCGTGTCGCCGCTAGGTGAGTGCGCAACGCTGGCCTCGGCTTCTTCGCGGTCTGCCTGGAGTTGCTGGTAAGCAGATTCGAGGGAGGAAGAAGTTGCGACGACTTCTTCTTCAAGTTCTGCAGGGATGGCAATGTCGTGCTCTTGTAACAAGACGCGGAGCGAGGCAGTCTCTTGCTCTGCGCGGTCGAGGTCCATCTTCAGACCTGCCAGACCCTTCTCGCACTGCCATTTCTGGTCGAGCGCATCTTCGGCGCGGTTTCGGAGGTGGTTTACCTCGTCACGCAGATTACGCACCTCACGCTCATAACCAAGTCTTCGTGGGGAGCCGGCCTCTTGTGCGCGGGCTAGTTCGAGCTCCATAATACGGATGCGCTTCTCCGTTTGTCGGGCCTCCTGAGCTTGTCTTTCAAGTAGTCGCTTGAGAGCACCGTGGAGGGCATCGCGCTGAGCCTCGGCACCTTCCACCCGGTCCGCCAGGGATTCTCGAGTGTCTGTACCGTGACGGTCCTTGCCCGATACTGAGTTCGACCGCGATAGCGAGCCAGGTCGTGAAGTGTTTCTAGGAACGCGAGCCAGCGAATTCGATCTAGACAAGCCGAAAGCGCTATTCCGCTTCATCGGTGCATCTTCCTCTGCAATAGAGGCAAATCGGCCTCCTCCTAGTTGAGAAAGGGCCGCGTTCTCGATCTTCAGAGCCTCAACCTCTTCCTTCAATCGCTGCACTTCGGCTGGGTCAGCAAGCGATTTGCCTTCTCGCAGCGACTCTCGTTCTGTACGGGACTGCTCCAATTCAACTCTCATTGCAGTCAAAAGATCCTCAAAGTTATCTTTGATCTGTCGTTCTTCCACCAGCTTGCGGCGGGTGCTTTCCAATGAACTTTCGAGCTCACGGACTTTGGATTGAAAATCTGAGATTTCCGTCCGTTCACGTCGAAGCTGCAACTGTTAATACAGTACCCAGATACAACGGTTTATGGTCCAAAACCTACCTGAGAAACCTGAGCTTCGAGAATCTGAACATGAGACTCCGACGCTGTCCGTCGAGTCCGTTCTTCTTGCAGTTTTTGGCCAATCTCAACCCTAAGCTGAGCGCGCTCCTGCTCCGCAGCGCGCTTATACTTTTCTATATCTTCAATTCGGCCACCCGACTCATACGCATAGCGAATGGAGCTAGTCCCCGAATCCGAAAAGTAATCACTAGTCCGCCGATTCGGCGCATCTGATGGTAACTCGGACTGTAGCCTCTCTACCAAATCTTCCAACTCCATTTCCCGGCGAATCGACCCCGCCAGTTCAGAGCTGATTTCCCGCAGCTCATTCTCTAGCTCCGCCACCAGGGCGGCTGAGCCTGTTTCTAATAGGCCTCCACTGCTTAGCGAGCCATTGCGGACGGGGTAGTGCCCGTGTGCTCTCGCGGATGGGTCAAATGGTATGGAGGTGGACGGCGTGATGGAATAGGATGTACTTGGTATTGAGGGAGGCATTGGTGAAGGTAGCGGAGATCGACCGCCGTCGGAGATTTCTGTGCTCGAGGACTCTCCGCCGGGGGAGGTAGCGGCTCTCCAGCCGAAAAAGGAGCTGATTTTATTGCCCGGCGTTTTCGGCTGCCGGGGATCGTTCACGCCGTTTGGTATACTCCGGGCGTTGGAGTCAATGTGTAGAGGTGGGGGGCGGTTCGCTGGCGGATGCAAGGCCATTGTCGTGGCACGTTTATAGTGTGCGGGAGGAGAGGTAAGGACGGGGATAAACGGTTCGCTGACAAGACGGCTGTGAATTGGCGTCCCATTCGTAAATTGCGATTTATATAGGTTGGTTATATCGTCCTCGCTGTCTTCGCTGTCGTCTCCTTCCCCGTCAACATCTACAGCAGAGGCGGAGGTGTCTATGCGGAGAGGAGTCTTGAGAGGACTGCCTCTAGGAAACCTGGAGAGACGAGACGAGAGTACGTGGTTAGTCCTGTAGCGACCCAGGCGGACGACGAACATAAGACATCGATAGACACGAAGGATGAACAGGAGGGGAAGGGGACAAGGGGGAGGGGGGCTGGTTGGGGGAAGATAGTACAGGGGGTGGAGAGGCAAAGTAGGGCTATGGTGACATACCTCTCTGGGTTCCTGCGAGCAAAGAGCGGCTGGTCCCCACGTGAAGAAGACGGCCTAGAGTTTGATACGGGGGATGCGAGGCTATTTGCGACAGAGCTTCCTCGAGAATGAGGAAGAGAGTAGGAGGAGCGCGGCAGCGGATCGGCCTGGGAGGAGCGGTTTGAATAAAGAGAAGAAGAGGAGGAAGAGGTCGACGGCCCAGATCGGCGCGCGTGCGTAGTGACCGGAGGAGAAGCCGTAGACGGCAGAGGTTTCCTTCGCACGAGAGTCGGATCGGGCTTGGGAGAGGCAGGAGAGTCAGAGACAGAGAGCCCGAGGCCAGGGACAGTAGTGGCTTCAGGTAAATGGGGATGATAGGCGCCCGTTGCGACACTGTCAGTGGCAGCAGTAGTGCCAGGACCAGGCGGAGAGATCCAGCCAGGGGCCATAATCTGATTTGATGAAACGAAAATTAGTCGCTAATATGAAGAGCGATAAAAATAAGACTGGTGATATTCATGGGAAGAGAACAGAAATGGAAAGGATGCGAAGGATGAGCGACGACGCCAGCGAGAGAGTTTGGTCGTCAAACCCTAGGCAGGCGGCGCTATCATGCAAAAAAGAGCAGCGGGCGAGGATAGGAGAAAAAAGGGCGCATTCATCGAATGAGAGGCGAGGACGACGGTCAATGGGCTTTGGATCGACAATCGGCCATTGCGACGCGCCGGCGACAAAGAGCGAAAGCGGGAGCGAAGTGGGTTGGCGATAGCGGATTAGGGGCGGAAGGCTGAGGATCGAGTCAAGAAGAGCATAGACTCGGATTTAGAGTGCACGGCTGGCCTTGCGACTGCGAGAGAGCGTGTGTCTGGAGATCAGGAGATGAGAGCTGGAGACAGATTCAGGGGGGAGGCCGAGAGATACGGAGATGGGTGGGTCAAAGCATTGAATTGGAGTCCATCCTTGGAACACACTCTCTCCTGCAATTGCGAATGTACGGAGTAGTTGAAATACAGATGGCAATTGGTGCACTGTCACTGTGTTCTAAAGCCAAAGAATCCTCATTGTTGTCCTCTGTACTCTGCATAGCAGACAAGCCTGTGAGAGGACTAAGACTAAGAGACTAAGTAGCACGGGCGGCTAAGCAAGGACCAACAGCACGATCCAACTGATCCCCACCATCAATCTCAGGGGCATTCCGGTTCTAGACATTCACTTAAGAAGGACTGCCTCTGGTTCATGTTGAAACAGCTTACATTCTTAGCCTAAATTGAACTCTGGAGTTGACAAAATAAAGTTGTTGAATTGATATTACTCCGGACTGGTTAAACATAGCATGGTTAATGCACATCTTACACAGCATAAATACTCCGTGCGACTCAATAGTTTCCGCCGTTTCAACAGCCGCTGGATATAAATATCCCGCTATTGAGCTTCAAAACATGAGGCGTTCCAGACTATCTATTTCTGTCCTCATGCAAGGACTGATATAGCAGTACGTACTCCGTAGTCTCCGTCTTTCAATAACGCTTTGTTTTGGATTGAATAAAGCCCCTTGCTGTCGGCCTCTTTTCTATACCCAATTGGCAGCCTGTCCGGTTCTGGCCAGTGGCTGAGTGGTTCATGCATGAAACCACACCATCAGCAATAATTGTTGACTCGTCATATCTGCAGAAGTAAGCGCCAGACTGCCAACTGGTCCGTTGGGTTACGTTGTTGGTGACGATTAGCTGTTTTGGGAATAAAGTTGGCCATTGCTTATGCTTAAGCCTCGTATTCATTCTTCAGGGCATTCTTCGGATCTAACCGGTGGTTGATACATTCTTGACCAGCGGTATCCTGGAGTATGGATTGTTTGAATGGAGATAAAGTTGGAAATACCATAATCGTAAACATCGCTAGAATCGCTATCTCGCCGTAAAGTACGCCAACTCGGTGCGCCATGTGTATATACCCAGACCAGCACCATATAAAAAAACATATCAATCATAGAACCATTACCGTGAACCATATATAACCCCATTAGTAGGGAATAAAATCAAAACGCATTCGATCTAAACATAATGATTAGCATGCGTTGAAGAAATGAAATTGAGGACATACCTAAGAACCGATTCCAACTCTCATCCTCATTCAACTGGTGCGCCCAATACTGCTCCAAGAATTTCAAAGACTGCAGCACATTCGGCACCCGGATCGTGTCGTACAGCTGCGACAAGAGATCCCGCACACGCTCTCTATCTTCGCCCTGAGCTTCGCAGCCCGCAATGAACAGCGGGGTCGTCAGCATTGTCCACGGACTAAGACCCGGCGACGGTCCGATCTGTTCAGTGCATTCGAGAATCTTTTTGACGGAACGCTGCACGGCCGGTGATGATGCTGGTGTCCTTCGCAATCGGCGTTCGATTTGGATAAGTGCGCTGTGCTGGAAAGCCACGTTGCAGAGAGTGAATCGCATAATCTGATCCTCGGAGAAGCCCTCGACACCAGGATAAAATGTCGGCGGTGACCGTGCCCCTTCATCAATCAGATTATGCACAGAAGACTCCAATGCCATGACCTCCTCAGCATCGGCTGCTTGGTCCGGTGGCGTCTGCCACGCTGCTGCTCCAATACCACGGAACACTGTCGCCAGACTGACAGTAAAGCCCCAGTAATCGTCCAGGTAGTCCGGTGTATCCGCAGACGGACTGACAGTATTTGAGATAGTCTGGCACGTAACACCACCAACAGGAGGTCCATTCCCCGTTAACGCCGTCAAAGACACAATCGATCTGTACCATCGATCGAGATACCTCCGGAATCCCTCTGACGAATCCGGTGCCCATCCGTCCTTCCCACGAGCCGCAATCATTAGCGCCTGCGCACCCTCAATATGAGCCCGCCATGAATTAGGCTGGATAGCACCCGAATGGATCTCTGCTAGACATAGCGTCCGTGCCGTCGCCAGCAAAGCATCCGATCCTCTAGTCCCTGGACTTTGGAGCTCTTTGCGAAAATGCTCTAAACTCATAGCCATCAACCGCGCGATGTCTGGTGCTGATTTGACGTTCTCTGACTTGTTGTGTAGGGCCTGGATGTGTATTGCGGAGAGCGCCATCGTCGCATATAGCAATGACGGTGTCTGGAGGGCCATGGGGACAAGCATGCGGCAGATTTCCTGCTGCATGCCGGAGTGGCACGCTGTGATCTGGGACGCATCGCTAAGGAAGTGATGAAGGAGCGATTTCTGGTTCGTATTGAGGGAGGTAAACGGGTCGACGGATTGAGGAAGAGTGATCGTTGCAGGGGCTGCCTGTATTTGTGCAGATGTCTGTACGGGTGATGGCGAGGTTAGAGGTAAGGGAGCGGGTGCGGCTTCAGTTGGTGATGAAGAAGAAGCGGTTGTATAGATGAATTCGCCCGGAGAGTACTCTGCATCAATCCAAGTGTTAGACACCGCCAAAGACAATACATAGAGGAAGAAAACATACCTAGCTTCTGCATGCACGACCCGAATCTCGACCTTGAGAAAGCCCTCCCACCCCACTGCAGCTGCATCGCATACCGACACTGCGTCCCCGCAGACTTGCACCGACCACAAGTAGGACGCTCCTCATCACATTTTTGCCGTCGAGATTTACATCGCTTGCAACCGCCAAACGATCGTGACATTGGGGATGATTTTCGGACTCCGCGTTATCAGATGAGGAGGTGCGCGATTTTTTCTCCCCGCCTCTGCGGTCAACGTCTCGACGAGCTCGCCGTCACTGATGATGGAAAAAGAGAGTAGAACGAACGGTATAGTGAATGATCAAAATCGCAGAAAGGGCTAGGGGGAAAATATAACGACAAGTTCGAGCGGGGTATCGAAAGTGACAGCCGGGCTCGTGGCCATGGCGGCGCTGGGTGGCAATCATCCGCGATAAGCTGCTGAACCATGGGCGATCTATATAGCGGCGATCACGGTCCACCAATCTACGCACAACTGGCCCTTGCCAATTGCGAGTCTAATTTTTAGACTCTCAACCGTTTATTGCGCTGCGCGTCATGTTGGAACCTGGCCATTTGGTGTCGTAAAATGCCTCAGTACAGAGTATGGAGTTAATATGTGGCTCGGCGGTTGGTGTTAGGCGTGCGGTGAAACAACTCGGTATGGATGAAGATCACTCTATCAAGGAAGATACGATTGCTATGAAGTACCCACAAAAGATTGACAAATCACGCTGCAAATTCTTTACAAATAGGAAACAACTGAGGTGATATACCGTCCTCATCGAGGGAAATGTACAAATCAATCGTCAAAGGTATAACGCAGCCACTCCCCTACTGCTCGCAAACTCTCCCATCGCACAGACTCGTCCTTGTCTGCCATCAACTCCATTACCCGCGTCTTCAACCCTAGCTTCTCTAGCTGGGCTCGCCGCTCAGGAAGTTCCTTGACCAGATGTCCTACATCGTTACAGGCAATCGCAAGAACCTGTTTGTCATTCTCCCAACCCTTGGACATGATCTCGCTGAGCTTCTTTGGAAGGGCTCCACTGGACTCATCCAGAATCCGGCGGGCATTCTCTTTCCAGAAAGTAGGGTTTCGGTGCGGCGGAGACCATCGTAGATGGCCAGACTGCAGCTCTGCCGCGTACTGATCAAACGTTGTCTGGGTCTTGGTGTACTCTTCGAGCGTCTCCGACAAGTACTTCAGGTCTTCCAGAAGGTCGGGGTCTGTTAGGTGTCGACCGGAGATGTTCGAGAGTAAAGCAGGAACGCGGACAAACACGGCAACTGGAAGGAGGCTGGCACGGTTGGAGGAGAGGAGGTTCCTGAGCGTCGCAAGGAGAAGACGGGTTGTCTTTTCTTTTGGCGATAGCCGGAGGAGGTGAGAGTACAGCTGGATAATTTCATGGTCCCTAACATCGTCAGTCACATTCTCAAACCATCACTGGAGTTACTCACGATTGGAGGTCATCCCCAATCAGACTAGCCTCGAAGCTCAGTTGCCAAAGCACCAAAAGTACCCGGTATAGAAGGTTTAGGCCGACACCGCCCGCAATGCCTACATCAGCAGCTCGCGAACTACCGGCCAAAGTAGTGCTAGAAGCATTGTCTTTTGCTCCCGCGGCAGTACGTAGAATCTCAATCAAAGGATCAACTGTTTCTTTGCGCTGAGCCCAGAAAATCTGCCGAGACCTAGATGTGCGAAGCAGCGCCGATAGTCGCTGTACTCCAATGTCCTGGAGTCCGCTGTCCTGGTTTTGAGTCAGGGTAGACAAATAGCTGTATAGCTGGGGAAGAGCTTCCTCGTCTTGCGGAGTCGACTTTGAGGAGGACGTAATACTAGCCGACACAAGGTCCGTCAAGAACGTGGAAGTGAGTAGAGGAATAGGGTCTTCGGGATTCGTGGAATGGCGCAGGAGAGGGAGAAATGGCTTGTATGGTTGGGGATGGGCGATCAAAGCGGAGGAGAGCGACGGAGCATCTAGCAAGCAAACTTGTCAGTGGGAATTATGAATGAGTGCTCGTTGGTAGTACCGTTGATCAGATCTGCTGCCAGCACCAGAATATACTGTACAATATCGCTTCTCCGCGCCGCCGATTCGAGGACACTCTTCCCCGCCGAACCTCCAGCCAGCAGGCTCACATACCCCGGAACATCCCCATCAATTGTCTGACGTCGCTGTTCCTTGCGGACCTTGTCTACCGCCTTGATCTTTTTCAGGTGGTCATCTGTAATGTTTCCAGCTCGAACAGCTCCCTCCCACGGGATGGGACGAGCTCGGATGTTGTTCTGAAGGGAGCTGAGGTAGGTCGGGGGGTCCAGTGAGACTGTCGACATTGTTTCTGGCAGGTGATGGGCCTTACCAGCTGTCCACAGGAATATGAGAAGCTAAGGAGAGGCGGGGTGGTTTAGAGGACTCGTGGGGGACAGCTTGTAGTGGTCAACCGGAGTTCTGGCCCATGATCCGACAGCTACAGTCCGCCGTTGACTGCGGCTTGGCGGCGCGTGGACTCTCGGGGTAAGGTTTCTCCGGACACCGATATATAGTCCTTATAGTTATATCCTTTCCTCTTTCATTCCAAAGAGATCATAGACACAAAGCCTCCTTACTGACCTTTTGATTGTTTATACTAAGAGAATTCACTCTTATACTTCAAGTCACATTTATATCAGCGACTATGTGTGAGAGACATGGGACCCGTTCGACGAACAGAAGCTTCGAGACTTGTCTTGTCGTCTAACCTCCCCATCCGATTGATACAATGTTAAAAGAGGCGTTCCAGGGCATGTGCCCCATCATCCTTTCATGTCCCAGTCAATGTCCTATTTGTAACTGCGGGAATGAACATCAGGCCTAGCAAAACCTGTAAATAGGATGATGAAAGCCTTGCAAAACGAAGCCTGTCACAATCAACCAGGAGGTTGAGTGGTATCCCGGCAACCGTCAGCTGGACTAGCAATGGCCAAAGCTAACGGAGTATCTCCATTATGACGGTGCGCTTCGATATTGGCCTCGTGGGCGAATAGTACCCGAACCACGGAGGGATTCCTGTACTGCGCTGGAGTTATCCCTTGACTCAATATCTGCTCCATGCCCAAGCAGTATCTCACCTATCTCCTTACGGTCATCCCTGCTGCTCCTGGTAGCAAGTGCTAGCGGGGTCTGCCCATTGGGATTTCTTGCTCCTAGGTTGGCACCCCTTTCGACCAGTAACCTAACCATCTCCACGTTCCCTTGTTTGCAGGCTAACAATAGTGGTGTTTGACCGAATCGGTCTGTGGACTCGATTTCTGCACCATTCTCAAGCAAGACTGCAGCTACTTTCACGCTTCTGCTCTTTCCATCAATGATGGCGAGTTCCAGAGGAGTGCGCCCATTTGCGTTTTCTGCTTCTAGGTCGGCGCCCCATTCAATCAGCAACTTAACCATCTCAGAATGCCCTCTCAGGGAGGCCAGTGATAACGGTGTTTGACCATCTTGGTCCTTCCTATCAATGTCCACTCCGGCAAGCCCTAGAAGAAATCTTGCAACTTCACATCCATCGTCCCCACTCATAGCAGCCAACGCTAAGGCTGAACGCCCCCTGTTGTCCTGTGCCTCCAAGTTCGCTCCCTTATCAAGCAAGGTCGTGACTATCCGGTCTTGTCCAACTGAAGCGGCCAGGAGCAGCGGGGTGAGTCCATTAACATCTTTGGACTCCAAATCAGCGCGACTGTCGATGAGTAGCTTGATCACGTCTGCACATTGTTTGTTTCCACTCTTTGCTGCAATACCCAACGGAGTTAATCTGTTTTTCTCTTCCTTCAAGTCTAGCCTAGCTCCAGCTTGGATTAGAAATTTGACGAGCTCAAATTGGCCGCTTTCAGCAGCCTGACATAAGGGTGTCATGCCAGTAGAGTCCCGAGTGTTCACATCAGCGCCTCTTTTGACCAACATCCTGACCATTGGTTCACACGCATGGGGACTTTGAGCGGCCAGAGCAAGTAGGCTGTCCAATTGGTTATTTTTGGAGGCTGCAATTGACTTGAAGAGCTCATTTGCCACGTTCACGTTGCCATTCCTGATCGCGGCCTCAAGCGATGCATGAATCCTTCGTTGCTTATCAGGACTGTCGATTCCACGCAAACGGAGTATCTGGACTATGGAAGCATTCCCACGTTGAGAAGCTATGACAAGTGGACAGGGGTTTGTCTCAACGCTGGCGCCTTTATTAAGGAGGATTGACAGGATTTCTGGATGATTCTCTCGAGCTGCAATCCAGACTGGAGTATGGTAGGTATCAGACTGAATCCCGACATTTACTCCTTTAGTATTAGCAAGCAACCGTGCAACTTCGACGTGCCCTGTACTTGCTGCATAGTGGAGTGCACTTCGTCCATCTGCGTCGAGCCCATTTATGTCACAAATTGTTAGTAATGTCTGCACCGTCGTCGTGTACCCCAGCTTCGCGGCAACATGCAGGGCTGGTAGGTATTCTCCGATCAATGGCAGATCACAGATTTTCGATATCCCCTGTCCTGATTCCACCGCAAGCTTGAGCAGCGGTATATGTTGTTCCTTGACAGCCCAACCATAAAGGGCGTGGATGCGAGAGCTCAGCGAGCGGCCGCCTCTTATCCACGGGTGGAAGTTCCAGGTTTCATTGAAGGTCAGTGCAATCTCATTGAACTTATCCCACACTAGTGACGTGGGCGCTATATTTTTGGTCTGCATAGCCCAATTTTCCGTTGCGTATTTCAAAAATTTATACTGTGCGCGACTTGGAGATGACTCGGTTCGAATAATAAGAGGCACACGGATAGACTCAACTTGCTTTGTGCCTAGCCTCCACGAAAGAAGGTTGGCAAAGGTAGACGACCCCACAGACTCCCGAGCCATTGTCATGAGGTCCGGAATCTTCACATTCATTGTTTCCTGTTTCCGTCGGTCGAGTTGAAGGCAGAAATCAGCGAAAGAGAGGTACGAAACGCACAACTCTCCGCATTCGAGTTGGCCCTGCTGTAGGCTTTCGGGCCATGAAGTCAATTCATCACTATGCTTCCAAAGATATTGGTTCACGGACGGATGTGCAAAGCGAACCGAGTTGTCCACAGGGTCTTGAACGAGTAGATTGGCACAGCAGCCGACGGTAAAATCTCTATTCGGGATACGTCGAGAGTCCCATTTGTCATCATCGATATCGAAAGCCGCTGCCTCTCTCAACTCTTCGATCAGGAGAGGCCGAGACGCAAAGCTAACCCACTTGAGTATCTTTATTGTGCGTCGATCTGTTGATGCGATGCGTTTCAGGCAGCGATTGTACGTCTCCTCGAGATCCTGAGGCAGGTTGCTCAGTGCCTCGCGAATTTCTGCATCCGTGACACAGGTCTCCCAGAGAACCTCTATTTGGAGATATGCCCATAAGAACCTGCGCAGAAAGTCAGCATGTCAGCACCCAGGTGATTTTCAAAGAAGCTTCCGCACATTTGAGACGACCTCGCGAGAAGCTCATTCTTAATGTCTTCTAGAAGCTCCCCATCATCCGTGAGCCTTTTATATATCCGTTTCTCATTGGTACTCTCGTCTATAAAGGTCTTGATATCTCGGATGATGTTAGAGCTTGTCGGAATCAGGCGTACTTCGGGGATTGCCGTAGATATGTCGATGTTACCGGGAAGATATGGTCTGCTGAAAAGTGAGATCCTGGCTGAAGGATCATTATCAGAAAGAACGCGAAAGAATTTAAGAAGCTTTCTGATATCCCCCTCGGGGAGAGAATCCATTCCGTCGAGAATGTAAATAACGTTTGGGATTAGACGGGCTATGTCTAGAATGATGTCTGCTAGGTCGTCAAATTCAGGGTCCATACGACCAGGGCCGAAGAAACTCCTAAGCATTTTTTGGACTTTATCAGAACCTTGAGTCACTGTGTCACGGCTTAGTAGTGGATGGAGCTGGTTGAGGAAGCTGGTGAGGATAAAGGATCCATGTAATGATTGAGGTCGGTCAGGTTCACAGTAGAAGAAAATCACAGGGGTTTGATCATTCTCTCGATGACTCCGGATCATGTCCACGACAGAGGTACTGTTATCGGATTAGCATCGCACACAGCATGCGGTCCAAGTGCCGTTAAACTCACGCTATAATTGTCTTCCCAGAGCCAACTAATGCAAGTTAGTAATAGATAGAGCACAGGCTGCCTCAAATAACAGCTTGGACAAGGCTTACTCGTGCCAGTGCATAACAGATACGGAAACTGATTCTCATAGAACCAAGCGTCAAAATCAAGATGCTCTGTAAACCACTGCGTAGTATTTGCGAGACGTTTGTGCGATAGTCTTCGGTGGACCCTTTCATGATCATAACCTGAAAGATTATTCTGGATCACTACGAGTTTATCTGCAAGCTGTAAGTCGAGATCAAGTCTTGCCAGCCGGTATGGGTACACTCACCGTCAGGTCGATCCGTGGCCACGAAGGACGGCTCTGGTAAAGCTCGAAGATCACCACCATACCAGCGTACCATCCCTAGATCGTGATTAGAGATACCTCGCGAGAAATATAGATCCCTCCACTCACTAGCTGACCGCGAATCATATGTTAAGGGCATGATGCTAAGCAGTGCCTTCGTGTAGGCGGCAGCAGTCATCGCTGCATATGGCTGCCACTGCTTGTTCTTGTGCGAATCGGCATAGTCACATATTCCCCGAACTACGACGCAAGGAAAGTGGTCAACTAAACCTGCAGCCTCCATCTCGAAACAGAGAAAGCCGAACTTCCGGGCCAGTCTATCTCGAGTAGCCGCATGTTTCATTACCTGGTTTCCGGACGCAATCAGACCATAATGGATACGTGGTGAGTTTGAGGCTCGAGGGCGGCGAAGAACAGTCCTTGCTTTATCACGAGAATTGCATGTTTCCTCTGTATTCGGATGATCGTAGCTAGAGTCGAAGAGTTGATCCTGGTCTTGACCAGGATAGACAAAATCAGTATCAATCCCTTGGTATCTTGCTGCTGCTTGGGAGAGTATTGCTGGAATATGGCCCTGGCTCAGTTGCTGCTGCGCTTGTAACCGAGCCATAGCAGTTAGGGCAGCGTGGGGTGGTTTATTCAAGGACCCTGTATGTTCAAATTGGCCACCGGCTATTGTTTTGCCAAAATCATACTGTATTACACCTCCGGAATCTCTTGTCGGTTTGCTCACCACCACATCCCCGAGCCGGATATCTGACTCCGCTGTTGGTACTCCGCCAGCAATGCCAACCATTAATCCAACTTGTAATAAAGGGTAGCTTGAGCGCATATTTGCGGCCACAGATGCTGCAGAAGCTGTACCGTAGATCCCGAGTGGAAGACAAGCAATGACAATACAATGCAGTCCGATACGACCATGAAAGTAGGTGTTGTGGTCTCCCGGGCTCGTTGGTAAGTCGGGGTGTTCCTCGTCAAGCATGGCAATGGCCGCAGCCATCTCCACGGGAAGTGCGCATATCCAACCAACGGTATAATCTGTATGACGCTTATTTGCCATGTTATGAACTGTGCGGCGCTGCCTGTGGCCCTCTGGACTAACGGAGCGAGAGAGCAAAAAGCCAAGCCAATGCAAAGCGCTTCAAACTCATGAATTCACTCGCAACCAAGGACCATGCAGAGTCAAACGAATTTTTTGTTCCGTTGTGATTGAAACAACGTGAACATCAATGGCTATCTGGTTCCCGGCTTCGCAGGATCTTTGCTGATTGAGCAGCGGACGAGGCTAAAATGCAAAGACATCACTCGTGTCTTGGGCATGGCGCTTATTCCTTTAGGAAGAAGCCCCGCCTCTAACTAACCCATATCCAATCGTCATCACCTTGATTCAAGGCTACCTGAGAACATCTGCGCCGCTAGAAGTTGTCTTCTGTTTGAGCCTCTGCTCTGCATGTTTGGAAAATAACCGATCACATACCTCAGTTGTCAATACATTCTATGCAATTTTCATTGAAGTAGGATATCCAAGCAGATAGCCCTAGTTTATGTCCGAAGTGAAAGACGCCAATGCGAACCTCATGTTCTCCAGTAGTCATGGCCGGAGAGGAGCAGGTTATTGTATATGGCCCAACAGCGGCGCGATAACGTTGTTGAGAGTCTTAGCAGCCTTGTGCCAGGCTTTTGTCATGGTCTCTAATCCTTGAATGGATCGTAAGAAGGAAAATGATGGCAGGCGAGTGAAAAAGATCAATGCGTGACTTTCCATACAACTGTCACATCCAAACAGGGAAGGTGTGGGGATGAGCCCGTATGGAGCTCAGTGTTTGCTCTGTTTGCTCCATAAATACTCCATGAGGACCATAACATCAACGGCGGTTTCATCTCCAGCACTTCATTTCGTTTTCTCCCTACATATATGTCCTGATTTCAAGTAGCAGAAGAATACACTTCGTTAATATCTCACTTGTTCCTTGCAAACTTATTGATCAACAACCAAACGTCAAACCGCCGACTGCACTCTCCCGTCACTATGGACAACCTCCCAGGTAATGTCGCGAAGCCCATCAAACCACCTTTACTAACAAACGCCATTTAGGATATATTCAACCGCTGCTCCAGCACCCCCTTGTTCAAAACATCGCATCTTCACCATTCGCCTCCAACGTCGCGCACCTCCACGCGCAATACTTTGAGCCCTCCATGGCGCACCTCAAACAAACCTACCTTGATCCGTCCCTCGCGCACTTGCGCCTGGAATACCTAGACCCCTACGTCGTGCAGCCTCTTGCACACATGCTCTCCTCAATGCCGGACCTCGCCTCCGTACTCGTCCTCATCTTCGTGCTTCTCGTCTCGCTCAAGGTTCTCGATTATACGCGTCGCGCGGTCATGTTTTGGGTGTGGTTGACGATGCGCTTGGTTTGGTGGAGCTCCGCTATCGCTATCGGACTGTACCTTTATAATGCGGGTTTGGAGAAAGTGATGCGCGATTTGGGATTTGTCTTCAACTTCCTGGTGGGACTGTTGGAGCAGTTTGGGCATGGGCTTGAGGAGTCTGCCGCACGGGCAGGCAATGGCTCCGGTCAGAACCGTTAGGAACTATTGCTCTACTGGATCTATTTGTCGGTTTTCAGCTGGGTCGAGCTTTCAGAATGGAGAGCGTAGAAACAAAATCAGCATCGTTCCTGGGTGGCGTCGATTGGTATTCGGTTGGGTTTTTTGGGTACGCTTATGTCGGGGTTTAAAGATGATTTTATTGTTCTGAAATGGTTTAATGAGGTATGCATAGATAGATATTGATAGGTATTCATGATCATTCCAAGCACGACATTTTTTGAGATCTCTCGAGTGTTCATTTAAAGTTGTGAAGCAAGTCCTCAATAAGTCGGCAATTCAGCATGTCATGCATCATTGAGTGTCTCTCTTTGTAGGCAAAGATCGTGACAGATCCCTGTCTCCGGCGGGATCGTAGCCTGTATGCGCTTCAGAAATCGGTAGCGAAGCCGAATTCAGGCGTGAGTGTTGTCGACAATCTTGGTAACGAAATGATATTGTAATCGCGTCATTCCAAGCCTGCATCTCAATCATCCGTAAAATCCACCTCCTGCGCATCAGCAGGCTCTCGCGGCTCTTGCGCCTCATGATACTGAATAGCATCATCAATATGGCTCAGTACAGCACCAACACTATCCTCGTCTTGAACCTCAAGCTGCAGGAATGACACCATACTAAAGTCATCGATGAGCTGGGCAACAGCACGATTCAGCCTGTCAAAAGACCCTCCGCTCATCAATTCTTCCTTCGACAACGGATCAGAGCTCCCACTATCCTCAGGTTCAACGCTGTCCTGCAACAGCTGTACATCGACCCGCGTAAACCGTTTCAATTCCCGGCGCGATACCATATCCCGCACTTGGTCCATCTTCGTGAGGATATTGACGTGTGGAATCTCAAGCATCAGCATAGCGGACATTGCGCTCAGCGTCCCCGCAAAGAACTTGGCTTTGTCAACAACGAATGTACTCTCGAGGAGATACGCAGCGCAGAGGTTAATATTGAGCGGGCCAGCACGGGATAGAAATTGCGTGAGCGACGGAAGAAGCGGTACGTGTGTATAGAGTTCAATTTGACCGGGCATGTCGAAAATGATCAAATACTCTTCGCTGAGCGGGTCGAGAGCTTCAGTCAGGAAATCCAGGTTTTGGAGCAGGAACTCGAAGCAGTATATTAATCCTCCGTTTGGGCCGAGCCCCAACTCCTCCATTACATCTTCGAGGGTGATCAATTCGCGGATATCGAGGTCCGGCTCGTACTGGAAGTTCTCTGCGGCGGGGTCGAGATTGACGTAGAAGCAGCTTCGACGGGTGGTTTGGAGGTGTTGAATGAGGCCGTTACAGAAGGTGGTTTTCCCAGCGCCTGCTGGGCCCATTACCAGGACTCCGAATTTAGACATGGTGTTGATATGTGCTGTTGATTTGCTGTCGAGGTGGAAGTCGGGCAGATGCCTTGAAGATTTTCTTCTCCGCTGCGGCGATGAGATTCCCCACTTTACAAAAGGCAGACTCTACATAGTACTCAAGGACTCCGACAATGCGCTGCCATATTCGAGCCTCATTCACAACAAAGTCAGTCTCTACAGCTTCAATTTTACATCTGGAATAATATATACTATTCTGACAATGGCCGAGCCTTGACTGAAAGTTCGATTGTAAGTTAGTTGTCTGACAATGCGTCAGCTTACGGCTAGGAGTCGCAACAAGCTCGAGCCTCGGGGTCATACTCGGGCCTATCACTGGTCAATGACAGCCAGCTCCAAGTCTCCAACAGATGTTACTTTCTCCACGCATAGGAAAGTAATTTGATTGAATATTTAGTCGAGCCATGGTCGTTGGCCCCGTATTCTCACCGCCCGAAAATTGCGCCATCAGGATTTCCTCGACCAATTTTGGCGGGCTGGCTGGCTGCGGGCTCGCTCCGGCCTCCGGGCTGCGGTCTGCGGACTATCAGATACTTAATCAGCAGCATCTCCTCTTTTTTTTTCCGAGCCCCTCGTCTTCAATTCTCCCCTCCTCTCCATCCATTTCCTGTCATATCGCTCTACTCTTTCTATCTCTTAACTCCTAACCTTCTTTCCCCTTTCCTCTCACGTTTTATTCCCCTCATCCTTCACAATGGGCTCCGTCGCTCCCACCGGAACTTTCTTGTTCACCTCCGAGTCCGGTCAGTAACGCCCCTCTTCATCACCAGCTCGCCTGAGTCTTACTCGATTGAATATAACTAATAATCATGCAGTCGGACAAGGTCACCCTGACAAGATCGCTGATCAGGTTTCTGACGCTATTCTCGATGCCTGTCTGGCTGAGGATCCCCTCTCCAAGGTATGAGAGCATCGCACCCAATTCGAATTTACTCGGCGCTAACAATCGCATAGGTCGCCTGTGAGACTGCCACCAAGACTGGTATGATCATGGTTTTCGGTGAAATCACCACCAAGGCCAAGCTCGACTACCAGGCTGTCATTCGTGGAGCCATCAAGGACATTGGTTACGATGACTCCGCCAAGGGTTTCGACTACAAGACCTGCAACGTCTTGGTCGCCATTGAGCAGCAGTCTCCCGATATCGCTCAGGGTCTTCACTACGAGGAGGCTCTTGAGAAGCTCGGTGCTGGTGACCAGGGTATCATGTTCGGTTATGCCACCGACGAGACCCCTGAACTTCTCCCCCTCACCATCCTCCTCTCCCACAAGCTCAACGCTGCCATGACCAACGCCCGTAACGATGGCTCTATCCCTTGGCTCCGTCCTGACACCAAGACCCAGGTCACCATTGAGTACGCTCACGACAACGGCGCCGTCAAGCCTGTTCGCGTGGACACCGTCGTCGTCTCTGCCCAGCACAGCGATGATGTGAGCACTGAGGAGCTCCGCAAGGTTATCAAGGAGGACATTATCAAGAAGGTTATCCCCGCCGAACTCCTTGACGACAAGACCATCTACCACATCCAGCCCTCTGGCCGCTTCGTCATTGGTGGTCCTCAGGGTGATGCCGGTCTTACTGGCCGTAAGATCATCGTCGACACCTACGGTGGTTGGGGTGCTCACGGTGGTGGTGCTTTCTCCGGAAAGGACTACTCCAAGGTCGACCGCTCCGCTGCCTACGTTGGCCGCTGGATCGCCAAGTCCCTCGTTGCCGCCGGCCTCGCTCGCCGTGCCCTTGTCCAGCTCTCCTACGCCATTGGTGTTGCTGAGCCCCTCTCCCTCTACGTTGACACCTACGGTACCTCTGAGAAGAGCTCCGACGAGCTTGTCAAGATCATCCGTGACAACTTTGACCTCCGTCCTGGTGTCATTGTCCGCGAGCTTGACCTCGCCAAGCCCATCTACGTCAAGACCGCCCAGAACGGTCACTTCACCAACCAGGAATTCTCCTGGGAGAAGCCCAAGACCCTCAAGTTCTAAGCGGTATAGCTTAGACTTGATTCCTCTTGGCATATTCCCCCTTCTTTCCTTACGAATATAATGATTCTGCTTTGTTTCAACAACTCAAAGCACAAGCATAGACATGTCAAAAACAAAAACTCACCTTTTGTCACGTTTCCTACTGTCTGACTATTTCTTTGCATGGTTCCTTATGGAACCAGGGTTTGCGCGGATAAATTCAACATGATACCACTTGGGAGGGCTATATCGGCGTTGTTTGGAAGCGATCGTTCAACACATGAGCATGAAGCTCAGCAGCTCGATGAAGCGAGTATTTGCATGCTAATCTAAACATTGGCAATATAGAATAATGATATCTAAACTGCGTATCTGCACACATGTCCATTCGTTTTAATCATTCCAGAAAAGTCTGCAATCCACTTCGAGCGTTGGGGTGCCATATTCTCGTCGTAGGGGGATTTCCGAAGGCCCCATCAAGCTCAAGGCCAGACCCGCGGTCCCGCAAGCTGGAGACTGTCAGGCACACAGGCACCAACTCTTCCCCACCAACGCGTGACGCCAAGATCAGTCGCGTCGATGGAGAATAATCTCAGAATTGTAACTACTTTATACTCAATTGAATCGGTTATACTTGTGGGCCTATCATATCACCTAATTATTCAATTCCACTAGGTTGTCTGTGATAACCTCCTCCTTACTCTGTCCTCTACAACAATACAATGCATGACTAGTTCCAACGCGTTCATGGCCTCGCGTGGATCTCTTGATGTCCTCGAACCCATCCCACTCAACCAGCTCCACGATGTTCCCATTCCGCCGCTAAAAAGGCGCAAGCTATCGACTTCTAATGAGTATGCTACCGACAACATAATCATCAGGGTTTGTAGTTACCAGAGCTACCTACATACAACACTGACATCCCTACCTTAGGCCCATACCGCGTCCTTATACGACGAACCATATATACTCGAACCGATTGCGGTGATTCCGCGACATCACTTTCCCTTCGACTGGCTCGATTTTGCGTCTACGCTATCGCAAATCCAATCCGGAAGCCTCTTCGTCGCGAACATCCCTGTCCTCGAGTCGGACCCGCACCCGGAATCAGTCGTGCTGATTGTTCGATTATCTTCTGATGGCAGATTGTACGTGATTGAGCGAGTCAAGCGGGGTATATACTCTCTTTCAACATTGGCCCGCGGTGTAGAGGAAGGGGATGTTCGTGTCGTGGTGAAGGCGTCCACTCACCGAGCCAATGTCTTACCACTGTGCACTCTCCGCAAATCTGCGGGCAATGCCTCAGATGGAGACTGGTGGTTAGCGGCGCAGGTGGACGATCCTGTGCCTGACTTCAATGTTGAGCTTCCTGTGAAACGAACCAATATTGACTTTGTTTTTGGGGTATCGGCGAACGTGGATCGTGATGAGCGAATGACAGGCGTGACTCCGGTGGACTCGATGGAGAGGAGTTCGAGCTTTGATGTGCGGATGGTTTCTGTTCCTCCGGAAACACTAGGGGCAGGCGAGACTGTGATCTCTAATGAAGTTGATGAAGCGGACATTGGCGAAGACCCGCAGTCTCCTCAGGAGCTGCTGGATGGGCTCAGGGAGCATTACTTGCAGGCTCTCTACGTTTCAAAGGTATGGTGCTCGCTAACTCCATATATCGTTCTTGTCGATACTAATGAATTAGGCATCTGTTGCATACTTCGCTAAAGGGCCTCTCCCACGCTGTCGAAATGCGTTTCAAGCCTCGGAACCTGCTACGGGCGATATCTCTGACCTGATTGGGTTCTACCGAGAAGCTATTCTGACGGCAAAGAAGATGGATCTGAAATACCGCGAGACACTACCAGCAGCTCTCCACGACATTGTTCTTAGTATGTCAGACGACGAAGCCCCAAAGAAACGCAAGAGCAAAAAGAAAACAATCGGACGAAATGGCCTCTACCCAGAAGAAACGGACTATATCCGACGATGCTGGAAGAATCGAGCAATGACTGAGGCTGGTGCCTCGGTTGACACGTCCAGGGATACGGAAATCAAGAAACATGTGTCCGATTTGCGGTTGCGCGAGACTCAGCTTCAGATTCTACTCATCCTCGAGACGATTGCGTTGGAAGCCTCGCTGGAAACCTCAGCTGATGAAGCGAAGAAAACTGGACAGGAAGATTCTTCGGCTGATCACAAGGCAAAAACAAAAACCAAGAAGCCCCAGGATCTGAATGTAATGCTTGAGCTCCACCTCGATCGACTTTGTATCTGGCATGCTGTGAGCTTTGGCGACGTCGCCGTCACCGATGCTCGGGCGTCTAGCGGCAACCAGCAGGGCAAGACTGGTGGAAATGATGCAATGCGCGACTTCTGCACAGAAGTGATCATACCCTTCTATGCTTCGAGGTTGCCGGATCGCTGCAAATCTATCACCCGGAAATTGGGGGTCTCTGCTTCTACTATAGCCGCACTCCCCAAGTCCGCGAAGAAGCCCCGTAAAGAGTCAGGTGCTGAGCGAAACCCACCGCAGAAGTCTCGCCGTCCTCTACATCGAGTTTTGACAGACGAGCAAACCTCGCAAGGCCGCTCTCAGCCGTCACTTCATCGTTCGATCACTGCTCCATCGCAGATAGAGACCAATCGAGAAACCACGCCCCTGCTACCAACACTCAACAACAGCGTTCGTGGCGGTATCCAGAAGGCAAAGAGAGCCGAGAACCGCGAAGTGGACTTGTTTGCGGTTGCGCGACAACACGAGACAAAGCTCAAGCGTGTGCAAATGCTTGCCGAGCAGAAGAAAGAGCTGGATGCAGCTATTCTCGCGCTTCGGAAGCCAAACCGCGAGCTAGTAGCCAAGGACATCGCTCAAGATGCGGAAAAACGAACCAGCTCAAGAAAGCCCAAGAACCCGGTTCGCAACCCGCTAGGACAGGGTGTCCAGGTCATGGCTACACCTAGTAAAGTTCGAAAACGGGACGCCGTTGGTCTTCCTCTGTCTAAGAGCGTTGCTCGTTCCAAGTCGAAGGCAACTCATGTGTCCTCGTCGCCTTTCAACGCCGAGCCGCAGGTTGTCCCTGGGTCAACGATCAAGCCTAACTCCTTCAACAATACACCTTTTGCCACCGACGCCGCGGTCCATGAGACACCCTCGCGGCGTGCATCTCGACCTTTGAGCTTGCCCAAAACCACAGAACTCAGTGTAGCGGAATCGCCTCTCCCAGGGTCGGGAAACCTCTTCCGCGTTCCTCGACGGCCGGCTCCTCGGCCTGCAGAAACGAACCCATTGACTCCTATCCGGTCCCAACATGCGGATGCTGCAGAGGTTACTACACCTCTAGATGACCGCCAACGACTCCCTCCACCTCCTCCGCCTGTCTTTGCCCTCCCGAGCAAAATTACGCCTTCCAAATCCTCTATGGTCTTTGAGACACCTCCGAAGCCCAAACCTGGCCCAGTCTCCGGGCTGACTAGTCGAGCTAGCGTTTCTATGCCCACCTTGGGACCACCGCCGACCTCGAATTCTACTTCAGGTTCTGGTCTGACACCTATCAAGCCGGCACCCGTTGTTCCGGTCACGCCTGAGAAATCGATCTATTCAGCGCTGGGCTGGGAGGATGATGATGATGAACTTGCATTGTGATTGTTTTATTTAGATATAGCTTAGCATGGGATGTATATGTTAGCGGGCGTTTACCCACTGGATAGGGTCATGTACGGGTAGTCCTTGGAGCATGGTGTTAGATTTGGTCCCTTGGAATTATCAATATCATTAGTATCACTAGTTATATCATTTTAAGTAAAACGTGATTAGACATTCCGCAATGCCGGTGACTCTCCAGCTTCCAATGTATAAATATTTAACCGCTAATCCAACTATGACTTAATAACCATTGCGAATACAGCTGAGCATTGGAACAAACCCCAGTAGATAGATGTCCACCCAGCCAAACAGATACTGCAAAGCTACTCCTATAGTAGTCCATCAATCAAATGCCGACGGAGTCACTACGTAGTTAACCAACTTACGTAGACGGGACCATCCAAATTCCAAAGGGTACTTGGGAACTCACGGAGTACTCTGTATGTAAGCCTACGCCGTAAGCTAACTAAGCTAAGCTAAGGAAGGAACGATCTTCAGGCCTCGGTTCTTCCGAGTACTCCGGAGTAGGAAGGAAACGACAATGCCCATGACAATGACAATGACGCGGACGCTTCCGAGGTTACGTAGGAAACAGCCCTGTCTGAACGTGATGCTGACCGGGGCATTCCGCAAAATAGCGATCCTCAGCCTTTACTATATACGTATACTATAATTATAAGTATGTACTCCCTATGAAAGGTACGATCACCGTCCCAGCCATGGTCCTTAGTTAAGGAGGAAAAAATGGCCCCGAGCCCAGTGGGATTACTCCATGCATACGGAGGTTGCGGTGCTTGTTAAGTTAATTAACTTAACTCCGCACTCCGTGCCGTGTACGGGGGTTTCTTTCCTCATTCCTGCTATGATGATAGTAAGGCCATTGAACGGTTGAAACGAATGGGAATGGATGAGGGCCGGTTGCATAGGGAACGAAAATCTGGAAGACCATAGTAACGAGTAGAAACCTGATCGGGCCTTCAGGCCCGAAGGGAAGTCAATCGTCAGTGGTCACTCGTCAGGTACGGAATCGTAGACAGAAAAGAAAGCCAGCTGTTCATGGGTCCAATAATCAATCCCATACCTCCGTAGATCAGATGTGGAGACGGTTGGCGAGTCCTTACCGTGTACAGACGGTCTGCTGACCTCGGGCGTGTGAGTCTGTATGTACACTTAGTAACGCAGTAAAGTAAGGGCCGGAAAAGTATCCGTGATTTGTCGATTGAGTCAGGGCACGCTTACTATACTCCGTAGTCAATACGTATCAAGGCTTTCAAGGGCCATTACCATCATTCATCTTTAAGGGAGGCAAGATAGGCAGGTAGATAAGTAGGTAGTTGTTCTAGAGTATAGAGTAGCTAAGTACAGGAGTGAATATATGCTAGCCATGATTTTGTCCAATCCAATAACTCCTTCCATATCCAACACAAAAAAGCATGGCTTTTGATCGCTTGTGCTCCAATCCTTTATAAACCAAACCAAGCGCCAAGGCAATGAAGGTGAATGTAAATAAGTATATGTATAGAAGCGAAGATTCGTTAAAGTCGTTAAAGTCGTCAAAGTATTAGGATATTAGGCGGTAGAAAGGTAGGTAAAGAGTACTTTTGGTACTTTTCAGTTCGAGGTTGTGAGAGTCGGGTGGTAGTATGAGTTGAGGTAGGTGAGTCAATCAACCAGCAATGCGAACGGGAATGCACTGAGTCGGCGATGGCCAGAAGCCTGATGATGAAGGCGATGTCGTTGACGGTGATGATGGTGACTGTGCTTTCTCAAGACGCCGGCGTCCCATTTCGACAAGTCCAGCATCCTTTTCCTTCTCTTCAGACACCGGGGCAACGACCTCAAAGTGTACGTGGATCGGCTCTGCATCTTTCGTTGGCATTGTCGGAGTAGTAGGAACCTCGACCGCAACCTCGACAGCAACCTCTTCAGCAGGCGTGGCAGCAGCAGCAGCAGTAGCAGCAGCCTGGATAGACTCGAGCACTTTTTGTTGTTGTTGCTCAGTATGGGTGTGGTCCTCGTCCTCGCTCTCGCTCTCGCTATCATCCTCAAACTCGAATGATGTGATCTTGGTGGCCATCTCCTGCTGCGACCATTCTACAGAGCGGCAGTGCATACGGAAGTGGACGAGGCATCGACGGATATCCGGGTCTGGGGCGGTAGCCTCGCGGGCGAGTTTTTGTTTGGAGAGGTTGGTGAGTTTGTAGGAGAGGGAGGATCTATCGGCGAGAGGGGGGAGGCGCTTATTCATGGAGGGCGTTGTGGTGTTGGTCTTGGTGGCGAGTGAGTCAGGAAGGACGTTGACGGCCATTTGCATGTGGTATGGCAAAGATTGTTGCAATGGCTGATTAGGGCCTATGGAAGTTGAAAGCGCGAGGTGAGGGTGGTGGGTGGTGGTAGGTGGTGGTGGGTGACAGGTGTAGAGGCGATGTGAGGAAAAAATGCTGGGAGGGGAGTGAAAATGGGAGTGGGAGAGCCAGATTCTTATTCTGGGAAGCGAGAGGGCATCGTGAGATTTCTGGGCCTTTCCGGTGACTGGACATAGAGTCTCGACCCCGGTCTGAGCGCCGCTGCAGTGGGCGACTAACGCAACGGAGAGCCGAAAGGGGACATGCCGAAAATCTCTATTGCCGATCTAGGCCAGGCCTTGAGCCGGTACCCGCAGTCCTCGCAGTGCTACTCTACCACGTACGCCCTGAAACATTCTTCTTTGAAGAAGTAATGTGAATTTTCAGTTGATTCGATAGACCTTTTTATATTAACCTAAAATTTTGATCATATTAGAGTCTTGTACGGAGTAACCGGGTGTGGGATGAAATGTAGAGACCAGATCAGGTGAGTACTAAGCAGAAATATGCAGGATTTGAACAGCAGCTGACCCCCGGTGGAGCAAGGCCGAAGACCCATGGACTCTTCGACCCTGGTTCAACGCCTCAACGAGTACGTACGCGTCCAAGCCGTTTAGTAACCGTTCGTGACTCAGGAGTCAGGACAGCTTCTGTTTCGATTTTTTTTTGGTTGGTGAGCCTGCTGTCTAATTGTATCAATTTGTGATGCTGTGCGCATGATTCCATGCTGTTTTTCCCCGTTTCTATGGGTTTCTCCCCTGGCTCTGCCGCACTAGAACCAAGCTAGAAAGGTCACGAGAACGACACCTGCATGCGGACCATTTCCCATTGGTGTTCTTTTGCGGGGAAGCCAACCGGTTCTCGTTAGCGTACTTCCATGGCGCAATACACCATACTATTTATGGACTAGCACGTTGCTTGGCATTCTTTCATAGAAACCTGATTACCAGCTCGATAACGTGCTCGTCTGATTATGAAATCATCATGAATTCATGATCGATCAACCAGTCCACTTCAGCCTCTGATCACTACAGTTCCAGCACCCAGCGATTTCTGATTTGTGGCTCCGCTGCCTGTGAGTTTATTTTGGTCGCAGCCTCGCGGAACGGCTTCCTGTTGGTGGTGTATAGTTTCGTCTCGAGGATTTTGGTCTGACTCTGATACCGATGACTCTGCCCTGGCGACTATCGAAACTTTTAACGCCTGGTGTGTTGAGATTGGAGACTCGCGTGCCGTCATGCTCTACATGGAGGATTCCTTAGATGGAATGTTATCTTTTGCCTTCAGACTTTTGACTTCAGACTTTTGAGATGTGACGTTTCATGATTGAATCAATCGCCTCTTTAGATTAGAGATTGGTGTCAATTGCGTTGCCTGTTAATATTATGCAATTCTTCTGCCTGATAGACTATTCAATTGTTGTTGATATCATATCTCTATCTCTAACCCTCAACCGTTGCCTCCCAACTGTCACTGCCTCTTGAACGGCAATGACTTCATACTCCGTAGATCCAACATTCAATTTTCTCCAAACCCCAGACAGGTCCACCAATATTCAAGCTGATACAATAGATGCCTGAATTAAACCCAAACCCCACGGTGTAGATACTATACCCCAGAATCTTCATGAGTCATGTTTGAATCATATTAAAGACCAATCCTCAATTTCTTGTCGGTCAACAGCCCCGATACTTGAGATAGGGAAAAACTCTGCCAGGATGCTGTACTGGGCGAACAAAGGTACGCCCATTAGAGATAGATCAGGGAGAAGTGATCGTTCGCCTTTTATCTAGGATGTGACAAATGTGAACATTCTCGCTAGGTTGGCATGACCCTTCTCTGAGCAGAAGCATGCCTCTCCTACAAGCATTCAGACAATGCCTCCTTTGCAGTTGGAGCGCACTGGCTGACCCGATTAAATCAAGCTTGTTATCTGAGCCCTCTGGTACTACATGAGCATTGGCATGAGCGTGAGGGTCAAAGAACCCTTCTCAAAGAAATATGCCTATGTCCGGCTCAACCTGCACTGCAGGTGCTCAGGTGAGATGACCTCTCTATCAATCACGGACAAGTAATTGGACGAATTCGCTTCTCTACTTTATAATGAAGGTCACCGGATAGGACGGGATGTAAATTGATATCTAGAATCTCGCTCCTGTCTTGGGTGATTTAGGACCGATCGATCTTCATTTCTGGAAGAATGTCAGGATATGAGCCACGTGCTAGTGAGGACTGAATGGTCGTCTGATTGAAGATTGAAGACGTCTATGCTCTTTCGTCTTTCTGTTCAGACTAGAGGTGCTCGGCTATGTGTGTCCAATATAGTGGGTCTTCAATCAGGTGCACGGGTTCGGCGTCAATGCCATGAAGACCAGGCTCATGCGCCTCATTAGTTGTTTTGAAGCAGAATGAAGTGGATCAGGAGAGCGAGGGTCGTATTGGAACGTACAGAATTTACATCCATTGAACCAGAAAGTAATGCCGGTCCAGCTTGTGGAGACCGAGACTGAGTGACCGTTGCAGTGGCAGCCGCAGTTAGGGCTCAGTAGGATGGTTTTATCAGAACATTCCCAGTAGGACAATAATTTCAAGGATCTGTCTTGAGAAATCAATTATAGAGCTTGAATATGAGACATTGAGACGGTTTTGATCAATTATGTGCATTACTGGACCTTGGTGGATAGATGAACAGCTACTCCCACAGTTCAGGCTCTGCTTCTGCCCTGCCCATTGAACACTCCGATTGTGAACCTAAAGCCAGCATGAGACATTGTGGAAACTGATACTTTAAACAAGTATGCAAATCAAGATTCTTGATGCATAGCTGATCAGACGACAACCACCAAACCCTCAATACTTAACGAGGAATGTCTCAGATATAGCCATCGTATACTTCGTACAGCAAGCAAACTCAAGATCAGATCAAGATCCATGTCCGGACAGATCCCCGTTGGTAGCACCAAGAATGGGTAGCACTGTGGAGTTCCGACCCCTGTACACCCTCAGCTGTAACAGCATTGGCTCTTCCACCAGACTTGGGGAAGTCTATACCGTCGGACAGAGAATGCACCGCACGGTCTGAAACCAAACCTCTCTCAGAGGATGTGAGTCACTACGCGACGGACTGTTGGTCTGTGTTGCCTTTCTTTCTTTGCTTTTTGTCTCTTAGGGTTGCTTGCCCTGCTTGCCCTGCTGATTGATTTGTCGAGAAAATGATGATGCCTTCAACTGGATCCTTGACTCTGTAGCTCTACTGTCTTACTGGGTAGTAGACTGTGCTATGGTGAGTGGTATCTGCCTAGCCACACGTTCTAGTCGAGCTGCTCCTATCTTGCATTGCATACTGTAAGTGGCATAGAACAGCATCGCATAGCCCAGACAACAACTACAACCAAACAGATCCACGAACACGGTCAATACCAACGCACGGTCCTGCCCTGATCGACCCGGGCTTCCGCTTGGGGGCAGATGACCGTGTTAGCGTGGATGGTTTGGTCATCTGCCATGCTTGATGCCCGGGGCTAAGATGGCTCGGGATGGAATGTGAATGTGAACAAAGTAATCGCGCTGGTCTATGATGGTGTTGGCCATGGGACTTGGATGTTGATGCTACTGTTAGTGTGATATTCGTTCTTCAGTTTCAGTCGCGGTCTAGATTGTATACTTCCGGACTATGCAGCTAGGGCTCGGGTAGATGGGGCGGATATCGGAGGTATAAAGTACATCTAGATTGAGATATAATTAGGAGTGGCGAGTAGAATTACTTCGAGTACGATAGTTTGATGATCTTAGCAACCCCTGTTGTCGCTACCAAAATGATACCCAGTCTTAGAGACATGCAAAGCTTATCGGGGTGTACATCGATCAGGACATTGTCACTGTATCAGAGCCCAGAGTAGCCTTCGTCCGTGCCCATGAACGGAAGCGCCTTAATCTACAACACCAAGGCTAGCCTGCAGAGTGCAGACAGCAAGCCTAGAACCACTCCAAAGCCTTGCATCTGTCATGCATTAGCGAAAGTATTGCCACTGACGAGTTGGAGTCCTTGGCTGGAATGTGACTGTATCAGAGACTCAGACTAGCGCTGGCCATCCAAGACACTATTGATGACTCGAACCTAAAGCCTAGACAAATTTGGGCTCTCTTCATATGGGATAATTCGGCTCGCTGATCTTTACCATCTCAGAGCGTTGTCTAACATCGGAAAAGGTATACATCGTCGTTGAGTGATCAGATTCTCTCGCTCGTGCCATCCTGCAGTATGATCACCGGCGCTTACGGAGTATCCGTCAGACCAAAGTCGGACTACCCCGTTGCCCGCATTCTTGTCTTGATCTGGCATTCTGAGTCGCATTCCTGCCAAATGTCAGAATCAAACATCGGTATCTGATAATCAGCCCAAGCCACAGCCGTGCCTGCCATCACTCCAATCACTCCTGCGGGTTCCATCACTGCGGCACAGGGCCATCGCGGACGAGGCTCTCTCTTATGTCACTTTCACTTCCGCAAATCAGCCTATGGTTTTTTCTGTGCTCTTCTCGCCGCTGGCGTTTTCCTGATTCGTCCGGCTATTGCCTTTAGACTCGCCAGAGGCGCTATTGATGGATGTCCGATGCAGGGTTCTTTCCAGTGACTGAATCCCCAGAGGCAAAACTTTAGCAGCCTTCTGACTGAGCTCCGCGCTACCCGACGTCAAGTCATTCGTCGTAGTTCGAGTAGTGATAAGTACGCACTTGCATGCCCTCGTCATATTGCCTGGTGAAATGTTCTGGTTGCGCATAATTGTGCAGCTTACAAATGCATGCATAACCAGCCAATCAGAATCGCGCCACCGCAGCTTTGTCTTCAACGAATCCTTCCACCTCGTTTCCCCCCAGAATCATTGATTGCATCTCCTGGGCAGCGCCTTTCTTTGTCTGGTGCATCGTCTTATCTCCAACCTTCGTCCCCACTCCTCCTCGTTCTCCGGAATCCCTCTCCCTCTGTCCAATAATCCTCATCGCTGCCTTGCTCACAGACACTGCTGTTGGTCACACCCACCCCCGTCATCTGTACCCACTGATCCGTTCCGTTGGCGGCAAGCTGTGAATCTTTTGCATCTCCCCCATCCTTCATCCATTCCTGGTGGCCCTGCTTTTCTGCAGCAGCGAACCTTGGGACCCTGGCCCGACTCCGAGTCGTGCCACTGCCCCTCGTCTTCCTCCCAGGGCCACGCACGGCTTCAGGTACAGCCCCATGTGGCTGGTGACAACACAGCCACTGTTGCTTAGTCACCTGCGTGATTTCCCCTCTCAGCCAGAGTTAATCCAGCGTTCCGTCGTCCACCACAAGAGTCGGTCCAAAGTCCTCTAATCTCTTAAGGTATCCCGCGACCTGGGAAGCTTTGACACTGATTTGCTCCATCGTTTCCCCGCTGATCCGCCCTCCTGCCACCTTCCCAGTCTTACCATCCAACTGCATGCGAACCCGCGACACGTCTGCTCTGAGTTGTCCGAGGGCCGCCTGCATCGTCGCTTCGCTGTCTCTTCCTTTCGCCTTGTTGCAGACCTAGCCAACCCAGCACCTCCTTCTCCGCGTTTTGGCTTCGAGCGCGTCTCTCTGACCCGCCGCCCGCGGCTTCGCGACCGCTCGTTCACCCTCCCCCCCTCCTCCTTGGCCCGCCATGTATAGCTCCGCCCATTCCGTTTCCGCTTCGATGAATGGGATCGGAGGGGAAGTCGTCGATGGCTCGGGGACCATCAATCCTGCTGCTCTGGATAATGCAAATGGTACGCTTGCTTTTTTTCTTTTCTTTTTCTATACTTTAGTTTTTGCTCTTTGTTTGTTTTCATGTTGCGCGACCGTCGCGTCGCGGCGTATTAGGGGGTCTGCTTTTCTTATTTCTACGCTGTCCATCGCGACAGCCCCTCGCAACAACCCCAACTGACCCCTTTTAGTACCTGTTGTTCTGCCATCACCGCCGTACGGAGCAACAGACTCCAGCGCAACCCCTCGCGGTATCAAGCGCGGTCGCTCGCCGGAACAACAAGGACTTCGCGATGGGGATCAAGATGATGGTACGTGCGCCGGCTCCTGCCTCTTGGAATTCAAGCCGCTGGACGCCTAGCCGCTCATCTCATTATCCATCATTGTTGCTGCTTATTGTTTGCGCGCGTTTTACGTTGGATGCTAACGGAGATATAATAGACGAACACGCCCGCCGAAAACGAGGCCGACCTCCAAAGACAAACTCGCGTCCATCCACCGCCGAGAATCCACCATCATCAGTGAACCCGCAACTTCAGACTCCTCAGATGCAAACCCAACAGCTTCCTCAACACTCTCCACCCCAGGCTTCACCTCCGTTTGGCTCGCCGCCTGAGAAAACAACACCGACCAAGGCTCCCTTGGTCAAGGCTCTGCCAACCGTACGGGACCATACTACGGATCAGTTGAATGAAGCGCGCGATGAATATATTCCTAAAGAATTTGACGATGCTGGCGAGAAGAAGGTGGATGCGGACGGCAATCTACAGGGCGACCGCGAGTACAGATGCAGGACGTTCACCGTGCCGCTTCGTGGAAAGAAACTGTTTATGCTTGCGACAGAGTGTGCTCGAGTTCTGTCGTACCGCGATTCGTACCTACTCTTCAACAAGAACCGATCATTGCACAAGATCATCGCGACCCAGATCGAGAAAGACGACCTCATCCAGCAAGATATTCTTCCATACTCTTACCGCTCGCGTCAGATCGCCATCGTCTCTGCGCGTTCGATGTTCCGCCAGTTTGGCAGTCGCGTTATCGTGAACGGCCGGCGGGTGCGTGACGATTACTGGGAGAGCAAGGCTCGCAAGCAGGGATTCACCGAGGAAGATCTGGCAGGTGAAAAACGCCCTGGTGGGGCGAAAGCTCGTGAGGCTGCGGCTGAGGCTGCAAATGCCGCGAACCTGCTACCGACGCTAGCCCACGGGGATGTCATCTACAGCAACGCGCTCGAAACTGTGCCCCCTAATCTGTCGCTAGGAGCGGGCTCTTCTCTGTCGCAATCTCTTCCGATGATTCAAATGGCAACCACAGATGACCCTCGCTTGCGGGAGTACAACAGCATGCCTCGCCCTCGGCAAGAGATGACCGGTCCCGCGTATCAAGACCGGTCACAGTCTAGCACCGCCGCTGAAATCTTGAACCAGGCAACACACGCGGCAGACTTCAACAAAGTTTTGTCTGGCCAACGCGGTTTCCGTCAGAAAGGCGTTAGTGAATTCTATGCCAAGCAGCGTGAAGCCTCCGCGACAGCTGCCCAGTCCCAGCCAGAACCCACGGCATCGGTGGCTCAGCCTCTGCATTCTCCGCGGTTATCGACAGCCGGCGTTCTAGGCTCAACTCCCGCCCAGCCTATGATGCCGCAGGCACCAATGATGCCCAGCCAAGCCGGGTTCCAACCACCCATGCATCAACAGCCTACGGTGGCGCAGTCTCCCATGCGGGCCATGCCTCCCGTCCGTCCCGACCTCATGCATCAACGGTCCAATCCAGCCCTGGCACCCCAGGCCGGTCCCTATGGTTATCCTCCGCAGCAGCAAATGTGGGGTCAGCCGCCTCCGCAGCCTCAGGTTTCTCTAGCTTCAACCCCTCAAGGCATGCCGCAGTATACATCTCAAATGCAGCAGCCAGGTTCGCAGCCACACCAACCTCATCATCAACAGTCCCCTTCACCCCACGCCCACAATCTACAGCAGCAACACCCATCACAGTCTCCGCGTAATCAAGTCCGCCAGTCGGTGTCGCAGATGCCGCAATCTTTTGCCATGCATCACGCTCAAGCGCCGCAGCAGCAGAACATGGCAGCAATGGGATTCCCTGGTGGTGCCGCTGCGTATCCTGCTGCGATGGCCGCACGAGGCATGTATCCGTCGCAGCACGCCGCAGGCGGTCAAGGCTTCATTCCGGGGACTCCCCAGCAGCCTGGAATGGGCTTGGGGATGAACCCAGCCATGCCAAACTGGCCCGGTCAGCAAATGCAGCCTGGACAACCTCAGCCCGGCTGGTCGACCTACTAAACTATTTTCGTATGGTGTATGGACAGGTGTTCCGGAGTTTGATGGCCGACGTCCGGTTTATTTTTTACAGTCTGCTATACATTGCTTTGCTCTATGAGAATGGGCTTCTAATTCTGCATCTCCTTGAATACCCATGTTATACCCGATTGCGTTGATTTGTTCCGGAAGCTAGGCAGTCTGGTTGATTGTTTATGAGTTTGCATTTTTCACGATAGAGGACCGGTCAGTATTAATGTAGTGTTGTTTATAGGGATGGCGATGGCGTCCTCTGCTTGAGTTGAGTTGCATTCTCCCCTCTTTCCATTCACATTTCCCTGCACCTACAGTCATCTTATATTCTTGCCGTCATGATTCATGTCTATATCGAGCTACAAATTGACTACTGTCTTAACTGAGAAGTAGAGTAAATTACATAGTCTTGCCAATATTCCAAGATCATAGAACAAATATACACCTTCTTTGCCCCAGCTCACCTAGGCAGATACCCAATAGCTCAACTGATCTCAATAGTAAGACGCCGCCTCCGTCGCCAAAACAACCAGCCCCGTCGTCACTGGTGCCGCAGAACTCGCACAAACACACCCACTCGCCGTCGAAGTCACCGGCGGCGTCGTACAATGCGCACTCACCGTCCACGCCGGCGCAGTCGTCGTGGGTTCCTCCTCTTCAACAACCTCCTCAGCCCGAATTAACACCGGTATCACAGCCCCAGTACTCAACTTAAACGCCTGGTGGCCAACCACCCGCAGAATAGAACTGATTTCGCCCGAGTGCGCCGTCACCGAGATAACAAGGTCGCTTGCGCCAGTATTCTGATTGTGACCGTTGTGAACGTTCTTGTTCTTGCTGTTCTTGTCGAATGCTGGACCAAAAATATCGTCCAATGCATTCCTCGACCTCTCGTCCTGCGCATCGCTCGTCTCGCCTTTAACGCCCGTCCACAACTCGTCTTCTTCCGTGAATCCTTCTTCGAACGGCCACGTCGGGAAGAGATCCCTGATGTAGGACTTTGTGTGTCGCGCATCGCATGTATGCAGACTAATGCCCTCGCGGAATCCCTCTTTCACGAGGGGGAGAAAGCCGCTGGAGTTCGAATGAGAATGGGAATGAGAAGGGTGATTATTGAGGAAAGGGATATCTGAGAAAGTGATGTTCGCTGTCTTCAACGCTCTCGTCATGGGACTCGTGTAGAACGCATCAGGGAAATGGATCTGTTGCGTTTCTCGTCGGGAGATCCAGTAGTCATGTGCGATGCGGGCTTGCTCTATACCTGCGGGTGTCAGGTCCGCGTCGAACCATGTTGCTGTTGAGTTTCCTGTGAGGAGGGACCAGTAGCACTGTAATCACAATGAGTCAGTGATCTTTTTTCGTTCTCTGTTCTAGATTTCGGAACTAGATAGAGTATAAGGTGTTTTTAGTGAAAAGACATACATTCCAAGCCGGAGTCCCATAATAATCCTCCGCGGCATTATGCCACCCTTCCCCGTGCCGGCCCAGGAAGAAGAGTTTGTAGCTGACGCTCTCTGGGGAGTGGGCGTTGAGGTATACAAGTTGGCGATGGAAGCGTTGCCACTGAGACAGAGAAGATGGGTGGTTTCTTCCACGTCCTGGGATTGACAAGTCCGCGTCGTAGGTGCGGTTCAGCAGGCCGAAGTTTTGGGCCGTCTGTTTTCATGCATTAGTACCAGATTTGGTGGTTTAGTGGTTGGTTATCCAGGATAGGACTTTTTTGGGAAGATGTACATAGTCAAATGTAGATGGATCCGTCGAAGGGTCATCCTGGAGAAAGTAGCCCTGGACGGTGGTGTAGTTGATGGATTTGGCGGCTGCAGACGCGGAGGCGCTGAGCGCGAGTGTTGTTGCTGTGATGGCGGGAAGCTTCATTTTGGACTTGTCCTTGAATCAATTGCTTGGAATACTGGGGATGCAGCCATGCTTTATAGCCGTTCTGTTATTGTAGTTGTTAAGTTGTACGACGGCTAAGCGAGCGATTGAAGCCATACAACAGGGATAGCTCAGCACGTGGGAAGCTAGGCCGGGTCGATATTGAGATATGGATACTAAGCTAGGAATGTCCGGAAGTTGTTTGAAAATAAATTTGGTAAAATCTCCGAAATTGCTATGTCTCTTGTCAAGTCGTCTAATTATGTATTAATATAAGTAGTATGTATACGTAAGTCGCCTATGTCCAACCCAGCGCTTCCAAGATGCAGAAATGAACCGTCCAAAAGTATCCTAACACCGATAAACCAGACCAAGCCAAGCCAAGAAGCAGATCCAAGAAGCCAAGATATATATACGCAAGAGCAGAACCCTTAAAAGTACAGAGAATAGAATTCTTATCCTTCGTCAACAAAGGAGAGAATTTCTAGTTCGTCAACCGAAGTTGGTAGGGGTCTGGTTGTTGGCGAAGGTGTACGCCTTTGGCTTCTGGTTGGGAAGCTGCTGAGCCACGAACCGATGAGCCTCATCTTGATCAGGAAACTCATACAGATGGAATTCGGTATTCGCGGCTTTGGCTTCCCCCGTTTGCAGATCTGTCTCGCAGAACGGTGACCCTGAGGCTCCACCCTCGTGACTCTCCAAAGCCTGTTCGTAAGACATTGACGCTAGATCTAGGGGGCACTGGCTCTGGAAGGTAACTTCGGGCGACGGCATCGAGGTCGCTTCCCAACTCCTCCCTGGCATCCCGCTCTCGCAACCATAGTCTGGGAATGTTGTGTAGTGGGCTGGCGCTGACATGGGCGGCGCAACACCAGGATACTGGTATGTGGACATCATATCCACGCCCAATGGCGTGGCTGGAGGCGACGCCATGTTGATCTGCATCGGTTGCGTTGTGGGGAACATGTGGCTAGTGGGCTGCGCCGACAGGCAGTAGGTGTCGGTGCTAGGGGTGTTGGGAAGGAGATGCTGAAAGTCCTCCGGCGTCAGCGGCGTAGGCGGAGCTAATCCAGTTGTGACGGGTTGCAGCATGGTCGAAAGCTCCGTCTTTGCAGAACTCAGAACTCCGGTCTCGGTAAAGGTCGACAAGTTCAGAGGCGACCGTTGCGAGGATGCCTTGCGTATACCGGCATAATGCGAGTTGAGGCTCTGGGCAGATTTGGACTGTTTGACAGTGTTGTGACTCTGCCCTCGCGTCGTTGGCGACATGGCCGAGGTGGGGAGGATGGAAGAGGATCTGGAGGTGCCGATCGCTGCAGGCCGTGGCCGCTTTCTGCGAGCAGCAAGGTCAAGCTCCTTGCCGGTTTCCTTCCAGGCTGGGGCCCGATCTGTACGGTTTCCTAGCTGCGAGAGGCTGGGCGAGGTGGTGATGCCAATGCCATGAAGCCCATCAGAAAGTACATCTGATGAGCCCCGCCGTGAGAGAGTCTCCTCCGCTTGTAAATACTGCATGTTATACGGAGCGTTTGCGTCGCTAGCCGAGCGGTAGTCAGTGAGTGGCTGAGAGTTGTCTAGTCCAGACACGGACAGCTCCGCACTTGATGTTACAGAGCTCCAGACCGCCGAATCAGCGTCAGCGGGCAGAGAAGCGGTTGGGGACACCGATCCGTCGGCGCTCTGAGCCTGGCCATACTGAGGATAGGCCCTCTGCACTGAAGTGAGGCTGGTTGCGCGAGCAGTTTCATTTCGTGTATCAGTTGGTTTCTGGTTTCCTGGCGGCTTTGACTGTTTTGGTGTGGAGTCTTTGGTTTCTGGCTTCTTCTCGTCATTGGATTCGGATTGTCTATCCGATTCGGATTTGCCCTTGGCAGCTTCTTCAGCCTCCGTCTTTGCTCTTTGCATGCGCTCATATTCCTCTTGCCTCCTCTGCTGCTTCGCCTTGGCTCGTCGATTTTGGAACCAGTTCTGAACGGTCAGTCAGTAAGTCCTGTTGAGGAATTAGGTTGATGATATACATACAGCAACTCGAGGAAGGCTAAGGTTTGTTTGAGCGGCTAATTGACGCTTGACGTTGCTGCTAGGTTTTGGGTGAGCCTGGAATTGAGCCTCCAAGGTCTCAACCTGCTCCTTGGTCAACCTCGGCCGCGAGAGGTTTTCGGCATATTCTTCATAGTCCATTATAGGCTGATGGTAGTAGTCAACCATATCAAATGGGGGGTGCGCGTAGATATAGCCGTCCATTGGGTGCATCATGGATGGGTGAACCATTGTCGGGTCGTAGGTGAGATGTTGGTCCATTGGGACGCCGGGGTGGCCAGTGAAGGCATATGGGTTATGGATATAGTTCATAGTCGCAAACGAGCCGGTGACTCGAGGCGGGACTCGGATGGTGAAGACAATGAACTGAGGTTGGTTGAGTTTGATTGTCTAAGGCTGATCGCGACGACTGACTGACGGGGTGGTGTGGAATGTGCGGTGACAGTGGATCAATAGTATAGGGAGTGACTGGGCTGAAGTGTTGATATGTATACTTGCAGCCGAAGGGATCTCAGATTTAAAACGTCAAAAGAGTGTGAAGGACAGGCGTAAAGCCCGACGACAGGGACTATTATGGATAAGGAGTGACTGCTGTAGGATGCGGGCCTGCAGACGCAGGAAATAGAAAAAGAAAATTAAGGAATGGATTAAAATCGAAAAGACGAAAATAAAATCAAAAAAGGGAGAACGGAAGTGGGAAAGGAGTGTGGGAGTGAAGAACGAAAGACGGGGAGACTGAAGGAGAGAAGAAGAGAAACTGGAGTTGAGTTGGGGAGAAAAGTGAGAAGCGCCATTGGGTGATCGTCGCCCGGACTGAGATCGGTGCGTGGGTATTGTCTTTACGCTTACGGGGTACAGACTTTACTTACCGAGTAGGAGTACACCTAGTTACGGCCAGTATCAATGATCTAATTAAGCATTTTCTGTAAGAACATTCGTGGTATCGTACGTCTTTGTCCGAGCGCAAGCAGTCCAGGGGCCAATTCAATACCCGGCCCGCCTATCTTGGTCCTGCGGAGTACGACGACGTCTGCTACAGTGGCGTGCTGGCGGTGACAGTACCGAGTACGACCCTGTCGGCTGCTCGTTTAGTTTGTTGTTTTATCGTTCTTTTTTTCTTTTCTTTTTTCTTTTTTCTTTTCTTATTTAGGATGTGAGCTGATTGCTTTTTTTGTTATCGTCGGATCCATCTGGGCGGTGCTGAGTCTGACCCGCAGCGTTCCTGTGGCCGCGTTTGCAACCTCCATCTTTCTTTCCTGACACCGACCCGAGGCTGACGAGATCTGTGGTCAGTGCAGGGGCTGATGGCCGGCATCAGAGGACATCACTCCGGCGCGGTCAGTACGAGAGAATCGCCGTCAGGAGGGGGTGAGAGGGGCTTTCCGAGGCTGTTCCGAGTTTCGACTTCTGGAAGATGCGTTGTCCTTTTTTGGGTGGGATCCATCTGTCGGAGTTTCCAGCGGGTGATGGGCAAGAAAACTGGAATTGTTGTGACGAGTTGGAGATGAACCCATCGAGCATCATCAGTTCCTGCATTAGCGTGGTCTCGATGACCAGTCGCCTTTCGTTTTCGGGTTGCAATGTGCTCCAAGATCTCCAAGCTCCAGATGGGCTCTGTAGCGCAAAGATAGTAGAGTCTAAGCGCGACGTGACGAAAGTAGCCTTGTCTAAACCGATTTGCATGTTCGACATCTGGAGTGGATCGAGTGCGCAGTCCCAGGATCTTGGGGACTCCATCGGTGGGTTCGACGGCCACTGAGGTCACGGGATGCTGCACATATTCTGGATCTGGTTAGCGCGACGGGCCGGTGCCAAGGCGGTTTTCAGGTGACCAGACGCCCGCCATCTCCCAGATTGATCCACGGCTCCAACAATCAGGAGCTCGGACAAAATCTCCTGCTCCTAGCCTCCTACGCCGCGTCTGTTGCGAAACACTCATTGCGGATGCTCCAAAGTGGTGGGTTCGTCGGCTGGGTTGCTAATGTATTTGAGATGTTCCGTTTCAGACCTCAATAGTCGCATCAGGGCTGTCTTCTCAGGCGGGGACTCCGATGCTGAACGTCTACTCCGTAAAGTTGGCCTCGGTCCAAAGGAGACACCCAACATCACGACGCTTGTACTTGGACCACAAAGTCTAGACATTGGTTATGACACGCTCTAGTCTAGTCTCGAGTCCAGCCGGCATTGAATCACCTTTCTCTCCCCGACGCGTGGAAAAGACTGCATTCGAGTCAGTTTCTCTGGTTCTGAGGGCACGGATCGCCGGCCATGCCTGTCAGCTTTTTCACGCCGGTGGCCCTTGTTTCTTTGTTCTGCCAATCACTCAACGGCCTGAACGGGATCCAAAATTGGGCCCCAGGGCATGACAAAAAGTCGGAAAAGGAGATCACTCTGCCCTGCAAAAGCGTGGCAGCACAAGCCAAGCCCCACTAAAATCAATAGTCATCAGATCCTGTCGATCATCAACCAGGATCCGTTTGGAAACCGCGGAAGCGGCGAACCAAGCGCTCGCCCCAAGCCGGTATCGCTGGTTCGTATCTCAGGAACGAGGACAACGGTGTCCAGATGAGCGGTGCTTGGATGGCTTCATAATCACTGTCCGTGATTCGTCCATTTTGAAATCGTGACCTGAGCAACATGCTGCGAACTGTCAGCTCGACGCTAGTGATGACACTTCCCGAAGCGCCCGCTTAGTCCACCGGTTACGCAACAGCTGCCCAAAGGTCGCGATTTGCCTCCACGCACCGCAGGAGGTCACGTCGAGGCCGATGTTAGGGGGCTCTTTGGTTCGGGACTATCCGGGTCTTGTTGGCAAAAACTCGAGCGGCTTATGCATGTATTTCGATATTCATGCTCCTCCAGTTCTTGATATTGATCGTCAACGCGCCGCAAGACAGGTTGACAATCCAACGCTCCCCTCACAACCGGCTTGTTACTACCGGCATGTCGGAGGCTGGGGCCGTACCGAGGGGTCGGAAGTTCGATCATTATTTCCTTAGGTAATAATGGTGGTCCAAGTTCCTGGTTTGACCATATCGATGATCATGGAGCAGCCAATCGCTGCTCACAGAACCTGGATCGACCTGACACTAATCTCCACGACCACAAAGTTCAAATAGTTCAACTATGTACTATCGGGGTAGTTCGGTGCTCGTTTGTTGCAACAAGTACGGAGCAGAGTAAGAGAAGACAAGCTCCCCTCTTGACTCGACTGCTCCGGCCAAACAGATCACGGTTCACGTGCATGGATGCAATCGAACCAGTGTGAACGGATGCTGTCTCTGAACCGAGAGTAGCTGTCTATGAACCAATCAACTCATCTACAGAACCCCGAGCAAAACCTTTTTCTGTCTCAAAGCCAATGATCATTAAGGCATCAGCTATCACAGTCGAGGATGTGCTTCGACACGCAGACAACAAAGCAAAGACAAGCCCTGCACTAGATCTACAGCTAAACCCTGGGATGATCCTGCGACGGCGCTACCACAGCGCACGCCCCCTCTGGGAGTCGGGGGAGGCAGACTGACATAGCCTACGTGGGACCTTTTGATGCAACGTTGCTGGTCAAAGAGACGAGAACCTTCAGACTCTAAAGCCAGACGGACAATATCTTCCACGATCGTCAATTGACGCATTCAGCGGAACTTTTCAGAGTTATTTTGCCAGGGCCCTCAGGGGCTTGAGACCAATGTTTGAGAATGTATCCGCTCAGTACGCCCAGTTTAGCCGATATAGCCAGAAGGTGTCCTACGCTGGGTCTTTGTTGGCATAAGGCTACGCCTTGGCAGCAGTATGATCTACTGCAAATCCCATCAGCCACTCCTGTCTCGATCTCCCCATACCCCTAGGTCTGATCCTGTCAATCATCTTCAGACTGTTTACGATGTGCACAACGCACATCATATGACGCAAGTATATCTCGGTGAAACCGAATTGTCGCAAACTTGAACGTTCTCAATCTCTCTCGAGAGATGCTAGGCTAGTATTACTTAGTTGGCACTGCCACCTGTGAGAAACCCAAGTAGGAGGTTGCCTTAAAACAGGCATGCAATTGGGACACAGGTCTGGTGGCGTGTAAGAAGCCCATCTCCAATGCCGTCATACCAGAGCTCCGTAATCTTACTGCCTAACTCGGAGACGACTCGGACGAGATCAACACGATGAGCACAGTCCAAGCTAAGCCACAAAAGCTAGTGCGGAATACGGAGATGTGATCTACTTGCATCGCCACCGGTTCGTCAGAAGTACTTCGTATGTGGCTGTGCGATTTGGGTGTTTCTCAATGACCGTCTCAATGTTGTAACTTGGATGAATTGCCCTGCAGGGTCAAGATAGCTCCGAGCAATACTCGAGACCTACGGCAGTTCTAGACTCGACTGGGGATGTTGGATTTGTCATTTGTGGCACAAGAACCTATTGATGCCGGAGAGACCTAGCTAGCCACTCTACGTACAAACAGGGCCAAAGAGGCGCCGCCTCGACTCGACGTCGACCTTTTCTCCCGCAAACCTCTGGGATTATTGGTTCGGTCTCTGGATTGTACAACGGTGCACGACGCTGAGGCGGCTATTTCTGCTCACGGTCTTTTGTTGATCTCGCGTCAAGCACGAGCAGCATGCCGTTAGCTTGCAAAGACCTCTTGCACTTTTTTATGCTACTTTATTGCCTTTTCTGACAGGAGGCTGGACGCCTTCTGCTGCTGTCGCAGGCCTGGTACAGCTGCAGATTGCACATTGGAATTTGCATTGGCTATGTGCATGTTAACTGTGTGCATACGTTATGTGCGATCTGCAAAAGGCATGACAACTACCGCATCAGGGAGAGCTCTTAAAGAAACCTTAAGGTTCCTCGATTCTTTCATTCGTTGCTTCCTTGCTTCCGCTTCTTCTCGAAGGCGGAATATCCCTTTCTCAAACTTTGGGTAACGCTGACCGTCAGCACGGGAACAACCTAGCAAGAACATCATGGAGACGCTATCAAGAAGAGTAAAAGCTACGCCTCGAAGCTCCTACGGGACGATTACCCATGCTGCAGTATCCCTTGCAGATGGCGCTAGAGCGGATCTCTCACTATCAGGCGATCTACTCGCATTTTCGACTGGAGCTGTCGGCAGAGAATCTGATACATCAGCTTTCCAGAACCCGATCTGCTTCCTTCAGCCAGCAAGGTCTCGGGAGCGTATTGTATTGACCGGTCATTACGCTCCTTTCTGTTCTGTCAGTACACTCTGTTCGAGATCTCACAGAGTGACGCTCATGTCGCAAAATAATCGACCATAGCAGAACAAGTCGAGGGCATTGATACCAATTGGGTTTCTCTGAAGTGGTTTAACGCAGTTGTAATTTGAACCTTCGGATTCCTTTTTCTGTGGTTCATCGGCTGTTAATCTCTGCAACTGCAGGAGGCTGGAGCCACATACGGATATGCAACGTGAGCTGACTGCTTAGCTCTAGCTCTTCCAACTTACCCCGTTGCTCGTTGTCAGTCCAACTCCAACCTCCTCAATTCAATGTTTTTACTCTGAACGCCACGCTTAGGTGTCGGTGAGCATCAGGCTCTAGCAGCTGCCCCTTGGACGTGCGAAACGTCGGCATATGGCGTCCTGCGTCCTGGTCTAGAGCTCGCCATGAGACATATCAAAAAAGGGTCGGGGCGGTGATGGATGCCGTGATGTTCTATGTCGGTGAGCCGACTCTCAGAAGAGGGGCCCGGAGATGCAAGTCCTTTTGAGCAACAAGTGCTCCCAACAACTGTTGACAGCATACACCGCTAACATGCGCGGGTCAATTAGGTTTGGGGATGCGAGCTCAAATGCCGTCTCCTACAACGCTTCACCTCTAGTATTCTCTTTTCCAAAATCACGCACAGTATCATTGTCCATCATATCTCTATATAGCGAAGCGATCTTCAGGACGGGTATAGTAGCTCAAGGACAGTCGGAAGTATACCAGCATCTTCTTCCATTAGTCACTGAACAGGCTGGCGTTTCCGACTAAGAGAACCTTACGTCTGCGCAGATTCCATCCCTAACGTCTTCATGCACACGTCACGTCCGCGAGAAAACTTTAACTCCAGTTTCTATGCACACTAACGCCGTCTATTGGTCTAGTGTCTACTGTATGAATAGTACGCCTGTAAACAAAGGACAAGAGCCTCACCGACACAACGGCTGCGAAGTCAACAGCTTGGTCCCTACAACTCTAGATTCGAGTCTCAAGGTGACTTGCTGGATGCTTTCCTTTACTGAAAGGCATTCCGGATCTCCAACTGGACGCGCCCCTCAGAAACACCCTTGACACTAATACTCCTCAAATCCTCCACTATCACATCCGCTCCAGCAGCCTGGAGCTGCTCCAGCTTGTGCGTCGTGGACAAAGCAATGACCGTGAACCCGGCAGCCTTGCCAGCTTTGATGCCTGACGGCGCATCCTCCAGCACAACAATTGACGACGAGTGTTCCAGCCCTAACTTCTTGCGTCCGAGCAGATAGCACTGCGGATCGGGCTTTCCCTGTTCAACATCTTCCGCGACAACAAGGACCCTTGGGTGGGTGAGCTTGAGGACCCCTAACCACCCATCTATAAGCGGGCGTGTGCCCGATGTCACGACGCCCCAGGCGGCGCCGCTCTCTTCCAGTGCAGAGAGGATGGCTCGTCCGCCGGGGATTTCGACGGCATCGGCACCATATTCTTTCGGGATCACGCCTTCGATGAATCCGACATCTTCAAGCAAATATATCAGTCATTTTGTCATCTCGTACATGCGGGGTCAAGCTTACACTCCCAGTTCGCCTTCGAGGGGTCGTATAGTTTCAGAGTGTCAATGCTCCGGCGACCATGAGACGTAGCCAAGATAGTGTTTGGGTCGACGCCGAGCTCGCCGGCAATTCTGGGTGTCGTTAGCTAATGTCCCGGATCTTCTTTTCTTATCGTATCGAGGGCGTGCGGGGTGGCTAACTTGTGCCAATGCTTTACGATAGCTGCGTCAAAGTCAGATTTAGTCTATACATATACGTAGTCGCTGGACACAGCAGAGGACGAGACGGTTTTTCATAGTCACTTACCATCCGTAGAGTCAACGATTGTCCCATCAAAATCAGACAGCAGACCGTCGAACGTGAGGAGCTGGGGCGGGGCAGAGAATGAGCCGGTGGTGGCCATGTTTGCGAAGAAAATCTTTCCGGTTATCAACCAGGCTTTCAATTCTTAGGTATGGAGCTTTAAAGACAGTGATTAAAGACAATAGACGATAATTATCAGAGGATAAGAAAAACTTATACTTCCCCAATCCCCTCACTAAACCACCCATTCTGGGGATCTCGGCGATCGGCGAAACCCCATTTCCGGTTATCTCGCCCAAAAAAAAAATTGAGACCAAGATCCAGACCGAGTTTTGGTTGGCAGAATTCTGTGTTCAATCAACACGTTTGGATCACAGTCAATATGGTCAAATTAGGTATGTCTTCCTTCTAACATGCAGTGTATCGGCTTGGCTAATATCAGTAGGGAAAAACTCCAAGCGGACGCCCGTCCGGCTTCGACACAAGATCGAGAAGGCCTCCGCGGCGAAGCAGCGCAAGCAGAGAAAGCTCGCTAAGAAGGTACCAACCCTTCTTTATCTTTTAAAGGAAATTACTTGGGCGAGGACGATTGTTAATTAAATTGATAGAACCCCGAATGGCGCTCAAAAATCAAGAAGGACCCCGGTATCCCGAACCTCTTCCCGCACAAGGAAAAGATGCTCGCCGAGATCGAGGAGCGGAGGAGGATGAAGGCTGAGGAGCAGGAGCGGATCCGCGAGGAAGCTCGCGCGAGGCGTGCCGCGGCGAAGCAGAGTGGTGAGCAAGGTGGTGATGATGAGATGGTGCAGAACAGAACTGTGAACTTTGACGGCGATGATATGCTTGATGACGAGATGGATGAGGATATGGGCGACGATTCGAATCCCATGGCGGCACTTCTTGCGTCTGCGAAAGCTAGAGCGGCAGAGTATAATGGTGATGAGGACGACGAGGACGAGGATGAGATGGATGAGGATGATGGAATGGATGGTATGAGCGAGGACGATGAGGAGGTTGATGAAGATGGGGTCCCGACACTTGTTGCGTCTGGTAAGGAGACTTCAAGGCGAGCGTTCGACAAGGTCTTCAAGAAGGTTGTCGAAGCGGCGGACGTTGTGCTCTACGTGCTAGATGCCCGTGACCCTGAAGGAACACGATCAAAGGAAGTCGAGCGCGAAATTATGGCCGCAGACGCCGGACAGAAGCGCCTTATCCTCATCTTGAACAAGATCGACCTTGTCCCGCCGACTGTGTTGAAGAACTGGCTGATTCACCTCCGGCGCTACTTCCCTACACTCCCGCTCAAGGCCTCCAACGGTGCCGGAAACGCGCACAGCTTCGACCACAAGCAGCTCTCCGTCAAGGGTACGTCGGAGACTCTCTTCCGCGCCTTGAAGACCTATGCCCAGAACAAGGGCCTCAAGCGCGCCATCTCCGTCGGTGTAATCGGATACCCCAACGTCGGCAAATCCTCCGTCATCAACGCTCTCACTGCACGCATGAGTAAAGGATCCAGCAACGCCTGCCCGACAGGCGCCGAAGCCGGTGTGACCACCAACCTCCGCGAAGTCAAGCTCGACAGCAAGCTGAAGCTGATCGACTCTCCCGGAATCGTCTTCCCCAATGCCGGGGAGAAGAAGAGCAGCGCTTCCAAGAAACAGAACGAACAGGCCCGTCTCATCCTTCTTAATGCCATCCCGCCCAAGCAAATCGAAGACCCCATTCCCGCTGTCACTCTCCTCCTCAAGCGTCTTTCTTCGTCGGAGGGCCTCACGCAGAAACTCCTACAGGTCTACGGCATCCCTACGCTCTACCCGGGCGGCACGACCACAGACCAGACAAACGACTTCCTTATCCAAGTTGCTCGCAAGCGCGGCCGTCTCGGAAAGCGTGGTGTGCCGAACCTCGAGGCCGCCGCTATGACTGTTGTCAATGATTGGCGTGATGGTCGGATCCAGGGCTGGGCTACTCCTCCCGTTCTGCAGGTTGTTAACACGACAGATGGCGCCGGTGCTGAAAAGAATGCTGCTCAACCCGCTGATGGTGTTGACACGAGGCAAGTTGTTACGCAGTGGGCTGCGGAGTTCAAGATCGAGGGACTATGGGGTGATGGAAATGCTGGTGATGATGAGGCTATGGAGCAGTAGGCTGTCCATATTGTCTTTCTGTCGTTCGTTTCTAGTCTTTAATGTCATGGTCATGGGATACCAGACGGCGTTCGCGGTATAGCTAAAATAGATTCTTGATCAATATATGGACGAGTTTTATGATTCATTTATCTTCATCCTTATACAATTCCAACGGGATATTGGTAGTTGACATTGGCATCTTGTTGACCAGCAGCGATATATATTCAGACCAGTACTACCTCGCCTATATTATATAGACTCACCAGCAAGAATCAATTCAAGATCCTGATGGCAGCCGCTCAGTGGACCAATGATGCTCAATCTCTTACCTGAGAACGACAAGCAGAATTCCTACCATCTAACCACTATCGAGTGCATGGCGCATACATCAGAGCTGACTGTACAGAATGCCAGAATGACCTGTTTTCTTCATAAAGCCCTACGGCCGAACAAAAACCGCACTATAGCACTAGTGGCCAAGGGGTAAGGCGTTGCACTCGTATTATCTTCTCGGATATGCAAAGATCGGGAGTTCGAATCTCCTCTGGTGCATTTTTTGTCCTTGATTTTTATTTTTGCTTGTTTGACGTGCGCTGGGGTCCGATCAATTGCCATAGATCAAGCAATTTTCATTCTCTCCTATCACCAAAAGAATACTGTCGTCGACACCCATATCCTGTCCGCGAAGTTGTAGTAGACGCAGATTGTAGAAATATAGAGTGGATACGCGCCTGTTCTCGGCTCGAGGCCCGTCGCCTTTCTCCAAGTGAATCGCGTCCGGGTCGCGTCCTTGAAATCACTACTCTACTTACTGTCCCATTGGCAAACCACATTACATTCCGACATTTATCCGGACTAGCTCCTTGATCCGCGGCGATCAACTCAAGACAGACAGAGCGCAGACTCTTTTACTCATTAGCACAAACGGTTGAACGCGGCCGAGGACCTACAGAGAAGAACACGACACCCCGCGCAAGCCAAGTCCGTATAAGCAACCCGCGACTATCACAAACGCAGCGCCAAAGCGTAGCTATAATCCGGAGAAGACCTGCGAACAACCCAGGATGTCTTCATCACCACCCCTAGACGCCGAAGATGCCCAGTCATCCCAGAAACCCTCACCAGAACAACCACAATCCCAGGCGAACCCACTGCAAGCAACAGAGCAGCAACTCAAGGCCCGCGCTGAAGGCGTTTCAATCGAGGTACGTTATTCTCCCCTTGACAGAAAGAATGGCCAGCCTTGAAGTTGAATATAATTGAAGCGTGTGCGCTAATCGAAATATGTGTGTCTACAGGACTACCTCCTCCCCCGCTCAATAACCCTGCGTCTCGCCAAATCCGTTCTCCCGCCGCAGACGTCTGTCCAAAAGGATGCAGTACTGGCGATTCAGAAGGCCGCGACGGTGTTTGTGTCTTATTTGTCTTCGCAGTATGTCCGCCCGCGCTACACCAACCAGCCATCCTCCCCCAACCCGAACCTCTTCTCTTCGAAAGTCAAATGCTAATTTGTATGCGATTTAGAGCCAACGAATCCACCCTAAAACGCACAGTCGCACCATCGGACGTCCTCAACGCACTCTCGGAGCTGGAATTCGAGGGATTCAGGCCGCGGCTCGAGCAGGAATTAGATAAGTTTACGGAGGCGAAGGCTGCCAAGCGGAGGCCGAGGAAGAGTGAGGATGCGGCTACGACAGAAAGTGCGACGGCGAAGGGAGCAGCTGGCGCAGTTGCCGAGGCCGAGGGCGAGGCTCAAGGAGAGAAGAAGGAAGTTGCTGTGAGAGGTGCGAAGAGAGTTAAGAGGGATGGAGAATCAGGAGATCATGATCAGGATGAGGAGGATGACGAAGCGGATGATGGCGAAGGGGATGAAGGTGCAGAGGAGGAACACGATGAGGATGCGACGGAGGAGGAGGAAGAGGAGGAAGACGACGAGGAGGATGCGCACAACGGCCGCGAAGACGAGGATATAGACCGGGTTGAAGATCTTGATCGCAGTGCAAGTCGGCGCATGGTTGATCCCGATGCGGCTGATAGTGACAGTGATGATGACGCAGCTGGAAATCAATTACGAGGGGACATAGGACTGGGCTAGCTGTCATGAATTACAAACGTATACTGAATGTCTGGATGCTGAAAAAGTGAATGCAGATGATGTACATAGATGATAATACCTAACCTAACTGATTATCCCTAAACTGCGCCGTTCATAAGAATATGCAACGAACAAAAAGATATGTAATCATCGCGGACTCGCGACACGAGTACCCTAACTCTAAACACCAACCTGAACTCCGATATGATTATCATAGTTCATACTCGCATAATAGTGACAGGCCATCAGACAGATAAGCGGAAGGACCCAACGCCAACGCCGTAGTCTATCAATGGTATCTCAAACATAACAAAGTGGAACCAAAGCAAAAAAAAGAGTATGCAATCACTGGTCCAGTAACTTCCGCATCCCATTCGGAATGGACTCGGGGGAGATGGTGTCGGGCTGGAGCCATTGCTTGTTGCAAGGTGTGGACGCCCCCTTTGCAGCCAGATTAGGAAACATGGGCGCTGCATTGTTGCGGACTGCTCCGGGTGGCACGGGGTGCATTGCCTTGTGGTCTTCCTTCTCAAGTTTGACTGATTTCTCCTCGGGCATGACCTTCTGGGCTTTTGTAACCTTGACCTTGCTAAAAGTTGTGATTTTGGCATTCTTGGCCGGCTCCTTCTTGGTTTGTTTCTTGGGCACGGGTTTCTTGACGCCTGCTTTTTGAGAAGGCTTGGTTGATGCTGCTTTCTTGCTGGCCTTGAGGATGTCTGTAAGTTTCCGTCCTTTGCTGGCGGGGTTCCGGATGTTGGCGTCTGACATGGTTTCAGCGTCGCCGTCGTAGCTTGATGATGGCGTGAGCATGCCGGTCTGCGTCTTCTTTGCCTTATTGGGGGTGCGAATGACAACGGAAAGCGGTCCCTGTTCGCTCTTGATCCGCTCGACGTCTGAGGAGTTGCATTCGTCGAAGACAGGTTGCGAATCGTCATCCCATCGTTTCAATTGAGCTAGCCGGGCCACCTCTTCGCAATCGCCCTTGACAACCAGATCGAAGCAGTCTTCAAATTCTTTGCCGGAGGGAGCTTCGTTGTTGATCCACATGGTGACTCCATTGCGACGACTCCGAATCACTTGAGACAGGCTCTTAACAAGGCGACGCACACCGGGAATCTTCAAACTAGTTCCCACCACGATCATCGCGTCTGGACGCGAGCGTATGTCGGCATTCATCACAGATGTGATGGCCTCCTCATCGGGGTTGTGTTCGTTGTAGAGGACAATGCGTGGCCTCATCTTGCCAATCCCATGGCTACGCTGTCCAGTTTCCATACGGAATTGGTTGGTCATGACGCACTCCGGACATTCAGGGGCATCGGGGCGGTCGAACATTTCTCGGTTGAAGGTTCCCATGTACCGACACTTCTGGCACACCATCTTCTCGAGACTTCCGTGGAGTTGAATTGTGCGCGGCCATGGTGCTTTGACATTCAGTGGGATCTGGGTTTCCAAAGGGGGCATTGACGTTTCTATGCCATCGATGTTTTGCGTATATAACCGAGTCAAACGGTTATCACGGCCCAGCCGGGCAAGCATGTGGTGGAAAGCTGTAGGGGACGTTCTCTCGGCTTCTGCTGACAGCGACCGTACCATTTCCTGGAACGAGGCGGTCAACGTCTCATCCTGATAGACGGCAGCATCAAACATCAGCTTGCCGGACGCCTTGAGATTGTGTTTCTTCTGTAAAGTCTTGAACAGGCCATCGTCCGAGCGAAAGTCGGGAACTGCACAAGTGGTTAGCATGAGAGTGACACAAGCATAGTAGGGTTACATACTGCCTGCGGATGTGGAGATGCCAGCTCCAGCAATTACTACAATTTTCCGATGGTGCCGAATAGTATCAACAAGAAGATCAATTTGCGATTCTTGGTCACCATAAGAAAGATCGGCGCGGGGAGTGAGGTCGAGCTCTTGTGTTTTGCGCTCCTTGGGGAGAACGCGGCGCTTCTTTCTGGCGGGCGGCAAGTCCTCGTCTTGGCTGCGGGCGGCGCTAGACTCGTCCGGGGACGGCAAGAAGAAGCCTTCGGGGGGGATCAGAGATGTTGGAGGCTCGCTCAACTCGGAGCAGTCTGAGAACGAAAGCTCATCTATATCCATAGCAGCTTGAAGACTGTTCGGAGATGGGCAGGAGGATGTGTTGGCAGACGTCGCTGTGGTTTTGGCGGTGGTTTTCCGTGGAGCCATGATGACGCCGGTCGGGGATGACGCGACGATATAGAAAAAAAGGGAGAGAAGAAAGGGATGAAGGAAAAAGACAAAGGCCGTAGAACTATTAGAAAACCCTTTGCATAGAAATCATGGAGGACTGATCATAAAGCAACATCAATTGGCGAGAGGTGTCCAGGGGTTGGGGTTGGGGGTTGAAGATTTCTCTTCGTCCGGAGTTGAGGAGACCAGAACGCTGATGATGTCGTCGAGATCCGGTGAAGAGAGATTGAGAAAACGTCTCGAGAATGAAACCCCGTGACTGCGATGGGGTCGGACCTCGAAGACGTCAACTTGTCAAGTGGGCGAAGTTGGAGGATGGACAGTTGGGGAAGAAGACAAAGCTGGCTTAGATGGATCTCGCTTGCAGCCGACGACGTTGTGTTGTGTTTATTTTGACCCACGGATTCTGATAATGAGGAGAGGAATGGGATTGACAGGAAGACGAAGTATAGGAGAGCGAGAATGCTGGAGATAGGACGATCCCGTCGAAATTAGGTCGTGGCCGTTGTACTCTGTATACTGGGCCAATGTATAAATATATGCTTGATCTTGACGTAACAGCAATATACAGACAGTCTCACGAACTGCCAGCGACGAGCTTTGAGCTTGAACTGAACTTATTTGAGGTTTGTTTCGGTCGCAAAGACCGCACTGTGTGATTGGCGCAATTCCTCCTGCCAGCGGATGGACCTGCAGCCATAAGTCTAAAGCGGTTTAGCCTCCCGAGTTCTGGTCTGAGTTTGGTGCGACGCAAACACGAAACATAACAACATCCGTAGCTATCCTCCTCGGCAAAAGGTCTAGATATATCGGCTTGTAGGAGAACTAGTAATCATACTTTTGCGAATGTGTATATATACTGCATATAACATCTGAAAAACTTCATGAACAGAAAGTTGAAGTTGCAATTGGTTGACCCGGTGACCGCGGGCACATGACCTCACGTGATGATGAATCAGCGGGGTCCATGCTCCACTCTCGTTAGCATTCGCTCTTATTTATATTGGAAGCTTGAGCAATGATATGCCCTGGTCTAGGTGATTGCAGATCTTTCGATTTATGATTGCTCTTCTTGGCCCCAGAGGAGAGCTATACTATACCAGAGCTCATACGTCCCGCGCGCTTATAGCCTGATTCCTGCTCTTTGCGTGATCCATCCGCTTGTGGATCGCACCCACTATGATATCTGGGTGCTGTTATAGATTCACTCAAACATAGGCTCAACAGATCATCTTGTCTAGACTAGATACCGCATCTGACTGACCCAGCATGCCCCTGATCATGGAGGACGGTATCAATGTCGACGATTTGTTCGGTGAATCCACCTCACTTGAGCTGGGCTTGCCTACGGGCACTGCTACCTCGGCGAAAGGCCTAGCCCAGCGTTTGGATGAAATGAGATTGGTCGGGTGCTGCCAGTATGTCTATGAAGTACAGCGATTTTGACGTATACTCTGACTCGTACTGCCTAGGAAAATTGCCTGGTCGAAACTCGGATGCATTGCGTACATCTCGCAAGACTCATCCCGAGTGATCGTTCGCCATCTCCAGTGCCAACAGGCAGATGGAAAATGGACCCTGAGTGATGAGACACCATTAAATCAGGTTGCTGAAGCCCACGATGGCCATAACTTGGTTCATCTATGCTGGAATGAGTCTGGCTCAGAATTAGCGGTGGCTGATACGTCCGGCCGAGTGTCAATCTACTCCATTCCAATCGCTGTGAACAGTGTAAACGGGGTACGCCAAGCAGCGTTTGATGCCGATGACGATGGAGGCCAAATTGTTGGAATGATGTGGTTGAACCAACACCGCTCGGTTAGTACACTTAGGACACATATAAGCTCTTGCTGACAGGTCAGATACATTCGTTCTATCAGGCTGCCAAAGTCCAGGGCCGCTGGGCATATTCGCCTTTTAGACGGCGCCCAATTGGCCCATTTCATCCTGCTAACAAGTCAGCGCTGCTCTGTATCACAAGGTCTGGAGTCATGAGACTGCTATACCAGAATCCAGATAATCGATGGGCTGAATTGACTGCAGAGCTGAAAAACACAAGCTACTCTGACAGGCTACTTACACATGCAGCTTTGGTAGCAACGCAGGCTGGCATTCTCATTGCGACGCACTCGGCGTGCCAGAAAATATCGATTTACCGAGTGAACATTCAGTGGAATCCTCCACAATGGGATCCAGCGCCGCAGAAGCAAAATTCTCAGCCCTACCCAATTCCCAGCTTCCGCTTTGTCCACTCCAAGGTTGAAGTGCCTTATGATATTCCCAGCAACCGTGGTGCAGGCGAGAATGAGAACGAACAGTCACCACCCACAAGCTCTCTTTACTCCCTGACATCCCTTCAAATAATCCTCCCTGCGTCCGACAACTCCGCAGGTTCTACGCCAAACCCCTGGATCGTTGGTGTCTTTTCGATATCTCTGCATGCAATTATCCCACATCAGCAGCCACAAGTACCAACTAGTGTCATTGTCCGGTGGCAGTTGGAAACTGGCGCTCCTTCTCTCCACCCAAAGTTCGATGAGGTGCCCTCGAAAAAAAGCAACGTGCAGGTTAAAGTATGGATTTGTCTCTCAGCATGCGGTCCTGGCTAACTGGACAGCCTCAAATAGTGCTGCGCCGCCTCGACGATATCGTTTCAGATCGTCATGTCATATCAGTTGACCAGACAGAATATGGAAACGTTTTTGCAATAACTTATGACGATAGCTCAGTAGCCTTTTACGACCCGAAATCTATGACGGCGTTTGATGGTCTCGATGATGCGAACATCGTTACCAGTCTTGCCCAAGCAGGGTTTCATTATCCTCCCGACGCTTCTGGTGTGTCTTCCTATTATATGAGACGAACTATTGCTAAACTTCTGCAGTACTGCACACAAGTATTTCACCTAGCGCATGTATCGCGGTGACACTCGACAGCGATGGTCAGACACATTTGAGGATAATGGAACACTCCTATGGCGCGGAGAACGGACAGTACGACGAGAGTACGTTCGTCTATACCCGTGTTGACATATTCCTAACTGAGCTGTCAGACAAATTCTCCGCAGCTATTGCTTCGCTGACGCTGGCATTCTGCCGTGGTTGTGGTGGTGAGGTCAATACCGACGATATTTTGTTGATATTATTGCGCCAATTATCGTCAGGTATGTCATCCAGCCTGGAAAGCATCAGACACCCACTAAATCATTTGCAGACGCACAAACGGCATTCCTCAATGAGGTATATCGGGCATTATCTATCAACTGCAACTTTACAACGGAGCATGATAAGTTAATGAGTCACCCGTATATTCCCCGTGCCCTCAGCATACAAGCAGCCTTGGGATTCAAGGGCAGATATAAGGCCCGTAGCATTGCCTCCAATGTGCCGTGGGCCATTATTCAGCTACGTCAGGCTGCTATCATATATCCGTTCTTCTTCCAGTACAACAAAGGACCTCAGGGTCCAGAACCTCATGATCCAGGTAAGACTGCAGCAAGTATTCATTGCCATGCCGCTAATTGTCATAGATGTCCTACGCATGGTCCTTGGAAACAGTAGATGGGTTCTCGACTTCTTTAAGTATATCTTGAAGGAGATTTTCGACCTTGCGGATGAATTTGAAAGCGTCTCATCCGACCAAGAAGCTTTCAACCAGAAACGTCAGTATCACCATATCCTTCCAGCAATATACTGACCGACACAGTGAAATCGACCTCCTCCCTCCCCTTAATATTACTCCTCTCCAGCATGTCCCGCGCATTCCTCCGCTTTATCGCCCGAGGCCTCAGGGGTACACACGCGGGCTACGCAAAAGCACCCCTGACCGGCGACTCAGTCGTTTACTACACCGAACTTTGCCAAAGCCTTGACTCCTCCCCCGTCCGCATAGACGTCTATGAGAAACTCCTCGCAGGCGTCGACTCCGCCGTGAAGCACGCCTACACAGGTGCCGGTTTCGGCGACAACGAGCGGCCCGGCCCAGAGAAGGAACTCCTGGTCAGTAGCCGCATCCCGCCTGTCCTCGTGGCCGCAGTGTCCACCATCCTACGCCAGACCATTCCTAGCATGAAAGCTGAGATTGACCGCATGGCTATCTACATGGGTGACTATAGCTGGCTGGGTCTGGGTACGGATGCGCGCACAGAAGCATATCGGCGCTCCAGGGACGTCGACATCATTAAGAAATCACCAATTGCTCGATCTGCGGAAATGAGCGTTCTGGATGCCAAGAATGGTGCGAACAGTAACAATTCTGTTGGCCATTTGAGGCGGCGGTGTGTGCGCTGCTGTGAGGCTTCTGAGGCAGTTTATCCGCCGAGATCGGTGTCGGCGTTCAAGATGATTTATAAGTTGGGGCACCTGAGATCTTGTATCTGTGGGGGTATGTGGAATCTTGAGTCGGGGATGATGAACTAGATAAACAATTTTTTTTGGATTTCTATGCTGGTTATCATGGCGATTTGATCGCAGTTGATTCTAGATGATTGCTAAGAGATTTGGGTGGTCAGCTATAACATAGAATATTCACACTTAGAAGAATGGAGGCGAGGTCGGATGGTTATCCAAGCCTTCCAAGGTAATAGAATATTAAATCGAGACCTGTTGTTCGTTGACTGTCCAATATTCCACACCTGATTTTCCGAACGAATATGTTTAGTAGATATGACACTACGTTGACTAGCGTTGCAGTTTTTCAGCAGCACCGGACGAAGTCGATATACGCTGAGCCAATCAATGTGATGGAGTATAATTGGTCAAGGTGGTATAATTGTCATTGCAAGCAAAGGATTCATTCAAGATCGACCTGCATCTTATCTTCTAAGATAACATAATCCATGTCTTTTAGGTCAAACGTCCCAGAACTCCATCATCAAGATCCAGACTCGATCCCGTTTTTTCCTTTAGGAGGAATTTACGCCTATTGTTCAATCATTGTCAGCAATGCTCATTTGATGATGTGGCCGTCTCCAAGTTCATCGATCATAAAGGAGTTTGGGCTGGTTTAAATAGGACAGGCTGCGTACCTTGATGGCGTACTTCCGCTGGGGGAAGTGGATCTCCTTCTTGCGCTGGCGCTCGGTCTTGAGGGTAGCCTCGTGCTTGGTGAGGCGGCGACGGAGAGCGCGGGTGAGGCGGGGACGGAGGTCAAGAGGAAGGTACTTCTTGTTCTTGTAGAAGAGGCGGAGCTGGGAGCGCTGGTTGGCGTTGATGACGGTGAGGACACGAGCGATCGACTTGCGGACGTCGTGGCTGTTCAAGATCAATCAGTATTTCCGTCTTTCAAGATTTCAATGGGTGTGCTGGATGTGGTGGTGGATTGGAGGTGATTTGTGATCGGGTCGAATATGCGCGGTCGGTTGGCCTGGTCGCAAAATTTCCTCCTGAATGTCGAAATTCCTTCTCTTCAATCCTCATGTCGACTTTGTTCGCTTCCTTTTTCCTGTTTTGATTGTTGTGTTCCCGTCCCATCGACCGACCACGCACATTCTTCCGATCCCAATTTTCCAGCCGGGGTGTTTTCTGTGTTGCAGGTATAGGTAGGATTAAACGCACATCCGCTGGGTCTTCGACGAGGCACCGCCAACGATCTTCTGGACACGGAGCTGGTTAAGCTCGGTCTTCAGCTCATCCAGCTGCTTTGTGAGATCATCCTTGCTCTTTCCCCAGAGTTGACCAGCCTTGACCTTGGAAGACTATAAAAAAATCGAATCAGTATGCCGTTTTGACCGTCAAGGGCTTCTCCATGCTGAATTCTCTCTCCGCTTTCAATAAGGGCTGCACATACCATGGTGGGCGGCTTCTTGTCGAATGGTTGATTGTCGACGTGAGGATTGAAGATGGACCGGGTCGATTTGGGGAGGTTTCTGTGGGACTAGGGCTTTTTTTTGCTCCTTGGCGTGGTGCGGCGGCTAAGCGGGCGCTTGATCACGTGAATGTGGCTAATGCGGAGGCTGAGCTATGAGATGACTAATCTCGGAGCGGATTGATGACGCCTGCCTGCCAGCCCGTGGATCCGCGGACACCAGTGTTGGTAGAGATAGTTTACAACATAATCGATTGCTGCAATCCGCTGGACGGGAGTTAGCAATTTGAGAGTGCCATCTTACCTTTCTTCCGCCTTATTAATACCCCAGACATTTTGTCTTTCTCTGTTCTCTGCAAATGGCGTCCTCCGGGTCCGGGTGGGCTCAACTGCGGCAGCAGGCCAGATCTCTTGAGACTCAGGTACGAACTGCCCCATGAGTTTGTTCTCCGGAGCTTCTCGAGAGTGATGCTTACTATATGGCTTGACAGACTGAGAACCTCTTCCACACATACTCCCAATATGCCTCGATGACGAAGCTCCCACCGCAGCCCTCAGAAGATGAGGTCCGAAACCAAACACAGATCAAAGACCTCCTAGAAAAGGTATACTTGCTCCCACGTCTGCAATCTTTCAGAAGTTAACGGCTCATGTAGCGCGAATCATTAATTGCCCAACTTGCCCGCCTCCTCGATTCCGAAGCAACCCTAACCTCCTCAGCCGTCAAACAAAACAACCTATCTCGTCACCGTGAGATTCTCACAGAACACAAACGCGAGCTTACCCGCCTTACATCTGCAATCGCCGAGACCCGGGACCGGGCAAATCTCCTCTCAAATGTCCGCTCCGATATCGACACATACCGCTCCTCGAACCCCGCCGCCGCAGAGTCGGAATACATGCTCGAAGAGCGGCGTCGCATTGACGAGAGCCATGGGGTTATGGATGGAGTATTGAGCCAGGCGTATGCGATCAATGAGAACTTTGGAATACAGCGCGAGTCGCTGACCAGTATCAATCGGCGGATTGTTGGTGCTGCGAGCCAAATACCAGGGGTAAATTCATTGATAGGGAGGATCGGCAACAAGCGGAGGAGAGATGCGGTTATATTAGGAGCTTTTATCGGGGTCTGCACTCTGTTATGGCTTCTGTTTTTCTAACGAGTGAGCCTGTGCGCTCTGCAATATACAGCTTCAATGAGTTGTTGAGTCCATGTTGACCGGTTTCTTCTCAAGCTGAATTAATAATGAGTTCGGAGTTATGGTTGAGTTCTTATATATCTTACACGCTCACCCTAATATGTACATACAATGATTAGCGGCTATGTTCGACCACTCTGCGCTTCGTCTTTTCCGTTCCTTGTCCCTGCCAGTCCTGCGCTGGTGTCTCGGATTCTTGACTGACCCTCCGCTCCTGAATTAGTTTCTGGACGCCATTGTTCAAGCCCTCCAGTTCAGCGGGTTCGGCAGGGCCACTTCCAGCCCACCGAATACGGCAGTTCTCATCCACAAGATACACGTATCCAACTCTGCTGTTGAGCATTCCAATAGCCTCTTTGAGCCCATCATCAAGACCCTTCCGCACCAAAAAATATCTGCTGTGCTGCTTCTCCGGCAGCTTCGACCGCATGCGCCACATGAACATCCGGACGAGCCACGCTTTGAGTGTATTCTCCTCCAGATTGATATCAATCTTCTGGACAAACTGCTCGCCGCCCTTGATAGCATCGTATAGACCAGGGTTCATCTTGGGGCCAGTAAATGTAGCAACCTGGCTTTCTGCCCAGACGCTAGAAAACAAGTTGATGACGGAGACTTTTCCGCGGAGGATGGATGTGGTGTTTTGAGGCTCGCTCGGTGAAGCGAGCGTAGCTCCGTACAGGTTGGGGAAGTAGAGGGCTTTGTCGCGCTTGAATAAGCGAGTGTTCGACATGAATGTTTTACCCTGATTGTGTCGCATATTTGACCATTCTCGGAAATACGGTTTTGCGACTTGCCTCGTCCTGGAAGGTAGACTGTAAGTAGACATCTTTGAGAAGAGCTGGAATATCAAGACTTACAGCTCCTTGCGCCTTTCAATATGCCTCTCATAGTTCACAAAGTCGTCTCGTCGTTTGCCCCATGACCGCTTATCGATTCCCGTGTTCTGACCTTCTTGTGGCGGAATCCCCGAACCGATTGGCCGGTCTAGGTATGGAATGAGGTCTCCTTCGCTGGCGTTGTCTGATGTAGAGGCTTTCGGAGTCGCATCTTCCTGGAATTGGGGCTTTCTGGTTGAAGGAGCTGACGCCTTCTCTCCGTCGGGTTTCGTGGCATAGGCCCGAAGAGTAGGTCTAGGTCGGAGTGTAGTGGCATTGCGCAGCTGGCAACTGAGGCAGCGGCTGCTCTGCCGGATGGAGGGCTCCAAGAAAGAGGAGAGGAGTGTGGAAGGCTTCCACATTGTAGATGTTGTTATACTCGTAGAATGCGCCGATTGTCAACCTCCGGCTCTGGTTGGTTCTTAGCTTTTGGTTCCGAAAAGAGTGGCATAATTGATCCCGTGACTTGGCGACATTTTCGTGCCGGCGCAACACGTCTGGTTCACGTGTCTGCCTACAACCTTCTTACCGAAGGTAACCACCGAATTTGAACTCGGTTTTAACTTTGCGAGAACTTGTCATCGCTAGGCAAGCTTTTTACCCATGGCTTTAGCACCTGTATCTTCGCATAGATGCCTGGCACATTCACTGGATTGGAAATGGCGCGGATGACACGGAGTGTTAAAGAAGCGTTCTTCACTGGCTTGGAACAACTGGATTGTTCGACTGATGGCTCAGAGAATGAATTTGATTGTCTAATTGCCCAGTCAAGGCGGAAAAACCAGGGGGTGTTGCCTCGTGACTCTTGCCAGTTCGAGAGTTCCTCACTTATACATCGTCCGGATGACGCTATACAGCTCTCTTCGAGTGATGTTGCTACCAGCCACGCGATACCTACAGTACCCGATATGACATCGTCTCTTACTGAAACTCGTGACGTTGATCCAAATCTACAGAGCAGTATGGGAAGGTCATCAAAGCGTCCAGGAAGTGAGATCTCTAAGCGCAAGCGGGGATCATCGAAGAAGATTATTCCTGAGCAGAACCAGATTTTCAGGGGTCTTGTCTTCTGTATGGCATCTAGCTGCTGGTATTGATGTGCCTGCCTACTGACACTATTATAGTCTTCTTCCCTAACAGCGACAAATCTCCTCTGAGACGTTTGCGCATCCAAAGGGCGCAGGAGTATGGCGCTGTTTGGGCAAAGGTCTGGGGAGACAACATCACCCATGTCATAGTTGACAAAGGGATGGAGTTCCCAGAGATAATGAAACATTTGAACCTTGAGTCAGTTCCGGTTCGTGGAGCTTACTTACAACCCTAGCTCCCTGCTAATCTTTAGCCCAAAATCGCTTTAGTAGACGAGAGTTATCCTGCCGAGTGCATCAAATTCCGATGCATACTGAACGTGACTCAAGTACGATTTCGGATAAAAAGCGCACCTTTATCTGAACCTCGAGATATCCCAAAACCACCTGTGGAAGAGACTACGAAAGCCATTGAAGACTCGTTGCCATTGAAGCCAGAAGGCAAACAGCAGCCTCAAACCCAAAGGTCGTCTGAATTGTCTGATGGTCAAGATCGTCTTGCACCGCAAATCAATTTCTCCGAGGGTGATACTGAGGAAATAGTTTGTGACAGTTTCCCTGAACATGACCGGGACGCGCTGGATGACATGATCAAGGAGGCCAAAGCCGTTGAACATTTGGTAAGCTTTCTTTTGGATTATATCTGCGCTCTACTTACCGTGACTAGCCATTGGACCCGTTAGATGCCCCTGACCGTGAAGGCCATACCGAGTCTTCTGGTGATGAGACCTCTGATGAATCACACCCTTTGCCGGCTGGGAGGAAGAAACGGAAGTCATCGCGCGGTGACAATGGCACAATTGTATCTTGGCAGCAAAAGTTCGCTTGCATGCAGAAGCACGACTCGAGCTCAAAGTGTGAGAACCCGAATGCGAGAACAATCGAGGTGCTTCAGAAAATGCTGGATTATTATACACGAACAGCCGATCACTGGCGGACACTGGCATACCGCAAAGCGATCAGTGCCCTTCGAAACCAGTCGCAGAAAATAGTCAGCCGGACTGAAGCCATTGAAATACCTGGAATCGGACCACGCTTGGCAGACAAAATTGAAGAAATAGTGCTCACTAATCGTCTTCGGCGCTTGGAGTACACGAACAACACCACTGAGGACCGTCTACTACAGACATTTCTAGGCGTATATGGCGCTGGTCTCGCCGTTGCTTCGAGATGGATAGCGCAGGGATACAAATCTTTGGAAGACCTGCGTACCAGAGCCTCCTTGACGCACGCGCAGCGCGTCGGCCTGGAACGCTACTTTGACTTCTCTCAAAGAATTCCCAGAAACGAGGTCCAAGCTCATGGTGACTTCGTACAGAAGGTGGTCCAGAAAGAGAGCCCAAACATGCAGGTTATTATTGGAGGATCTTATCGGCGTGGTGAGGCTAGCTCTGGTGATATAGACCTGTTCATCACAAGACCCGACGCCACAATTGAAGAAATCCGAACATTGATGCTAGACAATGTTGTGCCAAAGCTTTTTCAACTGGGATTCCTCCAGGTAGGATTGGCCACTACATCTCGCGATGATGGATCCAAGTGGCATGGGGCGTCGAAGCTACCAGACGGCAAGTTATGGCGACGGATTGACCTACTATTCGTACCTGGCGCAGAGCTTGGGGCTGCATTGATTTACTTTACCGGGAACGATATTTTCAACCGCAGCATGAGATTACTTGCTAGCAAAAAAGGCATGCGACTTAACCAGAGGGGTCTCTACGCAGATGTTTCGCGTGGGCCGCAGCGGGCAAAGCTTAACACGGGTAGACTGCTGGAGAGCCAAGACGAACGGCGAATCTTCGAACTGCTAGGGGTTCCTTGGAGACCACCAGAGCACCGAATTTGCTAGTGCTCAGGCCACATGTACGAACAATCTGCTTTCTAGGTAGACTAACTTAGCTGCAGAATTGATCAACACTTGTACTTAGGAATATCATTTTGATGCAAATACTACGACTTAAACCCCGTTCATGCTGCTACTGCCACGACCATTGATCTTCAACATGGCTATATCCGCAACAACAGTGGCTCTTTCCATTCCAGAGCTACTGGAAACGATACTTCTGCATTTGGAGATCACAGATCTTCTTGTCTCGGCACAACGTGTCAGCAAACACTGGCTAATAATCATAACTGGATCCACGCGACTTCAGCAAGCTCTCTTTTTCAAGCCGATTGCTCCCCCTACAAATCCATATGAAGCATATAAAACGTCACCAGATGATGATCCCAAATCGTATCCAAATGCCTACCGGACTGAGATTGTTGCGTCCTTCAACCCCCTTTTGCGTCGGCATTTCGGTAGCGTCTTTTTCCATCCAAACGGATGTGGGAAATTTCGCCTATCAGATTCTTTCTATTCAGAACTTCCCTGGTATATGAACGGTCGAAAAGAGACAAACGAATGCGAGAGCTTGAAGGACGAGGACGGCCTGGATCGCCGTAGAAGAGCGTTTAGTCGGTCTGGTGCTAGCTGGCGCCGTATGGTTGTTGCTCAGCCAGCACAGCCAGCACTCGGATACGTGTGGGCGGAAATAAACGAATGGTTAACTTTTAGGAAGGGATACATTGATACAATTCCCACGGCCTTCGACTCGGTTCCCCTGTCGCAAGACGGACTTCGGTTCGGCCTATTGTATGATTTTGTTCAATATCATGCGGCCCATCATGATGGTCAACTCGAGTTTCGTGTTGTTTGGGGGAGACCGCACAGTTACAGTGAATTCTTGATCAAAGGTGATGAAATAAGCACAGAACTACTGTGCAAGACAAGTGTTATCGTCCAGTTCAAAAATCGGGACCAACAGCAGGAAATAAAGCCAGTTGACTCGGTGGCATTTGATAATACATTTCGCAGCCACGATTTCCGACTTCCAATCGGGCAGGAAACAGAAGTCTTCAGGATGCTACGGTGAATGGTCTAGATATGTTACAGGGAATAAGCCCGAAAAAGACCGTGTTGAACCTATCGATCGAGCTATATCCACCTATAAGGAGACAATCAATTGGCCTTTGCTTCACTGGCTGTGGGTAGGGCTTCTCGTCTTTCAGCGCCTTGTCACGTTCGAGTTTGCTCTGGCTTATGACGAATGCCATTCTTTCCTCTTGATTCATTGTTCCTTCTGTTCCTTCTGCTCTTTCTGTTGTTCCATTCTTGATTGCGCCAATCTTCCGTACTTTAGGTTGTTCTGGTCTGGGGATCCAACCATGGTTGCTGAACGGGCTCGTAGGTTCTTGAATGGGGATGACCTTGCTTGCATGTTTGCCTCTGAGGAGAACTCCTTTGGAAATGAAGAGTGAAAGAACTATTCAAAAAGAAGAAATGCAGTGTTGATGGTAAAGTAAGAATCCTGCCCAAGGCTCAGTGATCGATTCAAGCCCACAGATCTCATTCTTTCAACCAATGGCATGTGGTCAGAACTGATCAGACAACAGCCATCCTGGCTTTTGGAGGTAAGCTTGGTATTTTGATAGGCCACCACTTGTCGTCCACAAGGATGGGAGGCGTGGTGACTAGTAAAATCACATTTTTTGTTTCAAGTAGGCGCTCAAGACTGAAGGAATTGGGGTTGGATCAGCAAGATTTCTGAATATCCCGGCGATTCGCCTTGACCGACATATCCTGCGAATAATCGGTCCACCATCCTAAACAAACTGAGTCCACCTTGCCCTCAGTGGTTGCATGAAAAGGCTCATGCCTGCCGATGGCAAAGAGGTCCAACAACACAATAAAACAATCCTATAGCAGTGGGCAAGATACTTCGACCATATTGATAAAGAAAAGAGCAAGATGGCATTCAATCAAGAGATTGGTGGCAAATAACAAATACACTTAACTCACTGCAGGACGAGAGGACTACAAAAGTCTACCTCCTACAAGGAGCCCCGCTGGTCGCTATTAGTAGAACTGTCCTTTGCTGCTCTCCTCGCTGTACCAGTATCTTCCCGGCCTGCCCTCTATAGAAAATACACACCGCCCAGGACGACGAACGACCAAGTCAGCCGAAGCGCTGGTTACTTTCTCCAGTCCAACGTCCGAACTTCTCGAATGTGGCCCACAAAAGCTTTCACCAGTTCCTCCCTGGAGAATTCTAATGCCAATTCATGGTTGAGGCAGAAACACAATTTCTTTGATATGCATTTAAGAATGAGGAGATGTTCAGGATGAGGATGGACTGTAAGGTTGCCGGCACGGGACAACTCTTTATCCGGGATGCACCTCCAGGTGTTCTTCTGTGGGTCGTTCTTTCCAGACCGCCCTCAAAATCCTCGCTCACATATTATTCACATCCCACTCTTCAAGTTCCTCCGCCTTCATCGCTCCGCCTTGATCACCCTACTTTCTGCCCGCCATAGCTATCGGATTCTGCTTCTTGAGCTATCGGAGTCTGCTGAACTGGGGATACTTTTTTAATTATCGCTTGTCGTTTCTTGTTTTGTGCCTTGCTGTTTGATAATTCTCATCACGCCTGTGACAATCCTGGCATCCCTTCGCCAAAAACAAGATGGGTTTGTGTACCTTTCCTGAATTGGCTTGTTGTTGAGCTAACGTCTTACAGGCAGAAAACCAAATCAGCTCATCCTCGAGTTCTTTATCCGAGGACAGAAACTCGAGGACGCGAGTAATCGCTACCAGCACACGTGCAAAGCCTGCGGCGAAAAGTTCCCAAAGGGTCGCATCGATAGCCTTACCAACCATCTAGTCAAGAAATGCCAGGCAATCCCATTGCGGGACCGACAACGCGTTTTGTTGCGACTACATGAGCTCCCTGACCTTGCTGATAGCGATCAGAACAAGGACCCTAATGCTGCAGGACAGAACAAGGGCAAGCCAGGCGATCCATCTTACACGACGCGACAGAACTTTGACGGATTGAACGTGCTGGCGGAAGCCTCGAGACAGGTGGGTGCTTCTGACCAGACGAAGCGGGGAGGTCCTGGTAATGCTTATCCCGAGTCTGTTACTGTTGGTGGAAAAACCGTGGTCGTTGACCCTGCGCTTGAAGCGGAGGGCTTTCAAGGCCACCTTACTCAGTCTGACCAGATGGAGGAGGATGTGAAGATACCTGGTAAGTACCGCTTATCGCATGCATTGCGCTTGAGTCTTGCGCTAATCTCGTGGTCTTTTCCTTCGTAGTCTCTCCTCAATCACCGACCGACGCGACGGCGATTCCTGCGCTTCCTACTACCGGCTCACTTGATCCCTCGTCCGCCTCCCCTCCGTTGCCAGAGACTTCTTTAACCCCCGACCCAAACGCCGCTTCTCGGCAGTCGCAGCTGTCTATGATCGCCGCATCTGCTAGTGAAATGGTACCTCATGGCCTCCCGATGGATCATGATCCTAGCACTGGATTTTCTGACGGTCTGTCTAAGATGGGTTCTCCATGGAACCAGCAGCTTTCGCATCAAGAACAACTGCTGTTCGACAGTCTCCAGGAGCATGACCCGACCCTGACAGCAGCGACCCAACGTGCAGCCTCCTTCCCTCGTCCAATTGCGATGAACCCAAGCTCTCAAGCAAAAGGTTTTGTAAATGAGTTTGGTAACTCGACCAAACCGGCCAAACCTAAAGTTCGAGGTCGATTCTCCGCAGCCAGACGCCGCGAAGTCCAGGAAGTGAGGAAACGAGGCGCATGCATACGCTGCCGCATGCTTAAGAAGCCTGTATGCTTCCCCATCACTCCTTACTCTATAAATACTTATTCTTTTAGTGTTCTGGCGATAGCCCATGTACTACATGCGCTAGTGTTGAAAGTGCGCGCTTGTGGAAGCACCCGTGCATTCGTACTCGAATCGCGGATGAGTTCGAATTGTACAGCTCCAGTATGTGCGCCAGCCCAATACTTCTGCCTTCGCTAACTGTATCTTTAGATTTGCACGCTACTTTGGGCTTCCACGATGTTAGTAGCATCCGGAACCAGGTCAAGTTCGAGCACTACGAAGGACGCATTGAGGTCACCCATTTTGAGGAGAGCATGGTCTTTGTTACTTTCCCTGGACTTCAGGGCCACAAAGCATCAGCCTCGACCCTTGATCCCCAGCTCCAGGCCCTTGGAGACGAGACTCAATTCCAGGGTCCTCTTCAAGAGCTCTACCTACTGGACACCGATCAAGATGATATTCCAGGAAAGATCGAGATTTACATCAAGAAGATCGCGCCATTCTTCTACGAGCGCGAGGCTTCGGACGTCTTGAGGCCTACTCTCATGCTAGCAGCGGAACTAGCCCAGCAGAAGAAGGTATGCAATCCATGTACTTTTGCACATAGTCCGACCTACTGACACGTTCAGGACTCGCTCTTAGAAAGGGTGTTGGAGCTGTGGGTTGCCACACATATCCTGGTTGACGCAGAGCTACATTGGAAGACTTTCAGTAACCCGAATCTACCGCCTGCTGCAATCCACAATCTTTCGCAAACCGCGGACGAGGGACGTATCCCAATTGATGAGATTACAAATGCAGAGTCATATGCACTCCTGTGCGGCCAGCTGCGTGCTGCAACCGAAAAGCGTGCAGCGTCACTCAGCAAATCGGTGATGAACGATCTCGAACGACGGCTTCTCCAGCGCCAGCAGAGCGGGTGGTTTGAGACTTTCCTAGTTTCTCTTATTCTGCTCAACTGTGTCGAGAGGACATGCTGGCTGTTCCGCTCCTGGGACGATGAAAACTTTGCACAGCGGTGGCCCCTTGACAAGCGCCCTCTATATTACGCGACGCAAGGCGATCGTTTCTCTGATATTCTGCACATGCTGCTGAAGATGCGAAGTCTTCCACCCAAGGCCACCCCACTGCCGGACAGCGGGGTCCTCAAGGCTGTGGAGGGTAGCGATGAGAATGCGATCCGCTGGTTCGACACGATCAAAATCACCCGTAAGCTACCATCATTCTGAATTCCGGCTCATCAGACTAACAAGTTTCCAGCTCAATTCCTTGAACAGCGCCAGGTCGCAGGGTTCGACCCGACTGATTCTCGGTCCTTTGACCTCCGTTATGGGGCAAAGCTTCTGCCAGCTGCGAATGTCTACGCGTGAGCACCAACATTGACGAAAACGATGAACTCGATTAGCGGACGTTCTAGCTTGAGGCAAGCTCGGTGGACAACTCGACTGTACCCTACTTCCTAATTCTCTTTCTTAATTCTTTCTACCTTTAATCACTTGTATGTTTATTAATATGGCGGGATTATGGAAACCGAGAAGGGAAAAGGTTTGAAAAGGTTGCTGATAGGGGTCTTATGTCTGTAAGAATAAAAGCAAAATAACAATAATTGTGCAGGTTCATACCGAGGCGAATGGATCTCTCATAAACTGCCTACGGAGTACGAGATAAAGATCAGCCGCGCGAGGCCCAAACGAGTCAAGAGCTCTGAGACTAAATTACCACCAACCGTGGATGCGATCTTTACCTGTTTGGGCGCCCATCAGGAGAATTCACCAGATGCACAAGGGTCTGTGACGGCAGGATTTTTTATCATACTTTGTCGCTCTTTGTATCCAATTATTGTCTATACTGTCTAATATCCAAGCCTGTTGTGGTACATTCACTCTTTGACTCTTTCTTTTGTCTCAGCGATCGCATCTGAATCCTTGCAGCTTATCCCCTGCAGCTTCATTATTCTGCAGTTGACCTGCAGATGGCCCCGGTCTAAAAAAGCGAAAAGGGGCCGCGATCTCTATCGTGCATTCTGTTTACATCACTCCAGCGCTGCCTCGTGTTGGGCCCCAACTGCCAATAACAAACCTCAGGGCAAGCAAGAACCGATACATCAATCGCTATGTTTTCGACACATCAACAGCCTCCTCCTGTCATCCCCCCGTCGCCGACGCTGTCAAATCCTGACTTGATTCTTCCTTTCGACGACAACGAGCGAGAAAATTCTACCCCGTCCCCTCCATTCAACCTGCCCTCGCTATCCAACCTGCAGTCCTTCTACGAGAATCGAACGAACTATACGAACGGATACAACAATCTGGACCCAACGCGGAGTAGCGCGCCCAGACCCCAGAAGAAAGTATATCCGCGCCACACGTGGATGAACGAAGGCCACAACGATGCCGCCAGCCGTCGATTATCAGCCATTGGAGAAATGATGGAGGAAGAAACCGCGTCGCTATACCGAAACAGCATGCTGATGAAGAACGCACAGACAAGCAGAACTTCTTCTCGGCAGAGCCGTGTCCTAGACTCACCGGTTTCGCTTCGCGACGCGGACAATAATTCTGACGGGACGGTTTCGGAAATCCAAGCCAGAGCGCACAGCAGCTCGTCGAACTCGACGGTCAGCGGCGCAAGTGAAACTTCGTCCTGGGATGGCACAAAGGGGCGCGCAGACTACGTGGCAGCAGCAGCAGCGCCGCTGGCGGCGGCGACGCAGCAGGAGACTCGTGGATCGAGAAATGAGCGTCGCGCATCGGTGGTCCATGCGCCGTCCAAGGGTGTGCAGGTCAGCGCAAACGCGCCGCCGGCCAATGAGGCGAGCGGTCCAGATGAAGATTCCTCTGCGGTAATTCTGGAGAGCGAGGCAGAGAGGATTTTGGAGAATGCGAAGAAGCGCTTGACGGTATGTAGCGATATCCAAAATGTCTAGTGGTGCGGCAGCTAATTGTGCAGCTCATGGAAGGAAACCTAACGCGCGCTCGCTCGACTATGCGATCGACTACCCCGTCACAATCATCATCGCCAGTTCCTTCCTCTCCAGGCCTTGGGCAGCCTGTTGGTGGCCTGTACCAGTCACTTCACCGCGCGGCTGATCGTAGGTCTTCCATGCTTCGACCGCGACAAACATTCAGCTCGCAAGATACCACCAGCAATCGGCATTCGCGTGTTTACAGCGAGACCAACCTACCGTCAATCCAGCCACAAGCAGAAAAGCAGATGTCTCGCTCTGTGAGTGCCATGGGCTCGAGCACGAACTCCAACATTCATAATGATGAGCGCTCTTTCCATTACGCGCCCAATCGGGCGTACCTGACCCATCGCGCGTCGGTTTCGTCGATGCAAAAACACAGTGCTTTGAGAGGGCGCGCATCTTCCAACTCCCCGACAGTTTATGAGGAGGGCGATGAGGGTGATGATGACAAGAAAATCTCCAATATGGATGAATTTAACTCGGCCTATCCTGCGGACGATCCTCCTTCTAGATCTCAATCGCAGCTCCAAGTGCGCGATCTGAAGGATCAGATGAAGGGACTCCATATCAAGATTTCTACCTTGAAAGTCAAAGCGCAAGAGGATGGTCTGCGGCGGCGCAGTCTGCAGAGTCTGCGCACCCCAAGTCCCTTGACAGCTGCCAATCATTGGTATTCCAACCCCTTGGATCCGACTGAACGGCATCGTCTCAGCTCAACTTACGGACAATACCTGGATTCCCCCATCAACAGCCACTTTGGTGGCAGCATGCCTGCAGTAAGCAATGCGAACTCGACAGTCCATGTCCCAGAACCCTCGCAATCTGAGCGCAGGGGGTCAACCGAAATTCCCATTCTGCCGCCTTTTGAATTGACCGACCATGAAGATGGCCACTCGAGTGCAGAAAGCCTTTACGAGGACGCAGAGGAAGAAATCGATCGCGAGGCGTTGGAGGAGATCTTGCGCGAACCTTTGGATGATGATCTTAATGAAGAAGAGATGGCAGCTCTTGTCGATGACACTCCCCATGAAGAGCGCGAGGACGCCTTTGACTACGAGCACTTCATTCTGCACAGCGCTCTAGGCAACTACACGGCGCGAGCCCGCCGTCCAAGCAACGCTTCGGAGACATCTGTTGAAACTACTCGTCCACTCCGCAAGCGCCGCTCCACACGGCACTCCCGGACCGGCAGCGCAAACTCGTTTTCAACGGTCGCAACCTTTGCGACAGCAGCAGAAGGCAGGGACGATGTTCAGAGTGTTCTGTACTGGGATCGGAAGTTCAATGATGGTATTAAAACCCGATTACTTTGCATTCAGAGGACTAACATGATTAGAACTCGATCGCCGCTATGTGGATTCTGACGAGGAAGAGTCCGATACTCCGGACTCTGAATCACAACGCACCCCTCGGAAGTCCCTAGCAGTCGACACTGTCGTCGCGCAGCGTTCTGACTCCGCAGCGCCAGGCTCCGCCACACCGACCTCCCTCGCCTCATCGCTTGTTTCAACCGTGCGCGCAGCAGCAAGCCCGCACCCCAACTCAACAAACAGCCACCTTGGAATCAACGAGGACGACACCAAGCTCCTCGAACAGCTCTTCAAGAGTCTAGGCGACGTCTGTATGAACCTCCAGGAGCTCACTAAGTCCGAGGAGTACGATGAGAAGCAGGCCAAGCTGCTGAGACGGCGACTCGAGGCTGCCAGGAGAGTCCTTGATGGCGAGCTTGACTGAATTATATGTTGTAATCTTCGAAGTCGGATATTTGATTGTGATACCCCTACATATCTATCTATATATATATTTCGCTACTTTATATAGAGTCAGTTGATTATTGAGTTTGAAGTTAGGATTAAAGTATACGCACGTACCATTAACTATGTACAGTGTTGGTATGTTTAATTGCAAGGCCCACTCCACGTGTTTTGTCGAACGCGCCACGCGGGTTTTATTTCCATTCCCGATCAGGAAAAACAATCAACACCACCCCTCCACAATATCAAAATCAGTACAACCCATATACTGCCTATTTCAATATCCATCTCCATCCACAGAACCTTCAGACTGAAATAACCTGAAGCCAAAACCACAATGACAAATCGCCGCCTCCTCATCTTCCAAGAGACACCCCTCCAAACCCCTCCGTCCCCCGCAAACCCACTGACCCCAGCGCCGGCCCAATTCCACCAACAGCAGCAGCATCAGGGCCAACCCCAAAACCAAGCGCATGCCCAATTCCAATACACCCCCATCAACAAACTCGGGCTACCTGTTCACGGGCCGGGCTCTCTTCCAGAGGGCTTAGGCGTCGGGAGTCTATTGAATCTTCCCCTGAGGGTCATCACGGCGTTTACGGAGATTTTTAACGGGACTAAGTATAAGGGATGGTAAGTATCCTGTTTTTATTCACCATTTCTTCAATTTATTTCTTTAAAGGGCGCTCTGTGCTTTAGACTGTTTGTTGGGGAACTGGCTAATATGTCTACCTGCAGGGCTATTGTAGCGGCAGGCCCGTATAATGATCCCACATTGGGCGTCGGCTCGCCGGGGGTTCTGGGTGGGACGGGCAAGTTCTATGCTGTTGTGTTAGAGCAGGTTTCGAGCCCTGATGGGTCGAGTCCGAATTCAGGGAGTATGGGGCCTGGGTCGTAGAATGGCCTGCTACTCTACGGAGTACTTCTTTTCTTTATTGGCTCTAGCTACCTGGGTTTGTTGGTTTGGTTTGATTTGGTTCTTGTCTTTATGCTCAGACAGTCAGTCTCAATGGCCATTATGGATGGATGGTTCGGTCTCTGGTTGTTGGGTATTAGGATCCTATTGTGTATGTTATGCGGATGATATGGCATGGTGACTGGTTCAGTATGGCTTTGTATAGATTATTGCCGATAGATGTAAATAGGCTCTTTTATGGATATACCCTGCTACGTTGCCGTTTGGTTCAATGACTTGTGGTGTGGTTGATTACGGTGTGCTATTATTATTAGGTTTGGTTCATGAAATAATATGCATGCTTTTCTATACAAAAGGGAATAACTGATAATCTGGATATACAACAAAGATATCTAAATCTTCTCCAACAACAACTTGGCCCCACTACTAGCAGGCCCCTTCTCCTCACTCTTACTCGCCTTCTCAAGCTCTTTCTTCCCCTTCTTCAACGCCTTCAGCAGCTCCGCCCGCTTGCCAAAGTCTTCCGACTCGCTCAACGCAACAACAACATAAGCATTCGACCCCGTTGCCCACGCCATGATCTCCTCGCCGATCTGCGCATACAGCAGATCATGGAAGTTAAGCGGCGGCTCGACCCTTTCGACCTTCTTAGTCGCGCTGTTGAATCGCCCGCCCTGGACAAGCGATTTGAGCATACGCCCAACGAACGGTGAGTCCTTCGTGTCGGAGCGCGACTTGGCTGCTTCTGCGACGGCAGCTAGCGCAGCGTCCTTTTTGCCATCGGCAGCGTCCGCATCGAAGAGGACTTCGGAGAGGAATTGGCACCCGAAGCTGGATTCCAGGAGCGCGTCTGCGCGAGCGGTGATCAGGTCGAGGAGGGTAGGGGAGGCGGCTTTGATGAGTTCCTGGCGGCGGGTGGCGGGGTCTTTCTTCGAGGTCTCCTTACGGATTTCGCGAACCTCGTCGAGGACAGCGTGGTCCTGGTCCGGGAGGAGCCATTTCAGTTTCTTCTTGTTGTCGGTGGACTCTGATGTGGCAGCGAACGGGTATAGGATTGGAATGCGGGCCGTCAGGTCCGTTGCTTGGTAGAGGAGTTCTTCGTTGCGGCTTTCTTCGTCTGAGTTGGTTTGGCTGAGGAGTTCGGGGAAGATGAGCTTTGCGGTGAGCTTTGTGTCGTCGATGACTTCGTAGGCGGTTAGGAGGACGATGTGGCCGTTCAGATCGCCGGCCATCATCTTGATGGTGTCCTTGTAGTGGCGCGTGAGGTGCTTGCGGTCCTTTGCGTTGGAGTATGCGAGGGCAAGGCACATGAGGCGGGCGCCGGACTTGGTGAAGGCGAGGTTCTTGACGAGGTCACCTTCCTCGTCGCCCTTGATGAGCTCGATGAATTCGTTGGCGTCGGACGTTCCGGGCTTGACAGTGAGGGAATACTGGAGCATTGCATCGTGGAGCATGGTAAATCCTGTCGTCTTCTTCTGGATGAGCGTGTTGATGAGCTCGAGGAGGAAGTGCATGATGGGCGAGCGCTTGGCTGGGTCTTCTTCTAGGATTTTGGCGAGGTCGGCCGTGGGTTTCTTGTCCCCGTTGGTGTCTCTGAAGATCGCAAACTCGGCACCGTACCATTCCCTCAAGAGGTAAGCCTGTTGCTCCTGCGTCGCTACCGTCCTGTAAATGTCGTCAAGAATCCACGAGCCCTCCGGATGCCGAATCAACCGCTTAACCTTGCCGTAGAATTCGCTGATAATCAAGTCCCGGATCTCAGTGTCGCCATGCACGATCAACTTGCCAATCAAGAACTTGGCGTACTTGCTCTGCGCCAACTCCACATAGCTGCCCTTGAGCTCGCGCGCAATTTGCTTCCGCTGCTCCACGTTGGCGTATTTCAGCGCCGTCTGGATAACACGCACAGAGTCGTGCTTGAAGACAAAGTCTTTCACTCGACCGGTGATGATCTCGAATAGCTCCTTGATGAGCTTCTTCCTCTCTTCGAGCGGGACGTGCGATTTGCGGCGGAGGCGCTCCCATAGTTTCTTGGACCGGGCGATCTGGTCGGCGTTGGGCTTTGCGGCTTTGCGCTCTTGCAAAAGAGCTTTTTGTTTAATGTGCGATTCGCGAGAGGAGGTCTTGTCTGTAAAATGTATTAGCTAGGGTCAATTGATGTCCAAGAAAGCACATACTCTTAGCCTCCTCGTCCTCAGTCTTTGAAGCAGACTTCTTCTTATCCTTCACCTCGACCTCCTCGTCATCATCATCCTCTTCATCGTCAACGTCATCCATATCGACATCATCCTCCGCATCATCCCCATCTTCGATCTCCGAGTCCTCAACATCATCGACATCGAACTCGTCGTCTTCGTCGGAGAAGTCGTCCTCGTCCTCCTCTTCAACAACCTTCTTCTTAGAAGACTTTTGGTCCTTCTTTCCACCCTTCACATTTTTGCTCTTAACATCCTTCGAGCCCTTGGACGCTTTTACCGGCGCGGATTTGCTGGGTTTGCTCTTCGATGGCACTGCGGTCTTCGTCTTCGTTCGCTTCCCGTTGCGATCGTCGCCGGTGTCAACGCGGCGCTTTACCCCGACCATTATGAGTTCCTGGGTAAATTTAAGAAAAGAAGAAAAAAAAGGCCTAATGAAAGGGAATTGCACTATTGATCTTGGAAGTCTAGGCTTGGCTCAGATATCCGACTTTTTTTTTACTGCCGGTTTTCAGGGCGGTCAGTTCCGCACTCGGGGTGTTTGCATTGTTTGTGCTGCGATAAGATTATGAAGGGCATAAAATGTGAAAAGGCATAGCATAAATTGTAGTTCGGCCAGGACAAGGCTATTTCTCCTCGTTCTGCCATGCATTAAGATTAAACCAAGTCATCGAAGAAAAAGCAGGCCCTTTACATAAAAGGGTAGATGATAACCACAATCGAGCCCAGAACGCCATCCCAAACAACCAATAATTCATCAGGTCATGCAAAGCAAAGCGCTGCTTTGTGCTTACCGCAGCGCCATATCTAAACTTCACGAACCTCCGCTACCTCAGAAGCAGAAGCAGTGGGCGATTTCATAGCGCGCATCTCTGCACTAGGTGGCGCCTGGGCAGACTTTTTCCGGCCCGGGATATGGAACCCCAGGTGTGACGATGGCTTGGATCCTCCGACCTGGGAGTCGCCGTTTGTTGAAAAGTCGCCAAAGCGCGAGAAGATGCCCTTCTTTTTGGGCTTTGCTTCATCTGCGTCGTCATTGAGACCGACGTCTTCGAAACCGTCTTCCTCTGTTGTTTCGGGCGTGGGCCTCTGGTAGGGACGAGGGCCGGAGGACGAAGATGTGTATCGCGAAAAGCGAGAGTCGAGGGATGTTCGCGAGGGCATGGTGTCTGGGTAGACTACCGGAGAGCGAGCCGAGATGTCCTACTACAGTCAATTCGAGGGGTCTAAATTTGAGCAAGGGAGCGGCTAACAAAGGACCGGCGGTAGGAGTCGAATGACTCGCGGGATATTGAGAACGGTTCATTCTCGTCGACAAGGTTGCGGTGGTTTGAGGATGATCGTGAGCCTGGGTATTTGCGCCAGAAGCTTTCCTTCTCTGGGGGCGATGGCTGTTGATGTTAGCGCATTCATTGGTGCGATAGAGCGGGAGTAGTATGCGACTCGTACTGGAAGGTAGTCCCCGTTGCAATCGACCACTGTTGGAATTAGGTGTATGATCTTTGAATAATTGATTGAATATTGAGTACATACCGCTCAGTTTATACTCAGGAGGCTCGGTCTCGTGAGACTTCCTCACACTCAGGGGCGTTGAGCGATGACTGTCCTCGGAGAACCGAGTGTCGGGGTGAGCGTCGGCTTCCCCGCCAGTGGGGGCAGGGGGCTTTTTCCCCAAGAAATTGAGAAACGGTGCCATTCTGCTGTTTTATAGAAACACTAAGCTTGGGGTGAAAGTGGGTGATAATAATGAACACTTTGAGAAGAGTGGGAGACGATGAAAGTCTTGTATAGAACCACGTTTGAATCTCACATGATCGGTTGTCTGGGGCCAGCGGGACAATTTATGGAGATCGCATCGCAGTCTTTTAGCGCCCGATAACAACGTCATAGTTCCTTGGATGCGGAGTGTTCTGATCAGTCGCTTCTTTCTCTGACGAAACTGTATCTGATTGGATTACCCGGTAAGTTCTGTGATGAAGATATATTTCCCATCGCTAAATTTATTCAGAGATGGTGTTATTCAGATGAAGCTTTCTTCACTCAGCCGATGTCCCAATGACAATGTCGCATCGGAGTGTTGAAGAATGCTACGCCAGGGATTCGAGAACCTTGAACCTCTGTTTCCTTCGGGTCGACCCAGTGGCTTTTCAATTGAAGTGACTGGAAACCAATTGAACCACTGAAATTTCGTTCCTGAGCCGGTTCGAGGGTGGCACGATATGATGGATACATACGTTCGATGCTGCACACATCTTCGGCTACTGGGGGACATCCGAAGGGTGCATACAAGTGTCATACCTGCTACATAAGCTTCGGAATTTGCTTTCTATGCGCTTGGGTCCTTTTCGCTGTCGCATTGGGCTGCCACAGGAGGTGGTGAATTTTTAGAAATGCCCTCGGGCTTATGGTTCAAGGTCTCGATGGTATCAGCTGGAGGTATATCCCCGTAGCTACGGCTATCAGAAAGACATTGAACTGCAAGGCCAGGTCCTCGATCTTCCGGAACTATATGTCTGTCATGTCTTCACGGTTCTGCAGTGTCCTGAGGTAAACGCCTCTGGCTATAGATGAACCTACGTTCTATGGTGGCATGAGCCGGGACTATGATGCTTAGGTTCTTCATCCAAACTCTTCCAAACAATAACTTTCTCTGTATCCAACTCTGGTCGGGCCTGGCTTATGGAAAGCTATCTAAGTTAGCATGATTCACGCTTTATAATACACTCTGAGAATGGACTCTACGGGCCATAAATGTTGCCTCGCCCTGGCTTTTACATCAACGTCTTCTTTCCTCTTACATCTCTCTTCATACTACTGTTCGTTTCACTATATCGGTTACCGCCTCAGCATCGTCTGCCATTGTCTATCAACATCTTCAACTGTCTCCTTCAGTCTCGGATATCTTCAGGCATCCAAGAACACCGCAAGGATGCACTGCTACTCTACAATCGTTCTTGCTGCTCTAACCCTCCTCTCCTCCACCCGCACCGCCACTGCAGCTCCGGTTATCGGTATGGGCTTGGGCAGTCCTCAGAACAACGAAACCATGTCCATCCTTTCGGACACCTCAAGCTGCTCGACCGATGAGCAGTGTCCTCCTGGGAGCTTCTGTGACTTAACAGATAAGGTTTGTGACCCACGCCACTGTCTTGGTAGCGTTATCCGTCTACTGACCTATTCTACCAGGGCGGGTCCTGCGTCCCAGTTGACCTAATGGATGCCACTACCCTGGTTGAGTCAACCGACGTTATTACCAGTGCCGACACTGCTATGTGCCGCAAAGACGGGGACCAGTGTATTCATTGGAGAGATTGTTGCTCTGAAAGATGCCGCAGAGAGCTCGTTTTGTTTGGAAAGATGCGGTGTCTTCCTCAGAAGAATGCATAATCGGTTGTTTCATTTGCTTTACTTTCTTCAGCTGGTGTCAATTGTGTGTCTTCGAGATATTCTCTTGCGATTTTCTCGTCTGACTTTGTTTCTTGATGTTCTCGATATGTGTTTGTTAGCTTCTATGTACTGTTTACTATAACATGGGAATTTATCTTCGCTGGAGTTGTCCAATATATATACAGTTGCAGACGGTCGGGTAATAAAACCATACATGTTAACATTTGCACATCAATACTTAATTATTCTTAAACCCCTTTGTTGAATGAATTGAATACTGGTAAGAGCCCCGTCCATAATAAAATCCTATTAAACACTGAACAATACATTGAAGAAGTTCGCATCAGAGCCGCCAATTCTAGGGGTATATAAAATGAGAATAAAGTGTTGTTCTCTTATCTGTCATGGATAGTCGAGTGGGAGGTTAGCCGTTAGTCAGTGACCTTGCTAAGGTCTTGGCCAGCGCTGATGCGTGCCCGGTACGAATCCTGGGGTTGTCGATTGTACTCGTGCGAGTAATCCACGATCGCTACACGGCATTAAGCAATGGAAGTGACCCTTGAGGGAAGCAATTCTGCAGAGACACTTCCACCCTGGGGTGGCGTCATCGGATTACACCGTCGCGTTACAGGGAATCTGACTGTTTGGTTGAACGACTGCTTTTTTGTTGTTCTTTTTGTTTTTCACTTCAATTTCTTTCCCATTTAGCTATCAATTAATTACCTCCATCCCTGACTTGATCAGACATAGTTTTGATTTTCTCACCGCGCGGTTTCCTTAATCTGGTCGCGCCTGCCCTTTTCTACTGTCACCCACAGTGCCTACCACTGCCGCTCGCAGCACCCATCAAGCAAAATGAGCTACCTCTACAGTTACATTCGCTTCGACTCCGAACAATATATATACTGCTGGTTCATTATCACTTTGGCCCTAGGCGCATTGACCGGGTAATAAGAAACGTACTCGACCAGACCCGTCAACAAAGCACCTAATCCCAACCCTCCCTCGGCTGCTAGAGAACTTGCATTGTTAGTATCCTCTCGCCATAGGAGCATCGGCCAAGATGCGCTTCTGGAAGGGCTGGCCATTGTGGCAGAAGCTGAGTGTGGTAGGTCACCATGAACTCACTGCTTTGTCCATTGACTGACCTACTGCAGGCACTTGCGTTCCTTTTGGTAGGGCACATTCACTTGCACTCGAAATTTACTGACCGGCAAGCTCCTTGTACTCGTCTACTCGTTCAGTGTCCTCACCTACAACAGGCGGAAGATCAGAAAACAGGCCGCTGAGGAAGCAAACGAGTGTGCAGAAAAGGAAGCCCAGATGGGCGCCATAGAATCAGAAGCAAGCGAGATACCTTTCGGCGCCAAAGCACTGGAGAAGGGAATTGAGGTTGAAGGAATATGGACCATGAAGCGGCAGTCCTTGAGCAAAACGCCCAGTATCTTCGATAAGAAAAGGCTGTCAGTATTGGGTCCGCTCCTCAGACATAAATCCACTTCCAGCAGCGTCCAGGCACCTCACATCATCGAGTCCCAACCGAAAAATGAAACCGAAACGCAGCACCATTCAGAAACCGCAGAAAGCCAGGCCGAGAGTGTACTTGAGAGTATCCACATTGACACATTCCGTTCGAGCCGACCTCCAAGGCTTGACATTGGTGGCGACAATGCTCGCGATAGGAAATCGATGGAAAATGACAGGCCTACGTCTCGAGGGTGGTTCGCTTCCCGAAGCTCATGGATGAAGCCTATTGTCGGATATAGAAGGATGTCGATGCGCGAGGGTGAGTCCACGACAACGCTGCTTCTGTTTGCGCGACAAAACGAAGACTGATGATGTTTCAGGTCGTCGCCGAGGTTCTTCGGAAGATTTCAGACGTCGATTTAGCAAGCTGTTTGACGAGACCTTCGCGCCAGGGCCGCCACAGCTGTTCCAGCTCGCACCGATTCGTCAGGAGCCGACCGAAACCACCGATGGCAGGAGATCCTTGGAAAGCTATTGAGACATTTGCCACACCATAAATGGAGAAAGTTCAATCACATCAACGTTGATCGCTTGGCAGTTGGATTGGACGAATGCTGTACTATGCGTGTATATCTAGGATATTATTAGCCTTTGATATGAGTTGTAACAGTAACATTCAAGCCGGGCTCCTGTACATAGGAGTTAGTACTTGATTGGGCTATTGTATTTTCAGTCATTAGCAATCATATCCTGTGAGATTGAGATTTTGTCTCTGTTTGAAGGCAGCAGTACTCCGCAGTGTGCCTGGAGACACGTGACCTCGCGATGGCCAGACGCGTTCCCCAGATCAACTCCGTGTGCTGAAGAAAAGATCACACAAATTGTCATAGCAACAATCAAGTCTTCAGTTACTTGCTCAATTTGCCTGCTCGACCATCAACCGGGACTACCTTGGTCAAGGTTCTTTTCCAGGTAAAACCTTTGGTTTCTGCGGAAATTCGGCGCGCAGGCGAGACGCGTGCTTCATTGAGTCGATCGAAGTGGCGACTTGCAGGCCTATTCGAAGCTTCTGCGATATTTTTTCACCCATATTCGTCGCTTGAAGATGACAGCCGATATGGAAAGTCAGAATGAATTCGATGACAGCGGGCTCCCAGGTCCAGGAGCACCAACTCCGTTGTCATCACTGGAGGTAGGCACCACCACTTTTTTTATGCATAGTCAGCTAAAACCCTCAGGGAATGGCGGGGTTGACGAGCCGAGACATCAAGCTGTTTGTGGATGCAGGATATCACACTGTTGAATCGGTTGCCTATACGTATGTCTTTCGCGAGTTACGGTACTTGTGGTCTGTTGATGGAGGACTGATTGAACAGCCCGAAACGATTGCTGGAACAAATCAAAGGTATTTCGGAGCAGAAAGCCACTAAGATTCTGGTGGAGGGTGAGTTGCCTGTACAAATACTTTGAGGGGCCGCACCTCTAATAATCTGTCTATAGCGGCGAAGCTGGTCCCGATGGGGTTCACGACGGCCACGGAAATGCATGCTCGACGAAGCGAACTGATCTCAATAACAACGGGGTCTAAGCAGCTGGATACGTTATTAGGTGGTGGAATTGAGACGGGATCGATCACGGAAATATTTGGTGAATTCAGAACGGGAAAGAGTCAAATCTGCCATACCCTGGCTGTTACGTGCCAGCTACCATTTGACATGGGCGGTGGTGAAGGAAAATGTCTCTACATCGACACCGAGGGGACGTTCCGGCCGGTGCGTTTACTAGCCGTCGCGCAACGGTTTGGCCTAGTCGGCGAAGAGGTTTTGGACAATGTGGCTTATGCCCGCGCCTACAACTCCGATCACCAGCTGCAACTGCTCAACCAAGCTTCGCAGATGATGTGCGAGACGCGGTTTTCACTCCTTGTCGTCGACTCGGCGACGTCTTTGTACCGGACAGATTTTAACGGGCGTGGAGAGCTGTCGTCGCGGCAAACACATTTGGCAAAGTTCATGCGTACACTCCAGCGTCTGGCTGATGAGTTCGGCATTGCGGTCGTGATAACAAACCAGGTTGTTGCTCAGGTCGACGGTGGACCAAGTGCGATGTTCAATCCTGACCCCAAGAAACCAATTGGTGGTAATATCATTGCGCATGCTAGTACGACGAGATTGAGCTTGAAGAAGGGACGGGGTGAGACTAGAGTCTGCAAGATCTACGATAGTCCTTGTCTTCCAGAGAGCGATTGCTTGTTTGCCATCAATGAGGATGGAATAGGGGACCCGAGCCCCAAGGATTTGGAGAACGACTGAGATTGATGCTTGAGATTGATCATGATGCGACGATTCATTGATTCACTGATTCCAACTTATCTGCTGGTTGGTTGTATTTGACGCAGTTTAGCACATATTTTTACCATCTAGTAATCTGGCGGGCGCATATCAAATATGCCTTAAAAACTAGAATATACATAGAAAATATCATACCATATAATCTTGAAATGTATCGTGAAGATGTTGTAGTGTTGTTGTAGTGGTAGGCGGTGATGCGCGCTTGTGCCAAGACTTTGTTTTTTTGAGTTGCGGAACAGCTTCAACTCAGCTTTCTGCCTTTCAACGTCGGCGATCGCCATCTCTCGTTTCTCCCCGATGATGGAGATCTGAACTGACGTACGAAAGCATAGTTTTGTGGAAGGAGGCCTACTGCCACCGCCATGGCGAAGATTTACAAAGATACCCAGGTCGACCTCCGGCCGTACTCGCCGAGGACCGTCGCCAACATCCCCATCCCAACACAAACAAGCTCCCAGAACCGAGCCCGATTCACGATATCCTCCCTGGCCGGCGCCGACGAATTAGTCGCAAAAGACGAAGACGAGTTTGCGAGACGCTACGTCGCGACACAGGGGTCTGTTTACTTCCGCAAACGCAACGTTTACCCGCGAGCATTCCTCTGGCGAGTCGTCAACGAAAGCAAGGTTCTTGAGATCCAATGTGTGGATCTGACAAAGGGCGGAATTGAGCATTTCGAATACAATGTTACGCTGCGATTGGACTTCCAAGAAGAGATCCTGCCGTCGGGCGTCACCTTGGCGGATTCGGAAGAACATGACGTGCTGAATGTATTTGTGATTACGGCGTCTAAGGAGCTGCACACTTTGACTCTACGGCCGGAATACTTTAGGAAGGCCGAGTCTATTGATGAGAAGGTCTCGGATTGGTGCAAGTCGTATATTCCCGCGCCTTTGACGTTTTCGCATCCGCATAGATTGTACGCTAGCAGTCCGTTGGAGCTGTTTATCTCGCTTGATAATGGTGCGCTTTTGCGCTTGACAAGGAGGGCCGCTGACGATGGTATGTACTGGCCAATTTTGATATGCGCGAGGTAACTAATACATTTTCCAGGGTCGCATTGGTCTCCTCTTACGCTCGACGAGAGAACATGGGGTGCGTCGCTTCGTGGGCTGGTTAGGTGGCATGCACAGACTTCAGTCAAGTACGGCGATCGGAATCTCGATGCAAGCGTAGCAAACGCAGTCGCCACGACCTCCGACCAGACGTACGTTTTCGCGGCCTGCCTCAACCACACATTGAAGATCTGGAACCTTGCAACGAATAAGTTGGTGGCGACAAAGGACCTACTTGGCCGTGAATTACAGCAGCATGGCTCTCTGCAATACTCGCTGAACCCTGCCGAATCGTCTTTCATTCGCGTTTTCAGTGCCGAAAGGGCTTTGGACGGGGGATACCGCTACTATGTTGTGACATATTCGCCATTCGAAGATGGTTGCTTCAAGTTTTGGGCTGTCAAAGGCGGCCTTACTACACCCCTGGAAATTGAAGACCTTTTCCCCGACACGCCTCTGAGACCTGTGGACCCTGATGCGAGCGGAAACATGTTCTGGAGCATTGCCGATTTTCAAGTCAAGCCCGCGGAAGAAGGAAAGCGCATGGAGCTGTGGGTGCTGTGGAGAAACAGCGGTCTCTACCAGCTATACACACTTCACTTCAACTTTGAGTCTTTGGTCTCGGATTGGGAGAGCAACTGGACAACGGCTGCGTCAGACACTCGTCGGCAAGAGCCTCCACCGCGCACAGCTATTTCCGAAATGGTTGATCCTACAGAGAAATGGTTAAAGTTCCTTCTACAGCCGAATAGGTTCCCATCGGAAGTGCTTGAGACTGCTTTGGCGATATACCAGGAGGCTCTCAAGCCGTTGTCTTCGACCAGCAGCTTGAAGAAGAGTGTCTCCCTGCCAGAACGACTATGCTCTACCATTGCAGCCGCGGTGTCTCTTCGGAGGTTCGAAGACGACGAAATGGACTTTTCTCGATACCGAACCGATACAGATTCAAGGTGGCGGCAGTTCTGGCAGATTGCGGACGATCTCAATAAGAGGAGATTTGAGCCTCTTACGCTTTCATACGACTTGTACTACGACACTCCTTGGCTGTCTCTTACAGATGGTTGTGCGGTAGTCCGAGAATGCAGCTCAACAGAACTTCTGCTGCACAACCCAGGACGTGTGCTTCAAAGCGAAGGTCCGAAGATCGCAGACCGATGGAGGCACCGGAACTTGGAGGCAGAGCTTGGAGACTTGTTCGAAGAAGCTTCACACCTGATGACAGTTGCCTCCGATTTCAGAAAGAAATTCTCGGCCGATCTTGAGGCGGCTTGCCAAGGCGCAATTGAGGCAGAGATCTTCACGGAACCCTCATCGTCTGTACAAGACAGACTGGATGCCTTCCGTGACCGGTGTGACTTTTCAGAGCAGATTTCCAACCGAACCTATGAGGAAGTGATATCTGATATGAACCAGCAGCTGAACATCTACATGTTGTCCAGCGAGATTTTTTACAAGATACTGGAAACTGTTCCACCTCGGTTTCCAGCAAAAGATTCCGACCTTCTCGCTACGCATTTTGGAGTCAAGTTTACTGTGAACGGCGTTCAGGAGACAATTCTATTCACACGCCAGCTCTTGATTGATCTTCTGGTACTTGTTGTATTTGTCGATAGTGAGGTGCAGCAGGAAGACGGCTCGACTTTTGACGCAGTTGGATTGTTTGTCGAGCTCGTCACTCTGCTTCGAGAGTACGAGATGATCTCGTGGTTGAGTTCGAATACGCGGAAAGCCTCTGAAAAGGCAGTAGAAGCGGATGACTCATCCATTCCGTCTTTCTCCTTGGTAAAATCATCCAACAGCAAGAATGGACGGGTTGCAACTCTTCTGGAGGACTTGTTTGCGACGGACATCAAACCCCGACAGGCTATTGGCCTACCCCAGAGCTACACACTGACGCTTGGAATCCAAGATGTGCTATCCTGGGCGACGCGGCCTGGAGAAGTGGCTTATCCTAATGTGCTGGCGTTTATACAATGCGACTTGATAGCAAATGGCAACCTCGACCTTGCGTGGGATTTCTTGCGCTTCCAATCGAGTACTTCCTGGTCGACTTATGTCAAGGGCCGTCTCCATGTGGCCATGTCCGAGCTTGACACGGCAGCCTTGTATTTCAGGAAAGCTGCCTATCTTCTTTGTAAGTGCCTCACAACCCGCTGATGTTCTTTACTAATATTGTAGCTTGTGGAAAACCGCTCGGCAACCTACATGAAATGTCCTCAACATTGCTCGACCTCGTTTCTGTTAATTCCTTCTATAACGGCCTTCCACGATACTTCCAGCACGTGCTATCAATATTCGAGGAGGCGCACGCGCCGTCGCATGTTTCAGAGTTTGCTAGCCTAGCACTGCAAGCTTTAGCCAGTGAGCATGCCGACGAGCAGGACCCGGATGTGATCAAGTTGAAGAATGAACTTTTGACACGCCAGTTCTATGCATCTGTGCAAATATGCCAATTCGACCAGGCATACTCTGCACTTTCTCGTTACCAGGAGCCTGCGCTGCAGAGATCCGCACTGAGCACCCTCATCACTAGCATACTTGCTGCTTCAGGCCCAGGCAGTGCCGGGCTCGACCAGATCCTTCACTTCCCAACAACCCTCATCCCTAACATCGCCTCTCACGTGGACGAGATCCTGGTCTCTCTAGCCCGGAAACAACCCACATCGACTCCCCTTTACGATAGCAGAAACAAATGGGCTGAAGGCACGGTGGATTACCAGAGAGTCCTACAAGCCTACCGCATCAAGCGTGGCGATTACCGCGGCGCAGCAGAAGTTGCCTACCACAATGTTGAACGCCTTCGCCATGCCAGAGACACCTCTACGCACCATCTCCTTTCCAAGGCCAAAGCCGGCGATTTGCACCACATACTAGATGAGGACGACCCCGAGAGCAGCGAAATCCGGCACGAGTTGCTGTCGCTTATCAACCTGTTAGCCTGTGTTGACAAAAGTGAAGCTTACATCCTTGTTGACAAGGATGAGGCTCGCTCAGGAGTAGCTCGCGCTGCCAGCATCATCAAGTCAACCAATGGTGCTGCAGACAATGATGGAAACGTCTTTATGGATGACGCAGACACAGACTCCCAGCACGGCTCAATCTCCAGCCTCAAATTCCTGCCGGGAAGATCTACCGTACCACCGGGTTCCATTCCTCCACCTACTGCGTCTGCAGGTGCACAAGGGCCGCGACGACGAGTCATTGTCACGCTCGACCACCTGCGCCGCGAATACCAGTCTGAACTAGACAGAGTAAGCCGGATCGAACGCGGCGATTGGGAGTTTGGGTTCGATGCCGAGGTTGGTTTTGATCTTGACGGCGAGAACCGAATGGTTGATAATGATGATACGATGGTGCTTGCTTGATTAGTCCAGCCGAGGACGATTTATCTGGTTTGGTATTTCTGGTTGGACATGCTTATTAAGGGTTGCGTTGCATGCTGTATCTTATCTCAATCTACTTCAAGTTTCCATTTCCTGTCTGCGGAGTATGAGGAGTGAAATTAGACTTTTGTTAAATTTACTTTCTTATGAGATCTGCTGTTTCTTAGTTCGTGGCCTTTCCCCCTAGTATTTTACTGCCCATCACACTCGCTTTTCCAAGATAGTATTGTTCCTTCAAGTACAAAATGGCGCACCTCATTTAAACAACTTTTCTAGCATAAGGTCTTCTTAAGGTGCTATACTAAAAGCCACGTACTAACCAAGACAGGTTAGGTTAGTATCTTATATGGTGTTGATTCCAGTTTAATCTTATTTTGACTTCACCCAGATGCAGTTCAAGCCATAATCTGCTCAATCTCCACCTTGTATTCAAGCCGGCGATACTGGAATGAATATCTATTGACAAGCGGATTCCAAGCGGTGCTGATGGCCCATGCGGAGAGCAAAATGACTTATTAGGGCTGGCTCGTAGAATGTGGACAAGCAGCTGAGACATTAAAGTCCACATCGGATGTTCTTATCCTGTTACTGGCTCTCACTTTGTGATTATTGATAAGTGACCTGTGGGCTTGCTATTTTTATCACACAAACATATGTGTACCATACATCCTGACTCGTGGCCAAGATGGCGCAACGCAGACACAAGAAGCCAGTCACCCCACAGGATCTTCTTTTTTCGAGGTGCACTACATACCAAGACACCGGCTGAGCAAGATTGGAAGTTTAGAGGTGGTAATATTGTCAAGTATATATCTCAGTAATCCGACAACTCGGAATTGCGTTCCGCATGCCGCATGAGGTCATAGTCCAGGAACGAGCTTACTCCTCCACTCCCCGCCAATCCCCTCTTCCTCTTCCCCTCCTCTCACTCTCATTCTAATCCTTCATCTCACCTCCATCATCCCAATCCTCCCGGACAACCAACCCAACAAGATGTCCGCCGCCTCCTTCCGCGAAATCATCGGCGTCCCGCCCTCCACCGCCTCAGCAACAGACTCAACACTGATCATCATCGACGCCCAGGACGAGTACGCCGACGGCAAACTGGCCGTGCAGGACGTCGCGCACTCCCGCAAAGCCATCGCCGACCTCCTGACCAAGTATCGCGCCGCGGACACACCCAACCTCAGCAACATCGTGCACGTCGTGCACCGGGTTCCCGAGGGCGCGCCGGTGTTCACGCCTGGGACGAAACTCGCGGAGGAGTTTGCGGAGCTGAAGCCCGAGAGCGGGGAGAAGGTTATTGCCAAGGTGCATCCGAGTGCGTTTGCGCAGACGGATCTGCATAGGTATCTTTCTGGCTTGGGGGCGATTGGGAAGAAGATTGTGCTGGTTGGGTATATGGCGCATGTCTGTGTTTCGACGACGGCGAGGGCTGCGGCGGAGTTGGGGTATGAGGTTCTGGCTGTGAAGGATGCGGTTGGGGATAGGAGTATTCCTGGTGTTGAGGCGAGTACGCTGGTGGATGTAGCGTTGAAGGAGGTGGGGGATGCGTTTGGGACGGTGGTTGAGTCGGGGGATATTAAGGCTTAGTTTGGTTATATTCTCATGTATTATCCTTATTAGTATTATGATGGAGGAGAGGTGAGGTAGAGACCGGAAGATCGAGCTTCGTAAAGCCGGAAATATGGAGGATACTAAGTGTTGTCTCTATGACTCTACTATACTCTGCAGCATACCAATTCCCAACATCAACTGCTGATTACTCGCCATGACTTTTATCACTAAAGATACAGTACAGCTTGCTCCACTCCGTATATTAGTTACTATTTATAGCCACAGCAACAATCTGCAGATAGAAGGGCCATCTCCAAATGATGCATTCTCCCATGATCCACATATCAGGGGTCCAAGTCCTGTACCGAATGATGCCGCTGCAGAGAATAGGCCCATGGCATTATTCCAGTCTTGTCTGCAACTATACCGGCAATCATGGTAGAAAAACTCGGATCTCCAGAGAAGCAACTTCACTAGTGATACAAAGTACGGCCAGCATTAGTATTTACTCACCGAGCGAATGTTAATGCATCAGACGGTTTTCCAGTCCTTGAACCCTTTGAGATGATAAGTTTGTATACTCAAGTAAAATACCGGCATTGGAATAGACTAGTTTTATAGAGTGCTGATATTAATATACATCCCCTTGCATAACATCTATCCTACTAAACCACCAGCGTTGATTCTTCCATACCTCAGAATTTGATCACAGGCCGGAAGCGAATACTCCGATCGTCCATTGACTCAAACGCGGCGTCTATATCCTCAAGAGCATACTCTTTGACCAAGCACTTCACATCATGATCAATGGCAAAGTCGATACCTTCTCTAGTTTCTGCTGCAAAGCCAGATGATCAGGTGCGGACTTGGATGCCATATACAATCAATTCAATAAAGTCCAGGGAGACGCCGTTGACCGCTGGTAAGATAATCAGCAGGGACGTAAGAAGGGGAGCTTGAAGATGATCAACTCACGTGCAATTAGTAGAATCGAGCCTCCAGGCCTGACGCCTTTGACGAGTTTCTTCACACTGAGGAAACTCATTAGTGACTATATAACTGATAGATAGGGTGAGAGGAATGGCATACGATTCAGGCTGCGCAATAAAGTTGATCACCAAAGAGGCGCCCCCTTCTTTCTGAAGGGCCTCGACTGGGTCTTCCTTTTTCGAATTGATGAACCTGTGTGCGCCCAGAGACAGCGCTGCCTCGCGCTTGTCCTCTGTCTCGGAAATGGCCACTGTGTGGTAGCCCATGAGCCGGGCGTACTGGATGGCCAGATGCCCGAGACCGCCAACACCAGCAATCGCAATGGTGTCGCCCTGGGGGACGTTGCTCTTGCGGATTGCATTAAAGGCAGTGATCCCGGCGCAGAGAAGAGGTGAAAAGGAAACTGGGTCGACATCCTGCGGGACGGGCACTGCAGCGTCTGCCCGTAGGACGCAGTATTCTGAAACTATACAAACTTATTAGTAAAGAGGTTGAGGTTACTTGACAGACTGGCACGTACAGCCACCGTTGCGAGTAACGCCATTCACCTCGAGGTTCTTACAGACCTGAGGCAAGCCCCGGGCGCATGCCTTGCAGGTCCCCTCGTTACCCCCGTGCCATGCTCCTCCAGCGCGATCGCCGACTGTCCAGCCCTTGACATTCGCGCCGAGGGCGACAATCTCACCAATGACTTCGTGGCCGGGGATAATAGGATAGTTTGTGCTGTAGTTGTGTCAGAACACATGTCAACTTCTAGATTTCCCTGCACACGGTTAGAGATGTGGACGCACATGAAATCAAAGTCGCCGTTTCTGGTGGCCAGGTCCTAGATTTGTCAATTTGTCCTTGTACGTAAACGACAATGACATACACTATGGCAGACGCCGCAAGCCAGCGACTTGATCAGGATCTCTCCTTCACCGGGTCGCTCTACGGGGACGTCCCGCAATGCCATGGGGCTTTGGGTGCGTCGAGGACGACTGCTTTGCAGGTTTTGGGAATAGACATATTAGATGGAGGTTAATGTAAAGGTGATTGATTGTAATAGGGTGTTGTAGATTGCAGTTATTTAACCTTTATAGAAGCCATCTCAGAGCTGCGTCATCCTTTAATGTCTGATTAACTTTTTCTATATCCCAGCAGTAATCGGATTGGAAACTATTCAACCGTATTGGAATGATATCACTCCATGCTCTGCAGGTTGACGACTCCTACATTATTCTGGATTGCGGTTGGATGCGGGCCGCACGATTCGCCTCGATAGAATTCCAGGAACCAAGGACGAATATCAGCGTGTAAATCACATTCAATCAAGCCGAACTCCATGAAATAGTAGAAGATGCGGGTTGCTCTGCTGGATAGGTTCATGGCATTGCCACAGTGGCAGTACCGTGGTTGCCTGTGCTTTATTGACCAGTTGTCACATGTTGAAATTGGAAACTAAACAACTGCAATATATCAAGTAGGTTTTCATGAAGTCTGCTTGGATGCCAGCATGTACGGAGTATACGGCTTGTAATGCAAATAGCTGGGAATGGACTGCAGCTGTATTCTTGCATAAAGGCAAACAGATGGGTATGCTGTATCTCGAACCCTATCACACAGGACTTGGTCTACACTCTTTTTATCTGATCCCAAGTAAATGCAGCATGATGATAATGATGATAATGATGATGCCAATACTTGCGGACTCTGCGGGCCGCGCCTTGCCGCATGCTCAAGATCACTTCCCACCCCCACCAGAAGCGTAAGTGCAACTCATTCTGTATTTGCAAACTCTGGAAGGTGAATATTTGATTTTTCCTCCGTATTCCAAGTATTGTTCTGACAATTGGCTTAGCAGTCATCTAAACTTGACGTGGTCGAGTACTGTATTACTAATCGGTCGAACCGAGTTGAATAACTACTGGAAGAAGATCTAGTTACTCCGTAAAGAGCTTGCACTATTCATGTCTCTTGATCTAGCCCATCAACGCGCTAAAAAAGCCTGCATCTCATGCCGACAGCGGAAGCGAAAGTGTGACGGCGAGCAGCCCTGCACATACTGTCTCCGGAACGAGCATGACTGCGAATATGACACTGGCAGGAAAAAGGCAAAACTACAACATCGCCGACGACTGACTCCTCACGAGGACGCCTCTACCACTGATGACACCAAGCACTCCAGCTCGCAGCTGCGCCTGCTCGAGGCCAATTCCCCCGCGGTGTTTGTCCGGCAGGTAGGGCTGAAAATCAACCCTACCTCAGCGCCCCGACTCAACTGCTACGCCTGGAATCTTGGCCTCAGGGACAGAAGTTGCTTGTTTCCAGCCATCCAGCCTCACTGATATCATCACCGTCACGCAAATGTGTGAAATGACCGCCGCGTTCTTCGCCCACGTGGCGCCGGTCTACAACTTTCTAGACCGCGAGTACGTCGAAAGTGCCATTAACAAACGCTGGCAGATCCAGTCGCTCTGCGACGACGTGGACTCGATGCTCGGCGGGGTCGCGGCGCTCGGATGTCTCTTCAGCGGACGGCCCGTCGCGTTCGAACTCCAGCTCGTCCAGAGCACCCGCAGCGCCCTGGAATATTCAAGCTCCCTGCCCTGCCCGCGGATCGACCATGTCATTGGGTGGCTGCTGCGGGTGATCTATCTCCGGGCGACGAGCTCCCCGCACGCGGCGTGGATGGCCAGCTGCACGCTGATGCACATGATCGAAACGACAAAGCTCCACCTGGAGCCGTCGGAGAATTCGATCCTGGCGCAAAGCCAGTCCCAGTGCGCGCCGGACTTGCGAAGACGTATATACTGGGTAGCGCAGCTGTTCAATATCTGGGTTTCGTCGGATTATGGGAAATCCCGCGTCGAGTTGCATGGCGCTTCGTCAGAGCTTCCGGGGGAGGTGTGGACTACTGAACAGCAGGAGTTGTGCTATCTCTCGTATACACTCGCTCAGGATTTCAAGATCGAGCTGTGTAGAGTCGAAGAGGGCATAGCGGATGTCTGCGCGCTCAGTGTCGCTGAACCCATGCTGCGGCTTCTCCAGTGTAATATTGGCTTGTGCTTCTTTCGGCGCGCACGAGGTCTGGGCCAGACTCTATCAGATGAAAGTCTACGCCTGATCTTGGACTTGGCAAAAAAACAGCCTGCAATTGGTAAGAGACCTCGCTAAAACTCTCTGTCCCTGGTGGCACATCATCAACATCCCCTTCCAGATCGTATGCGTGCTCCTCGTCATCGACAACGACTCCGCATCGAGCCTCTTGCCTGAAGCACTCAACACCCTGAAGGACATCGTACACCAGTACAAAACGAAAATGGTCCGCGAGTCTTATAGTATTGCCTGCTTTCTTGTCTCTCAGGAACACCAACGACGGCGCCGGAAGCTGGAGCACATGGCTAACGCATTGGAGGGACACCAGGATCAGCTGCAGCTGCCAGGGGAGCCTCTGCTTGGTACATTGACGGACACTCCGTATAGTTTGCATGGCTCGGACGGTCTAGATACGACTGACTCTGCTGGCTTTGATGTCAACATCCCGCTGGCCGACTACTTTTTATTGGACAGTATCCTCTACGATAATTGAATTGTCGAGCAAGGAACGAGAGGCGAGCCAGGACAGAGAAGCGGCATTTGTCCTTTTAAGATATCAGCCAGCTTCAAAGTATTCTAAGTCATGCGGTGTATAGTCTAGCACTGAGAAGGGCATACGGCCCAAACACCATGACAATCCAGCCTTGGGGCAGGGAGGAGGGTTCAGGAGAAGCCCTAAACCGAGGAGCTCCTGGGCATTTGAAACTCCAATCCGCATGTCCATATCAATGTACGGAGTAGAGGCTGGCAGTAGATGCTGTGCTCTGCAAGGCCTCCCTAGATATACTTATACTTATAATCCTCACTATGCATCTAATTTGGACGGCCTAGCCATCACCACTACTGATATGCGCTCTATATACCTATCTCTTATAACTTCGAGTACATACGACCATAGGGTGAGGAAAATAGGGCTTCCCGTCCGCTCAGCCGTACTCAAGCCTCACGCCGGCTGGTTAGTAGTATGGTGGGTGACCACATGCGAATCCCAGCTGTTGTATGTTTTTCTTAATCTAATTTTTTATTTTTATTCTTTTTAAATGGAGTTTTGAGGATTTAGGAGGGGCTATGGATATTTGGACGTATTTGGCTGTAGTAAACGGGGGTAGTGTCCTGGAACGAGGCCACCAGTTACAAAGAGACTCTGAATCGCTGCCAAGAAGTTAAACGACAGGGGTGTGGTCCTGGTACCATGCCCCTGTCACTTTTTGAAATTATTGGTCCGAGCCACTTCATACTGATGTTAGTATAGCCTGGCCATAGACTTAGCAGTAAACTTTAGATCATATTTAATCTGCTTAACATTGTCTACGCTCTGCAAGCGGTTCATTATCAGTACCCTGGAATCCAGTCAATAATCATTATACTATCGAAGGGCAAAAAGCCTGGACCATCTCCATGTCTGAGCACAGCTTAATTGTCAAAAATCCATGATACAACTCCTATCAGAGTCTTCCTATAGATTGTCACTGACTGTCTAGATCCGTAGCAATTGTTTATCGTGTCCCTGAACTATGGTATGATAGTACTTCAGTCAACCGATTCACTCTGCTACAAAATATATAAAGTCAGATCCGGTCAAATCAAGACAACCGGAAAGATCAGATTTCTCTCTGCTATATCCTTCAGTCCGGGAACTAGCTGCTGCAAATCCAGTCTCTGCCCATTGCCGTCCAAGGTAACCCAGCTCTGCCTTAGTATTGCTAATACTAATACCAGAACAGGAGATCATCCATAGCGCAGAGGATAACCTCAGTACAAGGGGAAGAGACCCTCTGCAAGTCGCAGGCCTAAGTACATTGTCATGATCAGAAATGGCATTACTAGCAAGATCCTTATTTATAAGTAAGTGAAACCAAGCCTGGTGGACCTGAGGCTCTGGCTCGGTTAAGAACTGACTTGGGCAGGATCAACCTGGTTCATTATAGGTATGTCAAGAGAAGAGAGACAAGCATGAGAGTATCGCAAAGATTCCGGCAGATTCCCATATATCATGAGGATGATTCAAGGGCTACAGTAAGGTTTCAGGGGAGAGAGTATAACCGGAACTATAAGATAGAATAATAACCATAACTTGTTCTGGTTTGAGGAAGCTGCATACCTTGAGCTGTACTAGAAATCAAGTCCCTCTCTTGACTATCCTCTATAAGGTGGATATACATATAATATTCCCGGCTGCAACCCGCCGAAGTGATGTGCAAGATACCACTGTCTAACCCTTGTCTAACAGTAAACCATTACTTGACGAATTTAGAGCCTTGTAATCATATTTTGATCTAAATATTCATCTCTCTTCTTATACAGATGAATTGATTGCTTCACAGAAATCACTCCTCCCTGGTTCGGACTTAACGGAGATACCGGGGAACCACCATGAATGAACCTGCTCAACCCCCCTTCATGAATGCATTGCAAGATATGCGCCACAATAAGCTACAGTATGGCGGAACAATCAGCAAGCACAACATCTAGGGGCATCTTAGCCCACCCCGCAGCATCCCTGCAGGTTATACCCAGGGACACCTGGTACGGCGTCGAGGACCCCGCAGAGCGCCGCAGGAGACAGAACCGATTGAACCAGCGGATTCACCGTACGCTACCCAACCAGAGACCCGTTGATCAATCAACCTGGCTCAGAAGCTAACCGCATCCAGGCCAGCGAAAGCGAAGCAAAATTGATGACCGAAATCTCAATAATGATGATCACGATCAGAGAGACCGTCACCACATCAACCCCACTGCACAACCCACGCGCGACTCTGTATCCTGCACAGCGGTATACCAACAACACGCACACTGGCTCACCCACCCGTCCCCCGAGAGGCGCGGCATCCTTCTCCGCCAACTCGCCGAATACCACAACAGCCTGCTCATGAACTCCCCCCAAGCAAGCCACCTGCTCACCCTGACAAGAGTCAACGTGCACAGAGCCTTTGTAGCAAATATGGCCAGCCTGGGCATACCCTGGGAGCTCATCATAGACGACGATGCCATCTCCCCTTTTACTATGCTCCGCCCTCCAGACCCTACCACCACCACCGCCAGGACACCATTCTTCCCTGGAAGTCTGCACCCGACATCACTGCAGCAAAGCCGGGTGCACCATGCATGGCTCGATCTGTTCCCATGCCCCGTGATGCGAGATAACCTGCTTACGAGGGGGAGCGGAGACTGGGACGATGAGGAGCTTTGTACGGATATCATGGGGTTCTGGGAGGGCAATGCAACGGGGCCGAATAGTCTGATTGTTTGGGGGGAGCCATCCGACCCACGCAATTGGGAGGTTACAGAGGGGTTTATGAGGAAATGGGGGTGGGTTGTTGAGGGGTGCGAGGAGGTCATGCGCGCGACGGACTCTTGGAGGGTGGGGAGAGGGGATGAGCCTATGTTTCGGTCGAGGGGGTTGTACCAATGGTATTTGTATCTGAACTGACGACACTGATATTCTCTTTCAAATGCAATAAGGACAACACAGCATTCACTTCTTCGCAACGATTGGCTTTGGGCGCTCAACCCAGTCAAACTGAGCCCCCCCATGCTTGAGATGGAACACATCCGCCGACCCGTAAGCGGGCTTCGATCGCGAGTTATCAAACAGCGTGCCGCTCAAGAACGTATGCGGGAAGCCATGGTCAAACTCATAAGCCGAGTCAATCTCGTCGATTTCCTCCTCACTCAACGTTACGGCCAGGGCGGGGATATTTCCCCTGAGATGGTCGACGGTGCGGGCGCCCAAGATCGGAAACACGTAGGGAGCCTTCTGGTAGATATAAGCGAGGGCGACATTCAGCAGCGAGATTCCATCGTCTCGTTTATCTGCCACCCTCTCGAGGACCCCCGCCACCTGCTTGTCCTTTTCCGATAGCGGAATGAACTTGCGCCCCGGGTTGGACTTTTCACGCGCTTTGTATCCTTCCACCGTCTGGAACCGGCCCTGGTTCAAAGTTCCGTACGGACAGAGGCCCATCCCCTCATACAGGCACATGGGAATGATGTCCCGCTCAAAGTCGCGGAGCGACGCGTTCCACATCCCCCTGGTAGACAGTGAATTGTCGCAGTCCGTGGTCGCGGGCGTACTGGTTCGCGAGCGAAACCACCCAGGCTGGCGTATCTGAGATACCGAGGTAGATGACCTTGCCCGAAACAACAAGATCGTTGAGCCCGTGCATCAACTCCGGGATGGAGGTGGCAAAGTCCCACACGTGGACGTAGAAAAAAGATCGACATATGAGGTCTGCAGGTTGCGCAGGGACTGCTCCAGGGAGACGCGCATGTTCTTGGTCCCCGTGCCCACGTAGTTTGCCTGGATTTTGTTCTTTTCATGGAGCTTGTATGCGGAGGTATACTTGGTTGCTAGGACGATTTCATCTCGGTTCCCGCGAGAAAGCCATCCACTCGCCGAGCCAGACCTCGGATTGGCCTTGGTGGTAGGCGTTGGCGGTGTCAATGAAGTTCCCGCCATTGTCGTAGAAGTAATTGAGAATCCCAATAGCGTCCTCTTTGCTACATTCGCCGTATCGTGCCTGGTTGGTGCCACCAAAGGTCATGGCGCCGAGGCAGATAGGCGAAACCTTGACAGAGGCCGAAGGGGCGAGCTGACGATAACGAGCCAGGAGGCTCACAGTGGTTTGATCGGAGACGGACATGATGTCGGGAGTAAAGGTGAATTAAACTTAGATGTGGACGAATGGTTGCAGGCTTGGGCAGGTGAAGGACTAGCCTACTCTTATGTATACCACAAGGGGTGCTGAATATGTCATGATTCGGGTACCGATGTCGACAATACCGGAGATACGACAGTGTCAGCGAGAGACCAGTCACTCTAAAGTCCGGTATATAATGCAATGTGCTATCGTAAAATGCAGAGTGTCTTGATGTTCTCCAGGCTATAGGACAAGTATTGTGGTACTCTGCAGTTGGTGATTTGGGTCTAGATTGTCAGCTTTTAGCGTGTGGCCCACTTGCAGCGCTTGGCAGTCCCTGAATAGTCCAACAGTGGCATTGTGCACAACTGACTCCACCAGTTCCATGCTTTTCAAGTATAGGCTATACTTCATTTATAGTAAGGCATGCTGGAGCCCTCGCGGATATGCAGTAGGGATTGACAAGGCGCTTGTGTTATGGGCTGATTGATAGAGTAATAGAAGAAATCAATTCCCTTTATTAACTAGTCTCTATAAGCTAGATATACTTATAATATTATAGGCGGCTGCAATTCACATTGCCGTTGTAACTGTCAGATACCAGATGAGAACTGTACAAAAGGGTATATTAAACCAGAAAAGAGATAAATCACAACAAGGGTATACTCTATCGTCTCTAGGACTGGATTGGGCAGCAGCTACAAGGCTCGTGTTTACTTTGCGCTAAATGATGCGGAGAAAAGCCAGTGGCAGTGCGTTGCATTGCAGCTGGGCAATGATTAGATCGGAAGGATCTGAGGGATTGATTCTGATTGATTCTGATCGAATCGCGGAACGGTACCCCAGTGTTGAACCAGAGTCTTGTTTCTGTTCCTGTTGCGATACTGCAAGGCTGTTGAGCCTCGGGATGGGGCCAAATTGGTGTTGCCCGCAGCATATCCTGTAGTCACAGACGATGTTCTGTTGAGAAAACTAAAGATTTCCAGTCAGTCTAGAAGAGCAGTTATCAGCGACAAGGCAGGCACAAACAGTTCGACTTAGAGATATATTCAAGGTTATCACCAGATGGCGATATACGCAATTGGCCAGCAACACTTGCATGACAGCTGCAACTTCGTAGACTGGGGCACCTTGGGCGTGCGTTTCGTCCAGAAAGTCCAATATTCCGGTTGCTGATCAGACTGGTAGAATCAAATATACAACGCAGTCCGAGGATTGGAGCAAACATGACAAGATCCTTTGTCGGATGAAGAGATACGAAAAGTCATGACTAGCAGCAACAGAGCATGTACGGTTCTTGGGAGTCCATTCAGCCGCCATTGCCATTGAGTGCCTTTCCTGCCTCTGGTGGCGATATCCAATGGTGTGAAAATATTCAGAATGTGCAAGAGAAAGATGAGGTGTACCAGTATCAAAACTCGAGCAACGATCTGATATTCCGCTCTCTACCTGCAATGAGGAGGCTGTTAGTAGAATAACAGTAAATACTTTGGTAGCCATGATTTCCATCTCGTTGTCTTAGTCATATGGCCTTAACCTCAACCACACCACCACTCACCAACCCAACCAACTTGAACCATCGCACCTAACTGACTCAACACCATGACCGACAGACCATTCTTCGAAAACTGGCCCGGTACAATCATCAACCTACCGGCCCAACCCTCCACGCCCCCCTCATCATGGGAGCTCATGAGCATCCTCAGCGACAAAAACAACCAGCTCACCGCAGCAGAGTTCAACGAGCCGGGCCCAAGGCAGGGGAATGCCGGCGGGGCATTTGGGATATTCCGGTGCCGCAATATCCACGAGCCTAGCGATGTCGCTGTGATGGAGGTGTTTATCCAGTGCGTCCGTTACTCTAGCTCCAGATTAGATTTAGACCCGGGCATATTTGTGACGAGATAACATCTACCAGGGTTCCTTACGCCGGCTCCGAGTACGCAATCTACGAAGAACGCGCGCGCCAGGCCTCCAAGACTGGAATCAACATGACGGCCCGCCGCGAGCTCGATAGCTTAGAAGCCCTCACAAAAGCCAAGTGTCCGAACACGCCGCTGATCCGGCAGAAATGGGAGACAAAGCAGGACAGCAGTGGGTCCAGTGACAAGCTTGGGCGTGGGCTGGTGCCGGGGGGTTTCTTGTGTTATGTCCTAATGGAGCATGCAAAGGGGGTGCAGATGGAGAAGAGTCAGTTCTGGTCGCGTGATGCTCAGGAGAGGGAGATGATTCGGCGGGCGTTCAAGGAGGCTTATTTGTATGATCCTACTGGTTTTGCTATGGCTGTTATGGGAGAGATCAGAGGACTGACTTTGCGAAAGGAATTGCTTGGAAGCTGGTGTTCTCCCGTGGATGATGGGCCAAGGCCATCTATTCTGGGATGCGGGTGCCTCGAAGATGTAAGCGACAAGCAGGTAAGCGAAGGATGACAGCTAATAAGGCGGGTGAAGAACAATTGCAGGCTTCAGGGACTCTCGCCCTATAAAAGAGGGAGACAAGTGGAGAGATACTCTGTGGGTTGCTTGGGGCATGGCGACTTGTCCTCGTGGAGATGACTGGGCACGGGAGGAGCACCTTGATAAGAATCGGTGGGGCTTGTAGAGCACCTCCATACACCGTTTATGCTTGTAAGTGGTTTGATTCTGAACCCGTTGGTGGGCTAATATGCTATCTGGACCATTACCAAACTACACTTTATTACAGTGTTCAACTGCAACTACAGGCAGTATCTTTGACATACTTGGAGTCTGTTCCTGACTATCCAGAGTGTTCAATCTGCTGCTATTTCGTGAAAGTCAGAGGGCAATGGTTACTATAAAGCAGTACATAAGCATAAGCAATGCATTATCAGATCAGACGACCAAGCCACAAACACAAGCAAATTGCAGCAAGACAATTACTTCAAAATCTCATCCCCCTCCTGCCCACTCCCACTTTCAGTTCCACTTCCACTAGAAGGCCACACTCCAAACTCAGGACCACCCAGGTTAAACCCCGCGTAATACAATTTCGCAAACTGCGAGTCCTCGGCGAGAAGGTCATACGGGACACCCGTCTCGACGATCCTTCCATTCTCAAGGACAATCACTTTGTCGTAATCAAGAATCGACTCAAGTTTGTGCGCGACTGTCAGCACGGTATGCGAGCTGAACTTCTCGCGGATGACGCGCTGCATGATTTCGTCGGTTTTGGTATCGACGCTGGTTATTCATCAGCACTTGTTTTCAGCTAAGACCTGGCTAGGTGCGGACGTACTTGCTTGTGGCCTCATCCAAGACAAGGATATTCCCAGGCCGGAGGATTGCTCTTGCCAGACAAAAGAGCTGTTTCTGACCGTGCGAGAGGTGCAGGTCATCAATGTCCGCGTCTAAACCGCCATTCTCGATGACTTTACTGTGTAGATTGACGCATTTTAATGCGTTGAGGATGTCCTTATCCGACACTTGGGTGCTTGTACCGATACTCGTGTTGACGAGTGGATAGGCGTTGAGTCGGACAGTGCCTTTGATCAAGAGTGGAGACTGGGCAACGCCGTTGAGGCGGGCGCGGATCTCTTGACGGGGAAGACAAGTGAGGTCTAGTCCGTCAATGGTGATTGAACCGCTACTCAGGTCGATCATTCGGAACAGGGTCATGATGAGGGAGGTTTTGCCGCTGTGGCATGAGTACAACTTCTGAGAAGGGAGAGGATGATTTAACTTACCTTCCGGTTCTCCCGCAGATGCCAATCTTTTCACCGGATTTGATGGATAGATTTATGTCGTTGAGGATGGGTTCGGATTTTCTGCTTGAGTTAGTCCCATACGCTCAACTATCCTGTTCGGAAGATACCTATATTCTGCAGACAAGCCTTTGAACTCAATATTCCCTTGAGATGGCCAGTCTGGAGGTATTGATTCCCGCTCTTTAGGCAGATCTTCCGAATGGACCGTCTCAGTAAATAATTTTACCCTTAGTATTGACCCAATGTGAGTTTCGAGATTGGTCCAGAATGTGACTAGCAACTTGATGCTCTGACTGAACATGATGACATTCAATAGTGCAACCCCAACGTAACCAACGCTAATTTCTCCTCGGAGCGTGACTACGAGAATAATCAGTAGTACTGCGATACCGGCAACAACTAAATCCAAAGTGAGTGTGAGCCAGCGCTGGACAGCGTAAAGAAGGTAGAATGGTTGCTGGGAGCGGTCAAGGAGCTGATAGTGCTTCTCCTGCAGTGATCGCTGCCATCCGAAAGCTCGTAGACTGGCCAAGCCACTGAGTGAGTCGGTAAAATGAGAATAGAGGGGCGCCTTTGCTTCGAGATCAAGGTATCGTAATTGCCTCGAAGTCCGCAGGTATACTTTTTGAATGCCGTAGACAATTAGGAGAACAAAAGGGAAGGAAATGGCCGCATATTTTGACGCAATCCCCATAAAGACCATTTGGCAGAGACACAGAACGAACGCTGAGATGTTAGGCATATGCGAGTCTATCAGTAGGAAGCTTACTAGCAAATGTGTTTATCAAGGCAATCGGCAGTTCCATGTCGATGAGCTGCAAGTCTTGACTGAACCTGTTGAGGATAGAGCCACTATCTGTGTTGGAGAGGAATAGCATTGGAGCACTTCTGGATTAGCGTATACCACGATTGTCCCAGGGGCCATACCTCAAGACAGTGCTCAACAGCTGCCTGTGGAAGGCTTCTCCAGATTTTGGCACCATGTTGATGATCATTTGCCTGTTCGGTATTAGCGCGACACCGACAAGTTAGGGCTACTGACCAAGCACCTGCCAACAGAGAGAGCATTGCCACACCACCAAGCATTGCATATATTCCCAGGTAGTATCCTGTTCTCTCGCCTGGGTTTCTCTCATTGGACTCAGCCCACCATTTGACCCAAAGAGCTGAAAGAATTAGCACAAGAATAGTAGCGACTAAAATAGCTTACTGGGAAACGACAGGCAGAAAATGAATCCCGTGATCGCGACGGTGAAGAATATTGACGGCGCCCATCCAATAGCTCGGATGTAATACAAGTAGACTGCCAAGTCGCCGTCGCCTCTGTAGTTGGCTTCGGAATCCGAGTCTTTGCTCCCTGCATATACCTTGACTTCCGACGTTTCTGACATCTGCTCGAGGTCCTTTTTGAACTCCGTGTCGGCTCGCTCTAGATTAAAGCTTGAGATATACCCTCCAGCTGCATCGAGAGCCGTGAAGGTACCCTGTTCGCTGACGTATCCGTGCTTGTCCAGGACAATGATGTGATCCATGAAAGGGACTCGCTTGACTGTTTCCTGTTAGGCATGTCTGGTCACTTCGAGGATAGCTTACCAGAAGACGAAGCAAAGAGCACTGTTGAATTGATCGAGCGCAAAAGGCCATGATCTCCGAATAAGTGTTCAAAGATGTGATTCTCCGTTTCTGTATCGAGACTGCTGAAAACATCGTCAAAAACAACGAGCTCTTTTCTCGCATATACAGCTCTCGCAATTGCCTAAGCCTGCTTGTCAGCCATGTCTACGACAGAGTTTGTGGTGACATACGATTCGCTGGCTTTGACCACCACTGAGAGAGATGCCCTTGCTTCCGATGATAGTCTCCTCCCCACGGGGCAATTGCTCCAAGTCTTTGGTGAGAGCACAGGCACTGACAACAGTGGTATACCACTCTCTGTCAAAGGCAGACATGGCAGTAATACAGTCTCGAATAGAAGCATTCATATGCCAAGGCGACTGGTCACAGTAGGCCACGCTTTCGGTTGCTAGCTGAATGGATCCATTCTGACAAGGCACTTCTCCGAGAATCGCCTTGAGAAGTGTTGACTTTCCGCAGCCGGATGGACCGATCAGCATCACAAAAGTTCCGGACATGATAGTCATATTGACGTTCTGAACAGACGCTTCCTTCTCCGAGTCCCATCCAAATGATCCGTTTTGGACGGCGATTATATTGTGACAGAGGGACGATAATGACCCTTTAGAGAACTGGGAAGAGCTCGATTCGCTTGGGACCTCGGACTGCTCAGTTAGGGCGAGATGCTTTGAGAGCTTCAGAGGATTAAAAGGCTGCGCCACCACCTTGTCTCTTGGGTCGACGTGACTTTCCTTTTCCAAGAAAAGTTGGATTCGTGAAAAAGAGCCAACAGCTCCAGCAAATGCCATCAAGGCCATCACCAGTGACAAGAGTGGATCTGCCAGAAGAGCAAAGAGCGACATCGAGGTAAAGACCGTCGACGTATCCAAAGCTGAATCTTGGCCTCTATTATGTGAGATGCCCACAAACGCTCCGAATGCGAAGATGGGTGCAAAAATCCGAGTTAACCAAGCTGTGAGACGGTCAGTGTCAGGCAGCAGAATGAGCATAGGACGAACCAAAAGCCATAGCCCAGACCATCAGCCTTCTGAACTTCTTGGAAATATTGAGTTCCTCAATTCGTAGGCCATGAACGAGCTTCATAAGAGAGGACTGGAGACCAAGCATCTTGATTCCTTTCATAGAGCCTAGCATTGACGAGGTTGCAGAAATTCGTCGTTCTATAGCTTCGAGCCACTTGGCCTGCCTCGCAGCCACCAAAGCCATGCAGAGCATACACCCTACCAAAGCCACTACAACGAGTCAGCGAGTTGCTAGCTCAGAAAGTAGAGACATACCAATTGATACACCCACTGGAACGACGGTTGCGACCCCTAGTTCTCGTTCCAGAAGATATACTGCCAATGCAATCTCTGCCGGATTCGCCCACATTTCGTGGAAGGTCTGCCAGCCCGTCACAATCCGCTCAATATCTGCGCTCATAAGAGTTACAGACTCCGCAGGATCAGCGTCATTGAGATTCAAAGTGCATGCTTTGTTATAGACCATTGATACAATGGCACCTCTGATCATCGCTATTGCCCGGTAGGTCAGGTGCTGTTGCTGGCCCATTGTAATCTGGTTTGTCAGCATTAGTAGGTGACGAAGGGTTATGGACTCACCCCCAGCCCGGTGTAGACGAGAATGTATGCCCCAATCAGCCCATATCCCGTATTGTTCGTTGCGCTATTGACCGGTTCGAGCGAAAAGTCTAATGATCGATGGAGCAGTAGAGGCTGACAAAAGTTCAAGGCGACCAAGCAAGCTCGGGGGATGATCGCTGCGCAGATGAGCCATTTGAAAGTTTTCAGCGTCAAGAAAAGTAACGCATTCGGGTCTTTCTGGGGGACTGCAGCTGTTAGAAGGAAAAGTAAGCCATCCAGATGGAATACCTTTTTCATAAGCCGTTTCCAAGCTCAAGTGTAGACGCTTTGAAGAAAGCTCCTTGTCCAGAAGGTAAAGGTCATCGACCGCAAGACATTTCGAAAATCCCAGCCGAAACAAAGGATTCAACCACGCGAAGAAAAGCTTGTTGAATATCCCTCCAATAGCCTCCGGCGGAGAGGGCTTGTAGACATCGCGAAGAATCTTCCTTTTCTCAATCGATTCGGCGAGGAGTAGGACGAGTTTCAAACAAACAACGACAGTCGTCAATATTGCAATAATATCAGTAGTTCCCCCACTCTGTCGAAGCCAGAGGGTTCTTGTCTTTGCGATGTCGAAGAGAAGTGTGGTGAAGAGGTAGACGTTGAGGAGGAATGAAGGTGTGGTTGAGAAGTTGTGTTCGGTGTAGGAGAGAAGCGAGAGGAGGAAGAAGGCGGAGGTGAAGACGGCGTTGACGGCAACGGAGGCGTTTGTTCGCCAGGCCGAAATTGAGGGGCGCGCCCATTGTATTGTCAGATTGAGCTGCACTATTCCAAGACAGACCCAGAGAGACTGAAAGCTGATATGTGAGTAGGATTCAAAAGCCAACCAAGAAAGCTACTGACAAGTTTGACGTATTCCAAAACCGACGAGTTCACTTTGCGGGGCTTCTGGAATAGATGCCATATCCGCCAGGGGAGGATCAATAATATGAGAGCCAAAGGCAGAATGCCTAAAATCACCTCTTCAAAGAGAAGAGAAAAATCAAAGCCGCCTCGGCATTGTGGAGGAACAGGATGTAAATTGTTGTCTGCCTGCTGGCACAAAAGAGGAGATTGCGACGCCATCTCTGCGGTGCATCTACAGCCCTCCCATCAAGAAGGTATACGATGGAAGGTCTGTATTGACACCTTATAGTGAAGATGTTAGGGCACGTTTTGAGGCTTCGGTAAGTTTTTCCTGCTCTGCATCGAGCCCAGTGCTTTCTTTTTCTGGCGTTCTATAGGGGCTTCGCCTATATTAAGATGAAGGGCTGAGACCCACGTCGATGCGCCGCACAGAGGACGAACTATAGTACCCCCGGTATCTATCGACATGAGGTATGAGAAAGTACCCACCCATATAGCTTCGGAGATACGGTCACACAAGTAGGCAAGAAAGGGCAAGGTCAGGCTGAACCTTGCGTTGACGAGAGGCTGCGCCATTTTTGGCCTAGAAGGTTAGGCCACGATCTCACATAGATCTCAGGCACATCCATGATCGAGCATCATCATCAGCTTGAGGTGCCTGACATCTGCCTATTGGTCGTGTTTTGGAACTTGGCGAATCTGACCTCACAATAATAATATCAAAGGCCCAAACGCAGTGGCGGCCACTCCTGACCCCTCGCATAAAATGTGCTACATGCAAGTTACTAGAGCAAGTCTCCGAATAACACGAGGAGAGGTGCTGCGTAACCCCGACGCCCTGTCACTTGTCGTCTCCGACTCGATTCAATCGGTGGTTATTGCGGCCCGCTGGCAAGATTCCGATCTGTGTGAGAGTAGTATGGATCTGTAACCAGCTGCGAAATTTTTAAAAAAAAGTCAATTTTTAGGTTGTCTTTATTTAAGGCTTGCTGATGAGTTAGTAGGTACTAGTGGCGACGGAAACTCGGGGGTCCCTGCGCTGCACATCGTCTGCATTGCTCACCGGAGAAGTTTATTCAGGCCGTCGATTTGAGGAACCGATATGCGCTTGATTGCCCGATTGCAGAGTCGGCGACCACAGACCCGTTGGATATTGCTCGGTTGGGCAATGATCGGTTCTGTAGACAAGTGTCATCCTATCGGCTCAATCGCTCCAACGACGACTTGCATGTTGCAATGGAGACCGGGATTGAGTTCCTGGCCGAGTGGTATTCTCTTACGTCAACCGGCAATCAGCTCTTCCTTCGAGGGGTCTGGACCTACGGAGTACAGAGACATGTTACCCTTTTACTGGTAGTAAATAACAGATGTTGACAAGAGAAGCGGGGTTGTTTGGAAACAGATGCACCGCAACCCAGGCCGTCTGCGTTCATGCAGAAGTCAAGTAATTACTATTTTCAATCCCAAACTAGCAAGAGTCAGCAGAGCGCCAACCAATTAATTCTACCTAGAAAATCTAGCAGTATACCGCCGCACTGGCCATTTGACTCGTAGCGAGAAACATTCTCTGAAGAATTGTGGATCCAGCTCCACTTCAAGGTTTGTACTAGCTGATTGAACTAAATTAGCATATTGCTTTTTTTTCTAGACGAACACTTGGCCCCACTTAGCTCGCGTGAAGGACTAGCGTAATTACGGAGTATGGAAGATCATGTGACTCATACCAGCGCAGCCCCATCTTATATCAATTTTTTAATATAGTCCCTGACAAGTCATACAACCCTTCTTATATACAACTCCTGTGTTACTAACTCCTTGGTCTAGTCTCAAATTAGAGTTAATTAATCTCAGCTGGGATAATCTGGCCAACGGTGTCGCCGCTTTATGACTACTCTGTACAGAGTAGGGTGAATGTAAGAGTACACTTGGGGCACTCACCAAAACCAAAAAGAGCACGCACCTGCGGTCATATTCCTGAAATTGATTCTCGCTGTCCTGATAGACGTTTGGCTGACTTGATCCTCTTACAAGGTCTACTCACAATGTTTGTTGGGCTTGATTATGCGTAGGAAGCGACAGCCTTGGTGGATAGCTCCTGTGAAAAGAGGGAAGCGAGATATCCAAGACTGTGTACTTAAGCAACAGCAGGGGTCGAATGTCCTCTCTAGTCACTTTATCGAACGATGTATTGGCTGTGCCATCATGGCCTTTTACTCATCAAGGTGTAGTAGGAATCAAATTGCTGCTTGGAGCAACACCTGAGAATACACGATGGACACATTTTTCAAGGACAGAGTATCAGCAGCTTTCTATATTCATAATCATCATTCATGAATTGTACACAAATCCATAGTTCTAACCCAGTTAATACGTGCAATGTAGAGGGATTTGCCGCAACGAGGCGCATTTAGATCAACATGCACTATCTGGAAGCTGCACTGGTGGATCATATTCCATCTTGGATGGGTAGTCCGCGGCCCAGAATTCTCGAGGGACTGGAAAAAATAGCCATGTTCCAGGGTTCTTCGTTGCAATCAAGCATTTCCTTGGTTAGACGCCCCCCAAAGGCAGCCCACACCCCGCGATGCCCAACCGTTGTGATGACCGATTGCTGAAGAAAAGAGAAGAGGTTGAACGTGGCACGCTGTGACATTCTAATCTTCAACAACTGATCTATGTCGCTTTCAAAACTTGAAACACCGTTCGGGGATTCTTATATCAAAGCGGACGCGTATTCTCCCAAGTCGTGACGCACCGATTTGATGTGCGCTAAAAAGGTCTGACACAGGGCATCCAGAGGATCAAATTGTGCCCAATAAACCGCCATTTTATGGAAGGTTTCCTCGCTTTGGAGGAAGCAAATAACTGAGTCATGGGTGAATTTGACTTGGGCTTCAAAGGTCGGTTCTCTCTGATTCGCATTTTTGGTTATTTCAAGCAAGCCCTTGCAAGATCCTGATATTCTACTCTCAATTTCATGTAAGCGTTGCCTTACTTCATATTGCGTTAATGCTGGCATCACGCCTTTCGCAAAGTCCTTAGAGCTGAGGTAATCCTCTAGAAAGGAAAAGCGAAGTAGTGGCAATGGTCGACGACATGCCAAAGCCATGGATAGGATTGAATAGACCAGCTTTTCATCATTCTCTTTGACGGAGCTCAGCATATGTTTGAACAGCTTGTTTAGCTCTGCCGGCAGCGATTGTGCCTTTGTTGACAGTTGGCCTAGGGAGTCACATTGGTCCAGGCCCTCCTTTAAATCCCTTACTACCGGCACGGCCCAAAGGAAAAGTCCGTCAGACCTGGATATAATGTACTGCAACAGACTTTCCTTCTCCACTTCGCTCCCAAGATTATGAAAATGCCTGTGCTGAGCAAGTCTTTCTCGAACGAGCCTGGCTATGGCGCCGCGATTCACTTCATGAAGTCGAATTTCTGCCTGTGCGTTGAGTTGCAGGGGATGGAACCTGGGTGACTCTCGGTAAGAGACGCAGATTTTGACTCCAGTGTTGCCTTTGGCCCATGAGGCTAAATAGTCCACCAGGTCTGGGGTGTCATCTTTGTACAGGTCAAGACCATCGATAAATATGGCGATTTTGCGTTCATGGTAGACCTCTTCGGAGTTCTGCAGAGCTTTGAATGCCTTGTAAATATTACCAAATCCATCAAACACAACATGGTGGTTGCGGGAGCTCGCTTCCCACTCTTCAGGGAAAAGGACGGGGATAATTCCTGGACAGTTTGACACGATTGAATACAAGAGACCTTGAACAAGGCCATTCCAGCCGCTTCGCGCTCTAGCGTCATTTTCAGGTTGGCAAAAAAAGAATTTCCCAGTCACCAAAGAGTTGTTACCACCGTCCTTTCTCGCCCATTCTTCCAGGTACTCCTTGGTCTTTCTGTGACACCAAAGGTACTTTAGCAGCGTCGACTTACCACTCCCTGGTTTCCCCGATATTCGAAATATTCCCTCCTCTTGCCGAAGCCATTGGACAAAGTTGTCCCGAGCTTTGCCCATCCCCTCGCGATATACTTGCTCACAACCTTCTAGGTTTGGATCGGCCTCGTCTAGGAGCCAGTCGTAGCTCCCGGCCTGTGCTTCGGAGAGATCATCGAATGGCTCATATAGCGAACGAGGCCTGAGCCTGCTGAGCACTCTGCTTTCACGCACATGTTGTGTTGCTCTGATAAAGCGATCCAGCATTGCCTTGGCTGCCGCCTCGACGTCTGGCGAAAGGGCCGAGGGGCTGTTTGCGAGTCGGCTACCGAGATTACCAACATCGCCTTCGATAATGGTTAGCTGCGCTTGACCTGATTCGAGGAGTGAGACTAAATGTGCAAAATTGGATTGGCACTGGTTTCTGGGGGAAAGGAGGTGGAGTTAGTACCTAGGCACAAGCGGCCACATACCCCAGCCAACAAGAGTGCGTTACTTACTGGTTCATCACGCTCAGGTACAAATGCATTTCCTGTCGATACGCTTCGAGCCTGTGATTCAACGACTCAATCGTCTTTCTTCTCCAGTGATTGCGAACTGCCAGCCGAAGCGCCTTGGACCTGGAAGCTCCCTCACCAACCCTCAATCGTTGAAGCAAAGTGCTCAGTTCTCTAGAAGCGGCAGTGCACTTTCTTACCAAGGAAGCAAGTTGAGAGTCTGCCACTATTTTAGGCTGTGACTTAATCTTCGCCAAGGTTAGCTCGAAGTTTTGTGTCATTTCGAAGAGTTCTTGATTCCGAGCTATTGCTCCTACAGCGGATTGCTGGATATCTGTAACCATCGTGACGAGCTTCGTTCCAACATCGAGAAGCGTGGCGATGCTTGAGACAAGGCTAAGTGCGGCGAGACCCTCCATCTTCATCAATGGAAGTCTTCAAAAAGAGACGACGGCGGTATGGGATTGTGGTATGAGAGGTAGCGGTATGAATGCTTGAAGGACGATGCTATAAAAAATAGCCCGAGGGCACAGTCGTAGATGATGATTTTGGGAGATGATCTTCAAAAGATATATGAAGGACATGGAAAAGCCGATAGTGATAAAGGAGATGATTCTCAGGCGCTGCACTTGCTGAAGCTTGTCATAATTTCTGAGTAAAGTCAGCATAAAAGCTGCTGGTAAAACTACATTTATGTATATAATCAGCTTAGTGCGAGCAATAGAGAAATGCCAAAGCAAGCTCGGGAACAAAGAAAGGCATGTGGTAGATGATACATATAGTTATTGCATATATTTATTTGCATGTTCTACCATTGAATGCACGCGGGACAGGTAATAAGTCATTCTGCAGCATAATGTCCTCAAAAAGGCAAGAGGCCATCCATGAAAATATCACAAGTGCCAGCCGTATCTGCGCTTCTCATTCTAACCTCAAGCATTTGACAGTTTGCCACAGTAATGGATATTAAACGGTCAGAGTCCGGCACGAAACTCATTCTTAGTATTCCATACTAAATAGCAAAAACAAATCAAGACATACAAAAACTAACAGAGCCCAGCCCTCAACTTGGCCAATCGCAAACAGCTGAAAAATCAAGGCATAAAACATCCAGTGCCTCTTTAACTTGGTCTTCCATAGTAAACAGCTTAAAAAAAATGGCGCAAAACAACGAGAGCTCACCTGGCAACTTGATTCTATTCAGATCATCTGATAGGATGTCGACTCCTGAGTGACTATACTTCCTCGAGCTCTTTAATCTTTGGTAGCTCAACGTTAGGAAGCTCTGAGAGGAATCTATCCTCCTTGATCAGCTTCTCTCGAAGGTATAAAAGTCCGAGCCTGTGAGTTTCGAAAGAGCTATGACGATATAGATCCAAAGACTTGGGATATCTCAAGCAATAGTAGTCCCAAGCACGCTGGAACTCTTCCCGCAGGCGCTTCTGAGACTCAGGGATCTCGGGATTATAATCCCAATCGACTTTCATGCGATGAGCCAAATTATCCCACTCTAGCCACATCTTTGAGTTTGGATCCCTGAAGTCCCGCATCCAAAGATAGAGGAGGGCTTCCACAAAGGAGGATGGCTTCAGAACTCGAACGGGGTGTTTTCCAAGCCACGGGCCAGGAGATCGCAAGGCCTCGTCAGTAGTAACAGTCAGGTGCAGATCATTCTTGTCAGGCAGCTCAAGGGGGATGTTAGGTAGCCACCAAAGAAAGTCCGATTGACGGACAAGATATATAATCTCGTAGACTCTAGCGTGAAAGTGGTGTTCTGGCTTCGGATGTCGAGTTAGCTGGTGATCCCCGTAGTGAAACTTGGGGTGACCCGGTCGTTTTTCCTCCAGTTCCATGCAGTCCCTATCTGTGCATAGAGGGTATTTGTCGAGAAGTGCATTCTTCGCGGAGTCAATTAGATCATCGGGAATGACAAGAGTAATATCCTAGCAGGAGTTAGAACCATCAGGGAGAGAAGCCATGGAAGACAAATTCTAGGATATACACTCACTCCAAAGTCATTGGGTCTTTTGTAAAGGCACATTGCCAGCCAGCCCATCAAAACACTTGGGATTTTCGCTTCATCGAGGATCCGAGCCGCGTCGGCGGCGAAGTCAACACCGTAAGGGATTTTGTCTTGTTCCATGGTCCGAGTTTTCCTTTGCAGAGCTTCAGACTGGGAGCAGTAGAGAAGAGAAGATTGTGATTGCATCAGATGTGAGAAGAATCAAGGTCTTATATGCTCGAGCCTGGTTGCTGGCTCATTGTCGTCGATAATTCAGCCAAACCCATTGATCCACGGATCTGTCAATACGATGTGCTAGGATTCGTTGAAGAACTGAGATCCTCCTGGTTTCGTCCCATCTCCAAGACCAAACGACCGTCTTCGAGGCTTTGTGAAGAGGAGGTGGAGAAGCCCCTCCCAGGTAAGGGATCTCTTGTAGACGACGGCCAAAGGATCTTTATCAGTAAAACTCGACTGTGTTACTGGCCGTACCATAAAGCATGGATACACCAATTGTCTCCTCATTAAAACTGGACCCCTCGAAGCATAAGGTTCTTTGAAGGGCAGCCATAAATAAGTTTCGATCACGAGTCATGAGCGCCCATGCAGGGTTACAACTTTTATGAGAAGAATAGCAGGAGGATTCAGTTAATAATGGAGATAGATCCTGCGCTTAGTTGTATTTTTTTCTATTTTCCATTTTATTTCACTTTATCTTTGTTTACGATAATTACGAGCTTTCAAAACGCTTGGATACGGGGCGTCGCCAGCACTCGGCACACGCACCCACTTCTTATGTAGCCACTCGCCGAGCGAAAAGCAGCAGCAAGCCCTGCCGCATGCGGTAGTAAAGCAATCCGAAGCCCGAGCCTCTGTTTTGGTCATCTGGGACGTACTGGCAGTCGCACAAGCAAGATATCGTGCATGCATAATACTCCGTACGACTCTCGTGTCAGTTAGGCGAGAATTCGAGCCCCGGAATTCCGAACAAGCTGTAATATCTCTTGCGTACGGGACTAAACATTTTAAAATGCACCGTTTCCACAGAGGATGGAAGATCGAAATACTTTAAAACAGCCAACTCCCCCAAACCTCATCGCCAGCTCGGTTGACCACTTTGACACTGAAAACAAGGTGGACTCGATGGCAAAAAAGCAAACTACACGTCACGAGTAACAGGAGGTCCGCCACTCACTGCACAGATATCAACGGGGTAATGTGATCGAAGATCACACCAGTGCCGATGCCCCGGGGAGCACACGTCAGCTGATGAGAGCCATAGTATGGTAGTTGAGCTCAGGTCCAAGACAAAGTGAGTCTGATGAAACTCGTCAAATCGCGTAGTGTAGCCATAAACCCAATGTCAATAAATGGTGGATACTGGACAATGCAGGTGAGGTGTTCTCAGCAGGCTGGGCGGACCAGCTGGCATTACAGTAACATCTCCATGGACAGGATCCTGACACTCGCAGTAAGACTGTCGGTTAGAAGCACCTTAATGACCGTCTCCAACCAGGAAGAAGGGAAACACCTCAAAGTGATGTCGGAGGATTGTTGGCAGCGCCCGGTGTTGTTTGAGATTGTTTTGCACATTGCTCCGGGTTCACCCTCGGACTGAATCGACTTGAGACAGACGGATCGTTCATGCTAAGAAGCTCGAGATAAGGGGCGTTTCTGCCCTGAAAGTTTCCGGCATTGTGGGGCGCCCTTAGCTTTAGATCTGTCTTGCGTAGGGATACAAAATCTGGGGAATTCGAGGAATTTAGTGAACCTGTTCGGGATGCGTCAGGAGCATTCAGGTGGATCAGTGAACAGAGTCGACATAGCTTTCAACCGGAGCGAATAGGAATCTGTTCTGACTAGAAACTTGATGTTGGTAGAGTGAAAGTTTTGCGCGGGTTTGTAGACTGGAGTGAGAGAATTTTGGACTGGCGGACATTACTTCTTCTTCTTCCTCTTGCCTCTTCCTACCACCAGCATCTCGAAGCGAGGACCTCATCCTTCGGCATTACAGATTGCCAATGCGCTGCAGAACTTGAGGTCCCCATGGATCTCTCCACAGGCTCTCGTCTAAAATTATCGAATCCGTGTGTAAGCGACAGGTCTTATTATTGTGGAGCGCTCACACTCGGCCAGGCCATCTCAGCCTCCCTGTGGACACGCCGGCTGAGCACATCGAATATGAGACGTTGTACACCCTGAGTCATTTTTTCCGAGCTGTCAATGACAGAAGCCGACCAATTCTAGATCGAAATTGTCTTTGCTACTTCAAGCCCTGGGAGTTGACTACCCGAATCGACGTTTCGTCTCTTACTTCGGCGCCACTAAGCCACCAGTCCACCCTGTCCACCATGTAGCCGGTTAGCTTTCGGGGATTGAAGGTGTGGAGGTCTATGCTAGGCGGGTACAAGACTCTAGGGCTGCCGAGACTCTCCACATCTGGTGAGAACAAGCAAGGGAATGCCAACTAAGCGAACACTGGATGGCGCAAAAGAGCTAGATGTCACTCCGAGCGATACCCTGCTATTGGTCCCCGTGATGCCTTATTGCCTGAGCATGGTATTTGCGAACCTTACGAGAACTTATACATGGAGGTTGCATCGATAGCGCGCCAGGTTATTTTTGTCCTCCACCGTGGAGGGGGCAAATATGAAACCCTTTAAAGACAGAATGACCTGCCTCGCTGCTAGCTGTGAGCGGTTCCTGATCTTTGCATTCCACTAACTCTACCCTATTGAATAATACTCCTAGTTCACACCGAAATGGCTCAGCCTGTCCAGTGCCTTCTACCCAGCTTCGGCCCGGCTGCGCAATTCCCTAAACGACCTGTCTCGGTCAGAGCCAGAACGACTGCTGCTCAAAGCTCTAGTTTGCTCTCCGCATTCGAACATAATTCACTCGACTCTTTGCTGAAGACTGCGTGGGCATTGTTGCTCTATCGATATACTGGACTCGCTGATGTTTGCTTCGGATATCAAGGCAGCCTCGGGTTGGAGCGACACCCGTCAGATGCCGAGAAGTTATCAATATTCAAGCTCACCATCGACAACGGTGAGTCCATTGGAGCTCTATTGAAGAAATCTAAGGAAACAACCTGGGCCGAGGATGACGTTGGCTTGAGTCGGGGACCCAATACCCTCCACGATGATCATTTGCCGTTCAACACGGTTATCATGGTACGAGTCTGCGGTGACCGTGCGAATGGGAAGAATTCTGTACAACCCGTGCTGCCAACTACCCTTCCAGAAGAGGTATGCTCTTTTGTTCTTTCCAAATTTCGATATTCTTTCTGATCTATCTTAGTATCGCGCCAGGCTTCATGTGAAGGTATTGCCGGAGGAAGTCTGCATTTTTCTAGAATGGTGGAATACAGATGTCTCAGCGACGCAGAGGGAGAGCGTCACTCGTTATTTTGAGCACTTGCTGGAGCAAGTCTTGACGTGTGAGGACACCACTGCAGTGGATGCAGGTTGTTTTCTTGAGCACGACTGGTCCCGCGTCCTCGAATTCAATTCGGTCCTGCCCGAGGCTAGTGACCGTTGTATCCACGATGTCATACATGAGATAGCGAGCCTGCATCCCAAACGAGAAGCCATTTGCGCCTGGGATGGGAATCTTACTTATGAAGAATTGGACGTGTTGGCGTCTGGATTGGCCCATCATCTCCAAGCTTATGGTGTTGGACCGGAGGTTCGCGTGGCCCTTTGCTTCGAGAAATCGGTAAGGTCCAATCTCATATTTGTTTCACAGACTTTCCCGCTCTCGGCCGATAATGGCAATCATGGGGTTGGGGATTCAAGTTGTCTGCTGATAAATTGGCTAACTTTTGCAGAAATGGCATATCGTGGCCATGATCGGTGTTCTGAAAGCTGGAGGAGCATTTGTTTCTCTGGATCCGACACATCCGGCCTCGCGATTACGGTCTCTTGTTGATTCCGTCGATGCGAAGATAATGCTTTGCTCTAGAAATAGAGCAGGCAGTCTAAGCATGGTGGTGGAGCGTCTGATACCCCTGGATGATGAAGCTTTCAACAAAATATCCCCACCACCCGGGGGATTTATTCAGCGAAAGGTTAAGTGCGATAATGCAGCTTATCTGATCTTTACTTCTGGATCGACTGGACAGCCGAAGGTGAGTAACGCACATCGTGAGTAGCCGCCGGAGAATATTACCGTCTAACCTTCTTAGGGCACACTGCTGGACCACAGGGCCTTCGTCTCGGCCGTCTTTGCCTACGGAAAACCATTGGGCTTTCATCAAAACTGTCGGATGTTACAATTTGCTGCCCATACATTTGATGCCAGCATCTTCGAGTCTATATCCCCACTTATCCATGGGGGCTGCGTATGCGTTCCCGGCGATGAGGAGCGTCTGAACGGCATAACCCAAGCGATCAACAGCATGAGAATCAACACTCTCTGTTTGACACCGTCATTTATCCGGTTTATTGATCCGTCAAATGTGCCCGGGGTTCATACAGTTATTCTGGCCGGTGAGGCGATGTCTAGAGCAGACTTGGAAACATGGTCTCACATCAAACTCGTCAACGCCTACGGGCCCACTGAGGCTGCAATTTGTGCTGCCTTCAACAACAAGGTCGACATGGCTACTGACTGCCGAGATATTGGATTGCCTGCTGGGGTGCATTTCTGGGTGGTTGATCCCAATGACCACAACCGTCTTGTTCCTGTTGGGGCTCCAGGTGAATTGTTACTTGAGGGTCCGACCTTAGCCCGATGTTACCTCAATAATCAGCAAAAGACCGACGAGGCCTTTGTTTACAACCCTACCTGGGCGAAGCCTGACCTTGTTCGCGGCGATCGAAGATTCTACAAGACCGGGGACTTGGTAAGGTACAATTCCGATTCTGGCTCGCTAATCTTCATAGGCAGAAAAGACACGCAAATCAAACTTCATGGACAACGGATCGAGCTGGGTGAAATTGAAAATCATATCAGTACCCTATCTATGATAAAACATGCTCTGGCATTTCTCTGCAAGTCGGGAGCCGCGAAAGAGAAACTGGTGGCTGTAATATCTCTGCAAGAGGAGCTTTCTTCGAATAGCAGGTCACTCAAGCTCTTGCAACAGGAAAAGAGTGCTTCAGCCATGACAGAAATCCGAGCCGAGTTGTCAAATATTATTCCCACGTACATGATTCCGTCAGTCTGGCTTTGCGTCGAAGCACTGCCTTTGCTACCATCCGGGAAGCTAGACAGGAAAGAGATTATTAGCTGGGCTACTACCCAGACAGACAACACTCAACCTCATGCCCCAGAATCTGAAGCCGCCAAATCTAGACAAATGTGTTCCTCGACAACCTCTGTGGAGGATAAACTGGCCTCAATATGGAGCCGCGTTCTTGCCATACCTCGCAACAAGATCAGACTTGATGAGAGTTTCTTGAGTATGGGGGGTGACTCCATAGCAGCAATCACTTGTACAGGATATTGCAAGAAACAAGGGATGGGTGTTACGGTGCAGGATGTGCTACAAAGCAAGTCAATTTGCGATTTGTCTATGCGCATTAGACAGGTCGACCAGCTGGTGGAATACCGAGAATCAATTGGAGAACCCTTTGGCCTTTCGCCAATCCAGAAACTGCATTTCATGGTTCGACTTGAGGGTCAGGGATATTTTAATCAGGGGATTCGTACCAAACTGAGCCGTCATATCATCGAAGACGATCTCCGAGATGCCCTTGACATAGTTGTTGAGCGGCACTCCATGCTTCGAGCACGGCTTGTGTTTGCGAATAACGCCACAGCAGGGGAACTGCGACAAGTTATTACTAACGATAGCTCGTACCGACTGCGATCCCACGATATAGGGGCGCTAAGCGAGATGGAAAGCGTGGTTGCGGAAAGTCAATCGTGCATCAACGCATTCAATGGACCTATTATGTCCGTCGACCTTTTCCACGCCAAGGACGACTGTTTTCTGTCTATGGTCGCCCATCATCTAGTCGTTGACATCGTGTCTTGGAGAATCATCCTTGAAGATCTTGAAGATGTTCTACTTCATCCGGGAGAGAAGGCTCCTCAGACCAACTCCCTTCCGTTCTCAACGTGGTTATCTTTACAGGAGGAGAGAACACTTGCATTGAGTGGTACAGAAGTGGGCTGCCGACCAAGCGTCGATCTCGGTTATTGGGGCATGGAGAATCAGGCTGTGACTTATGGAGACGTCACCTGTGAGTCTTTTGAACTGGACGAGGATGATTCTCATCTGATCCTCATGGGGTGCCACAAGAGCCTTGGAACTGAACCAATCGACGTGCTTCTTGCAGCACAGCTGCACTCATTTGGTCAGGTATTCAAAGACCGGTCGCTACCAGTAATCCATAATGAAGGACATGGAAGAGAAGTCTGGGACACCACAATTGACATATCTCGCACAGTGGGTTGGTTCACCACTCTGTCTCCAATATCAATCTCAAGTCAGGCCGCGAATGATCCAGTGGAGACTGTTATCCTCGTCAAAGACCTTCGTAGGCAAGCTGTGGATAATGGCAGGCAGCAATTCGCAAGTCTCATGGCTGGGTTAGGACAGGCAAAAGAGGAAACCAACTCTTGTCCAATGGAAATTTCCTTCAACTACGTCGGTCAGCATCGTGACCTTCAGAGGCAAGATGCATTGTTCCAACTCATGAACCAGATGGCTGGTGAAACTGGGCAGGGGGGAGGTGCATCAGATTTTGGGAAAGACACCCCTCGATTTGCGCTTTTCGAGATATCAGCCCTTGCTGTGAACGGAAAACTTCGTTTCACATTCTCTTTCAGCAAGTACATGAAACACCAAGAGAACATTCGAACTTGGATTGCTGCCTGTGGTGACGTTTTGAGATCTCTTGGTAAAAGTCTCAAGTTGAGTCCTCCAAGGCCAACATTGAGTGACTTCCCGATGTTCTCTTGGACCTACCCCGAACTTGAAGACATAGTGTCGGAGAAGTTATCCAACGTTGGAGTGGGCTCTCTGGACTTAGTCGAGGATATTTATCCTTGTTCTCGTATGCAACAGGGAATTTTGCTCGCCAGAAGCCGAGACAGTACTTTGTACGCGGTTCATGTCACGTATGAAGTGCAACAACCGGGGGGAACGCCTGATGTTGAAAGATTCATCCAAGCATGGCGGCTTGTTGTTGCCCGCCATGCAGTACTACGCACGCTATTTGTGGAAAACTTGTCCAGTCGGGACCTGTTTGCTCAAGTAGTGCTGAAGACATCTGAGCTATCGACGGTTCAGCTGAGCTGCGCTGCCGATGGGGAAGTGGTGTCTATTTTCAATAAACAACTCCCAACAACTCACAGCCAGCATCAACCACATCATCGCCTGACAACATGTCAGACAGCGTCCGGCAGGCTTTTCTTCAGACTCGAAATCAGTCATGCGGCTATGGATGCTATGTCCATTTCGATCATTCTGAAAGACCTCGAGCTTGCGTACGGCGGGAGACTCGACCAGCACCGTCCATCGTTCAAGAATTACATTGAATATCTGCACAACGCCCCACAAGACAAAAGTACAGAGTACTGGCGTGTTTACCTGGAAGGTATCAAACCTTGCCTGTTCCCTAAACTCACGGACGGTAAGGATGTGTCTCAGAAAAAGCTCCGAACTCTGAGGCTCAATTTTGGTCTTCTTCACGAATTGCAGTCAGTTTGCGAGGAAAAAGGTCTGACTATCTCGACTGCGTTTACCGCCGCCTGGGGACTTACAGTTCGTCTCTTCTGTAACAAGGACGACGTCTGTTTCAGCTATATGACTTCCCTGAGAGATGCAGAGGCGAAGGATATTGAATCCGTCGTTGGGCCTGTGATCAACCTTTTGGCCTGCCGAATGAGGTTCACCAAGAATCAGAAAATACTTGATATCCTGCATAAAGTGCAGAACGATTGCATTGAGCAGCTACCGCACAACAGCCTATCCTTTATTGACATTGCCCGCAAACTCAAGCTTCCGGACCCGGCATTGCTCAACACTGGCGTCTCATTTCAGAAAGCAACCAAAGAAATTCCGCACCAAAGCTCAAGCATAACCTTCACTCGAGTCAGCACAATTCAGGATCCGGCTGAGTACCCTCTGTTCATTAATGTCGTGGCCTCGGACAGGGCAGCCGAAGTTGAAATGAATTACTGGACGAACATGCTATCCGACCAACAGGCAGAGAATGTCTTCAGTATATACCTCAAGTACCTTGAGGATATAGTACACCATCCCCGAGAGCAGGTGGACCAACTGGAAACGTTGAGCGACTGGAACAAACAGCGTATACGAAAGTGGAAGAAACAGGCGCCCGAGGAAGCTGATTTTCTCGTACACGATATCGTTTCAGAAAAAGCATTTTCGCAGCCTGAGTCAGTTGCCATCTCTGCTTGGGATGGAACTCTCACTTATACTGAGCTTGAACGACTGTCGTCATCTCTATCTGCTTATCTTGTGCGCCTCGGTATTCGCACGGGAACGCCAGTACCAATCTATTTCACCAAATCTGTCTGGCAAATTGTGGCTATACTGGCTATATTCGAAGCGGGCAGTCTATGTGTCCCTATGGATACATCAGAGCCTTCAGATAAATTGGACACATGGCTCATCGAACATGGCGCGCATACTGCTTTGACCTCTTCCTCTGGTAATGTTATGCTTGAGGGACAATTCCCTTCCGTGGTGACTGTCGACAAATCTCTCTTCCAAGCCCTGCCAGACCAGAATGAGCTCGACTCTGGTCACATACAAGCTTATAGCGATGCTTACATTGTGTTTGGTAATGATGACTCTCAGGGGACTTCTCCGATCGTTCTCAGCCAACGCGCAATCCTAGCCAGAGCTGGAGCTTTTGCATCCGCCGTCAAGATGACCCCGGAGACGAGAACATTTCAGTTTGCGCCTGCAACGTCCGACGTATTTCTGCAAGAGGTTATCGGGACCTTGTTGCATGGCGGGTGCGTTTGCATTCCGAAGAGCGACTCCCCGCGTTACCTAGCAAAGTCAATCGACGAGACGAACGCAACATTCGTCAGTCTTACTCCATCGATCGCTTCTCTAACTCGTCCGTCAGAGCTTCCAAGTCTCCAGGTGGTTGCTCTCTTTGGCGAAACCGGCACGGAAATTGAGAATGTTTGGTCTGGCAAGGTCCAGCTTCACTCGTTCTTTGGAACAGCGGAGTGCTCGTCTACTTGCATTCAGGACTCAGAGTACGGTGGAACTAGCGCGGCTGCATTTACGGAAGCAAGTGCAGGGTGCTGTACGTGGATAGTTGATATAGAGGACAGTTCTCGTTTGGTCCCCATAGGATGCGTTGGTGAGCTGGTGATAGAAGGTCCTGGATTGTCAACCGGCTACCTTTACGATGACGAACAAACGAAGGATAAATTCATCGAGTTTGACTCTCACGTTACGGAACCGAAAAAGCGGCCATATTTCCAGTCCCAGCAACTACGTCGGCATATGTTCAAGACCGGGCTTCTGGCGCGTTACAACTCGGACGGAACTCTGGTTCGCCTGGGAAGTAAAGGTCCTTCGAGATCTCAGAGATCTCAGATCACAGCGCATGAAGTTGAACAGTTCTTGCGAACTCTGCATCTACCAGACTATAGATGTGTTGTGCAGGGAATTGATCTGGACAACGAAGCATATCCCGAAACCTCCGTTGCGGTTTACATCCTCCCGACAAAGTATCAACACACAACAACTGACAGACAAGCAATCCAAATATGTCAAAAGACCACTGAAGCAAGCCAGCTCATGCTCAAGATACATGGTTATTTGTCCGCCTCACTATCCGCCAGCCAGATCCCCGACTTGTACTTCCCCGTGCAGGGGTTGCCCTTGACACGAATGGGAGTTGTGGACCGCTCATTATTGGTACAAGCGACCAAGGGTCTTACAAAGGACACGCTTCTTGAGTATGACCTAAAGAAGTTCTCTGAATTCTGGCTGTCCGAGCTAGAGACGCCGCACGGGGGACAGCTCCTGCATTCACCATCCGTTCAGGGCCCACCAGCTCCAGAGCTGGTCGACAAAAGCATTAAGATATCCTGGAGTGGGTCGCTGCAGAAGCCAGTAGCCAAGAATATGCTACTCTGTGCCTGGGCAGTTGTTCTCTACCAGTACACTCAGAACGACGACATAATTTTCGGCGAGCTACTTGCGGATTCAAAAGGTAGCGCCACCCATGGCCGCCCATTGCAGGTATCGATTTTTCCTCGCCGACTACATATAAACGAATTGGACAGTTCCACCGGTATTCTTGAGAGAATAGCCTCTTCCGTGGCGCGAGCAAGGCCTCATCAAAACGCATCAATCGCAGAGATCAGGAGTCTGAACGTGGATACAGCCCGGGCATGCAATTTTGAGACTGTGCTTTCTGTTTCCTGCATGTGTTCAGATCAACAGAGCCTACAATTGGAACGTCTAGAGGCAAAGATGAGCCTCCACTCGGACTACTCTGTGTGTCCGCTGGCGGTATTCTGTGGCCTCGAAGATGATGGGATCGAGCTGGCAGGTCGCTATGATCCCCGAGCTCTGTATCGCTCGCAAGTTGAGCAACTCCTCGATCTATTCCAGGAGTACTTGGGTATCTTCCAATCATCGAACGGCATGAATACAAGTATCAAAAGCCTCGAAATAAAGAAGCCTAGCAAAAGCCTCAAAGCCTTCAACGACACCATCAACTTTTGGAAGGCCTATTTAGCCAATGTCGAACCATGCATATTCCCGGCTTTGACCTCCAGGAAGTCTCCAGGAATGTCTCAGAAGCAAAACCTGAGGCTGTCGAATGCATCCAAGATACAGACGACATGCAAGGCTATGTCAATCACCCCAAAACTTTTCCTTGAGACTGTCTGGGCTCTAGTGCTTCGAGCCTACACGGGCCTAGAGGAGGCTTGCTTTGGATGCTGTCTGCCCGACGCGAAAACTCCTGTTGATACTCTGCCCTCTCGATTTATTTTGCATGATGATTACAAGCTCCGAGACGTCGTCCAGAAGAGGAAGAGTGATCTGAAGCAAATGCTCAACAGACAAATGCCACTTTCCGACATTCACCGTGCTACAAAATCGGCGGATTCGCCGCTCTTCAATACCGCCTTCAGGCACGGGGAGTATCCAGCAATAAATACGAACCTCAGCTCAGATGGTGGACTAAACGAGTACCTCATTATCGTCAGCGCTGATGTTTCTGGTTCTTCAGCGCAAATCCACTTCGAGTACCAGCCATCGAGCCTTTCCGGCAGTGATATCAGTCATATTATTGACTGCTTCGAGTTCACTCTTAACTCTGCTCTCAGCGTTCTGGAACATGATGGCTCTGTTAACGATTTGGAGTTCTTGGGTCCACGTTCTCGTCAAGCATTGAGCACTTGGAATGCAACCCTTCCTAAACCACCGAATAAATGCGCACACGAGATCTTCCAAGACCAAGTCCTTGTGCAGCCTTCAGCGCCGGCCATCTGCTCCTGGGACGGAGACTTCACCTACGCGCAGCTTGACACTCTATCAACTAGGCTTGGCTACCACTTAGTGAACCGGGGTGTTGGACAGGAAGTATTTGTTGGAATGTGTTTCGAAAAATCCTCTTGGGCTGTTATTGCACAGGTTGCCGTACTCAAGGCGGGGGGTGCCTTTGTTGCTTTGGATCCCTCTCACCCCGAAAGCCGATTGCAAGGTCTTGTCGATGATATCGCCACCCCAATTATGCTGTGTTCGCCTCGATATCTGAAGAAAGTATCGCGGATCTGCAAGTTTGTGCTGGCTGTGGACCAAGAAACACTTGATCAGATCCCAGATACATCACCAACAAAGAATCTACCAACCGTAAATGCTGAGAATGCAGCCTACGCAATCTTCACATCAGGAACCACTGGAAAGCCCAAGGCCACCGTTATTGAACACGTTGCAGTCGCGGTATCCTCTGCGGCGTTCACCAGCAAGCTCGGATACAACTCGGATATCCGCTCATTACAGTTTTCAAGCTACACCTTCGACGTCAGCGTGATGGAGACGATAATAATTCTAATGACAGGTGGTTGTATATGCATTCCCAGTGACGAAGAGCGCTTGAACGATTTGCCCGGGGCAATCAGGCGAATGAACGCAAACTGTATTAGCTGCACTCCTTCTGTCATCAGCACTGTGGACCCAAGCGACATTCCATCCATCAAGTTCGTGATGAACGGAGGAGAGAAACTGACAGAATCTCAGATCACTCGCTGGGGAGACAGGCGGTTTGTCAATGCGTACGGGCCTTCGGAAGCTACCATCGTTGCAACGACAAGCCTGAAAATTGATGGGGACGGCGTACGACTCGATGATGACTGCAATTCTATTGGCACTGCTTTTTCAGGGAGAACTTGGATTGTCGATCCCCACAATTATAATCGGCTCTTACCTATTGGCGCGATAGGTGAACTTGCCCTGGAAGGGTACAATATTGCTCGAGGTTATCTCAACAATGAGAAGAAGACAAAGGAGGTGTTTATCAACAGCCCGACATGGTCCCGAGATCAGGGGCTCAACAATTTACTTGGGCAGATCGGTCGAATATATCGAACTGGCGATCTCGTGCGCTACAAGTCTGATGGGAATATCTCCTTCATATCTCGCAAGGACACGCAGGTTAAACTCAACGGGCAACGCATTGAGCTGGAGGAGATAGAGCAACAGTCTGCTTTGCTTTTACCACGAAACATGAGGATGGCCGTTGATGTGGTTGTGCCGGAGGCGATGGGGGCCGTGAAGTGCTTGGCTGCCTTCTTCACGAGAGAAGAGAATGATACGAGAAGTGTTGCGCAAGATCAGGGGGTGCACAGCATGCTTCTTCCTCTGATCAGCTCGGACAAGCAAGTGGTTGGAAATCTTCATGAGTCACTTGGGACTATCTTGCCACAGATCATGATACCCAGACTCTATTTCCCGGTTCAATGTCTCCCACTAGGAGCCACTGGCAAGCTTGACCGCAAAGCACTACGCTCCGCTGTGCAATCGCTTTCTAGACAGGGGCTGAAGCCCTACATGATCTCGAACTTCGGATCAAGCGAACCGATAGAGCAGGTACCGCAAACGGAGTCGAACCTACGAGGTCTATGGGCAGAGGCTCTTGGAGTTGAGCCAAAGTCAATCAAGGCGGAAGACAGCTTTTTTGGTCTAGGCGGAGATTCGTTCGCCGCTATGAAGCTTGTGGGAATAGCACGAGCGCAGGATATCTCTTTGACGGTGGCCAAAATCTACGAGCATCCAACTCTGGCGGGCATGATGAAGTACTGCTTGAATGAGCAAAAGCCTGCAGACGATGCGATGGCGGCTGTTGAGCCCTTCAGCCTCGTCCCCGACTCGGTGCCATTGCGTGAGATTATGCAAGAGGTCTCTGAACAGTGTGGCGTAGAGGAGGGGGCTATCGCTGATATTTACCCCTGCAGTGCGTTGCAGGAAGGCCTCATTACCCTTTCGATTAAGAACAAAGGCGCTTATGTTGCTCGACCTGTTTACAAACTTTCTCCTAATGTCGATCTAAAGAGATTCAAGGCCGCGTGGCAGCATGTCGTGGACGAATTTGACATACTTCGGACCCGGATCGTTCACACCGACGCTGCTGGGTTTCTACAGGTAGTCATGAAAAAGGTGCGGCTGTCCTGGACGTTTGAGACCGCGCTCGAGAATGCCACGGATGATAGTATGGAAGGTAGCGGGGGACTGCTGGCAAAGTATGCCATTGTTCAACATGGACCGTCTTTGCGCTACTTCGTTTGGACGGTCAACCATGCTCTATATGACGGATGGTCTGTCCCGCCTATGCTGAAGAGGGTTGAGGAGATTTATTTCAACTATTCCCCTACGACCTCGACCGTTCCGTATAAGACTTTCATCAGGCACTTGCTTCAACGTGATCTTCAACAGTCAGATGAATTCTGGAAGGCTTATATGAGCGGTCTGTCCTGCGAGCCATTTCCTCCACGGAAGACCACAGGGCAAGGTTTCCCCAGGGTTGTCGGATCCCAGCGTGGCAGCGTTGATTTGAGTAGGGTATCTGGGGCAACCGACATCACGATTCCAGAGCTCATTAGATCCGCTTGGGCTATTGTGCTGTCCGTGCATACTGGTTCTGGTGATGTATCTTTCGGCGAGACACTCATGGGCAGGAATATTGATATGGCCGGAATCACGGAAGTTGCAGGGCCAGTGGTTACGACTGTCCCCATGCGCATTCGAGTTGACAACAAGCTGCATGTTATCCAGTACTTGAACGATGTTCGTCAAATGACAGCGGCGATGATACCTCACCAGCACGCTGGTCTGCAAAGAATACGGAAGCTCAGCGATGACGCAGCGCTGGGGTGTAACTTTCAGAACTTGCTCGTGATCCAGTCAGAAAACGGCGGTGGTCTAAATAGAGACATCTGGACCTCGGAGAATGAAGAGACGAGGGACGACTTTTTCACTCAGCCTCTTGTTCTTGAGTGTCAGATCGTGGGCACCAAGCTGAACATTAAGGCTCTTCACGACGAAGCCGCAATTGGATCTTGGCAGATGGAGAGACTGGTAGGGCAGTTTGGCTTCGTGCTCGAACAGCTGCTCAATATTCCTCGAAACAGCTCTATGACCGTGGGCGGCATCGACGTCGCTAGCCCTTTGGATAAAAGAGACCTCGCCAGCTGGAACCAACGTCAGGTAACGTGTGTTGACCGATGCGCCCATGACATTATCCGGGAGCATGCCCTTATGCAACCTCAAGCCCCTGCTATCTGCTCATGGGATGGCGAGCTCAATTATCAGAGGCTATTTGAGCTTTCTTCATCTTTCGCAGCATATCTTGTGTCTTGTGGAGTTGGTCCGGAAACCTTTGTGCCCATTTGTTTGGATAAGTCTCTCTGGGCCGTTGTCACTATGATAAGTGTCTTGATTGCAGGAGGGGCCTTTGTGCCGCTTGATCCCTCGCATCCAGCTCTGAGGCACAAAGAGATTATTGAGGAGATTGGGGCAGATATCATACTCTGCTCGCCGCAGTTTCGCAGTCGGTATCTGGGTACTGTCGGCACCATCATTCCAGTGAGCAAGGAAACCATGACTGCCTACAGCTCGGCTTCGTCGAATCTAACTCAACATGCTCATGCTGCTCCATCGAATATGGCCTATGCGATCTTTACGTCAGGTAGTACGGGGCGACCTAAAGGGATCATCATTGATCACCGCGCGATATGCAGCAGCATCATGGGATTTGCTTCGTCTATAAAGCTAACCAAGCGTTCCAGAGTCCTTCAATTCGCATCTCTCACATTTGATGCGGCAGTGTTGGAGGTACTCGGAACGTTGATGGTCGGTGGTTGCATTTGTGTACCCAGTGAAGACGAGCGCTTGAATGACATTCCAGGTGCTATCGAACGAATGGATGTCTCCTGGGCTTTATTGACGCCTTCCATTGCTTCCATCCTTGTTCCGTCGTCCGCACCAACGCTGAAAGTTCTGACCCTAGGAGGAGAAGCCCTGTCGCGAGAAGTGGTACAGAAATGGGGAAGCCGCGTTACTCTTCTCGGGGCTTATGGACCTGCTGAAGCTTCAATCATTGGACTTGTGAATGGTGACTTTGTCAACCATGGCTCCGCCTGCATCGGGTACGGCATACCGAGCACTTTGACTTGGGTTATCGATCCGGACAACCACAACCGACTCACTCCGCTGGGGGCGACTGGTGAACTCGCGCTAGAAGGACCAACTCTTGCACGAGAGTATTTGAAGAACCCGGAGAAGACGGCGGAGGCTTTCATTGAGGATCCGACGTGGGCTAAAAACTCCCTGCGGTCCACGTCATTTCCCAGGAGGATATACAAGACTGGCGATCTGGTGAGATATAATTCCGATGGCTCACTCGAGTATGTTGGTCGCAAGGATCACCAGGTCAAAGTAAACGGCCAACGCATGGAGCTCGGTGAAATCGAACATCGTCTGCATGAGACCCAGAACGTTCGGAACGCAGTCGTGTTACTTCCGCAAACCGGCCCACTGAAACGGAGGTTGGTCGTGGCTTTGTCCTTGGACTCACTCTCATCAGAGTCTAACATGTTTGCGACGGGTGCTTGTGAGCTTGTGAGCCAGAGGGATATGGCAGAGGTTGGGTATCGCGAGGCCAAAGCGGTTCAAGCGGCTATCAAGGCGCATTTACCTGTCTATATGGTTCCGAAGGCTTGGGCGGTGGTCAAAAGTATCCCTATGCTTGTCTCGGGCAAATTGGATAGGAAGCGAGTCACTACCTGGCTTGAACAAGTCGAAGGAACCGTCTTCGACCGGATTATCCAGGACTTCGACCATGCGACACCCCAACTCATTCTTGAAGAGGAGAAGCCTCAGGGGGGGATGGAAGCGGCTCCTACGGCTATTCGAGAGATCTTTGCTCAGGTCTTGAATATACCTGTCGATGATGTTGATCCCAGCGAATCATTCATCTCTTCTGGCGGTGATAGTATCGCTGGAATGACAGTGGTAACAAAAGCTCGGAAGCGAGGACTGACAATACCCCTCGAGCGAGTCCTTCAAGCTAAGTCTATTGATGAACTTGCTGCCTACTGCCAGGTTAAAACTCAACCAAGACAAACGAAGGTTCATGAAGACACCAGCAATTCTTTTGCACTATCTCCAATCCAAGAGATGTTCCTTCGCTCATTGCCTTCTTTACCAAAAGGCCCTGGAAGATTCAACCAGAGTATCACTGTTCGTCTTACCAGGAGGATGCAGGCGGAAATCGTTGAGAAGGCTGTGAGAGCTGCTGTCCAGAAGCACTCTATGTTCAGGGCACGCTTCAGCAAGTCCTCCGATGGAAAATGGCAGCAGAGAATTACAACGGTGCGTCTCGCATTTCGTGACTTTTATCATGATACTAACGTGCTAATGTAGGATATTGGTTCTTCTTATACTTTCCATACTTACCCAGTCAACAATCCTAGTGAGATACAGAGCCAGATATCGAATACCCAATGCTCTTTGGACGTCCAGAATGGTCCAGTATTTGCTGCTGATCTCTTCGAAACAAAGGAACAGCAGGTCCTTTTTCTGGTGGCCAGCCATCTATGCGTGGACGTGGTTTCCTGGCGAATTGTTTTGCAAGACCTCGAAGATTTTCTGGAAACCGGCTCATTGTGTTCTGAACCACCACTGTCATTCCAGTCCTGGTGTCAGGTTCAGTTTGACAATACAGTGAGCATCGGCAAAGCTGCTGATATACCCTGTCAGCTACCGGATAAAGGATTCTGGGGTATGGACAAGATGCCGAACAACTATGCGCATGTCAACATCGAAAGCTTTATCCTCAGCAAAGACATTACCACGTTAATCTCTCGCCAGTGTCATAATGTTCTGCGCACCGAGACAATTGAGATATTGCTTGCCGCTGTGCTTCATTCTTTCTGCAGCGTTTTCACCGAAAGGGAGACTCCCACGATATACAATGAAGGTCATGGACGTGAAGCCTGGGACGCTGCCGATCCCTCAGGGACAGTTGGTTGGTTTACCACGTTGAGTCCGTTGCATGTTCAACGCGGCTCGAGTAAGTCTACAGATGACAGATCCTTCATAGCCCTTACTGATGGTTATAGGTCTTCTTGAGACAATGAAACGAGTAAAGGACTCACGGCGCCGAAATGCTAGTCTCGCCCGCATTTTCCTTGCTCGGAATACTCTGCACTCTGACAGCGATAACAGTAAGATCATCGTACCGCTTGAGGTTACCTTCAATTATCTCGGTCAGCTTCAACAACTCGAGCGGGACGGCTCAATCTTCCAGCACTACGGGGATGTATACAGCGCCGAGAAAATGGACGCAGCAAGTGACATGGGACCGGAGACACCAAGATTCTCTCTTTTTGAGGTATCTGCGGTGATAATCAAGGAGCGACTCCATTTCTCGTTTACCTACAACCGTAATATGCGCCATCAAGCTCAGATCCAAGCCTGGAAAGTTGAATGTCAACGGATACTCGAAGTGGAGATACCGAACCTCAGTCATTTTGCACCAGAGCCTACTTTGAGTGACTATCCGTTACTCCCTATCGATTATGATGGCCTTCGAGATTTCACTCAGGATGTTCTTCTGAGAGCTGGGATATCGCATTGGAACCAGGTGGAGGACATATACCCTTGCTCTCCGATCCAGGAGGGCATCATCTTCAGTCAACTTCGTGACCCGCACGAGTACATCTTTAATGCAATCTTCGAGCTATGCAGCACCGGAAAAGAGAATATCATTGATCTTGCAAGGCTAAGGAAAGCGTGGTCTATGGTTGTCGCTCGTCATCCGGTCTTAAGGACAATGTTTGTCGAAAGCAGCTGCAAGGATGGGACTTTTGATCAAGTGGTACTCAAGCAAGCCAGCGAGACAATAGTGGAGATTGAGTGTGATGATACAAATGCTCTGAGCAAGCTGGATGCGATCTCTCTTCGAAATAACAATGAGAGCTCCAATCTTTATCATCAACTCGTCTTCTGCAAGACGTCAGCCGGGCGTGTGCTGATGAAGCTCGAGATGAACCACGTCATCATGGATGGCGGATCGCATTCCATTCTGCTGAAGGAACTAGCGTTGGCTTACAAGAATCAGCTTCCTCCTGGACCTGGGCCGCTCTTCAGCGACTATATCAAATATCTCAAAGACGAGCCCTCGACCGACGCCCTTGAGTATTGGAAAAAGCACCTCTCAGGTGTTCGCTCTTGTCACCTGCCAGTCGCTGCAAGTAAGAATGGTGCTCGCCAACTTAGTGATCACATGGTGCCATTTGATCGTTATGCTAAGCTTCAAAGCTTTTGCGAGACCAACTCAATCACCTTTGCCAATCTCATTCTTGCAGCGTGGGCGATAACACTTCGCAGCTACACGAGATCAGATGATGTCTGTTTCGGCTACCCATCCACTGGCCGTGACCTGCCAGTTCCCGGCATTCAGGATGCGTTGGGAATCTTTATCAACACGCTATGTTGCAGAGTCAAGTTCGGAGCCAGTCAGACTCTGCTAGATATTTCCAGGTGTGTACAAAGTGACCACATTCGCGGCCTCGCGCACCAGCGATCTTCGCTTGCAGAGATCCAACATGCGCTCGGAATGCAGGGAGAGCCTCTGTTCAATACCTGCGTATCCATTCAGAACCACGCGAATATGAAAATGGAGGTCGCGGGGATATCGTACGAGTTGAAGCAGGCTCATGATCCTAGCGAGGTAAGTTCCCTGATCAAATACTAAATGGCTCCATGTTAACATTGGTACTAGTATCCTTTGACGGTCAATGTATTGAGTGCCCGTGGTCACGAAGGCATCTTGCTGAGGTACTGGGCGGATTCTGTTTCTGAGTCCGAAGCAGCTGCTCTGGCTCGTGCTATTGCTCGAGTCCTGGATTGCTTCTTGCAAGAACCGTCTATGTCTGTTCTCGAATTAAATGTTCGTGACAAGAAGAACTTCGCAAATACAGACCAGCATGTGGATCGTCAATCGCTCGAGAGGATTGTCGACGAGCGGGTCAAGATCGCTATCAGCCAGATCCTCGGAGAAGGAAAGCTTGCGAGCTCTCAATCCGAAGAAGCCAATCCGGGTATTATGAAGGGCCTTGAGAAGGACGTTGAGACCTCTCAGCAAGGGTTAATGGCGGCCAATGGAGTAGATCCTGCATCAACCACTCCGACACTGGTCGACAATGCAACTACAAATGACATCGAAAAACAGCTCTGGAGACTCTGGAGCACAACATTGGAGCTGGAGCCTCAACCGATAAAGCATCACTACAGTTTCTTCAAACTCGGCGGAGACAGCATCACAGCCATGAAGATGGTTCGCGCGGCACGGGACGAGGGGATGAAGCTGAGCGTCGCCGATGTCATCAAGAATCCTGTGTTCAGCAACATGGTATCGTTGATCATTAACAAGACGATGACGGCGATGCCAGCCGTCGTGCCAAAATACGAAGAGATCATTGAGAAGCCGGCTGAGAAACCTTTGCTGCCAAAGAGCGAGCCTTCTAAGGAAATCTCCGTCCTAAAGCCAATCGAATTCGACGACATCTCCTTGCGGGCAGCAATATGCCCCAAGGTTGGTGTTTTCAAAGGAGGCATAGTGGATGTTCTCCCCGTGACTGACTTCCAATCGCTTTCGCTCACAGCGACTATGTTCGAGTCGAGATGGATGTTGACTTACTTCTACCTGGACGGAAAGGGTTCACTTGATATACGGAGGCTGAGAGAAAGCTTCCTGCGTGTTGTTGATGCATTCGATATTCTGCGCACTGTCTTCGTATGCTTCCACGGGCAATTCTTTCAAGTGGTTCTACGGAAGATCCGACCTGACATCTTTGTCCACGAAACGGATAAGAGTCTCGACGAATACACCGGTGCCCTGCAACAGCGTGACAAGAACATACATATGGGCCAAGGCGAGCAATACCTGCAGTTCTACGTCGTGAGGAAGACCAATAGCAATGAGCACCGAATCCTTATGCGTATTCATCATGCGCAGTATGATGGCATCTGCTTGCCGAAAATCATGACTGCCATCAAGATGGCCTACGAAGGAAGCCCTATCTCGCCTTCGTCCTTCTCGAACTATATGCGGCTTCTACCAGGCAATATCACTCCTGAACATTATCAGCATTGGAGCACCTTGCTCAAGGGGTCGAAGATGACGGAGGTTATCCGGAGGGACAGACCGAACACCTTCCAGCACATTGGTCGTTTCGTGCAGCAATCGAAGGTCATCGAGATCCCGTCAACTGCGACAGAAAATGTCACTGTCGCGACTATCATGCAGTCAGCATGGGCCATTACTCTCGCAAAACTGTGTGCCGTGGACGATGTGGTCTTCGGTCTCACTGTCAACGGGAGGAACGGGGTCCCCAGTTCAGACAATACAGTCGGGCCTTGTCTCAATTTTATTCCAATCAGGGTCAGATTCAAAGATCGCTGGACTGCATTGGACCTATTCCGTTTCCTCCAGGACCAGCAAGTGGCAAACATGACACACGAGTCCTTAGGGTTCAGAGAGATCATCCGCCGCTGCACAGACTGGCCGGACTCGACATTCTTCAGCACCTCCATCTTGCACCAGAACGTCGACTTGGAAGAACAGATAGAGCTCGACAACAACACCTACACGATTGGTGGTGCAGGCGTCATCGACAATTTCTCAGACCTTATGCTATACTCAAAACCTATTGCCGGAAATCCAAACCAGATCACCGTTTCCCTCGGATACTCGCTTAAGGGACCTATCCACCCAAGCTTCATCTCCATGGCCCTCGAAATGGTCTGCGACACGGCCCAGAGTCTCGTCGCAAACCCTAACGTCGTCCTTCCTTCACCATCGACCTTACGCTCTTTACCGCCCCAGCTCGTCGAAGATACCCCGGCCACCTCAGGCAGCGACAGCCTACTACTCTCTTCTCTGAACAACCGCAGCCTCTCTGAGATCCTCGCACACTCTGACCTAATCACTCGCACCTGGCAGCAAGTACTCCAGTCACAACAAAACACAAACACAAGAAAACCACAACCCTCCTTCCAACTCGACTCCTCCTTCTTCCGTCTGGGCGGGGACATCGTCAACATGGGCCAAGTCTCCTGGATACTCGAGCAGGAAACAGGCCTCCATATCCGTCTGGAGGATCTTCTTGCTCAGCCGACATTCCTGGGCCAGATGGCACTCCTAGCGTCGGAAATGACGAAGCGTTATGCAGAGGACGAGGTGGATGCGTTTGATGCGGCGCCGGCTTATGCGCCTGTGGATTCGTCGCGGAAGGTTGCAGTTGCTGGAAATGAGGCTTTGACTGTTGGGTCTAGATCTGCGAATGCTTCTGCGAGTGCGAAGTGGAGTGCATTGGATAAGGCGAGGTTGATGGCGAAGAAGATTACTAGGCTTGGGGGATTGTCTACTAGGATTTGATTTTTTTTTTGTCTGCCTGACGCTATAATAATGTCGTTTGTTTATGTACTCTACTATCTTTGACTTCTTCCTATGTACATGCATGCAATGACAAACTCCTGGGTATAAATGCAAGCCCTATCTAGTAAAAGCAGACGCAGATGCAGATGCAATCATGATCATGTATCTCACCCAAGTCCACCACCTACTCTACTCAACAGACCCCATCGACCACTTCCTTCGCGCCCGGATTCTCTTCCCATAAACATAAAACAAAAACGGGATCGGAATCAACGCGACAGCCACAAACCCCAGCACACTACTCGCCCAAGGAACCCCCATATTCCTAAACATCGCCGTCGCAAACAGCGGGAAGCATCCCGCAAAGACGCTCCGCAGGAACGTATTCGCCGCGACGGCACTCGCGCTCACGGTCTGGAATGTATCAATCAAGTAGTTCAGGGCGGCCTGGAAAATGGTGAAGAAGCCGAGCCCCATGCACGCGCCGCCGACCATTGACGGGAACCAGTGGATGTCCAGCTGCGAGGTCCAGCCGAAGATGAAGAGACCTGAGGCGAAGAAGACGGAGCCGAGCATCATGGGCGGGAGGCGGGCTTCGGGTACGGGCCGGTTGTTGTTTGCTTTGAAGCGGGAGATGTAGAAGCGCTGGTTTGCGAGGTTGATTCCCGCGCCGAGGAGGATTCCCACGAGGTATGCGAGGAAGGGTAGCGCGCCGACAACCTGGTTCCAGCCGCGGAGTTCCTGGAAGACGACGGGGAAGGAAGCAAGTGATAGGTATATAATGCCGTAGACGAAAGACGCGTATAGGGCCACAAGGAAGCAGATTGGTGTTGTGAGCAATACGAATGGGCGGATCAGGTACTTGTTTCCGAGCTCCTTGAGGGTTACGTCCCATTCTTCGTGGCGGGCGTGGAGGGCCCAGTTGCCGGTTTCGAAGCGTAGGCGCCGCGCTTTGTAGACGAGGAGGACTTGCGGGTAGGATTCGTCGATGAAGAGGACGTCGAGGGTTAGGAAGAACATCATCATTATGCCCGTTATCTGTAGCTGTTAGTATGATCTATTAAGAACTAAATGGAGAAGGAAGCGAACATATTGAGTCCATCGCCAGCCGAGATAGCTTTGCGATATTGCACCGCCGACGATGGGGCCTACGACAGGTCCACCGACGACAGCCAGAGCATAGCCCACAATAGCTGCACCTCGTTGTTCAGGCGTCCAGATGTCGCTGAGGACACCGCCGGTGTTGGTAACTGGGGCTGCGCCGAAGAAGCCCGTGAAGAATCGAGTCAGCATGAGTGTTTGGACGTCTTTGGCTGTTGCGCTGCCAAAGGAGAAGATGCCGGCTATAAAGTAGGGGCCGAGGACGGCGGGTTTGCGGCCATAGACTTCTGATAGAGGAGCCCAGACGAGGGGGCCAAGTCCTGATTAAGGTCAGCATGCTGATGTATTCAACTCCAAATGGATTGTAAGGGCATACCGAATCCGAAAAGTAGCAGCGTTGTGCCCAATGTACTGACTTCCTCGCCGATCCCAAACTCAGCACTCACTTGGGCTGCGCCGGTCGAATAGCTGTATCATGTTAGGGCTTCGATTTGAAAAGAACTGCGAAAGATATTGTCTTACATAGCACTCGCCCAAGACGCGCCTGTATCCCAAGGGAAGAAACAAATTAGATCCACTCATTCTCTCGAGACAAACTTTCGGGATAAATCCGATGACAGATGATCAACATACCCATTGTAGTAAGCCCATACAAAACGGTTGTGATCGCCTTCTTCCGAAACCCCCAATTCAACGGCCGGTAAGGATCGTCTGGCCCATCAAAGTCCACAATGACATCTTCTTTCGTTTTCGAATGCGACAGCGGATGCGTGAACCGTGCCGTCTGGCCCGGTTCGCGGCTTCGGATTCTGGAGAGGACGGATGCCGCGCGCGCTTCGAGCGCGGAAGTCCGGGAATTGGATGTTGTTGTGCGTTGAATGTTGAGATTCAGGTCCAGGGCTTCGAGTTGTCGGTCTCTGTCTGCTTCATGGCCGTGGTGTTGGTCTTGTGAGGACAAGGAGTCGCTGTCGATGGAGGATGTGGGTTCATGGTTGGAAGTGCTTGAGGTGCGCGATGCGATATCATCTCCCTTCTCTTTTGGCATTTTGGATGGACTCCCATCCATCTTGGTTACTCTCAGTGCCTTTTTCAATGTAAAACAAAAGACGGGCAAAAGTTGGAGAAGAAGGCCTCGACGTCATAGGCCATATCAACGGCTGGAGCTGGGCGACCCAGTGGTTAATAAATCTTTGCCAACAGGACCCATAGCTTTGAAATATCTGTTTGGACGCCTGGATAGAAGCCGTCTTAACCGATCTGGACCAGCCTACTCCGAGTAGAATACTCTTGTCTTTGTCGGGCCTGTCCATCGGACCTCCGATGGAAGTTTACTCCGTAGACGGCGTGCCCACTTTTTGACAGTGGAGTGTGGGGACGATCATCTGTCAGTCAAGGCTTGACTGGAGCACCAGACTACGGAGTACGCAGTATTCCTGAAGGTTTGTTGCGAGCAGTAGTTTGGCTCTTGGATGGCAATATTGAAGACTTGAGTGAGAGGTTTGCTTGAGGCGGGTGAAAGTTCAACCACGAGGCAAAAATCAAGGACGAATGTTCGGATTTTTTTCCGAGCCTTGACCAGTGGCAGTTGGACAATTACAACTATCTAACAGGAGATCATTAAGCTGCATATCTCCCAATATATAGGAAGTATCAGTGCCCTGCTCTGAACAATTAGCATAAAGACCAGCAGGAATCCAACAGAGCCTACTTACTATGAATCAACATGGGAAGTAGGCTGAAGTCAGACCTGGCATCGGAAATGGCCTAGAGGTCAATTGCTCACAAAATAGACTGCTGCCATGCGTTCTAGTCAATCTCACTCAGATGATAGGACCCTTAACACACTCACTCAGAACTGGGACCCAATCTCCGGAGGCCGATAATACTGCGCCTGCCAACCATCCGTGGAATGCATGTCAAGCGGCGTGCCTATCTGAGCATAATCATAAATAACCTTCATCCAGCCGTTCTCAGCCAGACGCTTCTCAATACGGTCGGCCTTGTTTTTATATGGCTTCACGTGCGGTGTCTGTTTGGACCATGGCCCCGGCCGGGGATCCATGACGGCGTTAAGCCGCGCGAGCATCTTTTCAGCACGTGTCTGTACAACTATCACTCAAAATGTCCATCAAAAACGGCCTTCCACCTCGCCATCAGCGTACTGGCCACGCACTGCACCGGACGCCCGCTCCCACATCCAGCGTCACCCTCGACGATACCTATGAAGTCTCCCGCGACACCTTCGACGGAATGCTGGAGACCTACCGCCGCGGCGTTGACTGCAGCGGCCAGAGCGAGGGCGGCGACTCCAACGCCATCTTCATCGTCAAGGATGGCGGTACATGGTGGAAAGAAAGTTTCCAGACCGCCACCATCCAAGGTTTAATCCGCATCAAAATGAGATCCCTCACCTCTGCCGTTGATCAAGACGCTATGGAGTATAACCAACACCATATCGACCATAGACACTTCCGTCAAACGCTATGCTTTTCGCTTCATCTTTGCCGACTGGGACACCGACCGCAATTGGGTCGACAGTATGCGGTATCAAGAAGTATATCGCGCTTCAGCTAGAACTCCACACCACCTGCTACGTCCATTTCACCAACGTTCCTCCGGCCATCGTTCGACGCTCAGATGACCACCCCATCGAGATTTTCGGCGTAAAAGAAGCCAGGATATACTACGACGAGGGCGCCAGAGACCTGATTGTGAAACTTGTAGAGAAGCCACACGAGGTGGCGCATGGTGCCTTCACGAAGAAGCTTCTCGGCCAGGCTTTTACTATGAATCTGGACAGCGAGCTCAGCTTGGATGGTGCTACTAGGGTCACGTCTAGAGGTATATCGAAGGAACCAGATGCCTCCTTCTCGCCCTGGACACTCCCTCCCGGTAGATCGCGGCATTGGCCAGCAGTTGTGATAGAGTGCGGATATTCTGAGAGTACCAACCATCTACGCGCAATGGCCAACCTGTGGATCAGCAATTCCAATGGCGATGTAAAACTCGCAATCATTATTTCAATTGAGCGACCGAGAGCGAAGATCATCCTAGAGAAATGGATTCCGACGCAGCCAGCGAGGAGTATGGGCCCATTGCTCCGCACCCGGGGGCAGCATGCACGATGCGAGCAGGGAATAGTCATCACGAGAAACGAGGATGGATCAGCTGCTATCTCGGGGGCACCGCTGGTGATTCACTTCGAGGAGATGTTTCTCCGGGCCTTGGTTCCCCCCAATGAGCATGATTTTGTGATAACTGGAGCGGATTTGGAAAGCATCGCCCGGGAAATTTGGAGAGTGACTGCGTACTTGGTATCGGCACAGTAGTGGAATGCTCTTGAATGGCACAAGCGGAGGAATATTTTCGCTGACTATGAGAGCCAACCTCTGAGCTTCATGGAAGACGATTGGGGTTGGGGCAGGGGATTGCTATTTGTTGTATGTAATACGTAGCTTCCATATGACAGACGCAAAGGCTCACGTTGATCTATGAAGGCAGATAGGTGCCTAAGGTATCAAGATGACTCGGTCTGAGGTGACGTAGCGTCTGCAGATAACTGAGATAGATGCAGCTGGACCTGCTCTTCTCAAGAAAAGTAGAATAAATCTGTCTATCAATTCAGTCTACGATTCATGTACATCATACATCCTATCTATAGATAGACACAGCCATCACTCACTCCAACTTGGTCGAGTGCTGGCTCTCCCACTTTGCGACAGCCTCCAGCGCAGCCGTCACCTTGAGTCCAAAGCGTGCTTCCTGCTCATAGCTTTCCCAACGCGCAGCCTTCTGCAAGTAATCCTTGCACTCTCGCACTCTCTCCTTCTCGAGTTCAGCGGAATTTTGAGACTTGGTGATCTCCAACGTCGATCCGCCATGCTGTGCGATGTACGTTGGCCGCTCCATCCATAGGTTTGCCGCCATCTCAAAGTATGCAACTGGGTATACCCAGTCATCCTTGTGGCGGCCCTTGAATGTCGTGCGGTCCAAAGTGAAGATTGAAGTGCGAAGGATCCCCTTGGCCTCTTCGTGCCGTCGCATTGAACGGAGAATTGCAGCGCGGAGGAGCTGGTAGATGCCTTTCTCTTCCGGGCCCTCACGAGACCACGTTTTGTTCGCGTCACTTTCAGACCATGATAATCTGGCAAGTGACTCTTCGAGCTGGGCTTGTGTCATTCGGCTGTGTCCGTTCCAGAGGAAGATCATCTCCTCTACTGGGTCGACGCCAACGGCGTCGATCAGCGGGACATTCCATTCCTTGGCTCGAGCCTCCCATTTGGCGATCTTGCGAACAACGAAGACGTCGAATGGTAATTGGCGGGCCATAAACTTCTTCGTCCCTGCAAATTGGGGAGCTTTGTGCAGGAGGTCTACCGCCTTTTGCGCATGTTCTTTTGCCTTCGCTGGATTGCTTGCGGCAAATTCTCTGTACAAGCTGATATGGCAGGTTCCGGCGATGTAGTAATACAATGCACGAGACCAAGTGTTCAACTCAGCGCACTGCTACTGTTAGCTGAATATTATTGTAAATGTTTGCTGAGACGAACCTCAATAAATGCGTCAGAGCACAGTTCATATCTGTGGATATACAAAGCATTCAGACTCTTTTCAAACACCTTCAATGCCTCAACCTGTTGCAGTGGGCTGTGCTCCTTTGTGCACAGAAGCTCAAGTGCAACATCAAGTTTATGATTGGCGCCATTCATGCGGGACTCTTCCAGGAGCCAGAGCTGACTCTTCGGGAACCGTTGCCTCATGCGTGCTAAAAGCGCTTCGAGCTTCTCCTGGGGATAGCCTTGAATGTCTCCATCCTTACCAGGCGCTGCATCGGGCATGATATCGCAGTAGCGAACAAAAGCATTGTAATATCCAAGAATCGTTAATGCTGCAATCGCACCTGGCAAGTTGTGAAACTTGCTAGCCTGCCACAACAGTTTCAGGGCCCGGTCTTTGTCTCCGTGGAATCCGACAATGCTGAGCAGTTTACCGAACGCAGGTGGAATCATGGAGAGCAGCAGGAGCAGAACACCATAGCAAAAGCTAGCTCCTGAATGGACGAAAACATCAATGGGGTTCTTAAAGAGATCCGAGTCTGGGTCCTCGTTGGCCAGCTCCGACGTGCTCGTACTGCCTGATTTCGTCCCAGTTTTAGTATCCGCTAGGCCGAGATTTGAGAGATCCTCGGATACTTTTGTTGTTTCGACGGTACTTGTAGAACCAGCCCGTTTTGACTGCCTAAACTTTTCTTCCTCCTTCAAAATTGCGTCCAGCGCAAAATAAGCTTTCCGCAGCTTATAGAATGCCTTTATACTTTCTGTAAGACTTTCGTTAAGCACCCCGACAACAGCACACATGAGCTGTGCCATCGCCTGAATGAGAGCGAACTCCGTACCCGGCGCGTAGACCTCTGAATGGTAGATGTCTGGCGACTGGGCATGGTTTCTAGCGCGCTGTTGGTCGCTGTATGCTTTATTTTCGGTCTCATTGAGCCGATCCGCCGCTGCAACAAATGAGCATTGTGGAGAAAGCTGGTAACTGGAGCCAAACCTTGACGCATAACATCTTGCTCAAAACCTAAAGTTGCCCTAATGAACATTATAACAGACCTTCCAAGCTGCAGCCATGTCAGCCAACTGAAGAATATGAAGCGCGAACTTGGTAATCTAGGCATACCAAGTGAAAAGCTGAATTGCGTCCCGCAAGACCTTCTTCGGCACCATCAACATCGTCGTTGAGGATCAATTCAGCAGCTGTTGGACGAAATGCCAAAAACGGAATGATTAGCGCACATCAGCCTTGGGAGTATACCCCTAGTAGTATTCTTTACGAAGATCAAGAGGTCGAGAACACAAACTAGCTTGGCGTACCTTGGAGCGTATGCTCAACTAAAACAGACCACGGAGCATTAGCAACGAAGTTCATGGGTGTCCCAAACATGTGATTATACTTACGATCCTGCATTTCTGATGAAGCATTCAATGACTGCATTGACCCATTCGGGCTGGGCTTTTTGCCCCCGAACCAGCCGCCGAACATTTTTCTGCGCTGGTGAGGTCAAAAAATAGTGGAAGAGCAAAATGTGTAGCGGTAAGGATTGATTCCAATGCCGAAAACTAGATACGGATCCGGACCGTCCGGAAACCGCAAGATGAAGGAGGCAAACTGGTCGAACTCGTATTAAGTTGCCCAAGAAAAACGGTTTGGGGGGGCGTCGACCCTAGGCCACAGCAATAAATAGGAAGTAAAGAAAAGGCAGCGGCATGAAAGACTGATGAGGTATGCCTGGTAGGAACACACCAGGCGAAGGTCCTAAGGAGAAGAGGAAGCGATCAAATGGGAGAGGCTAGACAGCCGATGGTCCACCTGGGAGGCGGAGCACTCAGCATCGTCAGCTTGGATCGCGAGCTGAACAGATCGAGGTATCTCAAGCGATAGAGGCGATTTTGATAGTGTATAAGGAGATGCGGGGGTGCAAGGGATTCTCCGATGTTTTGAAGCTGCTCTTGAGAATAACAACTTAGAACCCCCAACTCAACGAAGAAGGCTCATGGCCTCGTGCTGCCTCACTATATTCGGTTTCTGCCCGTTTTGACCGCTGTCGATGAAACGCAAAGGGTTCCGTGACATCATTGGAATGTCTATGCCTTGCCGCATTCCGTGTTATGGTGCTTATGCAATTTATGCTAAACCAAGCAACGACCTGAACTATGCAGTGCTAAGGGTCTTGGTCACTCCGTAGAGGTATGTGCAGGATCCATGGTCATAGTTTAAGGTCTGTAGCTGTCCTTTGTCTGTCCCTCAGGAGAAGCTACAGGAATTGCACTTCGTATGGAAAAGGCAAATTCTTTTTCCAAGAGCAGTCAACGTGATTAGATAGCCAATCTTAATTCAAATGTTGTATGCTTCTTTATATGCTGCTCGTTACGGGGTAGTCTCGCTGGAAAACGCTATCAAACAAGCCAAGACATGTGACACTCCAATCTCAGGCGGCGGGACCTGGACTCCGAACTGGACCTCAGCTTCAGTTCTCCGCACCGCCTCTCCAACTTTCACCTCGTCAAATCGCTTCTTTCTCCTTGGATCTACTGTCAAGCTAGATTTTATCTTCCGTTAGGCACGACCGACCACTTCATCTCGCACCTCATCCCACATTCTCCCACCCGTTCACCGCCATAATGTCCAACACCCAAGCTCAGGACAACAAGCAAGAAGCTTCACAACAGCCGCAGCAACAGAAACCTACTGTTCTCGAGGAAGACGACGAGTTTGAAGATTTTCCTGTTGATGGTGAGTGTCGCCGCGTCTTGCGCCTCTGCTTTTTCTTCTACTTGGAAGCTGCAGTGATCGGGACAACAATCGGTTCTTACGAAAGCAAACACTAACAACTTCCTCGTTATACAGACTGGCCGGAGAACGAAACCGAGCAGGCGACCTCAAACGGCAATAACGTTCACTTGTGGGAGGAGAGCTGGGATGATGACGATGCCGCCGAGGATTTTTCGAAGCAGCTGAAGTACGTTTGTGTCATTTGTCCTTCACATCTTAGCAGACATCTACTCGTTGCTCATTTAGACTTTTGTCTTTTGTCCTCGGGGATGTATTGTTTTGTCCTAAGTGCTATGACTAACCAGTATCTCCATATAGGGAAGAACTCAAGAAAGTCGACGGCTCGTCGTCTTAATAGCCGGTCTAGACTACAAATAAAAATAATACAAAGAGCCGTGCCAACGGAATGAGAATCATATTATGAATATCATATGCTCTTTCAGTTTTTTCTCTGGACGTCCGGGAATTTCGATCATAGCCTAATACAAGTCGTGGCGGCACAACTCTTGCCAGAGCGGAGACGTGATCTCTTACGCGGAATGGATAACGATGAATTCATCTTAATCTGCTATGGATCATAATAAACTCGGATTTGTATCGGGTTCTGGTCTTTGGCCTGTCGACACAAAGAGAAGTTGTGAAATGGAGATGTTGCGTTATGCTGCCTATTCCAAAGGCGAAAGACCGAGTCCGTATCAGTTTATCGGATAATTATCTACTCATGAGCCTCATCATATTGTTGTGACTGCCAATTCAGTCAACGGCCTTGTGAGCAAGGTAGGCGTTCACAATCTAGGACTCGTAGCTGTAGTAATGGCTCTAAATTAGAATGCTGCATGAAAGGGTATGAAGATCTTGATTTATTATCTAAAAGTCATGGTACATTACATTCATGGCAAAGCCTTCCCTCCAAGATATTTGACTCGTATATAGGAAAGGTCTTAACTTCGTAGATTTATTTACTTACTTTTCTCAGACAGAGCAGCAACACCAGGAAGTTCCTTGCCCTCGAGCAACTCCAAGGAGGCACCACCACCAGTGGAGACGTGGCTGATCTTGTCCTCAGCACCGTACTTAGCAGCAACGGTGGCAGTGTCACCACCGCCAATGATAACAGTCGCGCCGTTCTGGACAGCGGAGACAGCAGCATCGAGCGTAGCCTTGGTAGCGTTGGCGAAGGGCTCCATCTCAAAGACACCAGGGGGTCCGTTCCAGAGGATAGTCTTGGACTCGGCGATGGTCTGCTTGTAAGACTCGACACTCTTCTCACCGACGTCGAGACCCATGAAACCGTCAGGGATGCCCTGCTCGTCCGTAGCGTAGCCAGTCTTAGCGTCCGCAGCGAACTTGTCTGCGGTCACGTAGTCGACAGGAAGAACAACCTTAACGTTGTGCTTCTTGGCCTTCTCGATGATGTTGCCGACGATCTCGCTGCCGGCCTGGTCGAAGAGACTGTTGCCAATCTTGACGCCCTCGAGCGTCTTCTTGAAGGTGAAAGCCATGCCACCGGTGATGATCAGGCTGTTGACCTTGGGGAGGAGGTTGTCGATGAGCTGGATCTTGTCGGAGACCTTGGAGCCACCGAGGATGGCGAGGAAGGGGCGCGCAGGCTCTTCAAGGGCCTTAGCGAAGTATTCAAGTTCCTTCTTGACGAGGAAACCGGAAGCCTTCTGGGGCAGGTCGACGCCAACCATGGAGCTGTGAGCACGGTGTGCGGTACCAAAAGCGTCGTCTACACAAATCAGTAACCAATTCTCGCACATAATACTTAGGCTGGCAGCACTCACTGATGTAGATGTCACCGAGAGCAGTCAAGCCCTTACGGAACTCAGCAACCTTCTCCTTATCAGCCTTGACTTTGTTGCCCTGCTCGTCCTTGGAGCTGCCCTCCTCCTCGGCGTGGAAACGCAGGTTCTCGAGAAGAACGACCTGGCCGCCAGAGGCCTTGTTAACGGTCTCCTCGACGTCCTTGCCGACGCAGTCCTCAGTGAAGATGACATCCCGTCCAAGCAATTCCTTTAGCTTCGGCACAACGGGCTTCAGGCTGTACTTGGGGTTCTTCTTGCCATCAGGGCGGCCGAGGTGGGACATGAGGATGACGGCCTTGGCGCCGTTGTCGATGGCATACTTGATGGTGGGCAGAGCACCGACGATACGCTGGGGGTTGGTGATGGTGGTGTTGTCCTTCTTGTCGAGGGGGACGTTGAAGTCAACCTAGTCGCATTCGTTAGTTGCATCTCAGACTCTTCGTTTCTTCATGACATACTCGGATCAGGACACGCTTGTCCTTGAGATCCACATCAGTGATGGAAAGCTTGCTGGTGAGAGACATTGTTGCAGAAGCTCGTATAGCGGGTTTACAGACGATCAAGAACGAGGAGCGGAGGGAGACCAGAGATAAATAGAGTGCCAGGAGACGAGACTGGTCTTTGCGAAAGAAATATGCTTAAACCGTATCACGGTGAGCGGCGGGGTAGCAATCGAAGAGCTACCATTTGTTTTGGGACATTTGGTGGGGCTGCCGGTGAGGGAGTGAGGGCTCGGGCTGATGCGGGACTGATGTCATTACAGAGCGGAATGCTTCGGGCTCGAGGGCTCAGGGGAGAACTTTGAGCCTGTGTTTTCTCGATAGCCTCGGATCGATACACTGTTTATGCTCCGTCTGTCCAGATATATCTATACGGAGCCGTTCCGTTTTCGTCCTCAAAGCTGAGAATCCCGCCTACGTATATGGCAGGCTGCACGTACATCGGAAAGAGCATTGCGTGATAACATTTGATATATCTTCATTCAAGTCTTAACATCCTTGTTGACAATATCGAAATGATTGTAAACAACGCCGAGCACCACTAAAGTACCACTCAAAAAAAGCATGACTCATCCAGGATACAACGCCTAGCAAGCAACCCTAGCAATCAAACAACAGCAAAGGACACCAGGAACCCGAGAGACCAACGCAAACCATGATGCAAAGGCCGACTGAGAATCATCGACCGATACTACTGTGCATCTTGGCTAGATGCACACCTCTATCTCACAATCAGGTCACCGCTGTTTGTTGAAGTTTATTCCTCTTCAGCCGAGTTTGTGAGAGAGAGGTATGCAGTCCAAGCGATACCGACTGAAGAGACGAACGGCTGCAAGATATTAGCTAGGCAAGAAACAGGATGATGACGATGATTATGATGACTCACAATCTGGAATTGAATAGGGACAGCTCGGAAGTTCAAGATCTGCACCGCAGGCCAAAGGACATAGTTGGCCTTCAAAGTCGGCAAGTAAACGTCCTGGAACTTGCGGGTCAAGGCTCGCTTTCCACCACCTTCAGCAACCGTCATGAAGGAGAAAAAGCACACCAATCCTATAACGTATTAGCCGCCGCTGATGTTGTTGGCTCAAGATATCCATACCAAAAGGAGCGAAAAGAAGCTGGTCGAACGCAACCCGCTTCATAGCAGACATCGTCGGGTTCTTCTTTGCAAGGGGGAACGTCCGCGACAAGAAACCGAACCATTTGAACTGGATCGGTGCCATGAAGAAACCGTAGGACATAAATCGAGTGAGTCGCTCGAAGTCAAACGGCGGAGGGATGTTCTTTGCGTGGCCCAACTCGCCCACGGGAGGTGGCTTCTCCTTGTCCAGATCATGGATTTCGATTGCGATGAAATCATCACCATGCTGCACTCCTGTCCGTGCTCTGAAAGCTGTGATCAATTGTGCGACTGTGTCTGCAACTCCACCGAGGATCTGTTATGCTTGTCAGCTTCAATTCGAAGCAGAGGGCAGAAATGGACACCCAAGCAGCATCACTGAAGACACACCACCTGCGCTTATGCTGCAGTGTCCGCAATATAGCATCATAGGGATCTCATTGGAAATCCTCTCCGCGCTAAAGCTTTATTTCTCGAGCCCAGCTTCATCACCATATCCAAGCAGTTGCAGATAATGTGTCTTCAGAAATATGTGCCGTCCCTATCCAGAGAGTCTTACCGCGTTCGTCACCATAGTCGTAAGCACCGGCCTCTCCGCATAGTAGGAGTTGAACTTGGCCGCCAAGCGCGTAGCCGCCGCCATCTCGATCAGAAATATGATAGTGTGAAGTAAAGGCTATCCAAAAAGAACAGATCAGATCAGCAATCATCCAAACAAGTCCAGTCCAGAGAGGTGTATGACGTTTTACAAGGGGTAAAGAAGGGAGAGGCGATCAGGAAGCGAAGGATTGGAGTTGGCACACGAGCCACGGCTTACCAAGCGACCGTAAATGTATCTCCTATTCAACCCGTCCAAAACTCTTCGAGGAGTTGCAGAAAACATGGCGGTGGTAGCTGGAGAATGAAGCTAATAATATACGGAGTCAGAGTGGAGGAGATGAACGAAGAGCAGTCGAAGAACCGGTCGGCGAGCGACAGTATGACGCAAATCGAGTTCACTGTCAAGAAAACTGAGGAGCGACAGAGTGGATGCGTTGATGATCCGGTCGGCTAGGACCCAGTGTGACGATAGAGGGACCACAACTGATAAAGGGCAGGCCGATCAGTCTCTTTCTTATCTTCGTCGAGAAAGAGGATAAAAGAGAGAGACAAAGATGGTGGTGAGTTTGCTCTCGATGAAGTCTGGTCGAGTCTTGGTCAACGACCCCTCCCACCTTTAAGTCGACGATGTCAGATCTGCCGGTTCCTCCGCCTCCGAACCTCAAAAAAGCCTCAGGCGCTTATCCTGTGCCCTGTCACCTTTTCTACGCTAGTTTGACGTCTTACCCCGGATTCTTTGACTTCGGGGCTTGGGCTAATATTTGGTGCTTTCTGCCACTTGTTCATTCGTCAGTCCGGTTTCAGGCTTTGGAGAATTCATATTAACAGGCAGGCTATTTGCTTCAAATGCAACTGGTATGGCTGCACCATTCGTCCCACGGAAATATATTTATGTTGCATTGAGCCGGACAGTTAAAATCGTTCACGGACTAAAGTAGTAACATACGATTATCAACCAGGACACTTGATTCTAAACTCTATACATTTACCCGGCATTAATTAAAAGGTATCACATTTCTAAGTCATAGCCATGTATCCTGTCCTAGGGACAAGATATCCGGGAGATCTCTGATATCCGTTGTTTCGTTGGTGTTTACATCTATAAGGCGCACCGATTCCAGTCGTAAAGAGCCCACTGCAAGAGGCAGGAATTTCAGTTCAGTCGCGAAACAAGTGCCGGGCAACAATGGGCTGTTGAATTAAGTTAGTTTTACCCTTGGGCACATGCAGAGAAACACTCACCCAACACGAACGTCGGTGCTCAAACTGACCAAGTCAGCTTCCTGTCCAGCAACACTCTTCTGCATAGCGTGAACAATATTATCATCCGTCACGGCCTCCGCGATTTGGTCGCTCCGACGGTTTGACATTGACGAGGAGGATGGCCGCGCCACATGTCCCTTTGCATTAACAACCTTCCGGCGAGGAATGGCAACCATGGCGAACTTTCGGGGTGTCGGAGAGCGGTTCACAATAAAGACACTCCAGGAGAAAGGCTTGCCGACCGTCACACTTGGAGGGCCCGAAAATGACATAGTCACGCCCATATCTGTTGCCGAATATGCCCTTTCTCGTAGAGAGGTTCGATTCGTCTGAGCTCCTCCAGGTACAGTACCAGCCTGACTCGGTAGGGCTGAGAGACTTGTAGGGCGATTGACCCGCTGCAGTGCTTGGCTTGGTGCACCAAAATTTGGATTGAGCGCCATAGAAAAGTCAATGTTTGTCGTCCATTGCATCAAGATGCGAGGCTTGCAGTTTTCTGACACATTGATAACTGCTTCCAGAGAGATGTCCAGTGCACTAATAGCTGCGGTGGTCGAATCTCTTGAACCTGGTCCATATTCCGGAGTGAGTTTGTATATCAGAGTAATATCGTCTCGTGGGTAGCATGAAACAGGAGGTACAAGCCCATGTCCCTTTGTCAGCATCTCAATCGAACCATCCGACAATCGAAGATCTGCCTTGTCAAACACCACCTCACAATTCAAAAACGGAGTGACCTCAAAGTCAAGATTCGCAATAGTTGTTGGTCGGCCGGAGAACGAATTCAACCGTGAGTAGCGTACCCTTGCGCTAGCCGCAGGTACTATCCGAGTTGGATGTCCTGATTCTTGCAGAACATTGTATATTGGGTCTTCGCTGTATTTTGCTGGTACAACTCGCAGTAGCCTCGATGCTGGAAGGAATGGGTCTTTTTGAGCAAATGCTGGGTCGGTGGCGAGAGGTTGTAGGACATTGGTTGATGCAGGAACCATCGAAGGTAGGTATGCGTCCTCGCGAGAATCATGTTGCCGACTTTGGGCTGGATTAAGGCTAGCCGAGGCGATGAAGATGATAGAAGGGTGTTGTATGCGAATTCGAGGACGTTCTATGAGAGTGTTAGTGAAAAGCAGCACAGAACCTCACATCCTTACTGAGGAAGGTCTCAATGTTCCAAATAACATATACATGGTTTCCCTCCCCGCTTTCACCCTCAAACTCATTGACAACAACTAGGGGATCAGCCTGTGTATCCACGACCCCTGAGAAGATCAAGTCCCGCGTGGGCGTTGGATTCTCGGCGACGGCCTCCGCCGGATCAATTGCAAAAGCATCAAGTCGTATTTCGAGGTTTTGTAGGTGAGATTTTAAGCTATTTTGCGAGCAATTGGCGAGTCTCAAGACAATGCGAGCTGTGCAGAATTCATCTGTATGAAGCTGCATATGAGTAAGAGACGAATCTCGGCGAGGCGGTCATATCGCAACTTACCGAAAAACAGAACAGTTCGCTGTGGTATATGTGACAGTACCGACGGTAAATCGTCTGCACCCTCTTCGAGCGCAGACGTCAAGGCCGCTTCTAGATCGATGTTTGAAGCATGTGGGACAACCGTATCCAGAACAGCATGCCTCAGGAACTCCCCAGGAAAGTCAAAGCTGGACATAGCGAGGGAAACAGTCGCTCACCCAGCTATATTCGAATTTAAAGAGCGGTTCAAACTGAATACATGTGCATTCACCCGTAAAGTTATTGTTCGTTGCGGTAGTCGGCGACGCGGTGTCTCTGGGAAAGCCTGCAAACAAGACAAACAGCCGGAGCCGGAGGAGCTTCTCGCGACAATCTAATTTTCCCCGATCACGTCAAGCTTGACAACAAGCCGCAACGACTTCGGCCTTCAAGCTTCCTCTGAAGCTGCAACATGAACCCAATGAATGCGCCTGCGGGCCATGCTGCTCTGTGGCAGGAGGCCCGCACTGCCGAAGGAAGGGCCTATTACTACAATGTTCAGACGAAAGCAACACAATGGACGAAACCCATTGAATTGATGACACCTGTGGAGGTGAGCGCGATATCCTTATGTTTACTCACGGAGCTCACTAACAGTTATTCTCACTCTATAGCGCGCATTGGCGAATCAGCCATGGAAGGAGTATACCGCTGAAGGTGGACGAAAGTACTGGTCCAACTCGGAGACGAAGCAGAGTACATGGGAGATGCCAGAGTCCTATAAGAACGCGCTGGCACAGGCGCAAGTCGCACAGCCTCCGCCTGCTGCCGCGTAAGTGATATTTTCTCGCCTTCTGTTTGCGAATGCTGATCGATTGTACTTAGGGCCCCGACGTTTGTTGCCGGCGGAATCAGCTCTCTTACCCCGTATAATCAAGGCCGTGACCGTGATGACTATGACCGAGGATACAACGACAGCCGTGGAGGCTTTAGGGCCGACGATGCAAATGGCATCCCTGCGGTGGGCGCAACCAATGAACCGGAGTACGGATCGATAGAGGAGGCTGAGGGAGCATTCATGAAGATGCTCAAGCGCCACAATGTTCATCCTGACTGGACCTGGGAACATACAATGCGCGAAACCATCAAAGACCCCCAATACCGCGCGCTCAAAGATCCCAGAGACCGCAAGGCAGCGTTCGAGAAATATGCGGTCGAGGTTCGCTTGCAGGAAAAAGACCGGGCGAAAGAAAGATTCGCTAAGCTCAGAGCAGATTTCAATACTATGTTGAAGCGTCACCCTGAAATTAAACATTATACTCGATGGAAGACCATTCGACCGATCATCGAAGGGGAAACCATCTTCAGGTCGACCAACGATGAGAATGAGCGGCGTCAGCTCTTCGAAGAGTATATCTTGGAACTCAAGAAGGAGCATATCGAGCAGGAGGCGGCTGTGCGCAAGGCTGCCATGGACGAGCTTGTGGCGATCATGAAGTCCTTGGACCTTGAGCCGTACACCCGCTGGTCCGAGGCCCAGGCCATCATTCAGTCAAATGAGAGAGTTCAAAACGAGGATAAGTTCAAGACTCTCAGCAAGTCTGATATGTTGACCGCCTTCGAGAACCATATCAAGTCACTCGAACGAGCCTTCAATGATGCTCGCCAACAGCAAAAGGCGGCAAAGGCCAGAAAAGAACGTCATGCGCGTGAACAGTTTGTCGACCTACTGAAAGAGTTGCGGTCAAAAGGTGCTATCAAGGCCGGCAGCAAGTGGTCAAACATCTACCCATCCATTCGTGAAGACCCGCGTTACATTGGCATTCTTGGAAATTCGGGTTCGTCTCCTTTGGATCTCTTCTGGGATGTCATTGAGGAAGAGGAGCGTTCTCTCAGAGGGCCTCGGAATGATGTTTTGGATGTTCTCGACGTAAGCGTAGCCTATTCATCAGTGTATATCAACAAGCTAACATACTTTAGGATAAACGATTCGATGTTACACCCAGCACTACATTTGAGGAATTCAATGCTGTCGTGCTCTCCGATCGACGGACAGCGAAGATTGACCCGGATATCCTTCAGGTCATCTTTCAACGAATTCAGGAGAAAGCACTCCGTCGAAACGAAGAGGAGAAGCATGCAGCAGACCGCCATCAAAGGCGCGCTATCGATGCCCTGCGCTCCCGATTGAAGCGCGTGGACCCTCCTATCCGGTCCAGCGATACATGGGAACAAGTAAAGCCTATTATAGAGAAATACGAGGAATACAAAGCCCTGGAAACCGACGAACTCCGTCAAACCGCCTTTGAAAAATTCATTCGCCGCCTGAAGGAGAAAGAGGAAGATGCAGACCGAGACCGTGACCGCGGCAGCCGGCGTGACCATCACCATGACCGCGACCGCGATCGGGATCGTGACCGTGACCGTGATCGCGATTACCGCAGCGGCACATCATACAGAGGCGAAAGACGCGGCGCCTCCAGCCGTCAAAGTCGCACTCCAGAACCAGACGCCTACGAAGCGGACCGCCGCAAAGCTCAAGCCGACCGCGAGCGGTCCTACCGCAAAACCAGCGGCCTTTCACCCGTCCGCGAAAGATGGGATGAACGCAGCGATCGCGAACGAGACCGGCGTGACCGGGACCGCGAGAGAAGTGCCCGTCCGATCAGCCATTATGACCGCGAGCGCCGCGATCGCGAAGATGAACGCGAACGCCTGTACCGTACCCGCGGTGACCCGCGCGGTAGTCGCGATGAACTAGACTACGGTGGCGACTCGCGCAGCATTGTCAGCAATGACCGGAGACGGAGACGCGACAGTGATGCGGAGAGCGTGGCTAGTCGCTCTGCGAAACGCTACCGGCGCGATAGTCGTGACCGGAGCAAGGGCGCGAGGAAGGATAGAGATCGTAGGGAGCGGACGCCTACGGCTGGTGCAGCGGACGAGGTGAAGGAAGAAAAGGCTGTCCATTCTGGTAGTGAGGAGGGAGAGATTGAGGAGGATTAGCTGTGTCAGCGGGGGTGAGAGACGAGGTAGTTTGTTCGGTGCAATGATTTTATGTAGACAAATCTAAACCGAACGTTGAATGCTTACTCTCGGTCTCCATGGACCATGATCTAAATGAAAGCATAGAGGTGCGTGGCATGTCTTTGGACGCTTTTCGCGCGCTGGAGAGCCTGTTAATCCCCGGAAATACCGTCACAATATATATATCCTCGGACTACAACTGAGATCAAAACTTTCAATAATCTCCCAAAATTACAGCTCTCAAGATAGCACCAAGCCATATTAATTCAGGAATCATCACTACTTCTCTAATTGTAAACTACGAACAAACAAGAAGGGTGGTCAATAAACCACTGATGGCAGCGCAGCGCAGCCATAGAAACTTTTGACAGGCTCAACAACTCCAGCGGTATCAATGCAAAAAAAGAAAAGAAAACCGTTGCCCATAACACATAACAAGACCCAGGTCTAGAATAGAACAGAAATAAACCACTCTGTACAAAATGCTCATGGTAGTATATGGCGGAAGTCGCTGACCACAGACATTGCGCAGGGGCGGCTAGAGGGGGGTCGACTATGGGCGATGGCCGGTATTTCCTTGAAACACGATGACACTGGAGTTGAGGCAAATAAAGGCTTCTTGTCTCGAGAGAGTAAGAACCACATTATTGCTCCCAGATTGAGCCATCTGTCACCGCGACCTCGCCCTCTTCGTCATCTTCCTCGGACGCTCCCTCCGCATTACCGGAAAGTTCAACGCTGCCGCAGGGACGCCGCCTTGGTCGATTCGCTGATGCCTTGGTAACGCCGAAGAACGCCCCTAAACGAAGAATTCTCCTGTGCCGACGACGACGGCGTCGCTGGTCGGAGTCACGGCCATCACGTTTGTGAGGCACGCGGTCATGATGCTGTGGGATGCCCTCTTCATTTCTCTTCCTCGAGGAAGTACTGCAGAGAAAACGTTAGCGTAAATGTTCAAAGGGAAATAAATCTCAGGGTTACTCACGAAGTTACCACTCAACTTCTGCTCCTGGTCCATCTGACTGTTGTACTTGTTGATACGAGGGCGGTAGCTGTTGGGATCACGACGGAAAGTAACGTCAAGGCTCCTCAAGAAACTGTTGCACCCGGTGACAAGAGACTCGGGGGTGTTAGCGCGCGCATCAACAGACGGCTTGCCGTCGAACACAATGACGCGGTCAGCAAGATAAGTAGCCATGATGAAATCGTGCTCGACGATGAAGGCAGTCTTCTTGGTATGCATGATGAAACGCTTAATGACCTTGGCAGCCACGATACGCTGCTCGGAATCGAGGTAGGCGCTGGGCTCGTCAATGAGGTAAATGTCGGCAGGCATACCGAGGGCCAAGACAATAGCGACACGCTGAAGTTCACCACCGGAGAGGTTCTGAACCTCCTGGTCAATGAAGTCATCAATCTTGAGGGGCTTGTAGACATCGGTCTGGAACTGGGGTGACAAGAAGGCGGCCTTGATCTTCTTGAAGAAGAGCTGACGGACAGTTCCCTGGAACTTGGGGGTAATCTTCTGAGGTTTCATGCTAATGTTCATGCGAGGAATGGAAACATTGCCGTCGGGCTTCTCAGCACCTGCAAGCATTCTACAGAAAGTGGTCTTTCCAGTTCCGTTCTCTCCCATCATGACGACGATTTCAGAATCCGTAAAGTCACCAGCATCAATCTTCAGGTGGAAGTTGCCGAGGGTCTTCTCCATGGAGGGGTAAGTAAAGGCACGGTTTTTGTCGATCACAAAGTCGTCGCCGGCTTCCGCGAGACGGAATGTGAGAGAGTCCTCACGGAACCGCAGGTTCTCGGTAGGGATGTGACCATCCAAGAAGATGTTGATACCTTCACGAACTGAGGCGGGCAGAGTAACAACACCGTAGACTGCGGGCTTTCCGTAAAGCACACAGATGAAGTCCGAGAGGTAATCGAGAACAGACAAATCGTGCTCAACAACAATAACGTAGTCGTCAGGACGAAGAAGATCACGAATGGAGCGAGCGGCGGCGAGACGCTGCTTGACATCGAGGTAGGAGGACGGCTCGTCGAACATGTAACTTTGGACCATCAATATTTGCATACGTTGTTAGGTATTGACCTGGCACTTACACATCGGCCTTCTGGACGCATACTAGACCAATGGCGAAACGCTGAAGCTCACCACCAGAGAGGTGGTCAATATCACGGTTCTGAACTTGCCGAAGTTCTGGACTCGACGGTTAGCATACAAGTACATTGCAAGGAGATTCGTTCCTTACCGAGGTTGTCCAAGGTCTCGTCCATGTTGTCCAGTTGGGAGCGGGCCTTAATGAGGTCGCCGACATTCTTGGTAGGGCCCTTCACGGCTCGAGGAATCTGATCAACGTACTGAGGCTTGACCACAGCCTTCAAGTCATCTTCCAGCACCTTTGTGAAATAGTCTATCAGAGTTAGAACTTTTTATCCGTCCTAGGGATCCGAGAAATACATACTCTGCAACTCAGAGCCGCGGAAATATCTGAGGATCTCCTCCCAGTCCGGTGGGTTGTCGTAACGTCCGAGGTTGGGCTTGAGCTTTCCACTGAGAATCTTCAACGCTGTACTCTTTCCGATACCGTTTGTTCCGACAAGACCGAGGACCTGACCGGGACGGGGCATAGGAAGACGGTGGAGCTTGAAACTGTTGGCAGAATATCGGTGGGTCACCTGGCTGTCCAAGTTCGTCGGAAGGTTGATGATGTGAATGGCGCCAAAAGGACATTTCTTTGGGCAAATACCGCAACCAATACAGAGGCGCTCGGAGATAAAAGCGATCTTGGACTCGGGGGAGACTTCAATGCAAAGTTTTCCGGTTCGGACCACGGGGCAGGACTTTTTACATTCTTGACGACATTTCTGTTTGAGCATACGCAGTTAGTGGCGATCAAAGAGGAGAAGCCCTGGAGATTTCCGCTTACCTTGGGTTTGCACTGTAGTGGACGCGGCGGTATAAGTATACGACTTTCTCGAATGTTTAGCGGGGCGTTTGATACTCACTTTGTCAGTGCTGACAATAGCAATTCTGGAGTTTTCCAAGTTAGCTGCAATCTAAGCGATCAAATAGAGACAGCGCTCATACCTGGTAAGCTTGTCGGACATGGTGTTGACGTTGACTGTCAAAGATGTGAGAACTTAAAGCAAGAAGTATATGTTTTCGATTAAGAGAACAAAGATAATAGAAGCGCGTATCGAAGCGATGGGTGAGGGCCTATTCAGCGACGAGTGTGCAGTCCTGGAGCAGACGATACCAGATATCCGCGCAGCAACCTCCAGGTGTCGAGAAGAGGCAGACGTTGCGTTGTTTCGCCGAGGAGGGGCTCGAGAGAAATCTATGCTGGGCTGATTGTGGGCACGAACAATGCCTCAGGCATAATACCTCTATTATTTCCTGGCTTACTGATTGGACAAAAGCCCAGCCCATGGAAAGACTGTTGTTCCGTGACATAATCACGTGAGCTTCAACCGCCGCTAGTGCTAGAATGGTCTCGCTTGAGAATCCGCTAAGCCGAACCGGGATTGGTCACAAGTTGCAGCCTGAAGGCTAAGGCTGCAGACAATCCCTTCACTGTGACTCGCCGGGCTCCCCAACTCTTCCTCTCTACCTAACACTTCCTCCATCATTCCCATCATTCCTTTGCTGCTCTCCACCGTCTCATCCCATCCACCCCCTCTCTCCCCCCACCTTTCTTTTACCAATTTCACAATTCTTTTCCATATTTTGCGGTGATCCGGGGTCACCAAGCTATGGATTGTAAGTATTTTATTTCTTTCGTTGTGATTTCCGAGGTGTTCTGGCGTTGCCGCTTGAGTACATCTTCACGGTCTCGACCCACTTGAGAATCAAGAATTCTTCTACTTTTCTTGGGTTCAAGGTCTTTTAGACCTCATCAAGTCGAATTTCGCTTTTACTGCAATCGCTTGATCTGATTTTGCTCTTGCTTTTCCTCTTGCAATTGCTGGCTTCTATCTGTGCCTGTTCCGTCGCGTCTCATCCAAACATCATCAAAATCATACCAATGCATCCTACCTCCATCTCCTACTTCATTCTTCAAGCTTAATAGCTTCAAATGTTTACGAACCGAGTCGCATAACGCTGCTCTACAGTCTCCTGTGTCTTCTGGCTCTCTCCTCGCTTGTGTTGAGCTTCAATGCTAATGTCTTGCTTCTTGCATAGCAGCTAGCATGGTGATCCCACCTACCTCCGAACCCGGTGCTTCAAATGCCTTCACTAATGGGTACTCGGTGCCCTCTGTCCCCATTACCGCCGGGTTCGAAGTAACAACACATGACCATGAAACGACTGTCCCTCACTCTCCGGAAGACGATGCGACCTCCGAGTCCTCCCCCGATGCGGACCCCGCGGACGATTCATATAACACCGATTCTCCTGACGCGGAGGGTGAAGATGATGATTTTGCAATCGGAAACAGCGTAAAAGCTAGCAGTCCGTCCAATGCTGAAAACTCTTCCTCTCCCGGACCTTCACGAGGCACGAAGCGCAAGTCGCCGTCTGTCGATGACGCCGACTTCATCCGACAGAATCCAGACCTCTACGGACTTCGCCGTAGCGGTCGGGCTCGCCAAACGCGCAGAGTCGCCGACTCCTCCTCAGAGTCAGAATCTGATGACGTGGCATCTCGCCCTAAGCGTCGACGTCCTGCCGCCTCACAGGTCTCGTCCAAAGTTCCCTCACGTTCTGCAACACATTCATTATACTCCGATGAGTCCGATAGCGATGAATACGGGGGTAGTCGTGCTCGCACAAGCAAGGCGAAACGTCGGCGACTGCTTCAAGCCTCTGCGAACAACATCCCCTCACATGCCGAGGTTCGCTTCTCGACGAGGAATGCTGCTAGGGTTTCGAACTACAATGAAGATGATGATGACTCAATGTTTGAAGACGACGCAGATGATATAACACCAAATTACTGGGTCAACACGGTGGAAGATGACCGACCAGCAATAGACATTGTGCTCAACCATCGCCCCAAGGCTGACGTCGACCCGAGCGACCCTGACGTCGGTCGTCATCATTTCGAGTTTTTTATCAAGTGGCAAGAGAAATCACATTACCACGCGACTTGGGAGACGACCGAAACTCTCGCCAACTGCAAGAGCATACGTCGGCTTGAAAACTACGCCCGAAAGGTTCTCGCCGAAGATCTTCGCCTGAACTATGACGAGGGTGTACCTCCTGAGGACCGAGAAAAATGGAACCTTGATCGCGAGCGAGATGTGGATGCTATTGAAGATCACAAAATCGTGGAACGTGTGATTGGAATGCGCGACGGGGAAGAGGGCACCGAATACCTCGTGAAGTGGAAACGCCTGTTTTATGAGTCTTGCACATGGGAAAGTGAAGAGTTGGTCAGCAGTATTGCTCAGCGCGAGATAGACCGTTTCTTAGATCGCTCTTCTCGACCGCCCGTCTCAGACAAGAAGGAGTCCAACAACCTCACGCGCAAACCGTTCGAACCCATCAAGGGCACGCCAAGCTTTTTGCAAAATGGCGAGCTCAAGGAATTCCAAGTTAAAGGTGTTAACTTCATGGCTTTTAACTGGGTGAAGGGCCGCAATGTCGTCCTCGCAGATGAGATGGGTCTGGGTAAAACCGTGCAAACCGTCGCCTTCATCAACTGGCTGCGTCACGTCAGACGTCAGCAGGGCCCTTTTGTCGTCGTCGTTCCTCTATCAACAATGCCGTCTTGGGCGGAAACGTTTGATAATTGGTCGCCGGATTTGAACTACGTCGTCTATAACGGGAACGAAGCCTCTCGCAACGTGCTCAAGGAACATGAGCTTATGGTGGACGGAAACCCTCGACGGCCCAAATTCAACGTTCTCCTTACGACATACGAGTACATTTTGGTGGACTCCTCCTTCCTTAGTCAGTTCAATTGGCAATTCATGGCAGTAGACGAAGCGCATCGATTGAAGAACCGTGAGTCTCAGCTTTACATCAAGCTCCTCGAATTCAACTCTCCTGCTCGCCTCCTTATCACCGGTACGCCTATTCAGAATAACCTGGCTGAGCTTTCGGCCCTCCTTGATTTCCTCAATCCTGGCTTGGTCAATGTCGATGCAGACATGGATCTTAACTCAGAAGCTGCTTCTGAAAAGCTCGCTGAATTGACGAAAGCGATTTCTCCTTTCATGCTGCGCCGGACGAAATCCAAAGTAGAGTCCGATCTCCCCCCAAAAACGGAGAAAATTATTCGTGTCGAGCTTTCCGACGTTCAGTTGGAATACTACAAGAACATCCTTACCAAAAATTACGCTGCTTTGAATGAGGGAACGAAAGGTCAGAAGCAATCGCTCCTCAACATCATGATGGAGTTGAAGAAAGCAAGCAATCATCCGTTTATGTTTCCCAACGCCGAGGCCAGGATTCTGGAAGGTAGTACTCGCCGAGAAGATGTGTTGCGATCTCTTATCACCAGCAGTGGGAAGATGATGCTCTTAGATCAACTTCTCGCCAAGCTGAAGCGCGATGGGCACCGTGTTCTGATCTTTAGCCAGATGGTGAAAATGCTCGATATATTGGGAGATTACATGGAATACCGTGGATATGCATATCAGCGACTTGACGGAACCATCCCTTCCACTGCACGTCGCTTAGCCATCGAACATTACAATGCCCCTGATAGCAGCGATTTCAGTTTTCTTCTGTCCACGCGAGCTGGTGGACTTGGTATCAACCTTATGACTGCCGATACCGTTATCCTCTTCGACTCCGATTGGAACCCTCAAGCTGATCTTCAAGCAATGGCACGAGCGCATCGTATAGGTCAGACGCGGCCTGTGAGCGTGTATCGCCTGGTCTCTAAAGACACGGTTGAAGAAGAAGTCATTGAGCGAGCACGTAACAAACTTCTTCTCGAATTCATCACGATCCAGCGTGGCGTTACCGACAAAGAAGCGACCGAGATTCAGAATAAGATGGCGCGGGGGGGTATCACTCTTGGCGAGCCCAATTCTACTGATGACATTTCTCGCATCCTCAAGCGTCGTGGCCAAAGGATGTTCGAGCAGACCGGTAACCAGGAGAAATTGGAACAGCTCGACATTGACTCTGTTCTTGCGAACGCCGAGTTACATCACACAGAGCAGGCTGAGGGTATCCAAGCAGACGGAGGTGAAGAGTTCCTCAAGGCCTTTGATTACGTCGACATCAAGGTTGACGATCTCAGCTGGGATGATATTATACCCAAAGAGAAACTTGAAGAGATCAAGGCAGAGGAAAAGAAGAAGGCGGACGAGAAATACCTGGCGGACGTCATTGAGCAGAATCGGCCACGCAAGCGCGTTATTGCAAGTGATGATCGGGATACACGCGCTGAGCGAAAGGCGAAGCGGCAGGCACGAGTACAAGTCAGCATGAACGATGAGGATGGAGATGACTCGGACTCGAATGTACATGCTGACCCGAAACGACCTCTGGTTGAGAAGGAATACCGTCATCTCCTTCGAGCCTTTTTGCGATATGGCGATATAGACGACCGAGAAGAGGAAGTTATCCGTGAAGCTCGCTTGGCCGAACGCGACAGGGACGTCGTGAAGAACTCACTCCGCGAGATAACTGACAAGGCTGCGGCTCTAGTCAAGGAGGATGTTGAACGGATGGAAGCCCTCGAAAATGCTGGCAAAGTCCTCACAAAGAAGGAGAGGAAAGCAGTACTCTTTGACCTGCACGGCGTCAAGCGTCTCAATGCGTATACCATTGTTGAGCGCCCGTCAGAGATGCGTGTGCTGAAAGAAGCAACGCTCGCAGTGTCTGATTTCAGAAACTTTCGCGTTCCAGAAGCCACAAAGGCACCGGATTATTCATGTCCATGGGGAGCGAAGGAAGATGGAATGCTTTGTGTTGGCATATCTCGCCATGGATACGGTGCCTGGGCGCAGATCCGCGATGACCCTGATCTCGGACTGGGAGACAAGTTCTTCTTGGAAGAGCACCGAGTTGAGCGCAAAACAGAACGGGCGAATACAGACGACAAGACCACAAAGTCACCTGGCGCTGTTCATCTTGTTCGGCGAGCGGACTACCTTTTGTCCATACTCAGGGACAAGGCTAGCAATGGCTCGAATGTCATCGCCAAGCGAGCTGTGGAGAATCATCATCGAAATGCTCGCAAAAGCGCCTCACGACCACAAGCAAGTGGTAGTGTTTCAGCATCTCCGGCGCCCTCCTCTCATCGCAAAGGTCACCGGGAGCAAGACCGAACTCGTCATAGATCTCACACTCACGGCGGTCGAGAGAGTATGGATCGGCACCATACTCCAAACCGCGACTCCCGACAGAGGTCCGTCCATGAGCATGAACGCCGCCACAGACCTTCCACTGCTTCGAGTGAAGACGTTCGTCGTCGCAAAAACAGCGAGAATGGCCATTCGTCGAGCAAGGAGGACATGTCACGCCGCTTCTTTAAACCTATTCGCGATGACCTCAGGAAGGTCTCAAATGTCACCAAAGAGACCTTTCCGAATAAGACACAGCGCGCCTTTGAGCTCCGGCGGCTACTTAACCACATCGGTGACTTTATTAGCAGCAATCTAGGAGGCGAGAATTCTGGTTCTCTCTCCTCCCTCGAAGTTCGACTTTGGTATGTTGGTTAAGTTTTCGGTTCGTTTTCGTTTCTAACCTTCCCTTAGGGATTATGTTTTCGCACACTACTGGCCCAATAAAGACGCGGCCGGGTCCAAGCTGCGGGACATGTATCATCGGCTGAATTCCCAGAATAAAGAGGACGCGCCTGCAGCTAAACCCTCGTCGAATGGAGCCTAAAGCTCATGACCGCAACAAAAGCCTTTTCTGATCCTCAGCATCCTCCTTTTTCCGTTTTCCTTCTACAATACCTTCTCCTGTCGTTCCTCATTTTATGTACATTGGGAAAGCATGGCGGCGGCGTCTGGTGTGATTCACCCATCATCCACCTCGGGAGTTCACTTCTTTTGCAGTGGACTTGATATGAATGTTGCATGACAATATCTCTTGTTTTGTTCTTTTCGATATCTCTTGGCTCTTAGCTTTTCTTTTTTACCTGTCCCACCTTTTCGAATGTCTCGTTTGGAACTGGACAGGGTTCGTTCAAACTTGTGTTTCACTACATCTTTTTTTTTTTTTTCTTCCCGTCTTATTTAGATATGACCTTCTTCCCTGTCCCCATCTGCGCTGGCGTTGGCAGGGAATCGAGACTTGATTTGAGGTTGCGGGCATCATGTATCTTATTATCTATCACGGATGTGTTTGGTTTGAGGCACTGACGAGTCACCGGCATATATCTGTTTGCTCTCGCCCTGGGAGATATGTCGAATTGTCGCTAGACTTCGATTTCTTTACTATTATCTCCCTCTTCCTCTGCCTCTTCCTATTTAGGAGAGAGTATCTCGTCATGTCGGTCCTGGCCTTGTTTTACGATATACCTTATTTAGCATGGAAGGCGAAAGGAAGGCGATTTAATGAGATGAGAATACAAGAGTCAAAAGATTAGTCCCGGGTACTTTGTAGTTGCGTAACGTTCCGAAAGCATTGCGATATTTGTATTATGTCTAAGATGTAGCATTTCTTGTTGTAGTCAAGCCTGTAGAGATGAAGAGCCATTTAGCGCCGTGTGATAACTAAGAGACATAGAATGATAGAACGAGAAACAACACCGAAACCGCCGACCCGGGAAATAATACATGGAAGAGAAATGTATGAGATAAGACGTTGCGTGTAGATGTTGCTTGGTAACCATAGATAGCCCTGAGTAAGGAAAAAGAATGTCGAGATGAGAAGAATAAGCCATAATCAATCACGGCGCAATAGGGTCCTGATATTGCTGTCCGTTACTAGCAGCCACAGCAGCAGGCGGATATGTTAGAGTATCAGCTACCCCGTTCGCAGGACCATCAGGCGCCGGCGCCGAAACAGAGGGTTCCGCAGGGGGTTCCGCAGGGGGATGCATGATAGAGTCCAGCAGTCGCACCTCCGCCTCCACGACGTTATCGAAGATAGCCTCTTTCTCCATCCAAGCCTGTTTCCTCTTCGGCCCAATTTTCTCCCAATACCTCCGCAAGTCCTCGGCTTCCTTCTCAGCCCAATGGATCTGTCGCCGGAGAAGCCTATACAGTTGGTGCGGGTTCATTTCGAGTTCGTGCTCGTCGAATCCAGCTTCGAGGCTGAACTCAGGAACTTCGAACTCATCGAGGTCGTCCGTTCCTGTGCCCGTCCCTGCTGGGTCGTCGTTGGCGCCTTCGCTGAACTGCTCTGAGTTGTCGGGGCGAGGTTGTGAGATTTTGAGTTTTATGCGCTGGAGCTTACTTGCGGGTGTGCCGATGGGCGTTCCGGTCGAAGAGAGGACGTCGTGTCGTTTGGGGACGGGGTCGGAGGGCCGCAGGGCTTCTGTTTCGTGGACTGTTCGCATATGTTTTGCTAAGGCGTCGGAGCGGGTGAAACTGCGGTCACATTCTGGGAGCATTGTTAGAATATACTGCAGATAGAAAAACAAGGGGGAAACTATGAAATAATAGGACGGAAGAGACGTACCAGGCAGCGCGCAATAGAACGGCTTCTCTCTCGTATGGCTCCTCATATGCGCACGCAGCGCATAGCCGCTCGCATGCGTTTGTCCCTTCCGCGTACAATCAGACCATTCGCACGAGTACTTCTTCTGCCGGCTGCCGACATGTTCATTATGAATATGCTTGACGAGGTCATCCATGTTGCCGAAATCCTTGAAGTCGCATCCCTCCCAGCGACAGACCGTCACCTGGTCGGTGCACTGCCCGCTGTAATCCTCGTCCTGGTTGGCGCCGATGAGCGACAGCGTGGTGGGCGAGTTTGGAATCTCGCCGGACGTATCGGACGATATGGACGAGGATGGGGACGGCGGTGCAAGCGGCTCATCCTGGAAGGAGGTCGACACGGGCGTCGTGTTACTGTTGCGGTCCCAGGCGGCCATCCCTGTGCGTCGCTTCTTGGACGGCGGCATGTTCATGTTGGTTGTTGAGGTTGGGGTTGACACGCCCCCTTCTTGCTTGGATCTGTCGTCGCGGTCCGACATGTTCTCGTCGGAGGCGACGGAGGAGAGGGGGGAGCCTGGCGCTGAGTCGGCCATTGGAAATTGTGTGGGTTCCTGGTCCGGGATTTGAGCGGATTGATGGGTCGATGCGGAGACAAGTTGCAAAGTGAGCAGATTTTCAGGAAGGAGGCTTGAGTTTGATTGACGTGATGTTGGCCTCTGACCGGAGCTCGAGTATACAGGAGGCACGTGATGAGGCTATCCCACAGCTTTTTTTCCTGCACTTGACTTTTGACACCCAAACATCCATCTACGGAGTAAATCACCAACATCAACCACTTGTATTATTTGACTGAGTAAGTCATCAATACACATCCTTACTCACCTGCATGATGATCCCTTCAAGAATTCTGCAATGCAGACAATCTCCAAGTCCGCTTGTGAGATTGCGTGTTGACCTTCTACACTTGATCTGACTCTCTCCTCTCCACAAACTCGATTCACTCCTCGAGTCTGAAACCAAGCTAATGCTTATTAAAGCTCTTTTACACAGGCCCAGGTTCCACAAGTAGTTTAACATGGCAATCGCAATCGCAATCGCAACCTTTTATCCTTCCGGCCAGTGTAGGTGATTGATGGAGACAATCATCGACCTCCCAACCTGCCTGGCCGCGTCTCACGCGTCACCGATCACTACCCGAGTCATTCGACCCTCACAGAGTCACAACAACCCAGACCTGCCGGATGCACTCGACTTCCGAGTCCGTGTATGCTCCTCGCCAGGGTCCTCCCTGCAGGGTTGAGTAACTGTCCCCTCTACCTGTGTCACGGGGATCGGGACCCAACACGGTGCCTTGCAAGCGTGTCCAGAAATGATGGATAATCAATCGGCTTGAGAAATCTTTCATTTCGAATGAAACTTTGACTAGTTCACTGGTTCAAGGATGCTAGCATACAGAGTACTCATTGCAACTCGTATTTGATAATAACCTTAGATGAGCTTCGTTTATATTACCCCTTATGCAATAGATAAAATAAGAAGAAAGAATCTGTCAACTGGGATAAATTCTTTTTGAAGAAAAACATGCAACTTTTTCAAACAATCTGGTTTAAGTAGTTTGTCGCTGAGCAAAAACGTCAGGCTATATGCACAATATTTTATAGATTGGATACCGAAAAAGACAGTAGTAGTAAAGCAGAGAGAGAAGCCCGAAATCGTATCATAAAGGTGTCGTATCGTGTCATCATCATAAGAGCTGTTTTCAATAACAGCGTAGATAGGGAAGAGAAAGAATTCATAAGGGTCATAAGATCTCATAAGATCATAGTCAAGTAAGTCATGGCCATGTCAAGATCAAAAGACAAATGGATGGATGAATACATGAGTAGCGTTCATATCATCAAGCAAGCAAGCAAGCTAAACAAAAAGCCCTAGCCATATGCAACGAGAATGTATCATATGCAGCGCAGCAAAGAGATGGAAACAGATTAAACCATCACGCCAGGCGACTTCCCACCCACAGACCGTCTATCAGAAAGAGACCAGTTTTCTTCAATTTCATCCGGATAATACGTTCGAGACGGGCGGGTGTTGACACTTTGGGCGCGCTGGGGTTGAGCATGGGGTGTAGAATGGCGTCTTGCGTTCGAGTAGCCATCATGGCCATGACCATGATCGCGCCCATGCCCCTTCCCAGAAGACTTGGACAAGGACTTCGACCGCTCCTTGCAAAGGCGATGCTGCATAGCTCGTTCTCTCCGCTTCGAGTCAAAGTTTCTCCATTCAGAGACAGCAGACTGGATACCGAGGGCTGCAACACCAACACTCGCAACGTCGGAAAATTGGTTCTTTCGTCGACGGCGTCGGGCCTCGTCCCTAGACATTTCACCCTCTTTGACTTGTCTTGCGCGTTCTTTGTGCTTTTCCATGTTTTCGGTCAACGAGTGGGCGGCGTGGATTGTTGCTGCGGCGGCAAGACCAGTGGCCCACATGGTCTCGCGGTTGAGTTTGCTGAGTTTCTTGCGATCATCGGTACTATCTTCCGCGTCAGAACCATTCTCATGCTCATGCTCATGCTCATGCTGCGCATCGCGTGATTGGTTTTCTCTTGTTGCTAAGGAGCCAGGGCGCGAACGAGGTCCCACGGCCGAGTTATCGTACCCGTACCCATCGTCGTCTCTGGCTCCCGTTGCAGGGATATAATAAGGTCGACTCACATCTCTGGAATGCCTCGTGCGCGGCGGGCTAGGATGGCGACGGTAGTAGTCATCGTCACTGTAGCCATCGTCTGAATAGTCGTCGTAGCGCGAGGAGCGGTGGTGACGACGGCGCCGGTCATCCCTGTCCCTAGAACTGGACCTGGACCTAGACCTGGACCTAGACCCGGACCTAGATCTGTCTCTGCCGCCCTTTTCATCCAGCCCCAGAGCTGCCATTCCTCTGTTGATATAGTCCGATACGCTCTTGCTGCGCTTCTTGGTGCGAGGTCGAGAACCAGAACCGTAGTCGTCATATTTGTCTCGCGAGCCGGACCGACGACGAGGTCGAGATCGAGATTTCTGGTAGCGGTCGTACGCCTCTTTGCCAGCCGCGGCTAGGATACCAGCAATGGCAACATCCTTGGTCTTGCCTCCGCTCTTCGAGCGGTGACGGCCACTGCCATGACGAGATCTCGAACGAGAGCGCGAGCCATTCACGAGGCGATTCGTCGCAAGACCAGCAAGTGTCGACTCGAGAATATGGCGCTTGGAGTGCCTGTCGGGGTTGCGGTCGACCAGCCCATCGGTCCCTCCGGCAGCGATAGCAGCAGTGAGGACGCGCTTGCCCTTAGGGCCAGACCATTCACCGGGCTCCTTACGTGCACGGAAGGCCTCAACCGCTCCGGCAGCCACAGCAGCCTTGACAGCCTGCGCGATGCGTGCCTCGCTCTTTTCGCGGGGTCGGTGGCTTCCACGTCTCGGAGATGGCGAATACGAGTGCGACCTATGGTGGCGCCCACGAGAACGCCCACGGTCACTATCCCGGTATTTCGATCCCGCAGCGGCAGCACCACCGAGCCCTAACGCACCTAGGGCACGTTCCGAGAGAGACCTGCGGCGACGAGGCGGCGAGCGGCTACTCGACGGCGAGTATGCGTACTTATCACGTCCGCCTACTTTCATCAGCCACAGTTCTTACCTTTTATTTTTTTTTTTTTCTCAAGCAGGGTTACCCACGGTGTCGGTCATCATAGTGCTTTGAGCGCCTGGAGCGCGGCTCGTAGTCGTCGTACGGGTCGTCATAGTAATCCGCCGAGTAGGCCCTGCTATGGCGGCTCTTGCGCGAGCGCCTCGAGTCTAGATCGCGGGTATAATCGCCGTAGCCGTACTCATATGCGTCCTTTGCTGGGTGGTTGCGGTAGTATGCGTCCCTGGAGCCGCCGGTGGGGTTGCCATGTGGCATCACGTCGGTGGAATGGGCGCCATGCGTGCTGCTGCCACCGTAGTAGTAGGGCGTCTCGGGGTAATCCGGTGGGGGGTATGGCTGGCTATCGTAGTACGCCATGGTGTAGTAGTTAAACGACAGAAATCAATAAACAAGATAGAATCATGGACTCATTCGTAGATTGCCGGCCGTGATCGATACAATGAAAGATGAAGAGAAGAGAAGAAAAGGTTGGGAGATCACAAGGCACCAACGACTGGGCATCCGGGCTGGGCTGGGCAGGTGTTTTAAGCCGTGGCAACTTGCAAGCAAGCGGGGCACCAGCCGCAGTCACAGGCTCTGACGTAACTCGTTTTCTTGTGCAAGCCACAAATGCCTTGCCAGGTGTGTGGTCTCGAATCTCTTGATCAGACTCTGATTCTCCCCTGTCTGTGGCTGGAGTCGAGAATCCGGTGAGCACTTTGCTTCCTCGCCAGGCTATGAAAGGCTGAGACCCCCGTCATAAGACCCAGACCGGCGGCGCGGGGCTGACTCTGACTGGATGGACGGATGCTCGCTGAATTCATTATGATGCCGCCCCCTGTGCCCATAACGCAACCTTATTATTGCTCCAAGTCCTAGGCCTCTAGTTATCCGGCCTTTACTCCGGCTACGGAGTACTGTGCCAGGCTATGATGTCATCAGTGTTCAGTCAGCGTTAGCCTTACAGAGTACAGAGTACTGGATCTGTCAAGCACAGGATCAAATTGTTCAATTGAATTTGATCGAGGAAAGGACGTACAGAGTATGTCAGGCACCAAGATCCACTATCGCAAGCCCAACTTTTGAGGCCGCGGGTTCCTGAGCCAGCCCAAGCTCTACCCCGGATCACGCCCACCTTGGCGCCCTGTTCCACGGTCCTCTAACACAATGAGGCACCCTTCTGTTACGTAGTACATTTATGGCTACGGAGTACTCGGCTGATCCTTGATGTTTGACTCAGAAAACCCTTGGGTATCATGTGATTGCGGCTCAAAGAAGGCCGTCGCTTTGGTAAAGGTATACTGTACATGCCATTCGGCTCATGCTGTCATCCGTGAGACAGGGACAAGACAAAAAAGAGAAAATAAAGCAACGCTGATATACGCAAATCCCGATGCAAGAGAAAGCAAAACAGATGCAAGAACAACAGGATGCAATCAAAGCAAAAGTGGAGAAGAGAAAAGAAGAGAAGACGACGACGAGCTCGCGCTTTCGTGCCGAATTCAAAAGCATAAGCAGAGCAAGTCTATCCAGATCTATCCGTCTTCGAGACGGCGAGAAAGAAATGAAATGGTGAATCGAGCGAAAGGGGAGCTGATGTCGGTGTCGCGCAGCAGCCATCTCTGCCTGAGATGTCTCTTCGCGGGTCCAGTCTCCCTCCAAGGAGATCGTGATGAGATAGACGTATTCAGATCATCAATCATCAATGTCCGGTCGCAGAGTTGTCTTCGGGCACGAGTCCCTTGGCATCTCCACGGTTTCCGTGGTGGTCAGACTTTGGCCCGGGCAGGTATATGTACCGCTCATAAAAGTAGCCGTCGCCCTCATGTTATCATATCGTAGGCATCGTATCTCCAAGACCATCCCAGCCTAGTTATCGTACACCCGCTGATTCCTTGCCGCCCACTCACGACTCGCATCACTGCTCCTGGGCGTCGAATTCGCCGACGCAGCAGACATCTCCTCGGAGTGCCCGCGATGCGTCCTAATATGCTGCTTCATATTATCCTTGCGGGTGAACGCCTTGTTGCAGATCGGGCAATGCACGCTCTTCTCGCCCGTATGCTTCTTGCCGTGGCGCGCGGCGTGGCCCGACGTCGTGAATGTCGCCGTGCACGCATGGCTCGCTGCAAATGGACACGGGTACTTGTTCTTGCGGGCTGGTTTGGCGCCCACGGATTCCTTGGATGTGCTTGCGATCGAGGGCTGCGGGGATGGCGGCTCATTGATGGAGTTGCCGCTGAGTCGCTTCTCGGGCCGCGCGTAAGCGTAGGGGTCGTGGCGGTGATATTGGTGGTGGTAGTATGGGGCTGGGTTGGGGGCAGAGTAATCAAAGGAAGAGCAGTCTGACAGCGAAGACCCCGGCGAGGCAGGTCGGTGGGCTTCTGTGCCTGTGACTGGGTCGAAGGGCTGGCGCATTACCCGTGGTGAAGGGGAGTCAGAGTATGTACGGCCATAGTGGTAGTCCAGGTTGCTTCTCGGATGCTGATCCAGAGAAAACTGGGACTGTGAAGGAGACGACCGCACCGCAAAGGCCGGGTTATCGTCGTTATTCAGGATCGACACAAAACTGGATCTTGATTTGCAGGCAGACATTTCACTGGCTGGTGAAGGAAGAAAAAAGAAAAGTTGGGTATGAGTCTCTAGCATACAGTCAGCTCGCGATCGCCAGTCAATCAAATCAGAAGGTGAGTGGAAGGTGGAATAGGAATGGAATGGCGGCGTTTCAGACCTCTCTATAAGCAGAGGACGGAAGGCAAAAACAGGAGCGAAAAGGACTCGAGGGCAAGCAAAAGCAAAGAAAAAAAAAAAAAAAAAAAAAAAAGGAACACACACCAGCTGTCTTCGACGATGTTTGTGGTTTCTTCCGTGTAACCCGTGCTTTGATTGTCTCTAGACAGGAATAACGCTACTGCTTGCTTGCTTGCTTGCCGATAACCCTGGTACTGGAGTCAATCGAGGGATTCGAGGGACTGCTCGTAGTACTTTTGATGGTGCTGACACGGGCAGTTGCGTGAAGGATCCCAGGACGGTCGACAAGACGGATGAGTGCAGCAAAATGCGATATTGCCTTGTAGCGGCCGGTTGAAGCTGGAATAGTTCCTGGAAAGTGATTGTAAACTGGGCTAGATAGGCTAGATAGCAGTTGTCGGAGAGAGCGAGTATAGAATGTAGTGTCTTCCAGAGACTGGTGCGATAATATTGTGGTTGGGGGGGGGTGTTGTTGATAAGAGTGAGGTTTTGAGGGAGTGAGGTTTACGAGAGTGGCCGAGTAGATATAACCGGAGAATAGATGAGAAATAAGGAAAGGCCATCTTGAAACCGGTCCAGGGTCTCTCTAAAGCTCAGACCATAAGAATTAGTGTGTACTTTAGTTGGTCTGGGTGCCCACTGTGGACTCGAGCTTCATTTGGGTGGAGCGCTCGCTAGGCAGCATAATTCTGCAGTCCACTCAATACGTACAGTATTGAGATTATGACAGTTCTAATTCTGAAAACAGATTCTATCAATGTTTGGTGATTCCTCTGTACTGTCTTCCTCTACAAGATACAGAATGCCCATCTCCCATCTCAATCCCATGTCTGTACAACTGCGAGCATCTCCAAAGCATCTCCACCCGCCTTATAAATTTAGTCCCTCGGGCCCTGAAACGAGTACGTGGTACGGCGCCTCTTTTCACCACTTTTACTACTAGTCGCTGCGGAATAGCATCACCTCAGCCACAGACTAGCCTAGCCTACGCATTCAAGATCATTCATAAGCTTAGTCTTGAGGCGCCGAACCCCTTTCAGCCTTTCAGGGCCTGAATCCCCCACTTCGCGCTGAGATAGTCTAATCCATCTTACGCCTCCAGTACGTGTCCCTTGTCGTCAGCATGAGGCTTGTTCTTATTATACACATCACCGATACGTCCTCGGAATTGAACTCACAATCTGGAGGCTTGATAACGGAGCTAAGTGAATTGTAAGCAGGAAACGGGCCGACAGTACGGAGTATGGATAACAAAACGTGGTCTTACAATTTACAGTACGAGGGCAGATCGCTGGGTAAGTGCTAAGGCTTGGTTCTGAGCAATTTGCCAATGAGAACACAGAGCAGGGGTTGAAATGTTGGATGCCGATTATCGACAAATGTGTGTATAACAGGATATTTTAAGATGCATTATTGGTTGATTTCACATTCAGGGTTCGAGGATACAGCCGGTTATCGATCCGGGGGCTTACAGATTCAGCAGTTCTCAATTTTTAAAGGATGGCAAGACACCTAGAAGTTCAAGATAATAATATACAATAACCTCCGAATGCATCCATCCACTTTAGCCTGAGTAGAATAAAACCGAAAGTCAAAGACGAATAATACGCCCATCGCTGCCAACACGGGAAAAGCGGCCCCGTGGACAAGCTTTTAACGACGCTGCTGAACCGCCGGACCGTGGTGCTCGCTGCATTAGCGGGCACTGCCAAACCACTCAGAGTTCGAGCCTTCCGAGGGCCCTGGAGGCCGGCCCCTTGGGGTCAGACTCGGGGGGTTTGAACCTGAACTGTAACGAAACAATGTTTGATTCATCACCAGCACGGAGTACTCTGTAAACAGAATTAGCCTCAAGATAAGATTGGCCGATAATTTTCTTCTCCCTCGTTTAGCGACCGTGTTTGGGTTCTACGGAGTACGGAGTCCAGCACGGACCTGGATGACATGGAACATGGACATGGAGCAGGCGGTTTGGTCTTTCCCAGAACGATGAAGAAATCCGAGAACTCGGATTTAATGGACGACGGCGAAACAGCTTCATTTTCAGGCCCCTGGGTCCGCGGAATCCTTTGTTGGACAATGGACACAGCAGTTTTCCCGCCCGCCGGGTCGAGCGGATCAGCGTGGACTGGTCCCTGTAAATATTTTCGTATTTTTTATCCGTATCCCAGCCTTTTCTTGGTTTTGTGCTCGGCATAGGTTATCTGTGATCCATGAATGCAGCTGCATAAATTCGTGGTGTGATTATGGTTTGATTGGCCTCTCCACCAAGCAGTTAATCTGAGTATATGATTGATGAGCCCTGATATTAACAATCTGGGACTGCTTCTGATTTGGTCTTTCATTTCGTAGAGTTTCTCTTCTCTTTCTCCGCGCTTCCCGGACATTACAGAGTAGACAGCCTTTGCGCCTCGGACTTTAGACAACACATGTGCTCCACGGACACAACTGGAGCGCACCCGCCCTGCAGTGCAGACTCCAGAGACTGAAAATAACTTGCTCCGTAACTGTGGCTTGTCAGCTTACGTATCTAACCGAACCTCCGAACTCTATCTCGGGCCCATCGGATTTTCCGACTTGCTTGGAATCTGATATTCAGAAATCTTAGTCTGCCGGAGTCATCAACTTCTTTTGGTTAGTGCGTTTTTGTGTATACGTATGCCTCGTCAATCTAGCCTGTCTGGTGTCAGTGGTCGACAATGTGTTCCTGCTTCATTTTAGCTGGAGCTTAGCTGGCGTTTGGCTATGGATCAGGATGGATAGCACTCGGCACCGGAAGCCGGAGTACGACAGATACGAAGGAGTACCCTGGGTGCCCCAGTCAGTATACTTCAGGCACCAGGATAACAATGTAGATAACAATGCAATACAGCAAGTGTATTATCAATTCGACTTCTAACTCAAATATGAGGTGGCATACGGCGCAGCAGTAAGGAGGACAACTCTTACTAAAGCCAAGTGAAATGGGTGCTCGCCCAGAGATTAATACTTCAGCCTGCAACCCCAATACGGAGAACATCCAGAGAAGTCCCTGGATGCGGATCTCCCAAAGCCAAAGGGCTGAGACGCCAAGTTTTGGCGCAGCGTTGATCAAGCTGGGCATCGACTTGGCTTGAGTCTCAGGGCTGAGTTAAGCGAATCTGCGCCTACGATGGACTCGTTGCAACGAATTTGTGGTTCAATCAAGCGGGCTTGATGGCACCGGTCAGTGGTTCACAATCTTGTTGCCAGACTCCCATGGTTTCGACGAGTTCGCAGTATGACCCTGATCAGCCATCTTGGCCCGTTTCTCCTCCATCTGCGGTTAGTCATGACCTGCTCTAGCCTCTGGGTCCTGGGCTCACGCTATTCCGCTGGGCATTGTCCAGTCCCTTGGCAAGATGGCATAAGGCTGACCAGTGACCAGTGACTTCTGCATAAAGCTGGAGATCTTCAATGAATATCTTCCAATATTTCCAAACCAAGTCTTAGCCTTGGATAACCAAGACGAATTGTACGGAGTACACCGGCAAGCGAACCGATTACATCCGGCTTACGATCTCAACGTGCGACGGAACCCATGACTCTGTGACAGTTCGATGGTCGGAACTCGGAATCCACACGAGCCTGACGGCTGCATCAGGGTCTTCGGCCACCACAAATCACAGCGGCGCAGTGGATCGAGGACAAAAAAAAATCTAGTTCCTTCCACCACGGCGTCGGACTCGAGAATCTCGGGATCATAAGGGCGTGAAAATCAGGCCGTTGCCAGTCCGCCAATCGGTCCTGCAATTTCACGCCGCCACACTGCACAAGGGCAAGTCCATGTGGGAACCGGGCAAGGCGAGTTCAGGGCCAGGCCGAGCCAGGGCCCAGCGGGCCAGCAGGCGCGAGACCCTAGGACCCTCATTTCCAAGACCTGCATGTCTGGTCTGAAGTCACAGTGCAGGCAGGCACCCTGGCCCGGGCCAGATCAACATGGATTTGGCTAGAGACGATATGAGTGGCAGGCCAAGAATCGGCACGCAGCACAAATACGGAGTGCAATGATGATCTCCGGCTGGTCACGGCACATTACATAACTGAAAAGAAGAGAGTAAGCATGGCATCCGATCCATGGATCGAGCACTCAAGCAGGGACAGGCTGAGGAACTCCAGGGTCTCAATGTCTCGAATTGAGGGTGAAAGAGAACCAGAGATGAAGCCGAAGATCTAGAAGCTGTGGGGCGGGATTATTTTATCCGCTGACAAAGCACAATATCGTAATTCAGTACCAGCCTGTAATTCCGTACTGAGCGCATTTCGAGTCAGGATCTTCAGGGTCTGCGAGAATGAGATTACAGACAGGAATGGAAACCAAATTTCAGTACCTTACCGTTGATTCGGAAGACACATTGCCGATTCTCCAGTTGTCAGCCAACGACACCCACAGTGCACACCCACAAAACCCACAATCTATCGATGTTCTGCCGAAGATTCTTCAGAAATCAAAAGTCAGAACATTCCACACTTCGATGGAGTCAGCAATCTGCATCGCCATATTGCTGTGGGGATCTACTCTATCTAGCATCGACTCGACTGGCAATCCGGCACACTGCAGTGTGCCCTAATCCTCAGCTCACCGCGGTGATCAGCACCCAGCATACTCTTTTCTCACGATTATACAAATCCTCCGCGTGGCACTGATTTGCATCCCAGATACACTCACTCAGCGAATTCCGAATTCAAAGCCGGTGATAACTCTTATCGCCTTGCACTGCAGCCTCGCCAACTAGTCGTCACCCAAGACTCAAGCTACGTAAGCAGAGTCGTCACAGACTCACAGTCCAGTCCACGCAGTGGGGTTAACGCCCGATAGCTTCGGCCAGTCCTAATCGGGAAAACTTCCAGGCTCCCCGCCAGAAGTGCCCATGAGGCGAAGCAAGGCGAGGCCGGGGTGTCTTGCTAAAGGGCCCCAGGTCGGGCTTCGTGTTCTCGTGTTCCACGTAAGCTACTCTGTTACACTCTGCCGTCGGGGCGTCAACGAGCCGAGCCGGTGCAAGGCTTGCGTTGCGACCGACTAGTTCGTCTGCAATGAAAGAATTGAGCAATCACCAGCCACTGCAGGGACAGCTGAAAGACTGAACTGAGAGATGCGGCATCCCAACCAACAGCCTTGCCAGCAAGTCCCTAGGCCCTGATCCTCAGCGCTGGCTGCCAATGGCATGGCCCATTGGCGAACATCCGCTGCGTCTGTTAGCTCGCTAGCTCACTATCTTACGTAGGCGCATACGCATACCCTAGCTTTATGTTTATTCCTACGCCTACGCCTCTACCAGATGGGCTTAGCCTGCCTAGCCTGCTTAGCCTTTGCTTGAATAGACTCCAGTTTGCGAGCGGCTAGGGCTCAGTCTCGCAAGGAAGGATGGACTAGTAGAGCGCCACGCGTTGTGCGGCGTCGCTTTGAATGAACTCGGGGATTGGGACCCTGGTGTTGCGCAATCCCTTGATGCGTTCTTGAGCTGCTGTGCCGCGTGACTGAAGTAACCGAGGCTGTAGAGATATGGAGGAATGTCTGCTCGAACTGACTGTCTGTAGCTGTATGATGCGTGACTGCTGATATTGCTTGAGCGCCTGGAGGTCATTTCTCGGCCGCTGTGTCTGTCGTGGGAATTGGTACCCTGGCTACATTCTTCAGATATACTACTCCGGTACTCTCTTCAACGTCTGAATATTGGCATGTCCAGCAGATAAACCAGATGGCAATGTGGCTCGCCAACTATCTTTTCTATTACCTGAGCTCTATAGCTGAAAGCTAGGCCTGGCCTCTCTTATGGTCAAGTCTATCTACTCCGTACCAGGTGTTCTCCAGCTCTCCAACCTGCCCTTGCCCTCTGGGCCATCAACCTGCTAACGATTCCACTGTACTCTATACACACTGTCATACTGAATTGGTTGACAGCTCCGCCATCTGATACTTCCAACCTCACGCAACAACACAACTCTGGCTATACATTCCCCAGCTTAAACACAACCTACTTCAACTCCCTCTTCAACTCGCCCTTCTCCTCCATCTCCCCCAACACCCTATCCACCGTCCTCATCCCCTCCATCGCCGCCGGCGCCCCGCAATAAACAAGCGAATGCATCACCGCCTCGCGAATCTCCAACTCACTCAGCCCATTCCGCACCGCACCACGCACATGCATCCCCAGCTCCGCCTGGCGGCCCAGCGCAATCAGCATCCCAATGTTCAGCAGGCTGCGCTGCTTCCGGTCCAGCCCGGGCCGGTTCCAGATCGCGCCCCACGCCCACTCCGTGATGGCCTCCTGCATGGGCTGGGTGAATGCGTTGGCGGATTCGAGGGAGCGCTGCACGTGCGAGGGCCCCAGGACGGAGGTGCGTGTCGAGAGGCCTGTTAGGTAGAGGTCTGAGAGGGTTGGGTTGGTGTTTGGACTGGTATTCAGGCTGGGGTTTGGTGTTGCTGGGCCCTCGGCGAAGGCGGGGTTGGCGGGGGATTGCGGTTGCGAGGGCATCTTGCGGGTCGAGGGTTGTGATGGTTAGAATGGTTGTTTGTAGTAGCTGGCTTGGGTTGGATTGGGCTGGCTGAGTGCTTGGTGCTGGTCTACAGAGTAATAGAATGATCAACAGTATTCTCTCCGGGGTAGTGGTTGTACGGAGTAGTTGACGGGTGGACGGAGAACGACGGCGCTGTCATGGTGGGCCGGATGACCTCATGCCAAACACTCATACTCTTTCCATACACTACAGAAGCGTATCGCATGCAATCTCATCTGATCTACAGCAGTGATCTAGATCTCTAGGCAACTCCTACCTTCACTCAGTATGCCAGATAACATTCCCCCGCTAAGGCCCGCTAGCATCGGGTATATACATAGGTCCATACAGAGTAGTCAAAGCACCAATCTAGATGCATATAGTAACAACGTTGCCAGTGGCAAGATCCGATAGAATGACACTTTGAGGAATGATTGCCACTGCCGTCGATCTGTCCTGCAGCCCCGGAATGCTACTCCGTAAACGAGCCCGAGCCCCTTGTTTCATCCGATCTCACCTTGACACCGATGAAACAGATGAATCGGATGAATCGGGATGGAGCACCCTAGTTTAGAGAAAACAATTCGATACTGAGTACCCAAGATTATTCCAGGTTACTTACTGCGAGTCATGTCACGGAGGAGCGGACCCTGTGCTACGGAGTATACTTTGTACAGTCGTAGGACTAGCTCGGAAATACAGTATGGTATGCGAGCCTGCATCCCTAGAAACGACGCTGCACCTTCATTCCAGCCAGCCGGCGAGTAATCCTACGATTAGGTACTGGGAGTATAATAATGGAGGGTAGATCACGCAAACGTGTTGTACTTGATCTAAACTCCTATACACTACTTACTGTATACTATACTATACCACATCAACATGGCACCCACACAATCAACCCCAACATCATGGAAATCCCTCCTCCTCACCACCTTCGCCGTCCTCGCGTTCTCCCCGCTCGCGACATCCCTACCGCTAGCACTCCGCCACTCCAGTCTTAATCCCGAGACAACAAGCGAGGGGTCCCTCCAAGCCCGATCTCCAGACCCAGTGCGCCTCCCCCTCCCTCCTCTCCAATCTGAGAAACAGAACTAACGCAAGCAGAGAATGATCCCCAGCCAAACAGACCTGTTATCCGCGGCATTCGCGTCCCTGGGCATGCAAGAGCTGAGTAAATTGAACCAGCTGAATCAGGAACAGCACGAAAAGGAGACGGAGTTGGAGACGGAGTTGGACAATGCACAGCAGGAGATGGAGAACAATAGCAATTCGGAGAAGCCGGTTGATGATAGTCACAGTGCGCAGCCGACGGTGACGACGCATGAGAGTCAGATGGAGCAGGAGAGTCCGACGCCTAGTTCGATGCCTAGTTCGACGCCTAGTCCGACGCCTTGTCCGAAGACTGGAGCTGAGACTGAGGGTGAAAGCAAGGGACAGGATGACGAGCAGGAACCCAAGGATGCAAAGGATGCAGTAAAGGACGAGAATGGGTTCATGGATGAGCTTTTCCAGGCGCTGAGGAAGAAGTTCCGGGAGGCGCTGAATAGTGCTGATGAGATACAGTTGCGGTAGGAGTATTGGCTTTGTTGGTTGATTCCTGGTGAGGGTTGATTATTTTCTGTTATGTAGGTAGCAAAATATGGAATAGCAATAGCGTGCGAAATCAAGTTCATTATGAAGACAATGTGCATATAACTTGCTGCAGCATTGAGGTCAATTTCTAAGACTCATTTTGCTCCATTCGCGACCTTCTGCGTTGGCTTCGTACTCTTTCCAAGGACGTTCTAAGCCTGTATCGAAGCTGATTCCAGCCAGCTTCAATTCCAAGACGGACTAACAATACTAAACTTTGAAACCTTGCCTGGCCTGCTTCTGGCTCATTGGAACCATCTTACATATACGTAACCAGTACAAAAGAAGCAATGGTTACTCGATATTCCATGTCCACCTCAGTCTCCAGCAGGTTCCGCCCAAGCCCTAACTCCGCTGCTGGGCCTCACAACAACCCGACCACATCATCAAACAACAGCACTTGCGATAATTCGTTGCTGCTGTTCAGTTTGGTGATCAGAATTGGTAGTCGAAGAACAAGGCAGGTGTCTAGAGAGTAAGGTACAGTATCGGACCGATATAAATAATCTTCACCTAGGCTAGTGCTGAGCCTGTCCTGCCTTAAACTAAGTGAAATCATTGGAAGCCTGATTCTCGATTTATTAAAGCGGCCCTTTCTGGCGTATTCAAATATATATGATTCTTGTCCTATCAATGCAATGTTGCCATGATAGCGGTATATACAGGTTTGACAACCCTAAACACCATCATTGAAGCGATACGCGTTCATCCACCTCTGCATTGATGTCAGTACTAGAATATCTAATTGAAGCATTCGACATACCTTGTCATATGGCTTTGAAGAGTCAGCAAACCTGAGATCTGTCGCCAGCCGAATCACACCCTCAGGGTCATTGTTAATGGTCGAGGCGTGAATCTACGCAGTCAGTCAATTATTGCATTTGCCATTATTCCATGTAGCATACCATATGAGGCTTGTGCAGAACAACATCGCCAGCTTCATAAGCAGACACCAGCCAGCGGCGGTTATTCTGCCTTGCAAATTCGGCCGGGTATTCAGACAGCAAGCCCGTGGCCATCATATTCGAGTTGAATGCCGAGCGGGCTTCTTCTTCCGTGAGCCCAGCACTCTTGGCCTTTTTCGTGAATTCTTCTTCGATTTGGAGACCGACCGAGTCGCCTGCCAAGTTAACCTTCCATCCCCTCAAACCTAAGGCAGGACATACCATTCTCCAGATAGATCAATCCCCCGCCATTAATCCCAACATCGCCAATCGGCACCCAAGCCGTCAGACTCGTCGGCTCGCCATAACGCAAAAAGATCTGATCATAATGCACGCCAATCGGTTTCGTACCAGGCGTGTTATTCCTCAGCAGCGTGCGCTGAAACGTCAAGCAGTCCTTCTCCCACCCACTGAACTTGCTCACAAACTCATACAGCACCGGATGGTGGCACAGCTTCTCCACATACCACTCCTTGTAGTGCGCTTCAATCGCCCGGTCCACGAATTCCTGTGCGCTGTCGCCGCCGGGACGCCCGTTCCCGTCTGCTGCGCCGGCGCCGATGCCGGGGTAATCCGCGGGGGACTTTTTGGGGTTGAAGATCCCCTGCACGGGGTCGGTGTTTTCTTTGAGGACGCCCGTGGGGGCGAGGTAGTTGAAGTATTGGCGGCGGCATTCGAGGACGTCTTCGCGGGGGAGGACGCCTTTTAGGAAGAGGTAGCCGTCTTGGTTGTAGCGGGATCGGAGCTCTTCGAGGGGCAGGGAGGGCGAGGAGGGGCGCAGGAGGGCTGCATTGGAGGAGTCTAGGGGGCCGTCGTTTACGGCGAGGGTTTCTGTGAGGATGCTGGGCATGTTTCTGATCTAGATGAGATCTAGATGAGATAGAATGAGATAGAATGAGATGTAGAATGAAAAGTGACTATAGATAACTGGGGAGAGGGTTTAAATAATGTTGACAGTATAGCAGCAAGACCCGCTTCTCCAATATTCATATGTAAAGCACCCACTGTGAGTGGACAAACTCGTGGAAAGATTCCAGATCGAAGCGCGGATCCGGGGAAAATCGCCTACTTGAACGCAACTTGCCTATCAGGGAAGGTTTCCTCTTTGGGTAATGCCAGTTTGGTAATGATTTATCCTGATTATAGAGTATATGCTCATTGCAATTAATGCCTCCACTCCTTAAACTCCCATTCTGCAGCGCTATCTCCAATCACCAGCTCCATCGTCACGAATTCAATCTTCTCGTACATTGTCCTCGCTGCCCCGCGCGCCTGTGCATGCCACGGCCCTGTCCCGCCTGCTCGTGCGTCTTCTCTGCTCCGCCATACGCCTGCATGCAAATCGTCAGCACAGCACAACTCGAATCACGGGATCTGCTAAAACATACAAGTAGCAAGATTCTCCCTGCGCTCATTCTTCACTCCAAACCAATACTTCAGCAGCCCGCCGCTCTGCACAGCCTCTGCATGCGACCGCTCATCCAGTAGATGCAGTCGCTCCGGATCGGCTGTTGGTTTTAGGACTGATCGGAAGGCGACGACATAGAAGCTCTGTTTTGACCAGAGATGGTTTTCCTGTCTTGCTAGCTCGTGGAGTCGCGTGAAGACTTGGGCCCAATTGAAGGACTGTATGTATGGCGCTGTGGCGTAGCCTGGACGGATGGGCGAGAGGATTGTCAGGGCTTGTGCGAGGAGGCGGTTTGCGGTGTTGAGAGTCGAGAGGTCGAGGAGGTGTTCGGGGGTTGTGTAGGGCGATGTTATCAGCTGGGCAGAGTGAAACTCTGGACTAGAGACTGCGTCTACAGACTCTTGTTCTGTCCGCAGAGGTATTGTTGGTATTGTCGTCTCTGGACCAGGGACCGTGCCAACGGCTATAGAAGCAGCAGCCATTCTATGAGTCTATGCAGTTTGAAAGGATGTACAGACTGGCTCAATTGCAACAATTGCTATGCAACCTCTCCTGAAGAGAAAGGAACTGTATATATACTAACAAAGGACCCAGTGACTCAAATTCAGACCCGTCCCAGAAAACACTGACAAAGATGTATGAAGATCCCACCCGAAGCACGCAAGCGATGACGAGATCTCCCTTGGAAAGCACCTGTTTCTTCACTATATAATACTGAATTATGGCTTCACCGTAAGTCGTGAGTGTTTCATCTCACCGTCTTTTTAGTTAGTTATGTACTTTCGTGCCTTACGCATCTATGTATATTTGTCCGTGCTAGTGATTAGGTCGACAGGGTTCGGCCGGCTCGCTGGTTGTAGATCAAATGGCGAGATTAGGAGCGATGGCGCAATTGGGCTTCGTGATTGGGGATTACGGAGTAAATCTGGGGTGTCTGCAGACTTTAAAAATAAGCTAATATTGGTATCAACCTCCCAACGCCGGTAATGCACTATGGAAATATAAGTAGAACTACTTCGAAGGAGGTGGCGGAGGTCCCATCTTGCCAGCCCCAGTGTCAACCTTCTTGTTGGGCAATGCAGGGACCTTGAACCCGCCATTACTAGTTTCCGACGAATTTTTAGGCGCGTTCGCGTTCTGTCCCCCGACTTGGGTAAATGTGCCAGACTTGAACCATCGGTCTTCCTCAGCCTTGCGCTTGCGATTAAGCTCAGCCTGGACCTTTGGATCAACCAACTCCAGCCCTTGCACTGGCGTGAAGGCAATAGTACTGGCCGTACCAGCTGCGCCACCAAACGAGGTGCCGATACCAGAAGACCGAAGACCCTTGGCTTGTAAAACACTTGCCGTGCCGCTCGGGCCCTGGCCGAATGTACGTAGAGACGAGGCAGTGCCGCTGGCGGGTGTTGCAGCACCCCAGCCTTTGTTGGATTTGCTGAGCTTCGCGCGAGTTCGCTGATCGATTTGCGTCGCACGAATGCGCCCGTCGTTCTGCTGGCCCATCATTCCTAGTCCGACTGTTCCCTCGCCTGCGCCGTAACCAGCCTCTGCTTCTTCCTTGCCGAATGCGACGCGGTTCTGGGCCTTGCGGAGTTCAGTCATTGCCACTGCTTCCTTGGCTTTCCGGGCTCGTCTACCACCGCGCTTTCGTGAGGGCTTGTCGTCTGGCGCGGGGAGGGCTTTTGTTCCGGAGTTCGGGGGTGGTTCAGTCAGTTTTTCCAGTCGGGTATAGCATTGTTGTTTGAGCTCTTCTCCTAGAGATCCGTCGGGGCTGTAGTGTGAGACGTCGGCGCGAGTTGCGAGGACCATCTTGGCGGAGACAATACGAATGGCCTGTTTCTTCAAGTCGTTCGGTATGTCTTGGATGAGCTCCGAATTGTAGAGGAAACCCTGCGACCTGATACCGATATTCGTTGCGAATCCTAGTCCCTCCTTTCTCTTCGAACCCTGAGCACCGAGATTGCATGCTGGGATCTTGGCCAGTTCACGGATTCCACCCGTTTGATTGAGGAACTGAGCTGCAGTTTCTGGTCCAATCAATGCTGCCAGATTAGGCGCAATCTGGCTCATGTTCGACTGAATGCTCTGCGTAAGAGCAGTCCGGTCTCGGTCGAGCTTCAAGATCCTCTCACATGTATCCAGCACGGTCTTCAATTCCGCCTCTGTCATCTCCCGCCCTCTCGTGGTTGTTCCCTCCACCGCAACAACCATCAAGGTCGGCCCATCCAGGATTGACTTTAGCGGCACACCAACCATATTGTCTGCCGAGTTGGACAGCGCCTTGATATCCTTGAGCGGTCCATTTTTGAGAATTGCGACAGTCTTCGCATAGTCGATCGAGTTGGTCACGAGGGTTTCAAGTTCAGGAAATCGGATAGAGTAGTGGTCGCGTAGTGACTTGTGTAGGCGCGTTAACTCGTCCGCTGTTGATATAGCGGTTTCGAACTCGTTTGTGATCTCCTTGGTCGGTTCTTGCAGCAGTTGCTCCTCGTCTTGGTCTTCCTCGATGGCTTCTGCGCCTTCGCCTTCAAGTCCTTCAGCGGCATCACCGCCCTCGAAGTCGTCGTCGTCTTCAAAATCTCTCAGCAGGTCTTCGGCGTTAGACATCTCGGCCACTTAAAAAGAAGGTATGAACAGTGTCTGTACGGTCTGTAGTCGAAGTTGACTTTCATCATAAAAGTTGCCGCTTGGAGCTTGCTGAGTCATCTAAGCTTCTCCGGTCGGCGTGAAGAACCACCAACGCAGCTTTACATTTTTGGACAGTTCGGGCCCATCGTCAAGTCACCTCATCACCAACACATCAACCAAATTAATCACAACATGGAAGCATCGCGGGGCCCTCCGCGGGTCAAAAACAAGGCCGCAGCGCCGGTCCAGATCTCAGCGGAGCAGCTTCTCCGCGAGGCCGTCGACCGGCAAGAACCGTCCCTGCAAGCACCGACGCAACGCTTCGCAGACCTCGAAGAACTGCACGAATACCAGGGCCGCAAGCGCAAGGAATTCGAGGACTATGTGCGCCGCAACAGGATCAACATGAACAACTGGATGCGGTACGCCGCGTGGGAGCTCGAGCAGAAGGAGTTCCGACGGGCGCGGTCGATCTTTGAGCGCGCTCTTGATGTCACGGCGACGCATGTGCCGCTATGGATAAGATACATTGAGTCTGAGATGCGGAATCGGAATATCAACCATGCGCGAAACCTGCTTGACCGTGCGGTTACGATCTTGCCCAGGGTGGATAAGCTCTGGTATAAGTACGTTTATATGGAGGAGACGCTGGGTAATATTCCGGGTACGAGGCAGGTCTTTGAGCGGTGGATGTCGTGGGAGCCCGAAGAGGGGGCTTGGAATGCCTATATTAAGTTGGAGAAGAGGTATAATGAGTTTGAGCGGGCGAGGGCGATTTTCCAGCGCTTTACGATTGTGCATCCAGAGCCGAGGAATTGGATCAAATGGGCGAGATTTGAAGAGGAAAATGGGACAAGTGATCTTGTGAGAGAGGTATATGGAGTTGCGGTGGAGACATTGGGTGAGGATTTCATGGACGAGAAGCTGTTCATTGCCTACGCCAAGTTCGAGGCGAAGCTCAAAGAGTATGAGCGTGCCCGCGCTATCTATAAGTACGCCCTCGACCGGTTACCGCGTTCAAAGTCCGCTGTTCTGCACAAGGCCTACACGACATTCGAAAAACAGTTTGGTGACCGTGAAGGCGTGGAGAACGTCATTCTCTCAAAGCGCAGGGTTCAATATGAGGAACAGCTGAAGGAGAACCCCCGCAACTACGACGTCTGGTTTGATTTTGCTCGATTGGAAGAAACATCAGGAGACCCGGAGCGAGTTCGAGATGTCTACGAACGAGCGATTGCACAGATTCCACCTTCTCAAGAAAAGCGACACTGGAGGCGATACATCTATCTTTGGATCTTCTACGCAACGTGGGAGGAAATGGAAGCCAAAGATGTCGACCGTGCTCGCCAGGTCTATAACGAATGCCTCAAACTCATCCCTCACCGCAAGTTCACGTTTGCAAAAGTTTGGCTGATGAAAGCGCAATTTGAGGTGCGCCAGCTGAACCTTCAAGCGGCGCGTAAAACTCTGGGCCAGGCGCTTGGAATGTGTCCGAAAGATAAAATCTTCCGTGGTTATATCGATTTGGAGCGTCAGCTATTCGAGTTCGTACGGTGCCGGACGCTGTACGAAAAGCAGATTGAGTGGAATCCATCAAATGGGCAATCCTGGATTCAATATGCCGAACTCGAACGGGGCTTGGATGATAGCGACCGCGCTCGAGCCATTTACGAACTTGGAATCGACCAGCCAACCTTAGACATGCCGGAACTTGTCTGGAAATCCTACATCGACTTTGAGGATGATGAGGGTGAATATGAGCGAGAGCGACAGCTGTACGAACGTCTCCTGCAGAAGACAGATCACGTCAAAGTCTGGATCAATTACGCACGATTCGAAATCAATGTGCCGGACGAGGAAGAAGAGGAAGACGAGGAGGAGGAAAGACCAATCAGCGACGAGGCCAAGCGGCGTGCCCGCGCTGTCTTCGAACGTGCGCACAAGGTGTTCAAGGAAAAGGAGCTCAAGGAAGAGGTACGTCTGCAATTAGTTTATCCCGGAAAACATGCTAACATTTTCCAGCGAGTGGAATTGCTCAATGCATGGCGATCCTTCGAACATACACATGGTTCTCCAGAGGACATCGACAAGATCGAGAAGCAGATGCCCCGGCGGGTCAAGAAGCGACGCAAGCTCGACGACGACCGATACGAAGAGTACATGGACTATGTGTTCCCAGCAGATGACCAGTCGGCAGCGAACTTGTCGAAGCTGTTGCGTATGGCGCACCAATGGAAGCAGCAGGAGGCAGGCGGTACATAGCTTAAAGTTAATATGCATTAAATCTACGGAGTACCATGAATCTAATTCTTCACCAGATCCAGTACATAAACAAAGGAGTATAATGTGACCCACAGCCTTGAATTTAGGCACTGCTTACTCATCTGATGAAAAGCCAATCAAAACATCAGAGAGAAAGACTCGCGACCTGAACACCAACGCTGATCGACAGACTCGAGATTTGAATGGACGCCTTCTGCCGCTCACAGAAATCTGCAGGAACACAGACGCCTGCAGACGTTTATTGGGCTGAACACACAGTCACGAGCGAAGGGGAGCAGATCATGCTGGAAGTTGGCATCTGTGACGTATCCAGTAGAAGGCCTGTAGAAGCCGACCAACCATGGATCCTCCGACCGAGTTACCCCTGAACAGCCCTGGCTCCCTTACAGCAGGAGGCAAGGATCGCCTCAAAAATCAGGTTGATATCATCCCGTCCGCGGTTCCTGGCGTGCCTGATCCTATCCTTAAGTCTTTAGCTCACTGGTCCCTGGCGTGCTTGCATATTTGACTCTGTACGCCTGAGTCCTAGTCCAGAGTACAGAGTACGCACTCAGTCGGGAAGCTCTCGCAATTACTCCAAACCTTCCGATCGTTGGACACGCTGTCTTGATTGCTTTTATGATTAATTGTTTAACCGATTTTCATCAATTATCAAGGTAAGTTTTGTGGTCAATCCGTTGTTTCACCTGAGGTTCTCGCCCATACAATCGCAAATTAATTAATCAGGCTCAGACTCTGCCTATCCCCTGACTCGCTCCCTCCACCTTTGCTCCTCAATCCCTCTCACCTCTCACCTCACCACCTCATCTCACCTCACCTCTATCCTCTCTTTTTCTCCCCATCATTGACCCTTGCGGTCTCGTCCTCTCGTTTTATCCCTCGCCGATTTGACATCGTGCATCGCTCGCCCATGATCTTCTCCAGCCCCTGAAAATCCCCGACTTTGACAGCCACCAGGTCGCCCTTGCTTCGCTCCCTTGGGATATCGCCTCGTCGATCCTGTCTGACCTCTAACCAGCCGGCCTTCGCTCAGTCAATCTCGAGCCTTTCATCACTTCGATCATCAATCATCGTCCCAGAGAGACGAGACGGCCCTTCACCCTCGAACCATGAGATAGGACTCTGGCAGTCACCCTCCGTTCTCTCTCCTCCCCTATACCCAGGACTCTTCCATTCGGGTGGCTGGTTACCACCAAGTCCCATCTTCGGCTGGTGTACTCGAAGACTCGATTGAATCACCTACCTACCCACTGTCTTTACCATATTAAAACAAAATAAACAACAAGACAATATGCATGTGCCAAAACCCCCGGTTAAGCTCGAGGGCCACTGCTCCGTGGTTCACGACAACACTCTTTACACGCTGTCCTCCAAGGGATTCTACGCACTTGCGCTCGAAGAAGATGCAAAGTGGGAGCCACAGTCTACCAAGGGCGCTGAGCTAGTCTCGGATGCAGTTTGCGTTACGGGTGGTATTGATGGGAATGAACAGAAGAAGGCGCTTTATGTTGTTGGCGGGACGAATGATGGGTCCGATGCGCCTGGGTTGCAGCGATATTCCTTTGACGACAACACGTGGAAAAGTTTACATTTAGACCCTGATACCCTCGCCAACCGGACTGGCCACAAGGCTGTTTATCTTCCCGGTATTTCTAGTATCCTCACATATGGTGGTAGTACCGTGGACGGGTCGAGTGTATCTGCCGAATCTTTCATTTGCGACACCGCCAAAACCTACAATTGTCTTTCTCGGGATGGCTATGCATTCCCTACGTCCTGGTCAATACTCTTGGCTTGGAGCGACTACAAAGCTGTATTGCTTGGAGGCCAGTCTAAACATGGCGATGACGACTCGTGGAAGAAGCCGCGCTTTTTCACACAAGCTGATCAATGGCACGACGAAGGGTACGATTCGTTGAATATAGATTTTTCGGAAAATACGAGGGCTGCGCTCATTCACGACCCGAATGGCACTCTACTACAGACTTTCGCCATGAATCAAGATCCAGTCGACGTCACGGGCACGCTTTTATCAAATGGAACCTCCGGAAAGCGCAAACGCGATGTTGAAATCCCAGACTATGACAGCCAATTTGCGCCTACATCGACACCAAATGGGTACTCCTTTGCGCAAGGCGACGACTCGGAAAACCCGCTGGTAGTGATATCAGGGGGCAGTGGTTCAGATACCGTATCAATCTTCAACCAAACCGGCAACAGCTGGGTCAACTCCACCAAGTTGTTCTACGGCGACAAGTCGGAACAGGATATTCTGGAATCAACACCGTCATCATCACCTACACCCTCAGCCACGTCGTCAGCGTTCGCACCGCTTCCAACGTCACATGGCGAAGATGACCATGTTGGCACCATCCTCGGAGCGACCCTAGGAAGTCTCATGGGTGTTGCTGTCATCCTGGTTCTTGTCCTCTTCTACATCAAGCGAAAGAAGGAAAAGGCTCATCAAGCCAGAGGCATGGACAAAGACGGCCGGTTGAGTTTCCAGGACCAGGGCGTGGAACCCCTCACCCGCTCAGCGTATCCCATGGCAAAAAGCCAGGCTCCGCGAGCAGCTGCGTCTATGGATTCTCTCGCCATGTTCTCTGGAACCATGGGTGATGAAAAGACCCCCAAGGGCGCTGGATCTCTCCCTCAGCACATGCAAAAGACTCAACCAAACCGACCTAGTCCTCTCAACAATATCCAGTCCAGCGGCGACAGCGAGTACAGTTTGGACGATAAAGCCATTGATGCCGGGGAATCCCCAATTCGTCGCACAACAGACGAAGGCTGGGGCAAGTACTTCCAGGACAACAGCACGCCAACCCTTGTCGGCATCAACTCGCCTTATGATTCAACGCGCGGTTCAAAGGCTACCATTTGGCCAGGAGGAAACAATACACTTCCACCTCTGGATACCAGCTTCCTGCGACAACCCACACCATTAGGCCGAGTCAATAGTGGCAGCCCTACAACCGGAGACGGCCGACAAATTATGATCCCCGAGAGCCAGTCTGCCCGAATCTCCAGCGCCAGTGCTGAATCTGACGATGAAGACGGCGATCGATATCACGGTGCGCGCGAGCAAAGCTGGCTCGGCCGTCCGCCAAGTAGTGCTTACAGTCGTAGCTTCTACAACCCAAGCAGCAGGCCCGACGCCCCGTCGACGGCGGCGCCATCGGTTGACTATAGGAGGCATGACTCGGCCCGAACGAATACTCGGGGGTCAAGTATCCTCATCCCTGACGGCCAGCCACTGCCGCGGAACAACGTCAACTCGGATATGAGCTGGTTGAATCTCAATGCCGAACGATAATCTGCTTGACAAGATACCATTGACCCTCATTTTGCCATCTCCATCTTCTTATTGGCTAATGGCCAAATCGCATCTACGTGCATATTTGCAATCTGACTCATTTCATCAGCGCGGCGCAGTGCTTGATCCGATTTGATTCTGTACATTCCGCTCTCAGCGATCTTTTTACTATCTCATGTTTCTCCTTCGCGTCCCTCCTTCACTAATACAGCCTGGTCTGCTTGCTTGCTTTCTCGATATCCACGTCGTCATTCCCTGTGCGTGTTCCTGTCCGTGTCTGCCCGTGTTCATGTCCATGCTTCCTGCATATATTGCATTGTACATAGAGATTACTCCTGCTAGTTGTTGGTATGGGTATGGTGTGCCTAGTCTAGTGCTGGGGTGGTTTGTTTTCATATAGCTGCTTGTCAGCTGGTGTCCTGGTCCTGGTCCTCGGCGGCTGGGTTGATCAATCGATGATTTCGAAACGATTTCCTGCTTAATTTCAAACAGTAGATGGTAGTTTCATCTACGTACGGGGTAGTCTAAATAGAAAACACCTCCAATGGTAGGTCATAATAGAAAAGACCAGGGAGGGTGTCGAGGGTTGATGTATCTCCAAGATGTATTCAGGATATGTGATTCGTGTGTAGAATAATCAGGACAAATCCTCGTGGCTCTGCAATGGTATATACAGTGTTGCTGAAGTCAAAGTCGAAGTTGAAATTCAAGTTGAAATAGGGCTTTCTCCCTCCACCCTCGCATGGGTAGTGTTTGAAGTTGAGTATACAAACAACACTAACCAACATCTTCAAACACGCAAGCGTCTCAGAATAAACAACATCTTTTCAGCCTTCCTCTCCCAACATAAAAGTAAAATAGCCTGCTCCTAGAGCAGCAACGCCCCCAAACCGCATCACCCATGCAACACTAGTATCCCAGGGCTCGCCGCGCGGCTTCTGCAGAAATTTGAAGATAATGCCGCCGATAAGACTAGAGACGATTTGGGGCACGGAGATGAAGACGTTGTGGAGGCCGAGGATTGTGCCTGCTTGGCTTTGAGGCGGGGTTTGGTCTGAAGTCTGGCTTGTTGATGGGGTTTCGTTATAAGTGTTGCTTTCGTTTTCATTATCACCCTCGTCGTTGTCGGCTGTGTGCAAGGATTGATGGTGGAAATGTGACGAGGTTGATTGTCTATCACCAAATTCGGTACTCGAGGGGTGACTATAAATTTCTTGGGATGGCTGCGTGGCATCACGTTGCGCAATCTCTGTCGAGATGATAGCGAACGGAACCCACGTTGTGACAGCCCACGAGATCCCAATGAAACCCGTCATCACAGATGCACCCTGCGTAGATGATATCACGAACGTGCTGAACATGCAGATTGCAAAGAGGACATGCGATGCGAGCCATAAGCGGCGCAGAGTCAAGCCGGGTATTTGAATAAGCCCAGGATCTGATATCACTCTGCTTAGGCTAGCGAGGAGTTTATGTCTCAGGTTATGTAGGCTGTTGTAGTTGACGCCTGTTCTGATTGACGGTGTAGGATGCTGCTCGGAGCGGACAAAGAGAGGCAGTAAGATATTAGCAGCAAATGAAACAATGGCATTCCAGAACAGCGCATATGTTCCAATTCGTGTGGCATGATCCCAAGCCTCATCGATCTCCTCGTTCGTAAGATTGCGATTGTTGTCGAAGATAGGATCAACGTACAACTGTCCTATATAAGTCGTTGCATAAAACAGAAACGAGAACCAGCCGAGCCACGAAGCAAACTGGATTGCAAAGACTTGCCGCGTTCGAGCTGGTAGCTGCGTAGCTGAGCTGATGGTTGACAGTAACTGAATGAGCAATGAATGGCGCTCTTCTCTTTTCGGCTCGTCTTGCGGGATCTCTTCCTTGATGTAGGTGCAGCTGATGAGTAAGGTAATGCCTAGGGAAAGACTCGCAATCACGCAAAGGACTTTCATCTGCGTGTCTCCAAATAGTGGAAGCAGCTTTGGCAAATCCATGAGCCCCAGGCTGTATCCGAGGATACTCCCAGCTCCGGTGACACGGCTTGCCCAGGCGGCTGCTACTTTTTGCTGGTGCCAGGGCGCATTGTCAACGATGAAGGCACGAATTCCCGCCTGTACTGAGTAGAGTCAGCCACCAAACTCCAAAGCCGAAAGGCATGGAAAGTCAGGGACAGGTTTAGCAAAGCACACCCGTATTAATGGCAAAATCCTGACAATAGACCAGCACCATAGCCCCCAAAATAACCACCACTTTGACTCCGTCCGATTCATTATCGGCACCAAACACCCCAGCAAACAGCCCGACTATTTCCCGCAACCAAGCCAGACTCAAGAGGCAGAACACCGTCAAGCCGCCGCCAAACACCATAAAGGGCTTTCGCCTGCCCCAACGGGTACGGCAGTTATCACTTCGGATGCCAATGTATGGTTGCACTAGTGCGCCGGTTAGAGGGCCAGCGATCCAGACAATTGAAAGCAAGGCCTTGCTCATCCCGAGGGAGAGCAGGTATGGCTGTATACAATTAGTCAAGGTAAGTCAAATGGTGAAGTATACGCTACGTACAGACATGCATGAGTGCTGCACGGACCATACAACCTGGAGTCTTATCAAAGTCAAGGAAGGTCAGAGCCGGTGTTGGCGAGTGAACAACTCACCCTCCAAGGCTGAGAGTCAGCATGAACAAATATACTTTGGATTTAGAGGCATTTTTAGCCTGTGGCTCATCAATGACAAGCGGCTCGGCCTCCTCGAGCGATGGTCTTTCCATGGTGAGATGGAACAAAGAAATCCATCGAGGAGTGAGATCGAATCACGCCTTGGAGGCCGTATCACATGACTTGGCTGGCAAACGGATTTCAACAACGGATGCATTTCTCAACTGCAAGAATAATCTAACTGAATAGGTTCCAATCATGTCGAGCAGCGAGAATGGTTCTAATGGGGTCAATTCCAAGAAAGGTACGAATTCAATCGATCCCCAGCCCTTGTGCTCACAATTGATAGTGTGGACCACCCTCATCACCAACACAGCGTACCTCTCTGGCCTCCTAATCCTCGACTACTCCCTGCGTCGATCCAGATCGAAATACCCTCTTCTCGTTCTATACACCGACTCATTCCCAGCCGAAGGCCATGCAGCCCTTGATCTACGCGGCATCGCCAAGAGACACGTCCCTTACCTGCTTCCGTCCGTGCCCAAGGAATACACAAACGACGTGCGCTTCTACGACTGCTGGAGCAAGCTGACTCCGTTCTCACTAGTGGAATATGACCGCGTCGTCCAGCTTGATAGTGACATGGTGGTGCTGCAGAACATGGACGAGCTCATGGATCTAGAGCTGGATCCACCGGCCGTTGGTGGGTCAGGCACTCGCGTTTTCGCCGCCGCTCACGCCTGTGTCTGCAATCCGCTCCACAGGAGTCATTACCCTAAAGACTGGTGTGGATAACTTTTCCGGCCACTCACGAACATCCTTGTTGATGTACTTCAACTAGGGTCCCTGCCAACTGTGCATACACTACACAGCATGCCGCTCCAAACGACGCTCAGAAGATTGGTGCGCCCGCTGCTACCGGCCTCGGCATTCCTAATGGGGGCCTTCAGGTCGTCAATCCGAGTCAGGATATCTATGATAAGATTATCGCTCAGCTTGCTACTCCCGCTACCTCTTCGTATGAGTTTGCCGACCAGTCTCTGCTTGCTGATATGTTTCATGGTCGATGGGTTGCTCTGCCGTACGACTATAATGCATTGAATACAATACGGTGGAAAGGCGTTCATGATGCTATATGGCGAGATGAGGAGATCAAGAATATTCATTACATTCTTAGTCCAAAGCCGTTTGAGGAGACTGCGGACCAACGTCGACAAGATCCATCACATGAGTGGTGGTACATATTGAACGAAGAGCGGTTGGAAAAAGAAAAGGAGAGTGGTTTGAACGACGGGTTTTGATTCATTTCCTGTCTGTTCGAACTATATCTGCTATGGACTGACCATACGTACCGATTGGGCATGGTGCATCACTTATCAATATCGCAGGCGTTTCTAAAGTATTAGCTAGGGCTGTTCTTCATGATGACTCCTCACTCGAGCAGGTCTTCTACGAGACCTAGACTAGCATTACAAGTGTACGGGAAGGAAATGGGTCTTTCTCTCTAGGTTTGGTCCCATCTCGATGTTGATACGACGCAGCAACTGCAGCACAGCCTCGATGACACTACTGCGGGCAGCATAGAAGAGTGGAATTTGCTGTCTGTACCCCTCCCAGCAATATTGACATTATCTCGTTCCAGCAAAGCATTGAGGCAGAGGCTTGCTCGCACTGCGCAGCTTACAAAAGAGGTGTTTTGCCTGCAGTGTCAAGGTGCTCGGGGACGGGGAGGCAAATCTCAAATGGCAGTGAGGGCGGAGTTCTCGTTCATGTTTCTTGTGAGTGAAAGGTTTCTGTTATCATTATCCATTGAGCTGGGATTCAATCCTAGTGTCTCATCAAACACTAAGTCCATATGCAGGCTCCAGCATGTCTGGAAAATACTCTTGCGTGTGAGACATTTTGGCTTTCTGCTACACAGCCTTACAGTCTCTTGGGATGTAATTTGTCCCAAGGTATCTTTTGCATGGCATATCAGCTCTTTATATACAACGGCTCAATAATATTACTAATATGAACATGGCCACATTCCACTGTGTATCACAAACTACATACAGCTAGATTCAACACGCCACCAGGCCATCCTTCTCATATCCTACAAAATCCACTCATCTAACCGGATAATAAAGGAGAGCAATTAATCATGAGCCCTCCTCTCCAACAGCTCCACCGCATTCCTCACCTCCCTAACTCTCTGCCCAACCCTCTTCTTAACCTCCTCCCTCACACTCTCCTCCACATCCGCAGGATCAATCGACAACTCGACAAGTCCTCCACCGCCACCCTCAGATCCTTCCGGCGGCGATTGCGACTCCCCCTGTCCTTCAGCCTGCTGCGCTCCTGCAGCAGCACCCCCAGGTTCGGATGAAGTGTACAGCTCATAGGCAATAACGAGACTGTTCAGGGCATCGCGCGCGGACTCGCGGTCCGAAGCGGCGTAGATTGTGGCAGAGTCAGTGGACTCGGTTGCGATGTCGAGCTCGTCGGCTGCTGTTTCATAGCTGCAGTTGTGTTAGCATTGCATATCGCATTGATTGGACATGGTTCATGTGGCTGTGGTTTGTGGCGAGACGTACAGTTCTTGAAGTTCTTCAACGATCAGGTCCGCTTGGCTCTTTCCGGACGAGGTTGCAGGAAATGAGGTAGCTCGCGTTGATGAGAATGCACGGATAGAGTTTTGAGGGAGGTATGCTTGAGGAAAGCTTGTTTTGAGCTTGAGGTTAAGCTGTGGCTGCTGCTTGCTTGCGGCGACGGAGATGGAGCGGAGAGGGAGCCTCGTGCGGAGAAGGTTAGTGCTCCGGATGGAGGCCGATAGGCTCATAGGTCGAGGAGGCATCTTGAATTTTTCAATTGGTATCGATCAGGGGGTGGAGAGAAGAAGTCAATTGAGAAATGCGTTGCGGAAGAAAAGAAAGAAGAAAGCTGGGGATGGCATGATGCTGAAGGATGCGCGATGACGTTTATCTAATCGAGCGCATCTCACGTGAGGGGCCACCATCTATACAAGCATCACTGCCAGTCAAGAAGAATCAAATGTAAAAGCCATTGGCCATCTATACTCTATAGGATCCTTTAGATCAACACCCCATTCTCATCCCTCCATTCGCACAAACCACACTCCCCGTGCACCACCCTCCATCCCCTGTACACAACATCCCCACAACCCCCGCAACCTCCTCCGTAAACGCAGGCCTCCTCCCACCCATCTTCTCAACAACAAGCTTCTTCTGCTCCTCAGTCAACCCAATCTCCTTAAACACCGGATCATTATCATCCATCTTGCTCAGCGGAGTGTTATCCTGGAACCCCTGGATCGCGTTCCAGAATCCCTCGCCTGTCTTGAAATACATGTCACCCGTGACAGGGCCAGGATTCACCGCGTTGACCGTCGCGCGGTCCGCGAGCTCTCGCGCCCATGTACGTGTCATTGCTTCGAGCGCGGCCTTGGTACCGCCGTAGACAGTCTGCCCCACGAACCCAAGGGACGAGGAGACGGAGGAGATATTTACGATTCGGCCGGAGCGGTCGGTGGGTAGATGTGGCGCTACGGCCTGCGTGAGGAGCAACGGGGCGAGCACATTAATGGTGTATTGCCAGTTGAAGTACTCCGGATCGATTGGTCCCTTGGCTGGGTCGTTGAGCGTACGGTCTGCTGAGACGCCGGCGTTGTTGATTAGGATGTCGATTGTTTTGTTTGGGAAGTGTGTTGATGCGGCGCTGAGGATGTTGGAGACTGCGTCTTGGGGTTTGGACAGGTCCGCTTGTACGGAGACGCAGGTGATGGAGTGCGTGGACGAGAGGGTCTTGCACAGCTCTTCGGTTCTGGACCGGGATGACTCCGATGTGAAGTTCAGGAGGAGGGAGCAGCCTTTGCTGGCGAGGTTTTTGGCAATGGCCTCGCCAATTCCTAGAATACTTTTGTTAGCATTTGTAGCTATGGCAGAAGGTATATGTGTAGAGAGCTTACCCCGCGAGCCGCCGGTGACAATGCCAAACTTTCCTTCGAGGGGACGAGACATATTGTAACTGAGAATAGTGAAGAAGCACAAAGGCAATGAGCAGTCGAGGGGTACTTGAACGCTATCGGTTAAATAGCTTCAGGTCTCTGGTACATCCCCCACTTCTCCCCGCCATCGGATAATTGCCTTTTGGAGACAGTGGGGTTCAGATAGAGGCGAGGCCTCTGATAAGACGTTCCAGCCGGTTAAATCAAGCATTACTATTATTCAAGCGTATAAAGGTATTCAGCGTATACCGCGTTGTTCATTAAATGTATATGTGGTCTTCTACTCGTAACTATATGTTGAATGCAAACTCCACTAGACCAACCAGAACCCAAAACTGTCAGAAACCCCGTGTATGCCACTTTTATGCCGTTGAAGGACAATGCTTTTGAGCTCCATGTTGATGAAGAACCCCATATGTTAGTCGTAACATCGTGATCATGTTGAAAAGTCTACTCAGGGTATCGGAAAATCAAAGAAACGAAACGCTTAGTAGCGGTAGCTGCGAAGGGTTAGCATGGGTTTTTCAAAGAGGGTGAAATGGAACATACTGGTCAGCCTTGTAAGGACCCTTGGCATCGAGACCAAGGTACTCAGCCTGGACAGGAGTGAGGGTGGAAAGCTTGGCGTTGACGTGAGCAAGGTGGAGGTAGGCGACCTGCTCGTCGAGAACCTTGGGCAGGACGTAGACACCAACGGGCTTCTTGCCAGAGGTACCGAACTCGGGGTACTTCTCGCCGAAAGCCTTGTCCTCAGCCTTGAACAGAGCAATCTGAGCAAGGACCTGGTTGGAGAAAGAGCAGGACATGACGAAGGAAGAGTGGCCAGTAGCACAGCCAAGGTTGACAAGACGACCCTCAGCGAGGAGGATGATGTTGCGGCCATTGGCCATGGTGTAGCGGTCGACCTGGGGCTTGATGCTCTGGACTGACTTGGCGTTGGCCTTGAGCCAGGCAACGTCGATCTCAATGTCGAAGTGACCGATGTCTGAATCGTCAGTATTACCCTAGATATATATATACGGACAGAAACTTACTGCAAACAATGGCGTCGTTGCGCATGGCCTCGAAGTGCCTGCCAACAAGGATGTCACGGCAACCAGTGGTGGTGACGAAGATCTGACCAAGAGCGGCAGCCTCGTCCATGGTGACGACCTCGTAACCCTGAACAGCGGCCTGGAGGGCGTTGATGGGGTCAATCTCGGTAACGAGAACGCGAGCACCCATGGTGTGGAGAGCCTGAGCGCAACCCTTACCGACGTCACCGAAACCGGCAACGACACCGATTTTACCAGCAATCATGACATCGGTGGCACGCTTGATACCGTCGATGAGAGACTCACGGCAGCCGTACAGGTTGTCGAACTTGGACTTGGTGACGGAGTCGTTGACGTTGATGGAGGGGACAAGGAGCTTGCCGTCCTTGAGCATGCGGTAGAGGTGGTGGACACCGGTAGTGGTCTCCTCAGACAGACCGAAGCAGTCCTGGAGCTGCTCGGGGTACTTGTTGTGGACAAGGGAGGTCAAGTCACCACCATCGTCGAGGATGAGGTTGAGCTTCTTGCCATCCTTGAAAGCGGAGAGCTGCTGGTCCAAGCACCAGTTGTACTCCTCCTCGGTCTCACCCTTCCAGGCGAAGCTACACCAATTAGTTTAAACGTTGGTAAAAGGAACAGGTTTACACGTACACAGGGACACCGGCAGCGGCGATGGCGGCAGCGGCGTGGTCCTGGGTGGAGAAAATGTTGCAGCTGGTCCAGGTAACCTCAGCACCAAGGGCGACGAGGGTCTCGATAAGGACGGCAGTCTGGATGGCTGCGAGAGTCAGAACAAGTCGAACTATTGAGCGGGATTGTCGTACTCATGTGAAGACAACCGGCAATGCGGGCACCCTTGAGGGGCTGGTCAGCACCGTACTTGGTACGGATAGCCATGAGACCGGGCATCTCAATCTCGGCGAGCTCGATCTCGCGGCGACCGAAGGCGGCCAACGACTAAGCATGTTAGAAGACTGCATTGTACGGAGTAAGCTGGCTCGGAAACGTACGATGTCGGCGACCTTGAACTTCTGAGCGGGGGCAGCCATGGCTAATGTGATGAAGAATGAGGAGAACTAAATTGTTAGCAATTCAATCCGGGAGCAAAGCGGTAGTTGAACTCACAAAGGATGGATGGATGAGAGAGGGATGAGGAGAGAAGAGGGTTGGAGAGAAAAGGGAGCGAAGAAAAGAAGAACCTGAGCAGAGAAGAAGAGGGGCAGCGGGTCGGCGGCCAATTGTTACGGCGGGGCTACATGGGGCGGTAAGCCTGGCTCGGTCTCAACGTGGTAACTATATTTTATTTTACTGGTGATCAAATCGGATGATAAAGTGTTCTGCCCTGACCCTGTTTCCCTGTCTCATAGCAAAATCCCGAATGGTGGCGAACTGTTGAATATCTCTACATCAAGTGCTATGTACGGAGTAGAGCTGAGCTGACAGGTGGGTTCGCCGTTGCCGGGGAATAGACCATCTCCTCAGCTCTACGGTCTACTGATACAAGCCGTTTACATCGGCATTGAAGGATCGCTAGGCCCGAGTAATGAACCGTATTTTCCTGGTTCAATACCGCTAACGCAGAATCTCCGCCCAGAGAATACTCCGGCTCTGGAGAGTGCCAATGCGCTGCCTGCCAGCCCCACATTCGGGGATGTACAGAGAGTATGAGAGTAAGCATCAACCTTGAGGGCAAAAGCGCCCTTTTCAATGCGAAGAGAACGCTAGGATATTCAAATCGCATTCGAATTGTTTTGAGATTGACTAAATCAGGTTTTGGTGGTTAGTTCTCAAATTGATAGAGAATGGAGGCGAAATATATATAGCTAAGGGAGGATGGTCAAATATTTCTTGCCCGGAAAAAGGCCCAACTTAAGATATGAACATTTTATGCGGGAAAATTGCTTGTTTGAAAGTGGTATTCTATCATAAATCATCTCAACTCGTCTGCTTCATCCAATCATATGTTACACTCCGCCATATGTATGTACATCAAACATAACCTTCCCGGATCATAAGTAATCCTTTTTTTCGAACGCCAAGCGCCGGGTATCATTCATCACGCCATGGTGAAAGGAATCTGAGTCGGAACTGAGAGACCGAACTGATCTTCTGGTGACGACCCGAGGAGGGGGGTAGGGATTTGAATGTCTGTTTTGTGCGTTGAGCGCATGTGTCGTTTGAGTTGATCTGAGTGAGTTGTTAGTTGTCATGTCAGACAAAATGGGAAATGAGAGTATACCAGGTCGTGTAAAACTTTTGCTGCAGCCAGGATGAAGGCATTTGTGTCTTCGTTCGCCGTGAGCTGAACTATGTTAGCATTATTTCGACGGTGTTTGTGATGATGGTGGACATACTGAGTCGATGGCTAGACATGTTTGACGACTATAAAGCTATTAGTAAATTTCCCATGACAGGTTTAAGAACTTACATCGCCTGTCTGAAATTTGCACCCGGGAAATGTACATTTGAAAGGTTTCTCGCCGGTATGTGTGCGTGAGTGGGTTTCTATCTTGTTAGCTAAACCCCGATATTTGAGAGAGGACGCAGCATACTCAGTTCACTGCTATCAGTAAAGGTCTTGCCACAATCCGCACATTTATAGGGCTTCTCGCCGCGATGGCTACGCTCGTGGCGTTCGAGTGTTGCTTGTCGTGCAAACAGCTTGCCGCAGACCGAGCAATGGAAGTTTTTATCTAAACAGTCAGCACAGTAAAACGTACATAGCTGGAGACATACAGTTGCTATGTGTGAGGAAGTGGCCTTGCAATTTCGACTTTTGCGAGAAAGGCTCCCCAGGCCGGCTGCAGCCTTCCCAGCAGCAATAGTATCCAGTTCCCTTGGCGCCATTGACCGGTCCCATGTGGTGAGAGACAAGGTGGTCCTGAAGAGCGCATGCACTGGAAAACGTAGCACCACATTTTGTTTTGACACCGTGAGAGTTTGAAGCCCATTTGCAGACGTGCAAATCGCCGTCTGCGGGGGAGAAATCTGGGCTTGTGATGACCGAGGATATACTCGCATCCAACGGCGGCGGTGTCTCGCCAGGGCTAGGGAGGATTTGCGAGCTAATGCTGGATCGCGAGTGACGTGAGTATGGTGAGTAGTGATGAGCATGTGCGTGATGGTGAGTTCGACAACGGTGGTTCGAGCGGCAAGGGCCCCGTGCTGGTAGGTTGTTGCTCGTGTAGATAGGGTTCTTCATGATGCTGGTTAGACTGTCTTCATCGAGATGAAGGCAAGTGAAGGAGTCGGGTGGAGCGCTGCCGTTTAGATTCTCGGGACAGTTCGATGCTTCATGGACGTGAAAATGATTTGAGTAGTCAGGGCACATTCCAAGCATGTGGAAGACATCGGACGGGTTGACATCGTTTTGTACCGGTAATGGCGGCGGCAGCATGTTCTGAGTGGGAGGTATATGGGAGAGGCCCGCCGAATGAGGGTCATGATGATAGTTGTGAGGAGGGTGGCAGGGAGTTATAGCTATTGAATCGGGGTTGAAGAACGGGCCAGCGCATAGGTGAGCATTTGGGTCTGTCGCAGCATGCTCATTTTGACACTGTTCCAATGGGAGCGTAAAGTCGTTTTTCTCTGAAGTCATTGGTATCCCGAGCCCAAAGAGAGCTTCTAATGAATGATCCGTGACTTCAGGGTTATGGTCAGGCTCGTAGCAATGCTCATCGAAACAAACAGGGGCAGGATCATGACAATGAGGCTCTTCGCAGCCAGATGCCGAGCAAGGTTCGTCGTCGTGGCAGTCAACAAAGCCGTCGCAGACAGAAGGACAGGTGATAGAGCAGTCGTCAGTGTCGCAGCAGGCGCTGTCAACATGGGACTCCGAGGCATTTTGCTCTTTATCTGGACAGTACTCTGACGCAGGGGCCACGGATGAACCTTCCGAGCCTTTCCCGTCTAGATGAAAAGATTCCCAGTGGCATTCGAGGCAGAAGTCGTCTTTCTTGGTGTGGGTGGCCATCTTGTCTGGTGGTTTTGAGGATTCTCGATCCGACCTCGGTGACTGCTCTACAAACGAGCGGGACAGAAGCAGAAAAGCATCTATTTCCTTCTCATGCTGTACCAAGGGTAGAGCGATGTTAGCTAGCCCTGATGCGATACAAGCGAGGGGCACGAGACGATCACATACCAATGACAGACGGCGTGGGCGCGAGTGGGAGGGAGAGAGGGGGCAGAAGCAGCAGCCATTTTCGCCGGCCTGAGGCATGGCGGGCAGCAGAAGCTCGCTGGGGACCTTGGGGATAGCCGGGCTGCAGGTTTTGGCTGCGTTGCTGCACGATTTCTGATATCAGTGAGGACCCTGGGGACGTGGGGGAGGACCTTGGGGGTTAGCAGCGTTGGGCCCACGAATAGCAACTCTTCCATATCTCATGGAAGAGATCTAATTTTGAGCACTCGCGAAAACTCGGTCTACTTCCGCAGGATCAATTAACGAGTAGATTCGCCAAGAGGAGGAGTCATGATTGACTTTGTCGGGATGGAAACTGGAATTCTGGTCTGGATTGAATGCCTGAGCATTCAGGCACTATATATGTCCTCGATCCGGACTGGCTCCGAGCACGTGCTCACCGCCAAGTCGCTATCTTATCGGCCAGGCAGAACAACAACCTCATCCAGCCATGATGCCATCCTACATTCATTTCAAGCAATTGAGTTTATTCTTATACGTGTACTCCATACCTTGAGCATAATCAGATAGTCTACTATACTTGAGCAAAGCCATTCATTTGATCAATCCTATCACTACAGCGCAGCCTGGCAACTCCCCGCACTCCCGCCATAGACAGGCAACCACCACATCTACCAGACGACAATCGGCGTTCGTCCAAATAGTCATACGACAAATAATGGGCAATATCTGCTCGAGTTCCAAAAACCGCACCGAAGGCGAAAACTTCGCCCGGCCTGGCCGCGTCCTCGGTTCAAACAACAATGCAGCTGCCCCGCGCGCATCTGTCCCCGCAAGCGCAAAGTCAAAATCGCATTTCGAGTCGCCCGGAAGGACCTTGGGAACTACCGGTGGCAACGCGCTTGCCAATGCGGAACTAGGCTCGAGCACAGGCCCAGGAACAGGAACCGGGACGGCAACAGGGTTAGGAACAGGGGCACCAGAGAATACCAATGATGCAAGAGCTAAAGCGGCGTTGGCGGCGCAGGTGGGTTCTTATTTGCTTTTTGCTGTTATTTCTTCTTATAACATTCTCTTTCCTATAATTTTCTAAAGTATGGGTGGTGCTGACTGCTACTTGACAGAAACGAGCGGAGACCGCAGGACCCGCGAATAAAGGAAAACTAGGGACGAAGTTGGCAGCGCAAAAGGCTCAGACACAGGCGCAGACATTGAACGAGGTTAGTCGGGACGAGAGGGCTGCTAGAGATGCAGATGGGGCGTCTGCTGCCAGGAGATGGGACTAAGCCGGTCTGATGGGATGAGAAACATTGTACATAGCGCTATCTCAGCCCTACTTTACGACTATACCACGAACCGAATGAGTCAATGCAAGTTTAGCCATTTATGTTACAGCGTAGTCTATACGACGTTATACCGGCCTGACGCCGGAGCCCGAGCTTCACTGTCCACCGCCGCGATTGTGCCCTCCTTGAGCAAGCGCATCAATTCGCGCATCGCATTCGTCACAGACAGCTCGGTTTCACCTTCAACCAGAATATACAGCTTTGGATTCTCTCCTGGCCCGGGCTCTTTGCCAGCGCCGTAGAAACTACCCTTTGTGGTGATAGATGTACCAGTCGCCTCAAGAATCTTGGCCACATTCGTGCGGTTCGTGACAGCCCATCGTGCTTTTTCTGTAAAACGAGATATACGTTAGCGTGGTCAAATGGAGCGATGGGAAAAAAGAAAGGAAACTTACGAGGAAAGTCATTAATCTCCAGCGTGGCGTGGAATGCACCGGCGTCAGGGCCGCGGTTGTCGATGGGCACGCCAGATCTCATAACTCCAGCACGACTAAGACGAGCATGAATGTCTGCAACAGCCGAGCCGACCTTGTCGAGAGGATTATTCGGAGCATTCGGGTCGACTTCCCTCTTGTGAACGGTGATCTTGCCGTCGAGGTCGATGCCTTTCGGAACCCCGGGTAATTGCGAGGAGCCGGACTGAGTGGAAGCCATGACCTTGTTGAACTGCTCCTCGGCCTGTTCATTCTTCTTCTCGTCTTTCTCTTCCTCCTCTTCGCCCTCTTCGCCGGTCTTGTAGGTGCGGCGTTCGCGCATCCTAGCTGCATCGCGCTCTTGATCCAGGCGCTCCAGACCCTTTCCACCAAACCCAGAGTTGCTGGCCTTTTCTTTACCAGCCTTGACCTTCTCCAAGAACGAGTCAACGAGGGTTTGTACTGGTCCCGGCACCTCTTGACCACTTTGCTTGAGAGCTTTGGCGATGTCAACCGAGTACCGTTCTTGGTCCTCTGTCAGGAATGTAACTGCTGTTCCCGTATTCCCGGCACGGCCAGTACGGCCAGCACGGTGCACGTAATCTTCCAAGTGGTTAGGCGCATCATAATTGACGACAAGCTTGAGCTGCTTGACATCTAGACCACGAGCAGCAACAGAAGTAGCGATCAAAACCGGGAAAATGCCGGCCTTGAAATCCTCAATTGTGGAATCACGGTCAATTTGATCCTTACCACCGTGAATAGACATACACGGATAACCCTTGCGCATTAATTCCCGCAGGAGAGTGTCAGCTGCTTCCTGACGATCAACAAAGATCAACGATCGGGCATCCTCATTCTCGTCGGTTGAGTAGAGGTTACCTAGCAATTCTAGAAGCCGAACGAATTTCTTGTCCTCGTTGCATACTTCGACAACCTGTGTGATCTCCGGCGCAACAACACTTCTGCCGCCAACCACAATTTCGATTGGTTTTGACAGAGTTTTTCGAGCCAATGCCTCCATGTTTCGGGGGAACGTAGCAGAGAATAACACTGTTTGTCGATCAGGACGTACATTGCCCAGGATTTTCATGACCTGAGGCTCGAAACCCATGTCAAACATACGGTCAGCCTCGTCCAGAACAACATACGTAACCCGACGTAGGTTTGTCACTCGCCCAGCGTTTGCTGCTAGAAGATCGATCATCCGCCCTGGAGTGCACACGATGATTTCTGCTCCTCGCTTCAGCTCGGCGATCTGATCTTTGATCGGCGCACCTCCGTAAGCACAGACAGCCCTAAGATTCAGAGCCTTTAAGAATGGTTTGCAGTCTTTGTGGATCTGCGTGGCCAATTCACGTGTAGGCGTCATGATCAAGCCCACCGGGCCCTCCATATTATCAAGCGGCCGCTGGTCTTTGATGTGTCGAAACATTGGAATTAAGAAAGCCATTGTTTTCCCAGATCCTGTTTTAGCCACACCAATAACATCACGGCCAGACATAATAGCGGGAATGGCTTGTGCTTGAATTGATGTTAGGCTCTCAAAACCGAGCTTGTCAACGACGTCTAGCGTTTGTATTCCTAGTCCACACTGTGACCATTTCTGTACCGGCTTTGGAACGTCCAGCCCACGGACCTTGATCCCATCAAGTTCAAGTCTCAAATTCGCTGCTTCTTCTTCAGACATTTGGGCCAAATCGGACGGTTCGGTGTAAAACTTTCGTCGGAATGGCTCATATTCGACCTTCTTGTGGTCGACTGTTGGGATATCTTTCTTCTTCTTGGCCTTGCTGGCGATTGCAAGGAAATCTTCCGCATCACCTTCTCCGACAGCAGTCAAACCAACATCGTCCTCATCACCAAAGAGGGCTTGGGGCTCTTGTGCTTTGGAGAACTTTGCACCGACTTTCTTCTTCGGCGGACCCGACTCTGCAAGCTCAGACATGAAAGCGTCCAGAGGATCAACCTCTTCTTGTTCCTCAGCATCGACTTCCATCTTATCAGGCACTTCTTGGGCGGAAGCATCACCGTTGGTCTTTTCAGCAGCAAGAGCTCCATTTTGAAGACGTTCCTCTCGCCGTTCTGCAGCTACACGAGCAGCAGCAGCAGCATCTTCCTCGGTCTCTCCATCTTGCATATCAACATCGTCGTCTTCGTCGGCATTCGCTTCAACGCCTTTGCTGGCATCTGCATCTTCTATCGGCGGAGTCGGCAGACGCTCTAATTTCCTGCGTGTCGATTCCTCTTCGCCGAATCCTAGCGTTTTCGTAGCGATGGACTTTTCGTTATCCGCCACCTGCTTGGATCCTAGCCCAAATCTTCCCACGTTGCCCTTTGCTTTCAATGCAGCTACAAATTGTGCGTAAGCATCCAACGTACACTTGGATAAATGGACAGATAACATACCTGAAGATGGAGCCTTGCCCGGAGCCTTGATTTCTTGCAACTTTGCGGGCTGACCAGCTGCTGGCTTCGCAGATGACGGCACAGCAACATCGGTCCCCAGAACAGACGGTGCCGCTGGGCTCTGAGCAGCGTTTTTGGCGATGGCTTTCGGGTCGAATTTCCCAGCATAAGGAGCTGGGGCGGTATCAACGCCTTGAGTGGCAGGAGACTGGGGAGAACTAACGGCTGGTGATACTCCAGACTTTCTATCAATCTCTTCCAAAATATTCTTTGGCGCCCCAGAAGCCTCAGCCTCTTTCTGCTTTCGTTCTTTTTCGGCAGCCTGTTTCTGTTTCCACGCTTCAAGTTTGGCCAATCGTTCAGCTCTTTTCTCTTCGTCCGTGGGCCGTATCGGTGTCGCTGGTTTTGAGGTCTGACAAGCCGTTGTTAGTACGAAGAAGCGAGAAGGAGAAAGAATATTTACCTCACGAGATCTGGGTTCAGAGCCCCTGAGCCGATCCCGGCTATCATCCCGTCTAGACTTGTGCTTCAAATCAGCAGAATCGTCTCTCCGTCGGCGGGCCCTGTCGCGGGAGTCATCTCGCCTGCTTCTGTAATCCCTATCACGGCTGCGACTTCTTCGACGATAATCACGATCATAGTCTCTATCTCTAGAGCGTCGTCGGTCGCGGGAACGCTCCCGTCGTCGATATCCATCATCATCGCGGTGGCTGTCGCGTCTGTCTATTGAGCGGTCTCGTCTTCGGTATGAATCGCGATCACGGTCACGGTCACGGTCACGATATCGCCGCTGCAAGAAGGTAAAAGGTTAACAAAAACACATAAAGAAAGGGACTGAGGTACTAACCTCAGGGCTGCGAGACCTGCGGTAACTCCGACCATCGTCTCGCTTCCGCTCATAGCGGTCATCGTCTCTGCGACTCCGTCTTGATGATGAATATGTGCTGCCTACAGGTGATGGTGAGCGAGTGTCCCCATGGCGAGCCATTGTCGCAGGCCAGCAATGAGTGAGTATTACTGGGACGCAAAGAACACCTGAGGATGCGGTGAGGTAAGCGAAGCAGTTCCTGTTTTACCAATCCATCTGAAGCGGATCTCGATAAGATGCAGTTGGGCAGCAAACTACTGCAATAACAAACAGTCTTTCCCGTCGAGTCTTGACTTTCAAAGGCCGCCGGTTTTTTAGCCTGAAGCCGTTCCGCTGGCCACGATGGCGGAGTCACGTGAATGATGAAGTCACTGCCCTGGATCATAGCTCGGCCCATATCACGTGGTCATCACTTCCCCTTTCGGCAGATTCCAAACGAAACGTCAACGCGACCCCAGCCTCCGGTTTCAGCTTCAGCTCCTCCTGCGCCCAAACCCCTGTAGCGAGTTGTTCCTGGATTGCGCTGGTATCACAATCCTTTTCTGCCTGTCAACACCAACGTCCTCTCTTTCGAATCTCCTATCGTTCCAGCTCCTATATACTGTACTGCTGCTGAAGCTCGCGATGCCTCTCAATCTTGTCCGCCGTGGTGGGGGTATTCTCCGGAAACTGCCAGTCAATGGCACCCTCGCTCAGCCCGTTCGTGTGATTTCGTCGCAGCACCATATCCGACGCATCGCTTTCGTTGCGCGTCGTTCCTCGCCAGCCACAGTCGCAAATCGCCTATCCTGCTCGGGGTCAATTGTCGGGAACTTGGTCCGAAGCTATGCGACCCAGGGTCGCCCGGCCGGAAAGTCTCAGAGCAAGTCTACGAAGACGACAAAGACGGCAAAGAAACCCGCAAAGAAGCCGACCAAGCCCCGCGGATTGACCGAGAAGCAGAAGGAGAACAAAAAGGCTAAAGAGCTCATACAGGAGAAGAAAGAGCTCAAACAAACTGCGCTCACAATCCCAAAGCTCCTCCCAGTCTCTGCATATGCCCTGGCCTTACAGAGCAAATACGCTGAAGTCGATATTCGTGCTTATTCAAACCGCAACGAGGCTTTCAAGAGAGCCTCGGAACTCGCGCAAGCGATTGGCCCCGAAGAGCGACAGGTGCTTCACTCCTTTCCTCTATGAAACATTTGGCCATGTCTCTAATATTGAAGTAGCGTTACACCGAACAAGCCGAGGCTAACAAAGTTGCCAACCACGAAACCTACAAGACATGGGTCAGCCGCCACACCCCTCTTCAGATTTTTGAGGCCAACAAGGCTCGTCGTCGGCTGGCAACCCTCGAAAAGAAGTCGTACCCACAAATTCAAGATGACCGATTGGTCAAAAGGCCCCTCACTGCCTGGATTCATTTCTATACTGAGAGGTTGGACAAGAACGCCAACTCGGCGATCAAGGACCAAGCTGTCTCTATCGCAAATGAATGGAAGAGTCTTCCTGATTCTGCAAAAGCAGTAAGCTACCCGTCATGAAGAATTCTCCAAGGCCTTTCAATGTCCATGCTAACAAATCTGCCATAGGAATACTTCAGAAAGGCCAAGGTTGATCAAGAGCGTTACTCACGCGAACATCTGAGGGTTTATGGCTCCCCACCTCCGAATGCAGCAGGAGAGCCCTGAGATGACGCTGCCTGCAACAAATTATATGTATTCTGATTGTATGAAAGCCACCGCTGATCTTCTGCGCTAAGGTAAAGTTTTCCTGTATGGGCTTATGGACGGGATGTTGGTTTTTCTTTTGAGGTGCTCTGGTCTTTCTTTTCCTGGCCTTCTCTAGGTGTTATTGATGTGCTTCTGATCCCCAATGTACTGTAGTGCTTAGACTAGGCGGCTATTTAGTCTTTCAAAGCGAATAACTGCGTGGTTCAAGTACAATTGTCGTAAAGCAGAACTGTCTTGGTGTCGAACGATGGATGCTGCATTCATTTCGAGGCCACAGAGACTACAAGAAGACCAGCACGCTCGCAAAAAGCACTTCAATCACAAGAAATCCAGCCGCATTCACGCTGCACACTCAACGGATCTCCAGACTCGCGAGCACCAGGCAAGAGATGCTGAAAGTTACCTAGATTTAGTAAGTAGACGGTTGAACTGAAGAAGCTCCATTAGACCTCGTTTAGAATGAACAAAGAGCGCCAAAGAAAATTTGGTCATGACAATGCAGGCACACGGGCAGTTCCCCATATTGGGCTGCTGGGCATGAAGAATGCATGCCACCCTGTGGAGGATGCACCCCGTAGTTGGTGGGTATGTGATTTGAGTCATCGAGGCCATCATTCGAGGCTTTTGCTCGACTCTTGAAGATAGAATCTGGCCACGGTCTGTATCTCCAGGTTAGACATTGATAGAAGACTTCAACCTGCGGATGCCAGGACAAATAGATTCCTTTGTCAGAGACGAACTCAGTCGAGCGGGCTTGCATGATGACCGTCGGGTTGAAAGCTTGAGACAGAAGTCAGAGAGCCTCCAAGTCTCGAAACATCGTGGATCCGAGCCAGTAAGACGAAAATATAGAGCCAATTAGAATGACTTGGTATGCGGCGCCGACCGAATTGATAGGCTGCGGGGGATTATCTTGATCTTTGCCTTTGTTGCGGTGAAGAGGTGCATACCCGAGGGTCTTCGAGGCTTTGGAGATAGGTTCACCTAAGTATTCAATAGGCCAGCGGTTTGAATTTTTAAGGCAGATAGATGCAAGATGAGGGGAAAACAAGTCAAAGCAAACTTGGATGCACTCCATCATGTAGAAGGCGTACCATGGCATTGTTGTTGATGTTGAGCATGAACCAAGGGTCTGAACCCCACTTGGACCAGGGACAAGTTGACAACAACACTCGTCTGTATAGAGGAATTAGGACAGGGTATGGCGCCTGTCAGGTATCAATTCGTGATTTACGGAGTAGGACTCCATTAATGGTCTAGCCCGAGAAGCTTGAGAGAGGCATGTTATATAGCTGTGGGCTGCATCCTCATGCATAAGACTTGTGTAAAGGAGGGGTGGCATCTTTATCGATAGGACGTTGCGCCCACCGCTGATTAACTATTCTTTTAGTGGTGTGTGCCTGCGTGACTTGCCATCAATATCTTGTCCAGGATTCTCTAAGTACTCTCCATTCTTTATTCTCCATCACTTTCATCTTATCTGGATATTCCTTTTCTGTCGCTACTATTGCGAGACGCTATCCCACGACTAGCGCTCCAGCCTTCCCTTCCCTCGTGTTCTCCGCCCAGCCACCGTCTATACTCAATCCTTACGCTTTCCATTATGCCGATCAATGCGTAGCACAGATCCCACGGGTAAGCATGCAACCAACAGGAGGGGAAGCCACCAGGATTTCCATCTTGCTCACTGCATTTGAGGCAAGCAAGCAGCAAACGAATTTTTTTCTCTCAGCTTGTCGCGCAACCACTAACATTGCGGCCTTTGCAAGCCCATTCAGATTCACATTCCATCCTTAAACTAGCTCCAGTATCCATCGCAAAGCAGACCCGCCAATCCCATCGCTCCGTTGGCCGATCTTTCGCAGCATCCTTCCATCCACCCTTCATTCTTCCACCGCCTCGAGATCCAGTCAGGGTCGATCAGAACAAGAGAGTCTGAGGTCATGGTCTTGGACTCGGTGACCTGGATCTGTATCCTTACTTCTCCCTGTTGAATTCCATCTTATTGACCTGGACCTCGAGCATTCGCGAGTCGACACTCCGCGCCTCTTATCTCCGTTCCCGGAGCCAGATGCTTTGGCTGTCGACGCTCTGCGGACAAAATTCGATTCCCGACTGATGAGCTTCAATTTTGGATTCTCAGCTTTCTTCAACATTTAATGATTACGACTCCAACGCGTCGCTGAATATTTTACGAACTTGGTTATAATTTGTCTGCGCTGAAATCTCGTTGTTTATATTGTCTCGAGCGAATCGCCTATTTACCATCCACGCCACATTTTGTGATTAAATCAAGGAGATATATACAAAGTGAACTCACCTACGGTTCGGTAGACGGTACGATACGCATGCGCTTGGTCCTCTCGAGTCGCTGGTCATCCTAATGCCCGTCATGGATGCTGCGCGCACACCATTCAATGAGCCAACTATGGCCCACTATACCTCGCATAACGAGAGCCGGTCATCTAGAAAATATGAGAGTCGGAGCTGCGCTGGATTGTGGCCTGGTTGTGTAAACGGGGGATGTCAGGATATAAGTATAAAAGCCCTGGAAGCCATGTCTTTTCCAGCGATTGAGAGTCTGCCGCCAAGTGCCTTGGTCTCGATCCAACAGCTCACAGAGGTCTGCTTCCCTAATGGATAATATTCGAATGTCAGAATGGCTCAGAGCTAATCTAGTACATGCAGGATATTGAGCACCGTTTGGATACTTTCCGCGACACGACGTCAATCTTCGAGTTCGACCTCCGCCTCCCCAAACCTTTGTACGATAGCTACCCCCCGCCTCCGTATAACGAAGCAATCGACGATCTCCCTCCCGATTACTCTGCAGCTGCGCCATTAGCGGAGCAGAAGAAACTAGGTCAAGATACAGACGTGAAGACGGAAAAGTCCAAGAAAGCTTCCCATCGCATAATCGACTTTGAAACACCCGCTGGTATTCGGGAACATAAGGGTGGTAAGAAGAAGAAAGGAGGAGGCGGAGGAGGGGGTGGAGGCGCAAAGAATAACCCTCCTCCACCGCCGCCGCCTGCGAGTGATCCACCACCAGAAGAAAACCCCGACGAAGGCGCCGGAGACGCAGGCGGAGGTGGCGATGGAGGCGGCGATGATGGTAACAATGGTGGAGATGGCGGAGACGATGACTGGGATGCATGGGGCACCGCAACATCAAGCAAGAAGAAAAAGCAGCAGAAGAAAGAAGAAGAGGAGCGATTAGCTAAAGAAGAGGAAGAACGTAAAGCTCAAGAAGAAGCGGATCAGAAAGCTGCGGAGGAGGCTGCAGCAAAGCAAGACAATGGGCTGAGTTGGGCGGATGATGCGGATAACGGAGATGATTCTTGGGCTGGAGCTATGACTGCTGGAAAGAAGAAGAAGGGAAAGAAGGGCAAGGTATGTTATACGCTTTTACAGAAGATAATATTCCTAACAGCCGTCAGGAGGAGCCCGCCAGTGGGTTCCAGGACGTGAGCCTCAACGACGGAGCCCCCCAACTCGACTTAAACTTCGACTCACAAAAGTCCACGGGATTTAGTTTCGGCGGTCCATGGGGTGGAAGTGGTGGTGGAGGAAACAAATGGGGCCTCGACTCTCTTGCCGGCGCAACCAGCGGGACGAAAGATACAAACCCTTGGGGCGGTGGCCTCAAATCTGACCCATTAAATACGTCTATGGGGTTTGGCTTTGGTGGAGGATTTGATCCAGCCCCAGCTCCCCCAAAAGGCGATTCGAAGGATACCAAAGACGACGATGACGACTGGGGGTGGGGTGTTTCTGCCAAGAAGAAGGACAAGAAGAAGGCTGCGGAGGAGCCGGTTGTCGAAGAACCACCTAAGGCCCCTGACCCGCCGCCGGCAGACGATTGGTTGAATGGGTTCGGCACGACTAAAAAAGGCAAGAAGGCGAAGAAGGAGGAGGAAAAGCGGAGGAAAGAGGAGGAAGAGCGGAAAGCTAAAGAGGAAGAAGAAGAGAAAAAGCGGCAAGAGGAGGAAGAGGAGAGGAAGAGACAAGAGGAAGAGGAGGAAAGGCAACGGCAGGAAGAAGAGGAACGGCTAGCAAAGGAGGAAGAGGAACGGCTAGCAAAGGAGGAAGAAGAGCGCAAAGCCAAAGAGGAAGAGGAGCGCAAGGCTAAAGAAGAGGCAGAGAAGAATGACGGTTGGGGGTCAGGCTGGGGCTTCACCTCTGCAGCTGATAAGAAGAAGAAAAAGAAAGGTAAGGCTGTGCCTGAGCCTGTTCCAGAGCCTCCTCGTGAGCCCACGCCTCCTCCAGAGCCTGAGCCTGAGCCAGAACCAGAGCCTGAGCCGGAACCCGAGGCAGAACCGGAGCCCGAGCCTGAAGAGTGGAAGCCTGATTTCCCGGATGATCCTCTCTATAATAACTGGATGACTTTGTCATCCAAAGACAGGAAAAAGCGTGAGAAGAGTCTGCACAAGAAAGGCCTTCCTATACCTGGACGTGATTTTCCACTGGAACCTCCACCAAAACCAGAGCAGGAACCAGAGCCGGAACCTGAACCTGAACCCGAACCGGTCGTAGAGGAAGCCCCTGCGGACCCGGAGCCAGTCCCGGATGAAAATAACCAGCTTGTTGAAGTTACTCAAGAGCAGCCAGAAGAAGAGCCCGTCGACGACGGCGGCTGGGGAGGAATATGGGGCTCGTCCAAAGACAAGAAGAAATCAAAGAAGAACAAATTGTCTCCAGAGCCTCCTCCTCCTGCACCCACGCCTCCATCACTAGGGCTCGAGCGGGAATTTACCAGAGAATCCGAACTTGACAAGGAGGAGCCAATCTGGGATGACTACGACAGCAAACCTGCAAAGACCAAGAAAGAGGAACCTCCCAAAGCCAAGGGGTTCTGGGCCAGCCTGACCATGGGTAGCAGCAAGCCAAAACCGAGCAAGAAGAAGACGGATGACAAGCCCAAAGACCTCGATCCAGTCGACGAAGCACCACCAGCAGATGAACCAGATCTCATCGATATAGGTGATGAAGCCAAGGATGAAGTACCCCCCGAAGCGCCAGAGGCGCCTATCGCGCCTGAAGCACCTGAGCCACCCGCGCCAGCCGCGGTGCCAGCTAAGACCGCCACCTCTAAGACCAAATCGTCATCAAGGCCCTCTGTCGCGGAGCGCATCAGCGCCCTCGAAAAGGCAAAGAAAGAGAGGCTGAAAGACAAAGCTACGGTTGGGAAGTCGAAGAAAAAGGAGGCTGAACCTGAACCTGAGCCTGTGGAGCCGGATCCGCCCGCTGCAGATGATCTAGTGGAGATCGACCCCGAGCCTACCAAAGCGGAGCGCTCGCATGATTCTGTGCCTGGTAGTTTTCCTGATGCTTTTGATGACGATCCGCCGGCAGAACCTGAACCGGAGCCGGAGCCTGAGCCTGAGCCTGAACCTGAACCTGCACCGGAGCCGGAGCCAGAGCCGGAACCTAAAAAGGAATCTGAGTCTTCGAAGAAGCTGAAGAAAAAGGATAAGAAGAAGGGAAAACTCATCGAGCCCGAGCCAGAGAAGAAGAAGAAGAAGGCAAAGGAGCCCGAGCCAGAACCGGAGCCAGAACCTGAGCCGGAGCCTGAGCCTGAGGCCGCGCCTGAACCTGAACCCGAACCTGAAGCAGAGCCGGAGCCAGAGCCTGCGCCGGAGCCAGAGCCAGAACCAGCTTTGACAAAGTCCGAAAGGAAGAAGCAGAAGAAAAAGTCGAAGAAGGCTGATCCTGAACCCGAGCCAGAGCCGGAACCCGCCCCAGAAGCTGAACCTGAGCCTGCTGCAGACCCAGAGGAACCCCCAGCGGAGCCCGAAGCTCCAGCTGAAGAAGAACCTGCCCCGAAGCCTGAAAAGATGTCGAAGAAGAGCAAGAAGAGTTCCAAGAAAGCTATCCCGCCTCAGGAACCGCTCACCGCTGATGATGTGATGGCAAGCGGTGCACTAGATGGTGATGGCGAGGCCCCTCCCTCTCCAGACGCTACCCCTGAGAAGCCTGCTCGAAAGGAACGATCTCGTGTTGAACGGACACCCGCAACATCATGGGGTTTCTGGGGCGCAACGCCTACCAAGAAGTCAACTAAGGAAGTCCGGCTCAGCAAGAAGGAACCTTCTCCTGCTATTGCAAGGTCAAAGTCCACTAAACAACCCAAGACAAGAGAATCCGAGAACGAAGGCGAAAGATCGTCGGCGTCGGATAGGGACAGACGGCGCGAAGCCAGAGCTAGTCGGGGCATGGCCTTTTCGAACTTCCTCCTCGGCACGCCGCAGCAACCTTCGAAGACAAATTCGGTTAGGAGGTCTGCTCATGCGTCGAAGAGGTCATCGAGACATCAGTCTGTTGATATTGATGAGGGTGGATTTCCTACACCTCCGCCGGATGAGCTTCCGGAAAAGGCGGCGAAGGTTATGGGGAGAGAGTCGTCTAAGAGGGAGAGGCATAGGGAGCGAAGGAAGTCTCGTATGTTTCTGTGATTTATCTGTCTGTCTAGATTACTGACTTTTTAGGCGTGCCTGACCCTTACGCGCTTGATGACGAAGATCTGGTTGTAGTCAACAAGGAAGACGCAGAGCAGCAACCACAAGAAGGATCAAGACACTCCGGTTCTCGACGTTCCGGCCGAGACTCTGCACGAAGGGTATGTTTTACCCCTGATAACCTATTGCCTTACTAACAACCCTAGTCCCGCTCGAACCCCGATGACGGCCAAGAAGAGCGAGGACCCGAGGTCTTCTCCGGCCCCGACGACCTCGCTTTCGTCGAAGCCCCACCATCTCGAGAAAGAGGCGATCGAGACCGCGACCGCGAACGCCGCATAAAGCGCTCAAACACGGTGCCGAAGAAACAGGAACCGACTGGTTTAATGGGCCTGTTGGGAACCCTGCGTAAAGCTGCCAAACCCGAACCAGTAGTTCCAGAACGCCGAAAATCCCGCTCTCGCCGCGACGACGACAAATATGCGACGGAGCCTGAGCGCGAGGAAGCTCGCCGGCGCCGCGAGAAACGCCGCTCTATGCGTCCGGATACAGACGGCGAGGGGGCGGAACCGGCTATGGCTGGCGCATTCCCTGATGAAGAACCAGAAGATGCAGAAGCTCGACGGGCAGCGCGGAGAGCGAAACGTGCCTCTCGACAGGCGCCTCAGGCTGCAGCAGACGAGTTGCGGGAGACCGAGCTCCGCGAAGCAGAAGAGAGGCGCGCACGAAGGAGAGAGGAGAAGATTCGACAGCGCGAAGAGCAAGAACAACAACTCCGAGAAGAAGAGGAGCGCCGCCGTGAAGAGAAACGGGCTCGGCGAGCCGCAAGAGAAGAACGAATTCGGCGAGAGGAGCAAGAAGCACGCGAGAACGAAGCTCGATTAGCAGCCGAACGACGAGAACGCAGGCGTGCAAGAGAAACTGAAATGCAGGAACAATCCCAGTCCCGACACAGACGGCACAAATCGCGAGGTCTAGAAGATCGAGAACGCGGGGCCCGCGACTCGTTCATCGAGAACCAGGAGCCTATACCCGAACCCGAGCCTCCGAGAGATAGAGAGCGAGAACGAGTAAAGGAGAGACCACGCTTCGGCCACCGCTCCTACACGGACGAGAAATCGAAATCATCGCGGAGGAAATCCAGGGCAAAGCCCGACGTCGACCCTACGAAACCAACGCCTATGCCGCTCGGCGCTCGCAAGGATAAGACCTCATCGTGGGTCGATTCCCAGGCTGATGAGCCGCCTGAGCCGCCGCCGATTGTTCCGACTGTGCTTGATGTCCCGCCTGGGCCGGAGGAGCATATACCTGGCCACACAATGTCTTCTGATGAAGAGGCCAGACGAGAAATGCGCCGCGCTGCCAGGAGGAGAACCAAGTATCCTGATATGAACGATCAGGAAATCGAAGAGGCCAGGGCTCGCAAGCGCGAGGCTAGACGCGCGGAGAGAGAGAACGGGAAGACAAGCTCGAGTGGTGATTACGAGCGCGACAGGGGGATGAGATCTGGTGGAGGTGGGTATAACGAGGGTCCGAAGCGGCCGAGCTGGTTGAAGAAGCTTACGACGTTTTGATTACTGTCTGTTTTGTTTGCCATGTTGATCCGATGTTAATGCTGTTGACGATGCACATGATATGATTGATGAAATGATATACCTGTCTGTATAGCCCAAACTGATGTCTTTGTTTATTTTGGTTGGCTTCTTTTTTATATTCTGAATGATACCGCTGTACATGAATCAACAAACAAGTCTCTATTCTAGTCATCCAAATTTTATGATCAAATCTACTCTTCACTCTCAGTCTTTCTCGCCCTCCTCTTCTCGAGATAAAACCTCCCACCCTCATACATACTCAGATAAATACTCAACGCAACGGCAGTCCAAACAACGCGAATCGCTCCGCCGCGGAAAAGACCTCTCATCCCTTCGTCTTGGAAGATCTGCCGTCCGACTGTAAAGACATTTCCTTCTTTTTTGTTAGGTGTCTTTGGAGACGACTCTGTTCCTGAGTTTGATCCTGGTTCGGGGCGGCCTTGAGATGCCGACGAGGATGAGCTTGAAGAATCACTAGCAGCAAGCATCATCCTCGTCTTCACAACATCAATCGGCGTGGTAATCACCGATGCAATGCTCCCTGATATACTCGCCGCTATCCCCGTCAGCACGGCGCGCTCGTAGACCGGTTCCTCTCCTCCCTTCCCCTGGTCTCCTGCTTTAGCTTTTGGGCCTGACGTTCCGGGCGGATGTTGTGAGTATCCAAGTTTCCTCCGCCGCCTCTCAACAAGATACCCCTTGATCCCCTCAAACATTGGGAAATTGAGTCCCGTGAATGGAAGATTCCGGCCCAGGAGCGCGGTATACCCGCTGAAGAGACGCCAGGGGTGGTGTTTGAAGCGTTTGAGGACTTGCAATGTGACTGAGCCTTTCCTCTTTGGACTTTGCATTCCTTTTGAGGGGTCTTTATTGCTTGTATTTATATCTGTGTTAATGACCTGCGCATTCTGCTTTATCACTTCTGCTGGCGTGAGGAGCAGACACGAAACACTTTCACCAGCGCAAGAGGCGACGGCGTTTATTGCGGGGTTTGGAATTGATTGGAGGATTGAAGAAGACGAAGAGGACTTGGTTTTGTTGAGTGCCGACTTGACGGATTCGTATGTCGTGAAGAACGCTCCTGCTATTATACACCACACAAGCAGTCAGTTCGCTTTCCCTTCTTAAACCTCAGAGCAAACGAAGTGACTGGCGTGTTAGAAAAACATACAAGCAGGAATGGTACTCGCCACGACACTCACGACGCCCTGGTACAGGCCGCGGAAGAGGACATTCTTCTTTATTTTGTTTGTGGCTGCATCTTTGTACACTGTTGAATATGCCGGCGACTGAATCCGCGTCTTGAGTGTGTCGAAAGGGTAGACGAGGAAGTCGACCGTTACGACGGCGATTGCGCCGGACTGGTATCCTGTTAGTTGGATTCAGAGATGGAGGGGAGGGAGGGGACAGACGAGCCAGATGTCGAGTGCGGTATTTTGCGATGTCATTGTGTCATTGTCATTATCATTTGAAGTGATTTTAATTGATTTACAGAGTGTGGTGGGAGTTGGATGCTGTCAGGCTGATCTTGGTTATCGTTATCAATCGATGAAGTCATCGCGGTTCGGATCTGCGGCTGCACGTGGATATCGTGCCCTAACTGCATCTCCTTCACTCTATTTCAATGAACCATGTCCTTGTTTTCTGAATCTATTCAGATGCATCTATGTTTGAATATTCAGCCTCGCGAGATTAAATTTGGACACCCGCCACCTACGTAACTGGCGGCCCACGCCATCGCGCGAAAGGCTGACTTTCAGACAGATGCGAAGAACTTTTTAGGATAAGGGTTGCATTTACCAGGGTAATTTCCACGAGCCTCGTCTTCAAATAGTCCGGTCAGTCCGAGTGCAGTATCAGTATCAGTGTCCCAGGGAGGGGATAGGCCTCTTCTGGCTCAGGTGCATACGTAGACCCTTGTCCTAATAGCTGCCTTCAGGTTTACTCCGTACTATCGACGCATCTGCGCAATAGGTCTGTGGAATAAGTCTGTGGTCGGGTCGGCTCTATATGCCTTTTCCTACACGCAAGTTCAGCCCCTGTTTAGTCTACTCCCAGTTCAAGCGCAAAACAACATCTGTCTAGTAGACTAAAGGCTGATAAGGAAATTCAACGCCAACTCTACTGCTGAGCCTTTGCTGACGATGGGCACGCTTCATGGCCTCGTATCCGGCCACGCCCTCATTGGCTACGATCAGTAACCACCAAAAAGGTGGCGGCTCAGCCGTATCTATCTCCGTATTGAATTTATAACCAAGGAAGGGTCCATGACTCCACGTGCCGGGCCGGACCTTGCATAGCCACAGCAATAATGCAGCTAGCCAGTTCGGATGCTTGGCCTGCCTGCCCGGCGCTAAAGGCCCTGCAGATGAGGATGCACTGCCCTAATTCTTCTAGCCTCGTCGTGCTCGGAATTCGCGGGATCAGTCATGATTAGACCTAAAGCTGTCGATACTTTATGGTCGAGCCTCGTTGGCCCCGGTGGAAAGACAAGATAGGGCAAGGCTGAGGGCTAGCAATTAAAATAGTCTGTAGTTGGCGGCCAAAGCGTCCTTGATATCCCTTTTCAGCCTCGTGGACTAGAAGATAAATACGCACCTCGAATCCGGTCTTCAAAGTTCACCATCTATTACTTCTCCAGCTCACCTGAAGTCACAATGTCAGAGTTTCCCTATGACGGCCCACCTCCCGGTTCAGCCGAATTCCTCTCTACTCGCCTTCTCCTCCCAGCCCCTCACTACTGTTGCCCACACAACCCCAAAATCAAGCCCGGGATAGAAAGCAAGATTCCTCCTCGGCTAGGCTTCTTCCAAGCCCGCGACGTTGATGCCTACGGCGACCTGACCTACATCGACACAAACAAGCTTTGCATTGCCTGCTACCGCGCCGCTGTCCCAGATGGTTTCTTGTGCTGGTCTGCGTATTACGCGCGCAAAACGCGCAACATGTACTTGCCAGACGAGCGGTATCTCCCGGGCGAGCCGACGAGGGGCGATGGAGAAGAGTACTTTCCACGGCAGATCCAGGCAGGGAAGGAGATGTTTTTTCCTGATCCTGAAGAGGTGCAGAGGATGAGATTACCTGACGGAGTGAGCGACAAGGCGACGCAGGTTCTCGGCGAGCTGGACTTTGATCCGCGGAGTGCTGCATATGAGAAGCGGACACCGGCGCTGCCGCCAAATGCGGATGTCAGGTATGTATGGAGCTTTTTTGTGCATGTTCGGATGCCGTTCTATATTGATATCCTACATATCAATCCGCCGTGGCAGGCGAATATACAGGGGAAGTGGTGGGATTGGGGCCGTGCGCAGGATAGGGAGGACGAGCGTGTGGCGGTTTCGAATGCAGCGGCATATCTGGGGGCGGCGTTTGTTGTGAATGCTGTCCCTGAAGGTGGGTATGGGCCTTACAGTGTATCCGAGCAGAGACTTGCGCAGGTGGGAACTTATCGGCTTGTACCGCTGGGACAGTGGAAAACAAATACTGATGAGGGAGTTGATTTGCCTCAAGATATGATTGATATCCCGGAAGGTACAGGGCGGTTGGCTATGGAGGTTTCTCGACCAGAGGAAGTCGCAGAGGTGGACCCTCGGTCGTATCCAGGACAGGGAAGAGATGCGTTCCGAGGCGGCCAGTTCATGTACTACCCCAGCAAAAAGACGGTCGACAGGGTCACCAAAGAGGCTATTGGAAAGAAGCTGGAGGTTCCACTAGACGAGCAATTGAGACGTCAATACGAATCTGAACTCCCGGACGACCCTCAGTCTGCCTTTCTCCCAAGAGGACACGAAGTAGCTGATCCTGACCCCTCAGCAATTGTCGACACTGGTTATCGTCTACCACGCAGCTCAGATATCCCAAAAGTCAGTTGGAGACCCGAAGACCGGGCAGCGTTTGAACAGAGACGGGGCCTGAACGCCAAGTCTGAGCTTCGCACTGTTTACACGGGACCCTCGAGAGACAAACCAATACAGATCCGGAGACCGATGCTGAAGACCGGTTCACGGGGTATCAACACGGATGGCAGTCTTGCTGCTAACCCTACTGATTTCACTGGCAGCGCAACGCCGCTTCTTCCGATGAGCTGCCAAAATAACACGTGCAGCTGTCCAGAAGAACCAGCGGGTGGGGGAACCAACAGCAAGCCTCAAAAACTGCATTCCAGAATCATGGAATTCTTCAAGGGCAAGGAACCTGAACCTGAAAAGCCACCCAAAGAACACAGCGGACGCATCTACATAAAGAAACCGCAGCGGCCGCTCGAACGGCTGACGGGCGAAGCTTGGGAAAGGTTCCATATACCTGATATACCAGAGACAGAAGAGGAGCGTGAGCACCCTGTTTGGGAGGGAATTGCCAAGGGAGTGCATAAACGTAGGCAGCTGGAAATACGCCGTGAATCGAACAAGTGGTATATAGACCGAGGGTGAGTGTTTCTTCCGGCGTTGAGATTATACTGACGAGTGGAAGATATTGTCCGCCTGATACCGCGAACGACCTTCTGGATAGTACGAGCAATGAAGATTCGCCAATCGAGCAGGTAACGTCGCGACTCACTGTAGACTCTGAGAGTGAGGATGAGGGTCAGCATGCGGATGGAAATTGAGCTGACAATGGTACTGGCAGTCATCATGGGCAGGCCACGGAGAGCGACGAGAGCGATGGGGAAGATAAAAGGGATAATAGCGACGATGATGGAAACAAAGATACTGATTCCGACGGAGACGGAGATGAAAATGAACAGGGACAGAGTAATAGTGACAGCGACGACAGTGACAACAGAGATACAGACTCAGAGGCAGGAGATGGGAACAAGAGTGATCACAGCAATGATGGAAATCAAGACTCAAATTCATATTCGGACAGAGATGGGAGTGAAAATGAGCAGGGACAGAGTGACAGTGATGATGGGAATGGAGATGGAGATGCAAGTGACAGCAGTGACAGCAGCGACAGTGATATTGCTCAAAGTGACTCTGATAGCGACTAGTTATGTATTGATCAAGCACTCGAACACACAGACTTTGCTTCCTTGTCAATCTGGCTCGGCAATTGGCCCTCCCTGTATCTCTCCCACCACCACACATTCGACCTCTGCGGCATCATACTCCAGTGCACCATGCACTCTTCTTCTGTCTCATTCATGTCCAATCTCTTATACGCCGGTCCTCTCAACAAGTCCGGGTCTCCCATATCCACATCCAGCTTGAGTCTCGTTCCTATCTCCTCCGGACAATCCCCAACATGGCTGGCAGTAAGATACGTCCCGAGCAGTAACACAACAACAGTGAGGATCTGGTTGAACAGGCTGCTCATACCCAACGTAATCGCATGCGCACCAAAGGCCGCCCAGCAGATCATCCGACTGAAATGGTAAATCGTCGGCCGTGTCGGTTTCGCGTCGGTCAGTAAACACCTGACAACCAGCATGCGCGGGCCATAAATCGTCACGGCCTTGCCATTCGGCAGCGTCAGGAAGACCTTGACATCCTCCCCCAGGTCATCGTCCAGCTCGTCAATCGCATCGTCGATCGAGCACCTAAGCTGATGGACAACAAGCTGGCGCGCCAAAACAGAAACCATCATCGCAACAACATTCGCAACCCCCCACGCATCCGCCGTGACAACTGCCATGGCCATGAGAAGCCCAAACGTCACCAATCCGACAAACACCCCGAGCCCGTTTTTCAGCGCGGCCCGCGACAATCTTTCCTTCCTCCAGCTTCGCAGCCGGATCGTCGTCGCAGTATATGTCAAGGGAAAGGTGGTCAGCCACCGCGTAAACCACGCCGCCACGTCCGTCGCCATGATCCCGTCGCTGATGTTGTACAGCACGTAGCCGGGCTCCGGCTGGATGATCTCGTTGTTTGCGACTGTATATGCAGCCAGCACAGGGAGGTACTCTGTTGTTGAGCTCGAGACGAGGTTGCCGACTGCAGTGTTCATTTCCTTGGAGCCAAAGATGGTGACCAGTCCTAGGGCGTCAAGCTGGAAGGGGGCCCATTCCGTCAGCGCCGGCAGGTGGGACGACAGCATGTCGATGGTATTTTGTATAAGGGTGACGAGAAAGGACATAGAGCGTCAGTGGAGATAATGAAACCCAGCAGAGCACGACAATCTGGAGATAGATATATGGCGGGGTGAGGCTGATCCAAATTGCAGCGCGAGGCTGTCTGGGGTGGCTTGCCAGCTGGCAGTGCATGCAGGCGCTTAGTCTGTCAAACACTGGAAAGTCATTCGTCTAGACTCTAGAAGCCTAGATCTGCCTGGTCGGGGCGTGCTATAATTTAGCACTTTTCTTTGTCTGGATTCAGCAGTGCAGCAACGCAAGGAACAACTTGAGCTCGTGATGTATCCAGGCTGAATTCTCTGTATACAAGACGATATTCACTCTCGATCCACGTAATTACAATTTATGATCATCTATTGTATGTCGAAAGTATGTAGGCTGGCAGAAAATCTCCTAGATAATATCTGGACTTTCTTGCATCAGCCTCGTCTTCTTACACATCCTTCACCAAATGCAAGATTTCTTCTGAAAATCAGATAACGACCCTCCAAACCATCATCTTCCCAAGTCTGTCCAATATATATTCACCTTAACATCGCTGCTAATGACCTCTATATGACATGCATCGGAAATAAGATGACCCTACTTGCTCCAAGGCGAAGCCGGTCTCTTGTGTTTTTGGCGCGGCGCGTATTTGAAACAGTCTGTACATCACCAGCAGTCAGCATAAGCCAGGAACCATGAATCATGCCAGTCTGTCGTCCGGGGTTCGACCTTGGATATATGGCCGTGCAAGAGGCTTCTACGAGAAGGTCGCGATGTGCGGACGTTTTCCTAGAACGTAATGAAGCCCGAGTCTGTACACCAGGGCCATTCCTATATGAATAGAGGAAATGAGGGAGTGATATAATCATAGATAGCATCTCATCTAGCGTACCCGTACTGCAATCATTATCACAGCAATCTATGGGAGACATTAACAATCAAGTCAATACAAGAAATTTATTTTCCCTCATTACGCCGTAAGACTAATACATAAGGTCATGCATAATCCCAAATAACCCCCCGCCATCTATTTGGCAACCTCACCAGGCAACAAGTTCCCCTTGACAGCAAACATCTTACCCGTCGTGGACGAGACAAAGCTGTCAACCTGGTGCGCGTACTGCTCCACCTGGCGAGAGTTGAGCATGCTGTCGAGACGGCTGGGCTCCTGGGGGAGCTTGAAGAGCCGTTGCCACTCGTCCTCTGGAAGAGCGGGCTGCTTGAGGGTGGCGCGAGTAGCATTCTCGGCCTTGCGCTTCGTCTGCCAGGCCGTGATCTTGGCTTGCTCACGGGCGAGCGAGCGCTGGTAGTACTGGAAGTTGCTGGTCTCGGTGTGGTGGGTCTCGATGGAGTCGAGGAGGAGGTCGCAGTTCTTCTCAAGGAAGGGGTCGATGCTGAGGGAGAGGTTGTCAAAGTTGGGCGCCAGGATGGGCTGCTTGGCGAATGTGGAGGACTCCAGGGTTGCGAGCGAGGCGGGGAGGTCAGTCGGGGGGGTCTGCGCCTGGTTCTGGAGTTGGTGGAGGAAGGAGGTGATCAGGTGAGAGTTGTGGATTTCGACGGGGAGTTCGACGAGGATGTCCTGGTACTTCAGGTTGGATTTTTGGAGTCTATTCGTTAGTTTCATCCAACACAAAATCGAACGAGACTCACTCATCAGAAGTGAACTTGTTGTCCTTGAACGCAGCCATGAACTTGGGCGAGAGGCGGAAAGCCCTCAGGCTGAGGCTGCCCTGAGAGCTGCGGCTGGGGTCGTGGACAAGCGCAACTGTCCTCTCGTTCATCTCCTTCTGGTAGAAAAACTGGTTTTCGATAACGTTCATGTTGACAAAGTTGCCCATGTTGGCGCTCGTGTACCAACCAACGTTGTTGGCGTCCACGTTGACCTCCCGAAGCATACGGATCATCTCGGCCTGGTAGACAGTGTTCGCCTTTGCGCGAGGAGCAGCGGCAGCCGGGTTGGGAGCGGCGTTGTCAAAGTGCGACTCCGGTGGGACCTCGACCACGGGGAAGGGGAAGGAGTTTGTGATTTCGAGAACACCGCCAACGTCCATACCGACGATCGAACCGGTCGCAGTCGTCGGGAAAGTCTGCGAGCAGTGCTTGATGATTTTCATCACGACCTAACAACATGAGTTTCATCCTTTGTCGCAAGCGGGGGATTTGACGGAGTTTTCGTACCAGGGCCTCGACCTTGACGGCCGCGAGGGGGACAACTTCTTTCCTGCATAAATTAGTTACCGAAATAGACAATATCCAACAGTTGTATAACTCACTCTGCCATTTTGAATAGAGCCGGGGTATGGAGTGCTGACGAGGTTGAGTCTCGGTCTTGGTTTGTGTGGATGAATCGAACATTTTCCACCGCCTCGGCTGAATCCGGTTAGCGCGCCAAGACCTTTTATCGACAATCAACAGCCTACAAAATACTCCATACAGTGTAGATTTCATTCGTTGAAACAAAAATAAGAACATTACTCCGTACTGTCTATATACTAGAATCTATTCACTCATATGTCTCATGGACCGAAGGCACATCACTGCCCTCCGGGGTCTCAGACAAGCCAGCTTGTCGGAGGGCCTCCTGGTGGTCATCTTGGCGATCTTTTAACATCTTGAAATCGATATTCGGCACGTTAGGATCGTTTACGGCCGGCTCGTCAGTTCCCCATCCTGATGCTGGTGCTGGGACCTTCTTCTCAATCCGTCTTGGATCTGCCAGGCCGTCAATGGCCGCACGCAATCTCTGGAGATGCCGCGGCATCCAGTCCTTGTATACAGCCATGACGAACTTATAAGCGGTCCATTTGCTCGCTTCATTTGTCCACTTGATATTTCTGACGCGGAAAGTATGATAGGTCACAAGCAATTGCTCGTTATTTCTGGGGTCTGGACGGCCATCAACCACCACATAATGCGCGTGGATATGGACCTTTTCGCGATTCTGAGAGATGGAGAATCCCAAGACCTTACGATGCAGCTCCTTGACTTTCTGAGGATCAACGCGCTTGAAAAGTTCGACAATACCTCTCATGGCCACTGCCATGTTGTGCGCGTTTTGCCGTTCTGCTTGCTTCATGTCCGACATCCGGCACTTGACTTCTGCCGTGAGGAAAGGGAAGAACACGTCTTTCATGACTTCGGCGTACCCTCTCTCGTCATATTCATCCTTGTCGGACAAATGGCCCGTCAGCTTGTTTACTTGCTTCTCAGTGAAGGCGGCGGAAGAAAATCCGACTGTATGGTCTGGCTGTGGCAAAGGAAGCGCGAGCCCCGAAGACGTCAGCTTCAGAACGTATCGATATCCCAGTCTTGCAGATTGGTCATTTAATGGGATCGACCGTGACCAAACTTCGCATATACTGTCCTTGAGTCGGTCTGTCTTGAAGCCTTGCATACGTCGGATTGCGAGATCACCCTGTGGCACAATCAGATCGCCGATGAGCTGAATCATGAAAGCCTCGTTCTTCTCTTTCACTGCCTGACAAAAGTGCTTGTAGGCGTCATCCTCAAACACCGTTCCGTCAGGTAGCTTGCAATCGGCCGTAAAGAGGTTTCCATAAGCCTTCTTTTCACCATCGTCGGGCCCTCCGGCCTTGATGCTCTCCGGATGATTTTCCAGGTAGCAATCTCCGCTGCCGAGATGGTCCACGCATTCGTCGTCATCATAAACTGCGTCCCGTCGATGTCGGGCAATTGGGTCGCCGAGCTGATTCCCTGCAATCTCTCTCACAAGATTGCTTTCTGATTCATCGCCGGGATCAGATGGGAAGTCGGAGACGGGTCCCTCCATGCCTGATACTCTAGGAAGCATTTGTAACTGCTTCAACTGGAGAGGTAGGACGGGTCCGAACCCAGGGGCATTTTGACCTTGGTTCCTCTCCCATTCGTCCCGGCCTGAGATCTCTCCGGGCCAGTGCATCAGTCGACGCCATTCCTTTATAGGTCCACGTTTCCGCTTGAGAGACTTGCGTTGCTCGTCGCTCTGGGACAAATCATTTGAAACTTGCTCCTGGCAGAAAGTTAGCGGTTGGTTGGTAGGGCACCAGAGTGTGAAGGCGGGTTTCTTACTTCTGACTTGGAAGACTGGATGTTCACTTTGACTTTGACCCTGAGCCCAGGTGGTTTCGGGCCGTTGAGTCTGAGTCTTTGGAATGGTTTTGAAGTTTCCTGTTCTGCTGGAGCTCCGTTCGGGGCATCCTTCCGTGCGCCATTTTGAGAATTGTCCGAGATATTGCTTGGAGGATCGCTTAATTCACTTTCGGCTTGATGCTCAGGTTGTGACTTAGCGGCAGGTTGTGACTTAGCGGGAGGCTTTCCTGGTCTTTTGAGGGTGACTTTCTTGGCTGTTCCTTTCGCTGTCTCCGTTGCTTTGCTTACTCGTTTAGCTCCTCGATCCGATGCTGCTCCTGTTCCTCGCCCTCGCCCTCGTCGTCCACCTCTTGGGGTTTTAGTATTTTTCTCCACTCTTGCCCGTCCAGTCGTCCCTAGAGCTGCATTGGATGTTTTTCTCTTCGCTCCGCGAGGCGCTGAGGTTGAACCAGCTCTAGCAGCGGCCTGCGCGCTTGCATTTTCTTCAAAGGCTTCCCGTTCTAGTCGGCGTTGTTCCATGATGGCCCGGCGCTGCTTTTGCGATAGCTCTTCTGCGCCTCTGTCCCCGGCTCCCTTTTTTGGGGCCATGGTGTAGTAGTGTATGTCTTGCTGACTGAATTGGTAAGGATTGGAATGGTAAGAAACTACATCCTACGACGGTGGGAATTTGATGCTTTATCTTCATCGTTTGCTCAACTATGATGGAGGCTCAAACAGCGAGGAGCAGAAGGGAGTTTGGATATAGTAGAAAGACTCTTTATCAAAGTCGTCTGTTTCTAAAGCCGTCCGAAAGACATTTGAACATGAAAATAGGAGTTCTGTTTCAACACTCTATACTCTGTTATATGTATTTTTAGCCTTGCATCACAGCTTTTTGGTCGTGCTGTATCATGTATAATTGTTGTCTTTGTCGATTCCTCCGTCAAAGACATACAGAACGCTCTCCAGACCTGGCTCTGTATCTTCCTTGTTTGCATCAGGCTTGCTTTGTTTGAACTATTTATGCCATTATGAAAGGATATCTGCTACACTTTAGGGTTATGGACCTCCTCAATTCTATGTCTTCTTGGCACCGCAGATCAGTCCATGTGCCTACAGAGAATTTGAATGCAGTAGGCCTTTCTATAGCTAGGAAAAGATTGCAGTACTCGATCGTAGACAAAATGGATGTCTATTTACCATGTACTTTGAGATTGATATATTAGCCAGCTATATTGATCGAGAGACTCCGTGTGTCGAGAAGAGAACTAGTGCCTCTCTGTAGCCCTAACAAGACCCCTGCAGTGTATTATGTATACTTTTTAGGAAATACTGCGTGGTTAGTTATCGAGAGCCCCTCTAGCGCATAGATAAGATGCATATACTACTCCGTATCGTTACTATCTATCGTCCGGCTTAATTCCGTCCCCACCCACCGTTATCTATCTTTCCCACGCTACGGAGTACTACTCTTTACATATAACCAACATCTCCAACTCACTTTTTCATTCTCGGCCCCCTCCTGGTGTTTTTTTTTTTTTTTTTTTCTTCTTTTCTCCCGGTGCAATTTTTAAAATATGTCCCTAGAAACATTCGCGTACGGCGACCATGACCTGCAGACTGTTACTGTCGCGAGACCGCTACCAGGCCCCGCAGCGACAGGAACACCCCGCAGTCCAAGTAATAACGCAGGTGCAGGAGCTGGAGATGGATACTGGGTGATGTACGTCCCTGTCTACTATTTCTAACATCTGCGCCATATATAGTTTGGTGCTAATAAACGCAGTCTCATCCACGGTGGCGCCTGGCGCGACCCAACGCAGACCTCAACCTCATACCTGCTCCCAGCTCTGCGTATATTCTCATCAGCCTCATCAACGCCAAATCAACATCCCTCATTACCTAGCTCAATCAGCGGAATCGCCTCGATTTCGTACCGCCTCAGCGCGCACCCCGCACACCCACAGGATCTCCCAGCGACTCTCCCATCACGAAAACAGGTTGCGAAACATCCAGACCATTTACGTGATGTGCAGGCCGCGATGGAGTTCTTGCAGAGGGAGTTTGGGTTTGGGGAGAGGTATGTTCTTGTGGGACATAGTTGTGGGGCGACGTTGGCCTTTCAAGCGGTTATGGGCTCTTTATCTTCATCTCCGCCTTCTGGGATGAATGGAATGACAAATGGAGAAGGTGCGGGAAAAAATGTTGGTGAAGGGTTTGAATACGCGAAACCACTGGCGATTCTAGGCATGGCGGGGGTGTATGACCTCCGTCTGCTGCGCGACTCGCATACGGATATCTCTGCGTACCAGGAGTTTATAGCCGGGGCGTTTGGAGACAAAGAAGATGTTTGGGACGCGGTTTCGCCTGCTGTTGTTACAGGGCCCCAAGGGGTGGAAGGGTGGGAAGCTGGAAAGATTGTTGTCCTTGCGCATTCTAAGGACGATGAGCTTTGTGATTTGGCTCAGAGTGATCGGATGAGAGGGTCCTTGAAGAGGTGGGAGGGCGAAAGTAAGAGGGAAGTGCACTTTCTGTCTATTGAGGGGAAGCATGATGAGGCTTGGGAGAAGGGCGAGGAACTTGCCAGAGGCATTTTGTATACCATTGAACAGCTGCAGAAAGTGGGGCCATAGTCAGTATTTGCATGCATAACAGTGTGACATCGTATTTCGTTATGTCCATGTCATGAACAGGTATCATGAAACTAGTACACATTAGAAGAAAAGAAAACAGGCCGGCCATTTTCAGACAACTCCCCATGATCGTAGAATAAAACCCATACGCCTTATGCTGGTGCCAACGACGAAAGAAACGACATATGCATCGAGATAGCATCCCCCTAGAACTTCATTGAAATCAGTTGCCAACGTCCATACGACCCGAGGCAGCATCGCCTGCAACACGTTCCTTGGATTCGACCACTTCGTCCTCGTCATCTTCCAGCTCTTCCTCTTCCTCATCATCTTCCACATATTTCACTTCCACTCCAGCGTCACGAAGACGGTTTCTGGTCTCTTCGCGGTAACGGTCCTGCCAGCGGGCAAGAGCAGCACTAGCGTGAACGCGGAAACCGTAGATGCGAGGTTCATAGCGAGCGGTGCTCTTCTCGGGAAGGAGAGCGGGGTACACCTGGAACAGCATGCTGGTGAATGAAGTACCAAAGTAAGCGCCATCGACCGCTGCGTGTCTAGACGATTTCGGGTTGTAGACGTCCTCGCACTTGGAGCAATACAGGCGCACGGTGCTCATGTTGGCAATGTCGTGCTGACTGGTTGGGAGAAGGGGGTGTCCTTCGCACATAACGCGGGGACATTTTCCAAAGTCGCCTTTCTTGTATTTCTCGACCTAAACCGCCAATTAGCAAATCCCATAACACGGACAAAGGTCGTACCATTTTCGCAAGTCCGCGGGTGGTGACAATGTAACGAGCGTGAACGAGGCCGTACAAGTGACGCGCCGACTTCTCAATCTGTTCGCGAAGGTCGTCGTCCGCATCGAGGTCGAAAACGTCGGTCACGAGATCCAGCGCATATTGATAGTACGGAACCTCGGTGTTCAAGCCGGTAAGGTTGAAGCGGTCGGTGAGGTACTCCTCGTCGATTTCGCAAAAGTACTCGTTTCCACGGGACGAGATGAACTGCGAGCGCCAGTTAGGTTTCGGTCTTGGAAGTGTGATTTGGTAAGGGTAACGCTCGCGCAAGGAACGCATCTCCGGGCCAGGATCGGGGAAGGAATCGAAGCCTGACCCAGAGCCCTCTTGCTCAGTCTCCGAGAGGAGAGAGATCAAAGAAGGGCCAGGGTCTGACAGCGAGGACTCATCGACGAAGGGCCTGAAAATCGCCATTTCGCCTGAGAAATTGCTTGAAGCTGAAGATGAGGACAAGGCAAGTGTTGGATTTCAGAAAAGATTCCTCAAGGCTGCAATGCAACCATTGAAATCTTCTCATATCAACAACATTCACCCCGCCATAGCATCACCCTCGCAGCAATAGACTTGTGCCATCCTTCTCTCCAACCCCACAATCAAATATGCAAAGATCCAAAAACTTACCCAGTCCCTCCAGTAGGAGGTGTAGTCGCTATCAGTCTCGCTGTTGAAATCTTCCATCATCTTGACGAGCGGCTCGTCGTTGCGAGAGGAATCGATCGAGGTTGGGAGGGTATGTAGTGTTTGTCGCTTGCCTGCGACAGTTACTGAGAGAAGACCGGCCTAAGATGACCCAAGCGCAGAACGACCCCAGAACTGTACAGCAGGTGTCCTCTTCAAAGCATCCAGCAGCAAATTCACCAGGGCGAAAACACAAAGAGCCGTACAATGGATTGAGAGCTGGGTATCGAGATGAGTGCAGTGTGTGTCTGCACTCTTCTCTCTTTGGCTGTTATCAGAGATCCCTCTAGTTCTGGATTAGCGCGGGGTTGGCGGTGAGTTCTGCTGCTTCTACTTCACCGCTTGCCTACAGGGACACGGGCTCGTTTATTCATTCTTCTGCACATCTCCATTATTCAGCTATGTTTACTGGATAACTAACTATGCACATCATTTAGCTTCCAAGGGGAGGGTTAGCATTCTCCACAAGCTGCTCGAAATAAGCCTGCGATGCGTTAGTACATGACTGAGCCCAGAAGATAAGATGACCATACCTGGAACCAAGTACCGGCTTCAGGAGCTGGCTGGAGAGCAGCCTCGGCGCCGCAGTGAGCGTCATACCGGTCAGCAGACTGGTCCGAAGTGCCATCACTCTCACCACCAGGCTTGACCCAAACGAAAGCATCAACCAGCTCATCGCCGGTCTCGCTAGTTGGGCGAACGCCGAAACCAGTTCCCTTGGAGTTGCACCAGTCGCCCCATTCGACCTGGCCTGTGGGCTGCTTGCCGTTGCGTCCTGATCGGTTAGTAGGTGCGCCTGCTTGGAGTTGAATAGGCTACGTACCAGTGTCGACAATGAAATGGGCGTCCCATCCTGCGGAGGACAACTGAGGAGCAAGGTTGTTGATGTAGCTTTTCTCGTCGCAGATGTCGTTCTCGGTTGTGTACGAGGGGCATGTGTCGATGCTGAAGGCGTTGTAGTTGGCGACGTTGGTTGCAAGACCACGGAGCGCCCCCGGCGATCCAGCATCCTTATACACGCCTGAAAAGAGCTCGGCTGCTGGGCCGATATTCGCAGGCCATCCAAGCCAGCCGGCATGACCTAAACAATGTTAAGAATAACTCCAGTTGGAAGACTTTGTGACGTACCTGCATCGAGATACATCGACACATTAGGAAGATCCAACTGCGTGACAGCGTAGTTTGTGCACTCGAGGTACGCATCCTGGGCATTGGCACACTTTTCCACGTCCAAGTTGGTCACCAGGTTAGCCAAGCTGTCGGGTTCTGTCATATCTTAGCAGCAGTCTTGCTTCAATAGGCCTCGGGAGACAAACCAATGATAAGAATGATATTGGTGTCGGAGTACTCCTCGACGTGCTCTCGAATGGAGTCAATATACGCCTTGTACTTTTCGACACCGCCGTCATCGATAGAAAGCTCCCCGTTACTGGCCAAAGCCGCACAGTCACGGTCCGGGAGGTTATAGACGACAAATATACCGGCAATTGGGGGACTCGCGCCGCCGTCGTTCTGCTCTTTGATGTCTGCAAGGTATTCGCCCATGGTTGGAACCTTGTCTGTTGTGTCCCTTCACAAGCCATCATCAGCTTCACTGCTTATCCTCGTGGAGCGGTTCAGACTGAGGATACTTACATCCAGTGGAATGACGGAATCTCAGCAGCGTTAGACGCCTGCTCTGCTAAAGAGCCCGTCATAGACGGAACCGCCAGGTTGACTACTTCAGAGCTGTAGTACGGATTGGCATAGAGCTGGTATCCCTCGAATGGGTTGCCGGTTGCTGCCACTGTCGAGACAGGGGTGGAGCTTGTCGGGGTCCCTGAAGACGTGCCTGTGGCTTGAGGCAGAGCATGAACGCTCGCTGCTCCGAGGAGCGGAAGTACGGCCTTCAGTGTTTTCATGTTGAGCGAGTGCATGGTGAGTGCAATTGACTGGAGAATGAAAAGAGGGCTGAAGATCTGTCCAGATAGTTTTCCATTCAGTTCCTCGTCGAGAGATGTGCCTTTTATACATGGTTCTCCTCAGGCCAGGGACTATACGCTTCAAGGAAGCCTCCGCTCCGCTACCAAAAGCATCAAGGAGCCGAGCGGAGGAGTGCGATCTACAACGCCAGAGTCGTCTTCCAGTCGAGTTCATTGAACCCATCATGACGACAACCCCAGACGGCCGGTCTCTCCGTAGCAGAAAAGGGACAGGGCCAGATGATCTTCATAAGATCATGCAGGGCATGGACCCGCGTAGATGACGAGCGTTTCATCATCTTCCTTTTAGACATGACGATTGCGGGGTTCCATAGTACTTCGGAACTTCGACCTCTATTCTAGGATTGTTGAATGCTTTGACCATAACAGCCTTGGTTTGATTTGGGGCTGTCCGCTGCTTCAGAGAATGAACCGTCCCGGTAAGAAAATCAACGAACGAACTTGAGATGCGTATTAATTCCCTCTACCCCAACTTCTTGCGGTCCCTGACTAGAACACATGAAACATGGAGAGACGGAGTTCGTTCCGTGAAGAAGCCCTGTTCGGTATTTGCCCTGTTTCAGGTACAGAGCTGGGTAGGGCTACACCAGCAATTGCCTGATCGTTGTACTCAGCCTAATGCAGGTTCAAGCCGTCTAGTCCAAGTACGTAGCAAATGGAGTTTCCTCCGAGATCTGCATTCACGGCCGAGGGGTTTAGATCAATATCCCTGTCGGGAATAAATTAGCCAAGGCGACTGGTGCCTTGTTCTTAGTGCAGTGCCCGCGACGGTGCGGACTTGCTGGAGGGTCTCTCCGGTATTCAGAACTACGTACTTGGGTTATTAGACAGGTGGGAAAAAAAAAAAAAACTTTGCATTATCTACGTCGGCATAACATCTACATCTTGGATACTGGTTCTGAATAGATTCATGGATTCGGTATATACTATAGGAAAAAACATAAGGAATGACTGTCAAGCCGGATATCAAACGAATACAAAAGTAAAAACAAATTTAGCGCGCAGCAGCCTGATCACATTCAGCTATGAATCTGCGGATGCCCTCTGAGCCATCGGACTGCAGCGGACTCTGAGAAAATGCATAGCTGACTTCATCAGGAAAGAAGGCCCGGTCACCGAGCTCGCTCACGCCAATGCTGGAATACCCGGACGGAGACCTGGCCCAGGGATTGGAACCAAACATCGTCATATCGTCGAAGCTGAGTTCGTTCGGCGAATGCTTATCAAGTGATGTTTGCGTGCCGTCTTCCGGTGATAACATACCCTGCCAATCGACTTCTTCAGGCCTTTGCGATGATTTGACATCATTATAGACGAAGAAGTTATCTGTGTCGGAGGATGGCGCGATGCTTGGCGCGAAAGGGAAAAGAAGTGCAAGCTCTGCGCCTGTACGAGCGTCGAAGTCCGCGTCTTGTGAGATCTTTCCTCGTTGAACGCCTACTTCGTCGCAGAGGCGCTCAACTGTCTCGGCGTCGCAGCCCGGGAACCTGACTCTTATGGTTGATCTATCGTGAAGTAGAATCGGCAGATCGCCTAACGTGGCTAGCCGTTTGAGATCATTCAAGACAGCAGCTAGGTCCTTCAGAGCACGGGCAAAGTCGGCGGACAAGAAGTCTAGAAGACCGTCGGAGTTGAGGTTCTCCGTTTCAGCATCAGCCGGGGCAAACGCCTTCTGCAGGCCGAAAGCGGTGATGGTGGGAGAAAGCTTGAAGTCGATTGACGAGCCAGGGGCCGCGCGAGGGATAGCAGTCATCTTTCGCTCGGCCTCATCCTGAAGCACGGTCACGGCCTTGAACTTCTTGTTCCCTGTGACGGGATCAATGCCGTCGAATCGAGCCTTCTGGCCGGACAGAAAGAAGGCTCTCACTCCAACAGAGACATTGTTGATAACCTGAGCGGGTGCAGCAGGACCATGGGAGAAGTAACGAGCACCCCCAATGCGGCCTGCCCCGATAGTATAACCTCCCGCGGTACGACCAAGCGTGCCTCCTGTAAGGTTCGGACGGAGTGTCGAAGCAAAAGGAGCTCGGGTTGTGAGTCGGCTAACGTTGGCTGCTACGCGCGATGACCGATAGCCAGCCTGCTCACCCTGAACTGCTGTTCTCAAGTATGAAGCAAAGGAGCTCGCGCGGGTGGAGAAGTGGCGACTGCGGGCTTGACGGATGGCAGCGGCTCGATTGATGGGCTGTCGGGGAGTAATGCGCGCATACGCTGGCTGTAAACGAAGCGAAAACTGTTCAGCCGGTTCTGCGAATTTGGTTCTTACGGCTTTGGAAGCCTTCGCGTAGGCGAACCTGATGCTGTTAGCTGACAGACCAAGTATAGATAAGGCGGCTAATGACTCACCTAGCTGCTCTCCATAGTTTGGGAAGCAGCAGGTGCCCACTTGATGGAGGCATCCTGACTGATATCACAAATTTAGTGAGAAGATGAAGCTGAGATTCTCATTCTCGAGATGAACTCGATGATAAGAGGAAGAAGAAGGAAGGTTGCCTGATGACGGAGGCGATCAAGCCAGTGGCGACATGTGATCTGACGCCACGTGAGAACGATAGAAATCGCTCTTACTAATGTCGAATCATATTTGAAGACTCGAGAAATTTTAGAATGAAGAAAAAAAGAAAGAAAGAAATATCTGCCCATGGATACTTGAACTCAGCGTGCTGCTTGAACTGGACCATTGGACTTTTTTAATGTTGGTACCATCACCGAGGTATATACATCCGTTCGACTGAATCTAACTACGACATATTGGATATTCAAAATGTTAAAAGGCATCAAACATATCATTCATTTTCATATATTATTTAGGTAATTTATTTACTCGTCATCACCGAAGAAGACCTTGATGGGAAGCCAGTCGTCACCACAGACCTTGAAGCGGTCCTTCAGGTTGTCGAGCTGGTTGATCTCCTCGTCGGTCAAGCTCCAGCCATCAATCTCGTAGTTGGCGTCAATGCGGGACTTGCTGACAGACTTGGGGATGACACTCCAGCCCTTTTGGATACCCCAGACAAGGAGAACCTGCTGAGGGGTCTTGCCCTTCTTCTCAGCCAGCTTAAGAAGAGTGGGGTCCTTGTACAGAGGGGAGTTGGTGGATCCCAAGCAAGAGTATCCGGTGGAGTGGATACCCTTGGAGGAGTTGTAGGCAACGAGCTTGGGCGAGGGGTTGTTAGGGTGCAGCTCAATCTGGTTAACAGCAGGGACGATCTTGGTGCTGGGGTCGTTGAGGAGCTTCTCGAGGTTCTTGATGCCGAAGTTGGAGACACCAATGTTGCGGACCTTGCCGGTGGCAGGGAGCTTCTGCATATCTTGCCTATATGCAATTAGCCTTGTGGTCTGTCGTTTTGTGCGTAGAAACATACCATGTCTTGATGAAGTCCCAGTCGGGAAGGTGCTTCTTCAAGTCGTTGGGGTCGGTTGAGCTGGGCCAGTGAACGAGGTAGAGGTCAACGTAGTCGACACCGAGGTCCTTGAGGGAGCTGGCGATACCGTCGTTGACGCGGTGGTGCCAGGGGTTGTCGAGCTTGGTAGTGATCCAGATCTCTTCACGAGGAACTCCGGAGTCACGAATACCTTGTCCGACCTCAGCCTCGTTGCCGTAGGCAAGAGCACTAGTAATAGAAATTAGACGCCGTCTTATTGATTTGAAAGATGTCGCAAGGCAACTTACGTATCAATGTGACGGTAGCCCTTCAGCAAGGCGTTCTTGACAGCCTCGCGAACCTCATTGGGCTTGGATTGCCATGTTCCAAGACCAATGGCGGGGATCTTGTCACCAGTGTTGAGGGTGTAGACTTTCCTAGAGGAGGAAGACTTGTTAAAGTTGCGACGTAGTCAATGCGGGACACGCGATACCTACTTTGTGTTCTCGAGAGACATGATGCTTGTATGGATGTGTGAGTTTGTATGAGAAGAAAAGGAAAAGGTTGAGAAATCAGCAGGCGACGCGGAATTTAAAAGAATCAACTGAGATCGTCTCCAAGGACAACATGGCAAGGCAGGTCCATCCATGACCTCCGAGGGGCAATGATGCCATTGGAGGGGCTCGCAGACCTCATGGTGGGGGTCCCGAACCACCTCAATTTATCCATTTATCCCAGCCAATCATATATACCCGTCGTATTAACCGGCCATTCTTCACTTTGTTCCGGAGGCTGGTCCGTCTAATCTCATCTACTCCATGTGGAGTATTTCGTAGATAGGCATAGTCGGACTCCTGATGAGAAACAGCCTAAAGTACTCCGTACTCCGTAGTCGGCCCGGAGTCGATGGTGTCGGGGGAGAAGCGCTGTTATCGGGGGTGACTAAGCTCTTATCGGCCTCGGGCGCGTGCCGACTTCCACCGCCTTTTTTTTGCCTCCGCCCGCCAGCTTGACGTTCTTGTGGTGTGGTACGGAGTACTTCGTGAATTGACTATAACGAAAGAGATTATCTTTTTCTATAAACAGTACGCATTACCGAAGGCATACAGCCAGCCATTGATACTCTATTGTGTCTGGCAATTGAGTCATCGCTGTACGGTATCGCGCGGTCAAGCTCCAGAAAGCTCCAGAGCTTCAAACCCACAGCATCGCCAAAACTTCCGTCTACCAAAGCCGGAAAGAGATATTGAGCTTTCCTAGGCACATAATTAGGTCACAAAATGTCGTCAGGCTTTGTGTCCGCGGGGACAGATCATGAACCCGTCGAACGTGATGATGAATGGCGCCGCGTACAACAAGAACTTGAAGAGGAACGACGAAGAAAGGCAGACCTAGGAAAACAAGATGGTGGAAAAAGCCTATACGAAGTTCTACAAAATAACAAAAGTGAGTAACGGCGTATTGACTATGAGCGTCTACCCATATTCCAAGCCCTTGGTTGACAGACTATGATGATCCTCTTGTCGACAAATAGTGGCCAAGCAGGAAGAATTTGAAGAGAAGATCAAGTTGAAGAACCAATTCCGCGCCCTCGATGAAGATGAAGTCGATTTTTTGGACTCTATTATGGAGTCAACCCGAGCTCAGGAAGCGACTGTGAAAAGAGAGACTGCGGAGCAACTCGAGCTATTTCGGCGGCAGCGGGAAGAGGCTGAGAAAGCCCATCTTGAAGATACCACAGCTGATATCGCACCCACGGCAGAGGGAGAAGACTGGAAGATAGGCTCGCGCAAGAAACGACGCGAGAAAGGTGGCTCGCTTCTTGTCCCTGGCCGGAAACGAAAGTCCGTGGGCGAGGATACCGGAATCGCGAAAGATACAGAGACAAATAAAAAGACGAGGAAGCTACCTGAAGACAAGAGCGGGAAGGATGAGACTCCTTCAACCGAAGAGAAGCTCAAATCGTCGAAAACGGACGATGGGCCCAAAGATGCTAAAGAGGTCCCAGCTCAACCAGCGAAGCCAGCTGCAAAACCACTTGCGCCATCTCTCGGTCTGGCTGGATACAGCTCTGATTCGGAATAATAATCTCAATCTCATTTGCGGTATATACAGCGTCCAATATGTCCTTTTCACCAGTCTAGCCCAGGGTTAATGCTCACCGCAGCCCTATTACTAGGAGCGATATTCTTGTCTGAACGCAAAGTCTTTATTCAAAGGCCGTGCCTGGTCACTCCAGGGCAATCTCAGCCTAACTAGGCAGATGGACGATTGACTTCCATCATCTGAACTACCAAGTCACCCCGGGTGACAAATACAATGTCTAATCAGATGCCCGATGGGCTACAATATAAAGACTAGGATCCTATCATCCTACAATGACTGCATCCGATTTCTCGTTAAACTTTAGTATCATCAAACATCAACATTACAAGCGACCTCGCACACACTTTACTTTTTCTTCTCCTCGTGCGTTGCATAAACTTGCTGCTTCTCCTCCTGCTCATGCACTCTGCGCTCCAAGTCATGAGTGATGTAATTCTCTTTCTTCGTACCGGGGATAATCCACGGAGAGTTCGAAAAGAGAAAGTTCATCTCCTCGAGCGGCAACTTCTTGGTCTCGGGCAGCAGCAACCAGAAGAAGAGCGCGTTCGTGAAGTTGCAGATAATGAACACAAAGTAATATTTGTACCCGATATCCGTCATCGCAATGGGCGTCACCTGCCCGATCATCGTGTTAAAGGCATACGAGGTCATAGTTGCCAACGAAACACCCTTTGAGCGAGTCCGGGTGTCGAAGACCTCCGCAGGGATGATCCAGGACAGTGGACCGCATGTGCACGAGAAGGAGAAGTTGTATAGCCAGGTCATGATGATGAAGCCCCAGTGAGCACCTGTGTTGTTGACTTCGGGCGGGAATCTGGCTAGCAGGATAGAGGCGATGATGAAAGTTAAGCAATTGCCTAGGTTCCCGCCGATCAGACTCCAGCGACGTCCGAAGCGGTCGATGAGCAGCATGCACAGAAATTGTGCGACTAGGGCAATGATCGAGTTGATGGCTTGGTAGCGCAGGGTTTCGTCGCCAGAGATTCCAATCTGGCCATAGATGTCGACGGAGTAGTACCTGCATTACCAATTACTACTTGTTCTTTGTGCAGAGAAGATGTTCAGATGCTTACTGGATTGCCGAGACACCGGTCATTTGCACAGATGCCTGGAGTGCACAGCAGAGGAACAGACGTCGGAAGGATGAGCGAGACTTGAACAGCTCCAGGTAGGACTTGGCCTCCTCTTCGTGCTCGCGAACGATACTTTCCTGAATCTGGTTGTATTCGGCACGGACCCAGGCGTCGTTTTCGTCGCCGTAGGCGTGGAGTCTCGCAAGCGTCTCCAGGCCCTTTTCCTGCTGACCGTGATCGATGAGCCAACGGGGAGACTGCAAAAGCCATACATTAGCATTGGTAAACACAAATAATGGATTTTCGATCTCACCTCAGGGAAGAGCATAATGAGAAGCCCGAGGAAGACCGCCGGAGCAATCTGCAAACCAAGCGCGAGCTGCCACTGGGCATTGTTCGTGTCTGAAAACCCGATGTATGTTCCGTACGAAATCCAAGCAGCGCAGAGACTGCCGACACCCAGCATGAATTGCTGGAGCGCAGTGACACGACCTCGGATATCCGGATGGCAAATTTCTGCTTGGTACATTGGCACGATCATGGTGAGGAAGCCAACCCTATGTCCGGGTCAGCGCTGCCGTCAACAAACTTGAGAGCCACTTACCCAACGCCCGCGAAGAACCGGCCACTGTACAGGTATTTGATGTTTTGAGCACCGGTTTGGAGGCCTCCACCGAGGCAGAAGACGATGCAACCGATGGTGATGGTCCAGCGTCTGCCGAGATAATCACCGGTGGGACCAGCGAATGCTGCGCCGACGAAGGCACCTGCTGTGAACATCGAGACGACCAATCCACTATGAAGGAAGTCAGTTTATCGTATTAAACACCTCTAAAATGGTCAATCCTTACGTTTGCGTGTCATCTGGATTATTGAAGGTCGCCTTAAACGACCCACTAGCGATAACTTCTGCAATGACACCCAGATCATCTGCGAGCTTGGTCAGTCTCCAAATCTATACAACCGGCTAAGGAGACGCACATCCGTAAAGGAAAGACCCGAGGGAGGCGAAAACGCCTACGAGGAACTGTGAGATTCATTAGTATGCTTTGGCGGAATCCTGAAGTATGGAGACTTACCTGATACCACGCAGGAGAGAGACGCATGGTAAACAACAGCTCAGAATATGTTCAACTATCTGATGCGCGTCCAATACCTTGAAGCTCGACAGATTCGAGTACAAGAATCCGGAGAAAGTGTGGAGACAAAGATAGAAGGGCAAGGAGCAAGACCCGCCTTTTTAAAGAATCCGGGGTCAAATGCACGATTGCCACGGTCGTGGCCACGCGAGCAAAGCTCCGGCTTCAATTCAAGAAATGTGGTATGCCGCGGTGACTGTTGAGGCGACTCCCGCCGGACTAATCCCATAAGGACTTTCATACGATAGTCGGGAGCTGGCGATGGCATACCCCGTCGGGCCCTATTCAACGGCACTACCATACCATGTGAAGCCGCACTAAGGACCACAAACTACATAACGAATAATAAGCTGGACCCCGATTCTAAAGCAGGAATGAAGTGTCAGGCGATTGTGCGGAGAACCGAACGGCGCATGCTCTAAGACTACTTAACGCGGTCTTGGTATGCATAGGACCGGCTCTAGAAGCGTTCGCTGCTGATTGACGGAATATCTTTGTGCTCCAACACCAAATAAACGCCCCCAATCCTTGCCAGCCACCCTTGGATCCGCAGGAGCTGTTACAGTCTATTTCTTGTCAAAGCTGGAGTAACCCCACCGGGCAATTTCCATTTACATGCAGGTCCCCTCCATAAGCCCGCCTGGCATTTAATATTAGCTGCTCAGTCGCCTCGCCTAGGTCTTGAATACAATACTCAGAAAGAGGACTTCTAGTATTGAGTACTTATTTTCCTACCAATCAGTACTTGACCTCGGGCTGCTTTGACTTTTCCCACTTCTCGATCTAGTTGGTTTTGTTGTCCCTGTTCTCGCCGCTATGACTACCTTCACCAAGCTCAGCGAGCAGGACGCTCCGGGAATTTCCATCCACCCAGACCGTCGTATCTCGAAGATTAACCCTAACATCTATGCCGGATTCGCCGAGTAAGCTTTGGCCCCATGATCTTAGCTTGAGCTAAATTATCCAATGCACTAAGCTGACTCAATTCAGGCACATGGGTCGATGCATTTATGGAGGTATCTATGATCCTGGTAACCCATTGTCAGACGACAACGGCTTTCGGAAGGATGTGCTTGAAGCCCTGAAGGATCTCAAGATCCCTGTTATCCGCTATCCTGGTGGTAACTTTACCGCGACGTACCACTGGACTGATGGTGTTGGTCCCAGAGATCAGCGGCCTTCATGGTAAGCAATCGATCTCTATAGATTGCTCATAGCTTTATTGACAATTGAAGGCCAGAGCTTGCTTGGCTGGGCACAGAAACGAACCAGTTTGGGACTGATGAGTTTTTGAAGTGGTGTGAGGTCCTTGGGACTGAGCCGTACCTTTGCCTGAACATGGGCACTGGTACTCTTGATGAAGGTATTTCTCGAATCTTCCCTTTTCATTGATGCAAAGCTAATGTTTCAGCGCTTGGTTGGGTCGATTATTGTAACGGAACCCGAGACACCTACTATGCGAATCTCCGTCGCAAGAATGGACGAGAGGAACCGTACAATGTATGCAGCCCTAACTCTGAAACTGACTTGTTATTAACATCTTCAGGTAAAATATTGGGCTCTCGGGAACGAGGTCTGGGGCCCGTGGCAAGTCGAACAATCTACCAAAGAGCAATACGCCCACAAAGCATACCAATGGGCCAAGGGTACGCTCTCTCTCTCTGAGAACCTGTTCCATCGCTGACATCTAATAGCCCTAAAACTCCTCGATCCATCCATCGAGTTGATCCTATGCGGAAAAGAAGGCCCAACATCTTGGGACTACTACACCCTCAAAGAAACCATGCTCCCAGTTCATTCCCCCCTCTCTACCAGCGCCGTCCCCCTCATCGACATGCACAGCATTCACCTCTACACTGCACACTCGTCACACCTCCCTAACGTCACAGCCCCCCTGGCCGCTGAACGCGCCATCGAAATCACCTCTTCACTAATCGACCTAGCCCGTGTCGAAAACGGCGTTCCACCAAGCCAGCTCCGACCTACCATTTGCTTCGACGAGTGGAACGTCTGGGACCCCATCCGCGCAGAAGGCAGCAAGGGCGCCGAAGAGTCGTACACCCTCTCCGACGCACTCGCCGTCGGCGTCTGGTTGAATGTTTTTGTGAGAAAGAGTAAAGACGTCGGCATGGCTTGCATTGCGCAGAGCGTTAATGTCATTTCCCCGCTTATGACTACCAAAGAGGGCATTGTTAAGCAGACCACCTGGTGGCCCCTTTACCTGTTCTCAAACTATATGCGCGGCTGGACTATTAGCGCGCACGTTTCTGTTTCTGCGTGGGAGGGTGAGACACATCCAGCTTGGGTTAGGGGCGTGAAGGAGACGCCTTGGTTGGATGTTAGTGCGACGCTTGGTGAGGATGGGTTTGTGAATGTTGTTGTGGTTAACATTCATGAGGAGAGGGGCATTCAGGCCAAGATTGATGGGCCGAAGGGAGATGTGACGGTATTTACTGTTACGGGAGAGTCTCCCGCTGTGTCGAATATGAAGGGCAAGGAAGAGGTTGGACTCGTTGAGAGTAAGTGGACTGCACAGGGAGAGTATGTCTTCCCGAAGCATTCTCTTACGCTTTTGAGGTGGAAGGCTTAGCTTGTCCATATACTTTAATGGTTCATGGTTATTTTACGACTATAGAAGAAGACTGGTTCCAAATGAAGGCATTGCATTCCGTATCATAGCACATAATATCGTTCTAGTATCGTAAATCGATCATCGTAGACATCAGCACCATTGAGGCTTCGAATCTATCTAACCATAGGTGACATTTTTTACATTGTCATTCTCGTCGACATGAACGTTGAGCCGGTTTGGGTTATGGTCCATCGTCGTAAAGTCGCCTGGCTTCACCACTCGGTGAGACTCGGGAAGGTCTTTCTTTGCAAAGGACTATAACTTCGTAAGTACCAAGCCAGCATAGACACAACCAGAAACAAAAAAGCTCAAAGGCGGAGGGTGAGAGACATACAACTTCATTCGTCGAGTCACCAATCTTCTTGCCAGCAAGCTTGTTCAGCCATTCCTCCTTGAGGTTACCACCGCTGTTGTTGGTGATTCCAGGGACGACAAGCGGCATTTTGGATGGAGTTTTGCTATGTATAGATTTTTGATATGAGATAGACAGATGAATTGGTCTCAATATTCTGATAAAATGAGATTTTGGATTCATCAAGTGGTCTGAGTCCGGGAAGGCCGCCATATTAATGTTGACTGTAGAGGATGAGTCAGCATGACGTCTGTCAGCCTGAGGAGATCGATATCACCCTGTTGTTTGATTGGCTGGGGGGATCTGAGATCTGAGGCTAGTCCTGGTTGGGAAGCATATCAGCATCGACGTCATAGATATAGTTGGAGGAGTATGGATGCTGGAGACACCAGTTGAGACATAATATCAGATGTCATTATATTATCTCACAAGCACATTGTCAGGGTGGTGTTAACAGTCGCAAAATGACGGGCAATTCAAACGGAGATAGCCTTAATCCGAAGCTGGTGCAGATTGATTTGGAAAGTGCGAGGAGTGCTCTTTCCTTTTCAAGCGCACCACATTCACAATGTAGGCAGGCTTCTGCCAAATCAAGTCTTCACCAACAATGCTCCCAATCTAGGCGTCCCTAGAACCGAATGTGTTTACTATTCTTTTAGTCCCTACAGTACTCGTACTTAGCTGGGACATATCACTCATTCGATGCCATTGTAAGTACCTCAGCCTCATGGTTGCATTTTCTGACGACCCCAGTTCTTCGTTTAGCACTTCTATCATTTATCATGAGAAAACGTCGCAAATAGGGAAACGAGCAGAAATCACCGCAGGCCCCAGTCCTTCTGAACAAGATCGTCATGATTCCTACTTCCGCGATGACTTGAGATTTGGGCATGTGCTCTACAGACTCCCTCGTGGATTCATGAAACGTAACCCAATACCGACTGAGCCTGAGAATGAGACCTCTATACATGAGAGTATGATGCCTGAACCTGAAATTACGACTCCTGTCTTAAAGAAACCATCGAATGATACTCGATCTACACCGCCAGCCAACGCAACGGTAACACCCGTGGTCAATGAATGGAAGCATGAGAAAGCGTCAATTGCCGCTTCGAGCATTTTTAGTGTCGTTGCCCTTGCAGCGCTCATTTTCTTAGGCGTGACGCTAGTCAAAAAGTTTCGCAGGCGGCAGAGGCGGAAGAGAGAGGGCGACGATGGTTCACTGGAGGAGAAGAGGCGAAAAAGAGTGAACATGATGTTCAGTAATTGCGCTCGGTCGTATATGGTTGAAGAACAGAAGGACGGGAAAGTCGTCCGAGTCGTCTGCACTGGTCAGAACAAACCGCGAGCCTCCCTTCATCGTGCTTCCATCATCGACGGGTCTATCGACAAGATCAAGTCTGCGTTCAGCATAAAAGCAGAAGCAAACCAACATATGGAGGAGCTCGATGATTCTACTTCTACTACAGGTCGCCGCGGTTCCATTCCCAAACAGCCTGTTGTGGTTTCACCTCCGTTGTGGCCGTTTCTCTCACGAACTGCCGTTCCTGCTTCCAGAAGGGGATCAATGACACCAAGTGAAATCAATGGGCTACCAATTGAGATGCCCTATACACCGGCTCGCTCTTCGACGTTGGTATCTCCGGAACTGGTCGCGGATACAGAAGCCGATATCACACCGTGCCAAAGCTACAGGAGGTCGCTACTTCGGCTGCCGTCCATCAGACAGAGCATGTCTCCTCTCGTTAATTTCTGATCATACCTTTAAATTACCATCTACCCTCCAAAAATGATCCCCTTCATTATAGAGCGATATTGTTGGGATTTGCTCGCTCCGATATATGGGAAGGAGTCTGCCCCAGATGAAACACCCTGAGCCTTTTTGTTTGGCTATTAAAGCAACGGTTGGGTCCATTTTCAGCGCTCTTGTCTTTTGACTAGATTAGCTTACAGAGCTTATGCTCCGCATCTTTAGTTAGACAGTTTTGGCGGGAGAAGGAATTTTATATAATGAAGTGATAACAGGACCTTGTCAGATTGCAGATGCAGCTCACTGCAATGCATGTAGTCCTGCTGAGACGCCGTAAAGCACAGAAGTGTTACCATTCCAGGAAGCATCCCACCGTTTCATTATCATTATCGTAAGCATAGACTAGCGGAACAATGAGCGAACACGAATATGTCTACAATGGTCAACATCTATCTAAAATAACGCCAAATAAAACAATCATACCCATTCCCACTAGGCACCGTTAACCTCCCTAACACTCTTTAAACACCTCTCAAGCCTCTTTCTTTTCTCTCTCTCCCTTACAAGCGTCGTCCTCACAAAAGCCCTAATCGCCTCCCGTCCAATCCGCTCCCTCCAAGCCGTCCACCCCGCCAACTCCCCAACAACAACATCCTTATTCCATGAAATCTCCCTGCTAAGCCGCGCAATCTGGCCCTCCGTATCAGCTATCTTGTTCTGTAGATCTCGCGCAGAGCGGAGGCGCGATTCTTCGAGGCCTGGGAAGCTTAGATTGAACTTGCGGGGCAGGGACGAGGTGTTTAGGCTACTGCGTGAGCGGGACAGGTTTCTGCGCATCGAAGCAAGACTTGAGAGAAGATTTAAGGGCCGGGAAAGCGAGATAAGGATTGCGGAGGTTGTTGTGTCTGCTGAGGAGAGGATCGAGAGGAATTGCAGCAGGGGGGAAGAGTCGGATGTTGAGGATGAGGTTGAAAGGGCTGCTGCGTAGCGGTGTAGGGCGTCGATGTGGGTTACTGGAAGGGCATTGGTGGGCTGCTTGAGTGTTGACATAGCAGCAGACGCGAGGGCCACGGATTCGGCGATGTCAGCGGTGGCGTTTTGGAGAGCATAGCCCCTGCGAAGCAGGTTTCGAGTATTGGCATGTGTCGACCGAACCATTTCTTGGGCGTGCGTGATGAACGTCTCTGCTTCGCGGATTCCTTCTTGGGAGATGGGGTCATGGTCTTCAATGATGGATTCGGCAAAAGCTTGTGCTTTGCGGTGCGATCTGTCGACCATCATTTGAGGTTGGAGTTCTGGGACGAGGATGAATTCCCAGAGGAGCTCGTGTGTGGAGAAAGTAGGGTGGGAGAGAAGAATGTTGAGAAATCGGTCTAGTCGTTCCTGCATGTTATGCAGGACAGCGCGAGAGGGCTTGGAGTGGATTTGGAATGGATTGCGGAAGTCAGACAGGGAAGGCATGTATGAAGCTGGGTGTTCGAGTGACAGGCATTCCGCCAATGTCTCAAAGTCAGCGAATGTTCGGCGGCAGGTCGTGACGGTGTACATCTTTGCGTGCGCTGGTACATCTTGATCGTCTGTCGTGGGTGTCGGTGTCGGTGCGCCGGACTTGAGAACAAATCGCACAGTTGCATCCTCCACGAAAAAGGAGCGAACGACTGTCGTGACACGCCCGGATGATTCATCATGAGACGATGGCGGGTTGGAAAGAAGGATCAAGTCATCAATTCGGTTGCGTACTTCGTCATCCTTGGCCAGCTCAATCGCCGTCAAGCCTCGCGCTTCTTTGATGTAGAAATCAACCCTAGGGTCAGAAAAGAGGATCCGTACTTGGTCAACACGCCCATATTTACTCGCCATCATTAAAGGCGTGAACTTCTTGTCATTCATGGCATTCGGGTCACAGTCGCTTTCTCTCAAGATTCGAATGGTTATTTCAGGGTCGCTGACAATATGCAACAAAGTGTTGCCCTTGGTGTCGACATGGTCGTCGAGATGCAATGGCTGACCGTCCCCCTGAGACTCCTGAGCTGCTGTGAGAGCTTCATTTACCATTGCCTTGTATTCAGAATGATCATAAGATCTACACAGAGCAAAGAGTGGCGTTTGACCATGTTTATCTCGTTGACGCCATGGAAGTAGCAATTTAAGCCTCCGCATTATCAGGGGCGCACTGAAGAGATAATGGGCAACTGTTCGCCCTCGTTCATCTGGTTTTTGTAGGTACTCAGCAATGGCATCCTTGCTTGTCGCGTTCGCGAGATAGTCGAGTAAAATATCCACGATTTCAGTTTGCGCAAGCTGTACGGCAGCATTGAGGAGAGTGGTCCCATCCGTGTTCGTATCCTCTAGCACGTCAACCACTGAGTAGTACTCGTCCAAACTGAGAAGATATTTCAAGGCTTCGGGACGTCGCCCCTCAACCGCCATCATCAATATGGAATCGCCGTGTGGGTCTTGTGTCTTGACCAACGTCTCAATCGAGCTATCCCCTTCGATAGCAGAGCCAACGGAATTCAAAGTAGTAGTCCGTGAAAGAAATGAGATGTTCGACGACTCGGAGAGGCTACGAACATCCATAGAAACACGCTTGATAGGAGGTTTTGTGTCGTGAGACGCAGAATCCTCCCACGTTTGAAATGGAAACACGTGGGACAGGGGAGGCGCCGGTTCGTCAAAGTTCTCTTTCTCCTCGTCGGTATCGTTGTCGTCTTCAAAAAGCAGAGATTTCCTTGGAGCCTGTCCGTTAGGGCGCGCTTCGATAGGTGGTTGGCTCTGGGAACCGGAGGTATCGCAATTGTCATATAATGATTCGTGGTCACCATCTGGTTCTAAAATCGCTTTCATGTCGGCCACACGTCCAGCTTTGGTAGCATTCCACAGGCGCTTATTCCGTATGCTAGCCCTTCGAATACCAGCAGGGTCGGTCATTAGATACGTCAGAACCGCTTCAAATGTGCTCAAGGCATAACCCATCTCCCCACTGTCAACGTCATCAACGTAGATAAAGTGCTGCATGTACAGCAATCGAGCTTGTAAGTTCTTCACTTGGGATCGGATTACCACAATAAGCAGTAATGATACCAGGATATCGGCATTTATTGTGACGGGGGCTGATTGTTTTTCATCGCTTTTGTTGTATTCGCCTGGATAGGATAGGACTTTCACTGTCTCCAGAAGCGTGTTGAGCATATCATGGGGGCATCTTGCGTTCTGAATCCTGCGAAACGCGTCCACAGCCCTTCCTAGTCGCAACAGAAGCTCGCGTTTACCTTCTCGGCCGTCCTCGACGGTTAGCCCGACCTGCGACACATCGACGTACTCCATGTGACGAATTCTGGAATCTAACTCTGCATCTTCCGGTTGCCGGAAGCTGCAAAGGCGAGGAAACAGTAAAGTCTCGTGGACTTGTTCGGCGACATAACGTTCAATATAGCGCTCGACTATTGGTCCCGTAAGATCAGTTGTCGCACCGAGGAGGGACAATTGTTGTTGATCAACAAGACGAAATAGGTCAATTGCGGCAGTCACAGCTGTTTCCAGGCTACGGCGCATTAAATCCTCGTCATCTTCAAAGTATTCTTCAGAATTGAACGGAAGACCTCTGCTGCGCCGTGAAGATGAGCTCCGTATAGAATGAATAGAACTAACGTCGTCGGCAAGTGATCCCTCGCGACTTCGCGCATATTCACCATCACCTAGCATCGGCGATCGAGACGGCGGAGGAGGTAACGGCTTCCCAAGCTCCTTTCCAAATTCCCTGAACAGTCTCTCTAGCCCCGGTTGCATCTGTCTCGCAATCATGGGGAAATGAGCCAGCAATTCCCCAAATGTCCTGATTTCCTTTTTCGGAGGCGACGATACATTGGCACCAGCTGATTCACCAGGCTTCGCTCCGGCTTGGACAGCGCCATTTTTGACGGGCGTTCCAGGAACTATCGCCGGGACGATCTTTGCGGGCTCAAAAGAGCCGATCAGCGGCTTCGAAATGAAGTAAACGAGCCATGGCTGGGTTTCGCTGGTAGGAGCGTAGTATAAAGCATCAGACAGTAGCTGTGCCTGGCTTAATGTCTTGAAGCCTGGGTCTCGTTAAGCACATTGACACTCAAAACATCATCAAAGGTGCTCTCACCCTTGTTACTGTAGACCGAGTTGTCCCTGATAATCACAGTTCTTCCATTGGCAGTAGTAACCTGCTTCGCCTTGCCTCTACCATCGCGAACGTTCGGGTCATCCTTTCCTCCCACGCCATGGGATACTGGTATTCGCAAGGTATGGCTTCCCAGGAACTCTTCTGAAACGACGAGGTCGGAATAGAATAAGGATGATTCGCGATCGCGCGACCCAATTAACGATTCACTAACGGGGACCAGAAGGACCTGTAAAGCTTATCAGTAAGTCAAGTCTCCGGTGGACCTTGCAGTAGCTCAGAGGGGTTGCCGTACATGATTCTCAATTGGCACACACTGCCCCGGCACAGTGCTGCGAAAGAAGGCCCGGAGGAAAGGGTTGAGAGGGTGCATCCAAGCGGTCCCAAAGACGGCCCGATGATCAGGTTCTAGCGCTCATCAAGCCGCTTCAGTCAAGCTGAGAAAAAGGAACGTTTGCCGTTCAATCGACGTGGAGAGAGCACAGGCGCATCCGCCCGCGGAAGCGGCGCGAGCAGCAGGACAGGGGAACGCGACGAACGGTCGAAGATTGGATGACGCCTCTTGTAGTCTAGATAAGATAAACAAAAGGCTAGTTGTTAAAGCAAACAAAGCACACAAGAAGACTGAAGCCCAGAGAAGGCATTCAGTCAACAGCTTTCGTTCACTCGGGGGACCTGGAAGCTGTTCGCGCTATACCCGATCTGGAGATCCAGATTCTAGGTACGGACGGGGTATAGATGTGAGATATTTCCGAAGTTTATAGGTAACATTTGGCTTTTGACTAACTTCAAACAAGGAAATGCGATGTAATATACATGATCAGACTAAATTACAAAGAAATTTCTGCCGTTACCGAGAGAGGTTCGCGCTCAGCTCCGGAAATGAGATTTTGCTGGATACCTCCTGATCGCATCGTGAAGACCTACTCTCTTTCAAATAACAGTATAAACCCAAAGATAGAACAGAAAGAGCAAATTCAGAGTCTGCGCGTCCTGGGGCTTCTTGTTCCACCGAACTTTAACCTGGTCGAGTCTGATACTTTTGTCACCAATCCCCGAATGTTTTTCCCTTCATTTCCTAGCAAAGCTTTGACGAATGCTTGTCGTCCTTGGTGGAAGCCGCGGAAAACGATCTCAATAGCTTTGATATCCAACAAAAGACCTCTCTCCTGAATCTGGCTGAAAACGTGCGCTGACAATTGGAAGCCGGGGTCATAACCTCCTCGGCGAGCTTTGCGGAAGCCCAGAACTCCGGTACCCATAGACATCAGCGGGCTCCCATTCGGGCGTGTAAGAGTTATTAACGTGTTGCGTCGGTGAGACATGACGTGAAGGTGGTGCGCAGGAACATTTCCGCCATAGGGATTACGGACAACCTCTTCTTCAATCTGCCCTACCATCCTGGAATAGTCCGCGCTCACAGAGCCTCGGGTTCCTTTCGTGATTGCTGATACTGGCGAGGCATCCTCAGCGAGTGCGTCTGATTTTGTACCCAGAATTTCTTCTTCCAGGCCCGTGAGTCGGTCCTTCGGCGGAGATTGGAAGGTCTTGGGAGTGGAAGAGAACGGTCTCGTCTGACCGAAAAAGGATGCTCTAGGCTGACATTGGCGACCAAACGACGGAAGAGCTCGCGCCAATGCGCGCGCAAATGTATTGTTGTTCATGGCTCAGCTGTCCCGTCCGGGGATGGAGCTCGAAGGTCGGAAGAAGGAAAATGGCACGGCGACGGGAGCGGTTTGCCTTCGGCTTTCAAGAATCGACCGGGCTCTGAAAGATCTTATGAATACCACGATCCAGACCGCGTAAACAGACAGACAATCTTGATGACCTGACCTGAACGTAGCGGCAATGGTTCGGGAAAGGTGAAGGCGGCGGAACAAGGCCGAATTTTCGAAAGTCTTGGCATTTGCTACAGCTCGAACTTTTTCCCTCCAGCGCAGCCATTGCCGACATCGCTTTCTCTTGCCTCACCGTGTCACTCTCGTCTTCCACGCTTTCTCTCGCGACTGGGGTATTTACCATATCTCCTTGGTATCTTTTGTCATTTGTTCCTATATTAGCCCCTGTCAACAGAGCATGATCGCGGCTACCAGGATGTCGGCCACCGTTCGGGTGGCCGCTCTGCGATCTCAGGCATCGGTTTTGAGGACAGGAAACACCGTCGCTTTACAACAGTCCTTAATCCAATCACCCCTCTTCGCTACATCACGCTCAATAGAGAGTGCCAACGCCCCCGTTTCACACCTCCTTTCCCCCTACGCTTCTCTCCACCTAGCTAGATCGTTCCACGCCGGCACGCCTCGGTTGCAACAAAAACAGGAACAGCAAAATGAAAAGAAGTCTGAAGAGACCAAGGAGGAGGCTAAAGAAGAAAAGCAGGAAGAATCCAAGGACGGGGATAAATCAGAGCAAAAGAAGGAGGATGCGCCTCCCCCTCCTCACGGAGACAAGTCCCCGTGGCAAGTCTTCCGCGACACTCTGCAGTCAGAGTTCAAGGCGTCTAAGGAATGGAATGAGTCTACTAAAGCTCTTGCATCTTCAGCACATCAGTTTACTGAAAATGAGAACGTCAAGCGTGCCCGTGCTGCATATGAAGCTGCCCAAGGCGCAGCTTCTTCACGAACCACGAGCGCGTTGAAGGGAACCGGTCGTGCTATTGGGAAAAGTGCATCGTGGACATGGAACACTCCCGTCGTGAAGGGCCTCCGGAAGGGTGTCAACGCAACCACAACTGGTTTGGAAAAGGCGACGCGACCGGTGCGAGAGACCGAGGCTTATAAGTCAGCTGTTGGAGGCGTGAAGCAGGCCATCGATGATGGCAGCAGCTCCCGTTATGGTGGTTGGACTGAAAAGGAAGAACGTCGGCGGCAGAGACAACTTCGCGAGGAAGCAGAGCTCAAGTCTGGACGTCGGAGGGCAGAGCCCATGGTTGAGGATCCCAAGTATGCTTTCCCTTCCGTTTCCATATATGCTTCTTTGTTCTAACATATTCGCCTCTCTTCAACAGCGCTGGAACCAATGTCACCCTTCACAAAGACTCTGCTTGGAAAGAATCATGGCGCGAGTTCAAGGAGTCCAACCCCATGGCTCAAAAATTCTTCTCTCTCAAGGAAACATACAATGAGTCGGAGAACCCCCTCATCAGCACGGCTCGCAGTATTTCGGACCGGGTCGCTGGTTTCTTCGCCGAGAACGAAACTGCTCAGGTGATTAAGAAGTTCCGGGAAATGGATCCCAACTTCCAGATGGAATCTTTCCTGCGGGAGATGCGTGAATACACTCTTCCCGAGGTTCTCGATGCCTACGTCAAGGGAGACGTTGAGACACTCAAGCTCTGGCTCTCAGATGCTCAATTCCACGTCTATGCGGCTCTCGCCCAGCAAATCAACACAGCCGGACTCAAGTCGGACGGGCGTATCCTTGATATTCGTCACGTTGATGTTGCCAGAGCCCGCTTGTTAGATCCCGGTGATATCCCCGTGTTCCTGGTTACATGCCGTACGCAGGAAGTTCACGTCTACAAGAACGCCAAAACGGGCGAGCTTGCTGCAGGCATGGAGGACAAGGTTCAACTGGTCGACTACTTCATTGGCCTCACAAGAATTCCCGAGGACGTCAGCAATCCCGAAACCAAGGGATGGAGGCTGGTCGAGCTTTCCAAGGTTGCCCGGGATTACGGTGTCTAGACGAATCGAATCCTTACTCACTTTGGACACTCAGCACAAGCCACGAAAACCACTCGACTTCGCGGCGATCTATGATGATGTCTTATTACACTTTTTTACGGACCGTTTACTCCCCTTCTCAACTTGTCTGATATATCCGACTGTACAATATTAACTATTTCGAATAGAGGCCGGTTGGACTGGCGCTTCATACTATGATTTTTAGTAACCATGTCATGGATTTATCGTGTATTTGTATCCGTCCTATGGGTCTCATCCAATCACCCAAAGGCAAAGCTATGCTACTGATTTTCCTGTTTGGGTTCTAATGGCGCTTGGTGCTCTTTTTGGCTGACTATCATCACCCTTCCTCCACTCCTCAAAGCATCCTTATTGCATCAGGGCTTTGGTCCAGCGTGTTGTTTGTTGAGAACATGTTATACTACAACTAGCAAATATATATTTCTAGTATATTACAGGTCTGAAAGCCTTTGTTGTGTAGATTCATAAGTCCGTAGTCAAGTCAAGTCTATGTCCTTATCAGAGTTGAATAAATATGTTCCAAGGCAAGTTCAAAGAGAAAGGTAGGAGTTCAAACATCAGCATGATCGTTAAAGAATGTATCAACGTGATAAACTACTGGTTTCCACCACGCCCGGCACCGCCGCCACCCATGAAATTCCGGGCCCTGATTAAAAGTTAGTGTCTCATTTTTAGTAGGATAGAACTGTTCAATTGGTTGCACTCACATAGCAGCGATGCTTGGGTCACTCATCAGGCTTGCCATGTCCGGCATGCCGCCGCCCTGGCCGAAGTTCTCAGCCATCTGCCGCAGTTGCGGGTTGCTCATGAGGTTGTTGAGCATGTCGGGGTTGCTCATAAGGTTCTGGGCCATGCTAGCGAACATGGGGTTGTTCATCATAGATCCAAGATCGGGCATACCGCCAGCGCCGCCACCACCACCACCGGCGCCGCCGCCGCCGAGCATGCTGGCAAGAGAAGAAAGATCGGGCATACCACCAGCACCGCCGCGGGACGCACCCGGAGCATCATCGACGGAATCCGCCGGGGGCTCAGGACCGCGGCTAGCCTCTTCAATCTTCCTCTTGGAGGTCTCGAGTCCTCGCTTCATTGCTTCACTTCCACCGTTGCCCTCAGCCTCGATACCCTTCTCATAGGCTTCCTTGGCTCCGTGGTAGTCGGCCAGATCAAATCGAGCAAGGCCAAGTCGGCTCCAGGCCTTGGAGTACTTGGGGTCAACGGTAGTGGCGAGCTCGGCATCCTCAGCAGCCTTCTTGGGCTCTCCAGCAGCAGAGTATGCAGCAGCACGGTTGGAGAGGTAGATGGGGTTGGCTGGGGCGATGGCGAGAGCTTTCGTGTACAGGTCAATAGCAATGCTGTGCTCCTTACGGGCCATGGCGGCATTTCCCTCCGACTTTAGCTTGTCGGACTCGGGGGTGGGAGCACCAGCCTGCGGCTTCTTCTCGGCCTGGGGCTCGGTGCTTGATGAGCCGCCAGCGGGGGACTTGTTCCGGAGCTTCTCGTAGACACTGTAGATGCTCGTAAGGGACTGGCCGCCCAAGGCTTCCTTCATGGCGGCCTCGTTTGATGGGTCAACTTTGAATACATCAGCGATGCATGACGAGGCGACCTCGATGGACTCGACGTCGTCTGCAGTGACCGTGCCGTCCTTCGCACTGGTGTTGAGGAAATCGATGATAGCGAGCGCTAGGCGCTTCTTGGATTCGGTGGGAGCCTAAGAGTGGCCATTCGTTAGTTTTTATGTACTGTATGAGGATATTGGTCATGCTGGGCGTAGGATTACCATATCAGAAAGCTTTAATGGACCTGTCAAAGCTCGAACAATTTCCGAATAAATCCAACGATCTGGCAACAAACAGTGGGGGGCGGACTTTTGGATGCGGGGATCTTTTCTGCCAGCGACGAATCCCGAGGCTTCTTGATATGCCTTTGCATTGTTTGCAACCCCCACGTGATTGCGCGGTCTGGCCCACCAGGGCGGTGAACGCGGAGAAGGAGGAGCTTCAACTATCTACATCACGACATCATCGGTCGAAAGAGCTGTTGGAAATTATGGTCGAGTGCTCTGGACTTGCAAATGCGCTGTCTCTGGCGGTCTAAGTTGCCTGGCCTCGACAAAAATGACCAAGCCTGACACCACACCTCTCGCCTATCACTGTTTGCTTATCTCGAGCCATGTACTGGCCAAACGGAGTTCCGAGGGTCTATGCGATCAATGGCCCTGGCATTCCAGCCCCGCTACCGGACGATGCGGACGACGTACTCCACGATGATGACTCCGCAGAGCAGACAGAGCAGAGTGTGCCGCTGAACCGAAACAATGCATCGGAGTCACAATCGCATTCTGGGACGGGGACGTCGTCGCAATGGGCGGATGAAGCAATCAGGGGCCTAAGTGTATCTCGAAATGGCCATATGTTTGCGACGATGTCCAATTCCTCGCTGGCTGTCTGGCAAACTAGGGTATGTTGAGCTTTATGGTACTTTCACTGGCGTATGGAACTGACCTGTTCAAGCCCACCGCTGTCGTGGCGGCCTTTGCTCGATCAACGACGTCGCTGGAAACTTACGGCCCGAATATTGCTCTTATGATGCGTCCGGATGCATCTATCCTCGTTGTTCAGACATTGAAGGGCTATCTGCTTACCTACACCATTGCGACAGGCACCAATACCCGTGTTTACCAGCAACAGTACGATCATGGCAGTGCTGCTTCTCGTCGCCAGCAACTGGCTCGCCTTTCGGCCGACGAGGATTCGAGCGGCATTCGTGATGTCAGTATTCGTTTCCGAATTGCAATCAAAATCGAGTCCGGAATTGTCAAGGCTCTAGCTTTGGACAACGAGCTTGTAGTTGCAACTGCAAAACCTGCTGCTATTCAATGCATACGATGGACGCCTGATGAGAACGGCACACAGACATCGTCGGAACTCTTAAGCCGAGCCCTGGGTGTATCGAAACAAACTTCTATTGTCGATATGGTGTATGACCGTGCCATCAATCTCATGGTGTGGGTGACTAATGAGGGCCACGCGTACGCCGTTCAACGTGTTGCCGAATCATCACACCAGTCTGAACCTCACAGAAACCTTTTCAAAGGCCATTGCTTCCATACCGCGACAAAGGATGACGAGAAGGCCGTCAAGGTTACGGTCAATGCTCGGTTCTCGCTGCTCACTGTCAGCTGTGCCAGTGGTGAGGTTCTTGTCTACACAGCGAAAGATTATCTAGGAAATGTTCCTTTATCACATAGGCTCCAACCGCCCGCCTCGCCCAACACAACGGGCGACTTGACATTTATGTGCTACTCGCCGGACGGGTATTGTCTTTTTGCAGGTTACGAACATGGTTGGACAACGTGGAGTGTATTTGGAAAACCCGGCGGAAATAGTTTCTCAGTTGATCGGTCTGCCGCCGAGACTAATGGAGAAGGGTGGCTGAGCGGAACGTCACATGGGTCCTGGATAGGCGGCGGTTCGGATATTATCCTCATCGGCCGGGATGATCGGCGGCTCTGGATTCTTGAAACAGCTCGAAGCGCCCTAACCGGTTGCTATTCTGCTGCCAATCTTGCTAGAGGACTATTGCAGACAGGGACAGAAGTTATCATCTACCGGGGACACGACTTACCTGATCTTATAACGATTTCAGGCAAAGACTCTTTATGGCACCATGCCCAGTATCCACCTGCATACCTTCACTCGCAGTGGCCTATCCGCTCCAGCTCAGTGTCGCAGGATGGCAGATATGTTGCCATTGCAGGAAAGCGAGGTCTGGCGCACTATAGCGTGAACAGTGGCCGATGGAAAGTGTTTGAAGATTCTACAATCGAGAATTCGTTTACTGTAAGGGGTGGAATGTGCTGGTATGGTCATATCTTGATTGCAGCAATTGACCGTGACGGATCTTACGAGGTATGACACTCTGACCCAACCATTAAATCTGAAATGCTAATATGAGTAGCTATGTTTGTTTTCTCGCGAACTTTCATTGAACAACAACTCCATCCTCCATATAGAATATCTTCCGTCTCCAGTGGTTTTCATTGGGCCCTCCGGCGAGGATTCTCTTCTGGTCTACACGAACGACAACATCCTATACCACTTCATTATCAACTCAACGCATTCACACATCACACTCGTCCCTGTCGGTCAAATTGCATTCAACGGGATTGTGCGAGCACCCACTCGCGTACGATCTATAAGCTGGGTTTTGCCCGAAGAACAATTGCGTGAGTCAGCCCATATGCCTCTCAAAATGGGATACTGACTGCTTAGGGAATGGCGATCCGTCTCAAGATGTCAAGGTGGCTTCCGTGCTTCTGCTGGTTGACGGAAACCTAGTGCTGCTCCAGCCATCCATGTCAGACACTGGGGATCTCAAATACGACATGCGAGTAATATCCCACGATGTCGAATATTACATCCTGATGCGAGACCAACTGTCATTCAACTTTGCCCCACCTGTTGAGGAATCACTCCCGCCGAGTCCAGCGGCGGAATTGGCTCTCAATCACTACCACAGTAATTTTTCTTTGCGAGATTCTTTATGGACATTTTCAGGGAAGGACCTTACGGCGTGGGGGGCCGTTCAAGACGTTCTCCAGACAGAGGAGGTGCCGAAGTCCATTGAAATGCCCCTAGATTTCTACCCTCTGTCAGTCCTCCTGAACAAAGGTATTGTGTTAGGGGTGGAACCAGAAGCGATTCAACGGCGCGACGTCACATTTGTGGTGCTGAAATTTGCTATTCGGGTATGTACTCGATCTCTTGGCACATTTTTGCATGCTAATATTATGCAGACGCATCTATTCCTCCCTTACTTCCTACAGCATAGCCTAGTTCAAGGTGATATTCCTGCAGCACACTCGCTGTGCCAGCACTTTTCCCATCTGTCATACTTCCCGCATGCTCTCGAGATCCTTCTCCACCACGTCCTAGATGAGGAAGTTGATAATATGGCTCGAGATAGCAAACTCGATGACGATACTCCCAAACACGATCCTCTCCTTCCCTCGGTCATTTCTTTTCTCCAAGCTTCTCTACCACCGAGCGTGTACCTGGACATTGTCGTTCAATGTACGCGCAAAACCGAGCTCCGGTCATGGCGGACGCTCTTCGCCTACCTTCCCGCACCCAAGGATCTCTTCGAACAAGCACTCAAGCTTAACACGCTAAAAACCGCAGTGGGCTATTTACTTGTTCTACAGGCATTTGAAGATGAATCCGAGGGCCACGACGCCCCGGTTGAAGACTACGTCGTCCGATTGATGATACTGGCATCACACAAGAGCGATTGGGAGCTTTGTGCACAGCTTGCTCGGTTCTTAGTTGCTCTCGACGGGTCCGGTGAAATGCTTCGCCGTGCTGTGTCGCGTGCTGGCCTGCGACATGGCGCTCCTACTACTACAGGGGTGAACGGGACAGGGACACATTTGAAGGGACTCGGTCTTAACATCCGAACTCCATCTTGGTCGTCACAGTCCGCTGCGCCTTCAATTTCTTCTCAGGGAAGTCCTGGCGGATCAGCCCAGAACGGCAGCACCATGGTCGACCAGCCAGACTGATAGTCTACAGTTTCGAACATGTACATAGATAAGCATAGTGAATAATTTTTGATACGCCCATTTTCCTTAATGAGCTCGTAGTTTGTTGGTCTTGTTAGGTATCACTACATAGTTTTAGGTAGGTAGTCTTAATCCAACGTCATCTTCCACAACCCATCCCCCAAATAATGCCCGTCATCAATCACAACGCCCTTTCCTTTACTCTTGACTTCCTCCGTGCCCGCCTTCAGCGTCCCAACCATACAAACCTCCTCCTTCCCCTCGGCCTTGACACCAACAACAGTCCCCTTCTCCAACGCATGCTCCGCATCCGGTAACCTCCCGCCGGGGCTCGTCAAACCGGGCGCCATGAGCGTCGCACCGGATAGGACGAATCGGATGGCGCCGCGGTCGATCTGGATTGTAGGCAGCATTCCGGGGAACTGGTGCAGGAGCTTGAGGTGGGGGATTGGCGGGCCGTCCATGGGCTGGTAGAAGAGGGGGTTGGAGTCTATTGTGTAGAGGGTTGCTCTTTCTGGCCTATATAATAGAAAGAACAACTGTTAGCTATTTTTCTTGTTGTGGAGGTTGATGTTGTTTTGCTTGTTGGTTGAATGAGGCAGAGGAAGGCGGGGCTGGTTTGGACGACAGAGAGGGTGTGGGAGAGGTACAATTTCACGACGTCAAGCTGTGCCTTCTTCGGCAGGATCTCGTCAATGTATGGTTCGCATAGTGGGTGTGCCTCGATGAGCTTCTGGCGCAGGGCGCGCTGCACAGAGGACTTGACTTTGGAGCGGTTGCTTGGTGGGATGCTATATATCCGAGTTAGCTTTTTTGGTCCCGGGGAGGATTCGCTTTGAGAATTGAGAGCAGGCCGATATCACTGAATATACGGTGGTAGTCCTCGAAGTACTTACTCTTTCTTGAACATTTTGACTGGTTGTGTTTCGGTCTTTGTTCTGTTCAGATTGTTGCGGCAATGCGCTGAGATCGCGGGGACGGGGTCACGTGCATAAATTTCTATGACATCGCGATGGGCGTGCCAGGTACGGCCGTGTTGCAATAATATACTATAATCTACGGGATTACTGAGCAAGACACAGAAATTGCTTGAGACATGAAGTGTGAAATTTGAGATGAATTTTATTATTTCATGATCTAAGAACGAGCAGCGCCGGCCTTGATCAAAAGGATATCTCCATCTTCCACGACGTAGTCCTTACCCTTGGTCATGACCTTACCTGCAGCCTTGACCTGGGATTCATCGCCAAGCTCCTTGAGAACATTGTAGTTGTAGACAATGGCTTGGATGAAGGTCTTCTCGAAATCTCCGTGAATCACACCAGCGGCCGCGGGAGCCTTGGTGTTCTTACGGATTGTCCACTGGCGGACTTCGTCAGCACCAGTGGTGAAGAAACTGGCCAAGTTGAGGACAGTGCGCATCTGAGTGATGGCCTTGGGCAAACCAGACTTGACACCAAGCTTCTTGCACTCTTCCTCGGCCTCGGCCTCGGTCTCGAACTGGGTGAGACGCTCCTCGAAGGAAGCGGAGATGGGGAGAACAGAGTCTCCTGGGGAGTTGGTCTTAATCCACTCCATCAGCTTGGGAAGGTACTTGTTCTTCTGGCGAACGTAGTCACGTTCGCTCAGGTTGACCAAGTAGACAACCGGCTTAGCTGTGAGAAGGAAGAGAGGGTTGATGACTTCGACCTTTAGTTCAGTTAGCTTCCGAAAAATAGTCTTGACGCGTGGAAGAAACATGAAAATGTAGCAACAAGATCAGATAGGGTTTGTTCTCATACTGCCTCTACGTTGGAATAAAAAATTGAGGCATTCGACGAGCTGGGTTATATCGAGCAAAGCTCTTATTCATCATACAAGTGCTGGGACGTGTTGGAAGAAAAGAAAAGTTAAAACGTACCTCCTTAGGGCTCCAGTCACCGTGACGGATGTTCTTGCCCTCCTTCAAGAACTCGAGGATCTTGGCAGTAGTAGCCTCTTCTTCCTTGAGCTTCTTCATCTCCAGAGACTGACCACCGCGTCTCGTCTGCTTGCTGAGGGCTTCAAGAGCCTTCTCAACGAATTCGATATCCTTGATCCGCAGCTCTTCGCTGATGATGGTCAGATCGCGGACAGGGTCGACGTCACCCTCGACGTGGATAATTTCCGCATCGTCGAAGCATCGGACGACCTGGAAGATGGCATCGACAGCACGGATGTGAGACAAGAAAGCGTTACCGAGACCGGCACCAGTAGAGGCACCACGGGTCAAACCGGCAATATCGTAGATAGTCAAGTTGGCAGGAACGCGCGACTTGGGCTTGTACTGCTCACAGAGCCAGTCGAATCGCTCATCAGGAACGATGACCTTGGCCTCTTCGGGGTCAATGGTGGCATACGGGAAGTTGGCAGGGTTACCAAGGCCCGACTTGGTGATAGCCTGGAAGAGTGTGGACTTGCCGACGTTGGCAAGACCGACCTATCGCGACGTTAGGACATCTTGAAAGACACCTTGAGTTACGAGACGCGACTTGAGATGTTGAGAAAAGATGAAAAATTTCAGGGGCGCGCGAGGTTATATAGGGGAGGAAAAGACGGAGGCTGGGAGGCTGGAGGGGCAGAAGAAATTTATAGCTGGTGGGGTCTTGCTCACATACGATACCACTCTTCAGGTTGTTTCCGGGACGGCCCAGGAGGACCTTTTCTTGGACGGCGGCCTTCTTGGGAGGCATCTTGGATTTCTTCTTCTTGCTGGAGGCGAAGCGGCGGAAGTCGAGAGAGAGAAGGGAAGAGGAGACAGAGGCAGAGACGAAAGGTGGAGGGGCAGAGGAGCTCGAGGCAGGGAAGAAACGCGATACCAGCGCAGGACCAGCTGCCGACCGGGAGCGAATGAGAAGGACCGGGAAAGACGTCGTGACGGCGGCCCACAAATGGGCTGGATGATGTAATAAAAAAAATAAAGAAGTCTATAACCAAGAATAATACAATCAAGAAGAAATCTGAGAGGCTAAATAACTCAATTGAAGGTCTGAATCCAAAGCAATCGCGTCCTTGAAGCTGTCGAGAATAATTTGTTGTTTTTTTACATGTATTTTCTGTCACCAACGTACTTCACCGCCCACATGACCGAACCCAGTCACATGACCACTTTCTCTTTGGGTATTAATGGCCAGGCAATTGCTTTCACATCTATGTCAGATGTAGATGTACACAGTGTTGCATATTTTGACTATATTTGAAAATTGTACCCTGATTTATTTCCAGCCATCTCTCAGTCACCACTGCTTGGGCGTTAAGTGACGTATTGGCTGCAGGCGTGGATAACCCTGGCTCGACGGCCTGCTACCCCGATTGACCATGAATGGCCTCTCTACCCCAAATCCGGTTTACAATTAAACCAAGACCAACACTATGCCCGAATCTCATTTCTCAAATGCCGTAGAATGCCGGGTCTGCAACAAATCCCTGCAAGCCAAGCACGCCCAAATGAGCGCGCCAGTCTAGTCGATGCTTTCCACGAATGGTTCCTGCAGATGTTACGGCTTCCCCGCAACTTCATGAAGATCGCCTGTTTATTTCAAACTCGGAATTGTGTGGTACCTGATTCTAAGGCCGTTGCAGAAACTACTCCGTATCGTGAGACTCCGTCCTCCGTCCGTACCCTTTTGGGATTTGGTATGGATGGATGAATGTTCGTTTGGGTCACGGACCGGAGCGCCGTCATGGCGATTATAAATGTGGTCGAGCATGACCATTGCTTCTCTTTTGTCTCTGAGTAAAGCAAGAAAAGCATCAGGAACAACTAGATAACATGTTGACCAAATCTTTCCTCTTCTCTCTTCCCTACGCTCTAGCCCTAGCCGGGTCCTCGCAGGCCCAGTCCTCATTCAAATGTACCTCCATCTCTCTCTTCTCCTCATTCTCCAATATACTAAACATTTGTTTCCAACAGGGTTCGGCTCGAATGAAGCTGGTGCCGAGTTCGGCGAGGACACATACCCGGGCGAACTGGGAACGGAGTACATCTGGCCTGACCTATCTACAATCACAACTCTGAACAATGCGGGAATGAACATCTTCCGCGTGTCTTTTGCCATGGAGCGTCTTGTGCCTGATTCGCTTAGCGGATCCGTTGCAGAAGAATACTTTGCAGATTTGGTCGAGGTATGGCCTACCTGCCTTTGAGATGATAAGACATTGGCTGACGCTTGTTTGGTTGTATAGACGGTCAATGGCATCACGGCTTTGGGTGCTTATGCGGTGCTAGATCCGCATAATTATGGGCGGTAGTATGTATCTCGTCTCCGCGATCCTCAACAGACGGTATCAGCATAAGACTAACCGGACAAACAGCTACGGCGAGATTATAACCTCAACCGATGACTTTGCAGCCTTCTGGACGACGGTTGCCACTGAATTCGCGGACAATGAGCTTGTCATTTTTGACACCAGTCAGTGTCTCCCTTTTGCTCTTCCCTCAAGTATCCTCGACATGCCACTAACAACAAAATATAGACAACGAATACAATACAATGGATCAAACCCTCGTCCTCGAACTCAACCAAGCCGCCGTAAACGCGATTCGCAATGCAAACGCCACAAGCCAGTACATCTTCGCCGAGGGCAATTCCTGGTCCGGTGCCTGGACATGGCCAGACATTAACGACAACATGAAAGACCTCGTTGACCCTGCCTCCACAAATGACAGCAACAAATTGATCTACGAGATGCACCAGTACCTTGACTCCGATGGCTCAGGCACAAATGAGGCCTGCGTAAGCGCCACAATTGGTTCTGAGCGTCTTGCTGCTGCGACGGAGTGGCTTAGAGACAACGGGAAGCTAGGCGTGCTGGGTGAGTTTGCGGGAGCGGATAATGATGTCTGCAAGGAGGCTGTTGCGGATCTCTTGGAGTTTATGGAGGAGAATAGTGATGTCTGGCTCGGCGGGCTTTGGTGGGCTGCTGGGCCTTGGTGGGCGGACTATATGTTCAGCATGGAGCCGGAGGATGGGCCTGCTTATCAGGCGTATCTGGATATCCTGAGTCCGTACTTTGTGTGAGCACGCGATACAAAGTCGGGCTTGAGAAGTGCTGCTCAGGAGATGGGGTAGTATAGGTAGTTAGCGAGAAGGGGCGTTCCAATGACATTCATTTGCAGAACTATCAGACTGCGTTAGTATATAACAGTGGGATGTTCAAAGCATAGTAATACTTTGCCATCATCAAAGCAAAATTAACTAGCTGCAAATTTAATGTCAATCAAAACTGATACAGCAAACCATCGAATATATTTCTGTCGAGCTCGCCTTTTGGTCTGTGAGTTGCAGTACAATAGAAGTACAGAAAGAAGCGCTAACTTGACAGGGCCACATTCTGCGGGAACGCTAGTCTAGATATGGTTTAATCCTATCATGCGACTCCAGTCTCCCTGTCCCAATAGCAGCTTCTCCTTAAACTTTGTGTTTACTCTCCACCACTCCTTATCCTCACGCACGTACTGGATCCCCCAGCTACCTCCCACTGAGAATGTCATTCATCTGCAACATATTGGAAGAATCAGAAGACTACCTTAATTTATTACAAGATGCCGAGTCCGTCTCCAACATATTACCGGAGCCAGACGACTACCCTTCTTTCCCGGAGGGTGTCAAGTCCGGCAAATTTAGCATAAATGACAGGGGATTAATGTACGACTACATCGAACGAGCGAGCCTTGAGCAATTGAAAAAGCAGAAAAATAACGCAAACAAGTATTGGATTATTGCTCAGCTGTTGCTCTACGGTATACCCTTCAAGAAGAGCGATTCTGCTGCCAACTTGAGAGCTATTCTGAGTGATGCAGTCTATCGCAAGAAGGTAAGCTTCTCTTATACCAGACTATACAAACCCTGGGCTTCCTGACCATTAGTACAGTCACTCGAGCCTACCCCAGAGTTGAAGGCGTTTGAAGCGTCCCTGGCCAAAAAGCATGACCAACAGCAGAGAGAATACAAGCAGACCGTCAAAGACTGGGAAGTCAAACAGTTCTCAAAATTGTCAAGCCCCGCAGACGAGGCCGATAATAACACCGGTTTGTTTCTCGCCAAGTACTTTCTAAAAGATGGGCAGCCGGACAAGACGAAGCAAAAGGATGCTCTCACACTCGAAAGGCTCTCGATGGTTGCTGCAGACAGCCTCAAGAGAGCTGTAAGCTCAATTCCAGGCCTGGATGTCTATGCCAAAAACTTTATAGTCGTCATCGGATGGGAAAACACTTTTGGTAAAGGAATACAGCAAGCTTTCACGAAAGAGCCGCAGCTTGCAACCAAATGGGCCTTCGACGTACCGACGGAGGAGGCAGAGTTCAGCATTAGGCACTTCATGGCCAAGTACTTCCTCAGGGAGGGGACAGATGATGTGCCGGATCAGACCAAGTCTGCCAAACCACTCGAAATCTCTTGCTACAGCAAGGACGGGCAGACCCGTCTTCTGGAAGCCGTCGAAGCGATCCCAGGCTTGCACGCCGCACTTGAATCCCCGGATTTAGACACGGGGCGTTTCTTTCTGAGAAAGAGAGCTATGTTCATAGGCTGGGACCTCGAAGCAGTCAGAAAGTCTGCGCAGGACAAAGAAGCCAGCGAAAAGGCCAAACGAGCCGCCCGAGAAGCCCAAGAAGCCGCTGAAGAAAAAGCCATAGAGGAAGCAGAACGCGCAAGATTTTTCAAACCTCATACGGATTTCATGAAGACATACACCCCCTCACAGGGTCCCTTAACCCTCAACGACCTCACAGGCTCATTTATCGCGTACTCGAAGGACATGGATGAGTACGATTGTGAAAAGACACTCCCCCTAGATATCCATCCCCCGTCTGAGCCCAATTCTCACGGTGTCATTGCAGCCTTCTATCTCGGCCTCGTGAAGGGCACCATGCTCCTCTCTCTAAATAGGGATTCGCTGGACACTTTTGCCGAGGAAATGTCCCATCCTGATCCGGATTCAAGCGACTACGAGTCCGAAGACGCTTCCAACGCATACAACTTTGCCGGCGACAACAATAAAAAGGGCAAACAGAAAACCAACGGCGCCCATCCGGCAATAAAACGGCGCCTCGGCGGATCCTCCTCGGTGCCAAACCCAAATCGCGTATACTTTCGCTGGGCCGGCATATCGTGTCCAGAGCCCGGCCTTGAAGGCATGATCGACGAGGTTGACAATGCAGGATATATCGATTTTGAGCCTTCCAAGGCGGTAGGGAAGGGGCAGTGGGTAATGGACCGTTGGTTTGGGAAGGAGAAGAAGCTTGACTTGCAGGTTTACAAGGCCTCTGCCCAGCCGTGCGAGGAGGTGAGTACCCCTTGGAGATATTTTCAGGATCCGAAGTACTATACTATTTACACAAAATGGTAGAGTGGGCAAGCGAGCAGAAGATTCCATCCTGTAGATAGATAATAAAGCTAATAGTACATTCACATGTCCTACCAATAGGGTATGCAATAAGCATCCTTGTAAAGATAGCTGCGAAGAAATAAGAAACATAAGATGAAAGGACTAAAGCACCCTGTCTTGAACCTTGAACTATGAACCATGACCCCCATGGACCTGCTGTAATTACCACGCCGGGCACGAGCTCCAGAACGCCTTCTTAGAAAATAGAAACGAGAAAAGTAAGAAAGAAGTAATAAGGTAGAAGGTAATCCGGAGATGAGGCGTGCTTTTATCATATCTCCATTGCATCGCCTGCGTTAGATTCGTTATCGACCACGCCCAGTAACTTTGCGTAGGGGACTGTGACGCGTTGAAGGTCACGATGTTTACCTAAAGAAAAACAAATTGTAAGTGAATGTCGAAATAAAACTGCCAAGGATGTGAGCTTACCGATAGCCAGTATCACTTCCTTCAGTAGTACCTCCCTTGGCCAGCCACAAAGCGCCTCAGAACTCTCCTTCCAGTTTCGATCAGGATGCTCGGTCCGACGCTGAAGAGCCGACGAGGCATTCTCGTCACCGCCATCCTCCTCAAAGAGTCCGCCTAAGAGACCCTTAAGAAGTTCCTCGACTTTACCCTTTAATCCCTCAGCCCCGAGCCGCTTCGCGTACATAGACAAGTAAAGCCTGAACTCCTCCTTCGCGCCAAGCGACAAAGCACCAGCCAGTCTATTCTCGAGGTGTGCAATCGATACGCTGGACTCGAAGCTTTCGTACCCCTCTCGTGAGAGAAGGACTTTAATGAGGCGTTGCAGGAAGTACGCACGGCCGCGGAGAAGGGTCTCATTGGTAGTGTTGCGTTCCAAGAAGGGGATGATGCCCGCTGAAACGGCAGCTTGGGCTTCTTTGTCCTTTTGCTGCGCGTCTGTGGTACGTTGTAGGTCGCCGACCGGGGCTTCGGTTGTGTTCCAGTACTGGCTGCCGACTGCCCACCAGGGTTCTGAGAGGCGTTGCCAGGTGTAGAGTGATGGAGAGTAGGCGTAGCCTTCGCCGTTGGAAAGGGCGACAATGACACGGCCTTCGGAGTTGATTCGGGCGTTTGTGATGGAGGGAGCGGCTGTGGGGTGCGCGCCTAGGGTGTGAATGGCGGCGTCGAGGACTGGTTGTAGAGAGATCGGAGGGTGTGGGGAGGAGAGTTTTTCAACGTTCCAGACATAGCACATGCCTACAGCAGAAATGCAGAGAATCCAAGGTCCGTTGCATTCTAGGATAACGGGTTGTGCTTCGAGGACGAGGGCGCTGACGAGGCGGCGACCAGCTGGCGTCCAGATGTAAACTGATCCCTCTTCACAAGCGGCAGCCCACATGCTCTGGTTTCCTGTAACGAGGAGGACAGTTCGCGGAAGGAAGTCCTGCCATAGAGGTTGTTCGCCGCGAAACAGCGTGAGCCGGACTGGTTCACGATCAACAGCTCGTGTTGTCAAGCTGGCAGCAGATGGATTTCGAGCTTCAAACACAACATCAACTCGCCCTTTGTTCTCTCCTGATGCAGTTGGAGGTTCTGTTGGTTTGCCGGCAGGATCAATGGCACGGACAATATGGATTCGAACTTTCGGCACAGCCAGACGGAGTTGGCTCATGGCCATACAAGGATTCGTCACTGCGGGCCGGATGAACTCTGGAGTCGGCTGTTGTCCTGGAGGAGTTTGGACTTGTGCTGGGAGGAGACCATCGGCAGTACTAGTGAGGATGGGAGTCGCGCCACCTGCACTTGCCACAGCGATGCGTTTCTCAACATTCCCGTCCTCGTCGTCTTCTAATTGTGCGAGTTTCCTCTTGTTTCCGAACAGCAGTGCCGCAAGACCACCTTTCGGCAACCCGTCAAAAGGCTTGGAGAGGTCGACGATTGATTGCGGTGTATCGGCCTTGACCTGACTGCTGATAGATGCCATCAATCGAGTCTGCGGCAGGGAAGACTCCGCGGCGCCAGCCCCAGATACCAGTAGAGGTGCAATGCGCTTCTTTCCATCTTTAGTATATGTCGGTCGCTGCTTCAATCTCTCCAGTTTGGCTTGATACGGATCTGGCTTTTCAGGTTCCTTCTCTGAAGTCGCTGGCGTGCCATTGGCTTGAGGCTTCTGAGTTTCAGCTGTTGGTGATGAAGCAGCAGCCGGAGTGACGCCGTTAGAGGGCGCAGGAGTCGGCTTCCCGTTCACCGTAGCCTCACCAGCAGTATGAGCATCACCCATCAAAGCGCCCATTCGTCCTTCAACACCCTTGAGTTCATCCGCCTTGCTCTTCTCTTCCAGGAGGAGTCCGTCCGTAGTTTCTGCAATACCGGCACCCTTCCGATTCGTCCCATACTTCGAAAGCGACTTCTCGTTCCACTCCATCTCCATGGCATATCCCAGGTCTCCATCCTCGAATCGCACCGCAAGAATCGTTCCATCCAGCGCTGTCGCATATAAACATGTACCGTCCGGACTCCACGTCAAGTCAGAGATAGACTTCGCCGCCAATTCCTGCGCCACCACAAGCGGTCGCGGATTACTTGTAATCCATACACTGAGTGACTTGTCACCGCCAGCGCAAGCAATAACCGTAACAGGCTGCTGTCCATTGTCCTGCTCGTCCCCGGGCCTCTTCTTGATCGGTTGCTGAGTGTACAGCCGCGGTGAAAAGGCACAAACTTCAACAGGAGCCTCATGGCCAATCAAGTTGATATCTCCATCCCATGATCCACGGTTGATAATAGCGACAGAGCTCACGGGCCCATTAACCGCATTCGCCGCAGCAATGTGCATACCATCGGGTGACCACGAACATCGCCGGAAATAAGCCGTTAGCGGAGAATTCTGAAAAGGCGCAGTAATCGTATGCTCGAGAACAAAGTTATTCATCTGATCATGCGCGGTGGAGTTCGGAGCCGGCGATGTGAAGCGGAAAACTCGAACCGTCCGGTCGTCGCTGGCCGTCGCAAAGTACTTATTCGCCGGGTCGAACGTAATCCCTTTGACGTGACTCTGATGGACGGACAGTGTCTTCAATTTCTCAAACGTATGCCCCGACCACACAACGACCTTTGAATCCAGCCCGACAGAAACCAGTATCGAGGAATCGTACGACCAACCCAGGTCCTGAACATCGTTGTCGTGCCCTATCAATCGCCGCGTCGTGCGCCAGTTCTCAACGGGGGGTGCCTCATTCGAGCCTATAGTCACAATCGCCAGATGTTAATCTCCCATCTTCCTACCCTTCCAGTGTAGTAAAGTCCAAAACCTACCAAAACTTGTAGCATGAGACGGCGGATTCGGGTCCAGCGCATAAATGCAAACAATCTTGTCATCCGCTCCAGACGCCAGGTACTTCCCGTTCGGCGAGAATCGAACCGTGTGAATTGTGCCGGAGTGGTTGCTCATGGACGCCAGCTGCTTCGGCTTGCTGGCGTCCTCTGTGCCGTGGATAGCTTCTGTAGACCATATCCGGACGTATCCATCTGCATTCGGGGAACAGTCAGCCAACTTGAGTTCTCGCGTTTTCGCAATTCGTAGCGCAGAGGTGGGGAAAAGGAGGATCGAGGGAACAAAGCTGACCTCCCGCAGCTGTCACAAGGCGTTTGCCATCCGGGGATACATCGCAACTGTAGACTTCGAAAGCTTTCCTTTCACCTAAAGAAGCCAGAAGCAAAAGGTTAGCCAGTATGTTCTCAATATCGGACGAAAGCAGAGATAGATAGATGAATGGGACGATAGGTGCCGACAAATCGAATACACAAAGAAGTAAAGGAAGAATAAATTACCTCCATGGGTCAGCCACGTAGGCTTGATGATATGCATATCCGCGGCCTCTACTAACTACCTGCCTTCGCTCCGGTGGTCACGTCGTTGTTGATCTCGATTTTCGATTCTCGAAGGGGTCGCGGGTATAGCTCGAACGCTGAAACGGAACTAGAAGTTGACGTGGACAAGGTAACGAGGGGAAAGTATTCGGGGCATCGCAGGGCGAACGCATCTATCGGTTGTGTGATTTCCGCAGACGCAGCCGGTGTACGACCGTAGCGAGGGAGTTGAAGGGGGGATGAAAGCAATGCGAATAATAGTGAGAGGGCGCGCGCCCAAAGCCAAAAGTCGCGATCTTCCAGCGGCGCGGGAGGTGGTCCGAGCTTCAACTACTTCCGCCTGGCCTATCGAGTTCGAGTATCTATGCCACCACGAAGTAGAGATGAAGAAAGAGGTGAATGTTTGGATATCTCAGTCCATCTATTCTACTGTACATGCTTTGACCAGAGGATACACCGCCTAATCCGCCTGTGCCTGTGTCTGCCTTCATGGGTCTATCCCCATGCACTTTTAAACTCATTATGAAACAACGCTAGGAAATGAGGTACAATCGTACAGAGAGAATATTGAGAGTAAGAGGCTGTCGAAAACAACTGAACAGCACCGGTAATCGTTAAGAAAGCTGATTGGGAAGCACCCCCTCATTGACTCTTTTCGTCCTGACGTGTCTTCTCGAATGACTGGAGGATGTCCTCAGTGACATCTCTCTTGGCTTCGGGTGTGGCCTCCGATGACGGCTCAGCGGCCTGAGAGTCCTTTACTCCAAGAGCCTGAGCCGCAATGCTTCTTGCCTGGCTACCACTGACTTTCCCGTAAACGGCCATTGCATTGGCGATCATCCCGCCGAGATCTCCCATGTTTCCAGGGACGACAACAGCTGTGCCCTCGTGAGCGAGCTTACCGAACGCCTCGACATATTTCTCAGCAATGTTCAGGCTCATAGCTCCATGTGCGTTGGCCTGTCCAGCCTCGATAGCCTGAGCCACGGTCTCGATGGCCTGCGCAGTAGCCTCAGCCTTCGCCCGAATGGCGTCAGCCTCACCGTTAGCACGGTTAACACGTTCAATCCTGTCGGCCTCGGAAGCCAGAATGACGGACTGCTTGCGACCCTCCGCAATGTTGATCGCGCTCTGCCGCTGACCTTCTGAGTCGAGAATTTCAGCGCGCTTTGACCGCTCGGCCGTGACTTGACGGTGCATAGCCTCAACGACGCCATCAGGCGCGTGAATATCCCTAATCTCATATCGCAAACAAGTAACTCCCCATGCCTGAGCGGCCTCATTGATGGCCTGTGTAATGTTGGTGTTGAGCATCGCACGCTCCTTTAGAACGTGGTCAAGAGTGAGCTGACCGATTTCAGACCGCATCGTCGTCTGTGCAAGCTGAGAAATCGCATATTCGGCGTCCTCTACACCATAACTGCACAAAAGGTCAGCACAATAAAACAAAACACTGAGACACAATCGGGAATAGTGCAATAACCCACCTCGCCTTGTAAGCATCAAAAACCCGCGTATACAAAACTCCATCCAGCTCCAGCGTAACATTATCCGCGGTAATCGCATTCTGGCTCGGGATCTCAATCGCCGACTCCTTCAGACTCTTAACGTACGCGATGCGATCCAGAAACGGCACCAAGATAGCCAATCCGGGCTCCAGGATCCGACTGAACTTGCCCATGCGCTCAACAATCCATGCTGTCTGCTGCGGAACGAACCGAACAACCGTGTTCATAGGTAGGGTTTGCCGGTTACTGAAATATGTTGGTGGTGATCCCGAGGGCGAGGACGTAGAGGCGAGGCTAAGAAGCGAAGATTCAGGGGCACATTGCCGGGGTGAGGTGGAAATAGTTCTTCGTCGGAGGGCCGTTTCTATTGTTGGGATTGCGGAGGGAAGACGGCCTTGGTTGCGGAGGGCGGAGGACCGAAGAAGCCTCGCTGTTTGCCTGGAGGCTAGCTCCATTGTGGTTAGGAGGTGAGTATCTGGGGAGAGTTAGAAAGGACGTGATGGTGAAAGCTACTCAAAGACAAAGCTGGGCGGATGAAGCTGACTTCGTCGTTCGTCACTGGCCGAGCTGTTGTGGCCTGAGGCAATGATATGTCACATGATTGTCATACAACTTTGAACTACGGAGTACCCATCCAGCGACATTTGAAGTCCAAATCTGAGGGTTCATGATATCTACAATGAAGGAGTGTTGAATAAACAGAATATATTACCCATCTAGTGTACCTATGTTCTTAAAAACTCCAACAGGAAGAATAGGGATATAAAAAGAAGCAGAAAAAACCACCTTTAACGCCAGAAGATACCCAAGCAATGTGCGGTTAGTACTATAGACTGCAATCTAGAGCCCTTTGGAGCTTCTCAATCTCAATCACAGCCCAAGAAAACAAAAGCCTGTCTTAGTTCAGACCCGGCGACGATTGGAGATAACCCGGAAATGAGCAGTCAATGCCAATTTTCATTTTCTCTTTTGAAGACTCGTTTGCGCCTTGCTGTGATGATAACGACGAATTTTTTTTTATCCTTTTGTATGCTGATGCTGTCTCGATCCATAAATAGGTAGAACCCGACTGAGGGAAGATGAATGCATTGCCGCAAATTGGAACTGAATGAGAAATCTGACAGTGGAATAGATAGAGTCGAATAGAAATTGAAGAAAAGAAGAAAAGAAAAAACCGGATCAATATTCTATGGTGGGAGCAAACTCAGCTCAACGCACCCAAAGCAAGCATCAAAGATGAAAGATACTGGCCCAGCAAAAACATGACCGGACTCCAGATATTTTTAAACCAGGAAACGAAATAGAAAACGAAGAACAAGCCGATACTGAATGTGCATATGTCAACCCAATTCGCTGAGAATAAATGTCATCTGTCACTCAGCAGATAGATGCAAGCTGCCAGATAAGATGCAAGTCGTGATAATGGTAAACCATAAAAAAAACATGAAGAGGAGATTGGGAAAGGAAAAACAAGAAAATCACTTTTGCGGCCCGGTCCTCGAGCTAGCATGCAAGGCTGTCAATCTTTTCAGGGGGTTCGAGAACTCCGAACTAGTCAAGGACACAGGTTCTCGCGGAGAGAGCCACCCAGTAAAGAGCCCCGTACCATGCTGTGTGCTAGAAAAGCATTGTTCGCCTCTAAAAGGGCTCCGGATGACCTCAGCAGCATTGACTGTGTTGCTCAACCAAAAACCACCGTAAAAGTGAACAATATCCGAAGAAACCGTTGCCGAAATTTCGTGCAGGGGGTCATAAAACGCTAGACTCTTAATCTCATTGTACATTTGTGCATGAAATCGGACCAAAAATGTAATCGTCGATACTGGAAATAGTATCGCGGTCACCGTTAAAGTTGCCGTCATGTACTTCGTCGACATGCTGAGAGAAGTCCATGGATCGCAGACCGGGACTGAGAATGTGCATAACCATTTACCCAGAACCTGTGCAAATGGCTCCAGAATATGTTGGTCGATAGACTTATAGACACCAGAACCAGTCAACTCGCATCCTGGAAAGCGGGGCGAGCCACAAGCGAGATGTTACTTCTTACTAGAGCGGTTTAGAGGCTAGAAGCGTGTCAAAAAGCCAAGGAAACTTACATTTGAGACTTCGTTCCCAGTGTGAACACCATTGGAAGGCGAAAACTCTGGTGCAGCCGATGAAAGTGCAGTCTTAGAAGAAGGAACAGTGCCATTCGGTAAAGCCGACTTTGGGACAAAGCCATTTGAGGCGCCATCGAGGTTGCTCTGGGAGGCAGCAGAATTGTTCTGACCGGAGGTAGCGGGTCCGTCGTTCTGAGCGGAAGGCTGGCGCTGCTCGACAGGGAAAACCCATTGTTCCCATCTCTCTCTTGGTCGCAGTCTGTCCAAGCCGTCTTCACCGACACAGTACTCAGCAGCCTTCAATTGCCGCGAGACGTGACGGAGCATCTCAAAGTCTTCTGTCAGTTGCTTCACTCGTTTGAAGCTAGCAATGACGTTCAGCGGAACGAATCCTTGGGAGTCCATGTGCTGGCGAAGGTAGATGTCCTTGCACAGATTATCGACCGAGAAGTAGTACTCCCTGTCATCTGTTAGCACATCTTGTAGACGTTGGGGGATGAGAAAAAAGAACTTACAGTTGCATGGTGATCATGCTCATGACGGACCAGGACTCCATGTATGGTGAGTAAGGCATCGCCGACATGGGTCCGTTTTGCACGGGCTGGTAGCCATACATGGAGTTCATATCTGCGGGGAATGTCGGGTACATGTTGTACATGGAGGAGGAGTTTGGTAATGAGGGAGATCTCAAGGTCATGGGATGACCGCGCGAGCCATTGGCAAGGCCATGCTGAGGTCCTCGACGGTCATTGTAGCCAAACGATTTGGGATGCATGTAACCTTGAGGGGCCATGTGGTTGTTGGGGAAATGCGAGGTCTGGGCACCATTGTACCCAGCATGGCCACCTCGTCCACGGTGCCCACCCCTGCCTCGCTCAGCACGCGGAACAAATTCCTTGTCCTTACGGTCGGACTGCAAGTTCGAAAAGTCCGCAGATTTGGGACCGTTCTCGAAACGACGCTCGTTGTTCGGCCCTGGGCGCTGCCCGTTGTGAGTATCCACCGAAAGGTGCGGGTTCTTGGGGGTGAATTCGCCTCCCTTGTTGAAGCCTTCGCTGTTCTTCGAAAAGGGTTTCCGGGGGAAAGACTCGCCATTGACTTGCTTGCCGGCGGCATTCGCGTTGTCGTATCCCTTAGGGCCACGAGATCGGTCACCCGTTTGCGACTTGCGAGCATCTGTAGGGGCATTGTCGGCACTATTTGAGCGTCGTGATGGGGCGGGTAGCGAGTTAGCACGAGCAGAGTTGGGCTCATTTCTGCCTCGGTCGCCAGACTGTTTAGGTGTAGGGCCCTGTGCAGGGGAGGTCTTCTCGGACGCTCCTGCACCGTGAGTACCGCTGCGCGTAGTGTCTCTTCCACCACGAGCGCTCCTTCCACCCCGGCGCCCAGCAGAAGGTAGAGGGGTGTTGAAGACGGCGGTCGGAACATAAGGAACCGGCGTCCACTTCTCCTTGCCATGAGGGCGGATCACTGGGCTCTTCTCGGACTTTTCAGACTTTTCTTGAGCCTTCTTCTTCTCTTCGCCTTGAGCAACCTGAGGTGTAGGCCACAAAGCAGCATCTTCAACCGAAGGAACAGGTGCAGATTCTTCTCGTCCCTTGGCGCCATCAACCTTCCTCTTTTCCGTTGAATCACCACTCTTCTTCTTAGAACCCGGTTTAGACTGCTCTTGGCTGTCCTCTGATACGGAAGAGTTCTCAGACGTAGGCTGGGAGGCCTTGACGGTAGAAGCCGGGCTCACTTTAACCTTGGCATCTTGCGCTTCCTTTCTTTGTTGCCAAATGTTCACGGCGGGGAGCGGAGCAGCTTTAAGCTCTTTAGGAGGAGCAGGCTTTTCTTTCTTCTTCTTTTCAGAAGACTTCCCCTCAGTGCCTTCCGCGGGAGCGCTTTGTTTATCAGAAGCTGGGGTCTGCGACCGCTTCTCAGAACTAGATTCCGAAGTGCCATTCGAAGCGCTGGAGCTTTGGCCCTCTTTCGGTGTTGATGTAGGCTGCGAACCACCAGCGCCAGGCGACGAGGTTGTGGGGGCTTCAGCCTTGGGCAAGCTCACTTCCTTCTCATTATCGTTATTCGCGTCATCCGCATCGGCAGGGGCCTCTGTTTTAGGAGCCGCAACGTCTGCGTTAGTCTGTGCATCTTCCAAAGACTGCTCGTCAGACTTTGAAACCGATGTGATCGACTCGGACGGCGTGTTGGACGGTTGCGTTGGAGCAACGCCTTTCGCGGCTTGAGCGTATGAAAATGTGGCGGCCATTTTCAATTTGTTGGAATCGAGACGAGATCTAGTATATCCGCGCTAGAATATTTCAAGAACTGTTCTACCAGAGAACGGAACCAATCCAGGCAATCACAACAGATGGGAAACGTGCAGAAATCAGAAACCGACTTCTGCCCTCTAGATCCCACCTAAGTGCAGCTTCCCGTTGCTGAGACCACTCTTCTCAATTGTGAGAATTAAGGCGGCGATGGACCAGTTTGTGGAGACGAGTGTTCGCTCTAGCAAGGTCCTCAAATAATCAATTCTTGTTGTCGTATATCCTTGTTTCCTCAATGACCTGTCTCAAACAAATCGCATCGGCAAGCTTACGACGGAGTTGCAAGATCGGAGCGGGCGATAACAGTTTGAAAAAAGGCACGCGGGCAAATCGATTTCGACGGAGTTCGAGGGAATCGAAAGGAAAAGTATCTCGTGCGTTGCTAAATCGACCAAATGTCTTAGAATCCAGCCAAAATCACAAAAAAAAAAAAAATCACGTCGGTTCGGGAGTGGATCCGTTGAGCAATTCCAGGAACGCTGCGAATCTCGCGATTCGAATAGTTGAACGACAGAAGCACTCACAATCGAAAACGAAGCACGTTTGATGACGTTGGATTCTATCGCCCCCTGGAAAGCGTGATAGTCGCGACCTTCACGTGGCAACGGTTAGCAAAGGATCACTAGAGTCGCGATGTCACGATACCGAACTATCTCGGTTGGGGATGTTCGAGGCAGAACGGAGAAATGGAAAACGGCGTCGCGCGGGAGAAAAGCGAGCACTCGTGTACTGATGAAATGGATTTCAAGGAGCAAGTACCTTTTCCAAATGGAGAGGATAATAAAAAGAAAGTGAGAATAAAATGCCCGGTAAGTGAAGTTACAGATGTCCGTGGGCCGGAAGGGAGATTCTGTAGCAGCACACTTGAGAAATGAGCACAGCCTGAGTGCAACAACACAAGCGCTCAACAGAGCCGACGAGCGTGTTGGAGACGAAAACTAAAGTGCTCGACGCTGAGGGGAGACGGAGGGGGTAAAGAAGAAGAGGAGGGGAAGAGAAGCAATCGGAGGGTAGGGGAAAAAGGGAAGAGAGCAACAAGGCACACAGACAAAAAAGTGAGGGAAGAAAATAAGTGTCCCAAGAACCAATGCGCAGGCAGAGTCCGCTGGGGGCCGTGGAAAAAACACTGACTGACTGACTACTGACAGCAGAAAGAGAAAAAAGTAATATTACCAGAGTCCACTTGAAAAAAATTGGGAGGGAAAAACCGTTCTTCCTCGATGTCTTTTTCCGTTTGAAAAATTATGAGGAGGCCTGTCCTTCCCGCACGCCCGCACAATATGTAATAGTGGGCTTCAGGGCTTCTGTGGGTATGAGCCGATGATTCTTCCTGGCAATTTGATATGACTGAGGCTGGCTGGCTGTCCTGACTATACTCGGACAATGATATTGTTTGCTTATTTTTGGATTCAATCTGGTCTTTAGTGCTCTGAGGTTGAACCCATATTTGATGTCTGCCCTTTGTACTCTTTACTCTTTTCGGTAGCGCCACTGACAAGTCAACAAGTATATCCAAATTCCAGACAGTGGAATAAAACGCCAACTGTTCGTTCAAGGTCAAGATTATTCGTGCCAAATAACAAGGATTAAGAAACCTAACTATACTCAACTGCATGTAGCCTGTCTTAGACTCTGGCGAGTGTCTTACTGCTAGTCAATAACCACCTTGGTTTCGCCAATGTTGCCAATGTTGCCAGAGTGACTATACTATATTCTGCACAAACTCCAGCCTGATAAGACTGGTTTGAACTGCCGTTATGCCGAGAAAATAATGGTTATTTTGCACTTTGGAATTGAAATCCAGCTGCATATCCCGTTGGCCTTCAACCTTACCAGCCGTATCCGTCCCCCATCCATGAGGGAAATCGCTCATGCGGAGTATAACCGGCGAAGCAGGGATACGTTCGTCTTGAAGGCAAGTATGAACAGTCGATAAGCTGGATTTTCGTACATTCTCTCAGGCTCTACCGTACTTGGTAGAGGCACCAGGGCAGTTCACAGCATCTCAAACTATTTCTTTCTCATGGATGGACTGGGATGCCGAGCTTGCAGCCATCCGCTTCTCCAAATCATGCCATCTACAAAGTCTTGGCGTCGGTAAAGCGGATCCAGTGCAGAGTCGAGTCAGTCGGCGAACACCTGCGGGACAACTGCACATTTGCATCAAGCACATCTAGTTTGTAGATATCTACGGAGTAGATACTTCATCATTAACATTTTGAAAGCTGAAACGAAATCCCCTGACGATCACCCACGCATGAAGGGTCAAACGGCGAAACAGCCCTGCGATAAGCACGTGATAGCCGCCTCATTCCGTCAAAGTTCCGGCGCGTGCCGTTGCAATAACAACCACAGGGTCCATTCCGACTGAAGACTATTAGGCATGTCCTCAGTTGGGGTTATGGCTAGACAAGCAAACAAACAATTTCGAGACGCGAATAGGACATGGTATTCTTGATATCCGTCCGGGGCATTTCATTATTTCAGGATTTTCGCATTCCGTGGCGTAAGGATATTGTTAGGGCTGGTTCTCGGATCGTGACTCGGAGAACCTCGGATGTCGCTTCGGCGAAAAGGCCAATTCTCATGTAATTCGTCTACTTAGGCTCCCCTAGTCTTCGGCGACGGAGGAAGGTCTACCAATGCCTGAAAGAAACCAGAACCTGCTCTCTGCTATCCAACTCGGTGAAGGATGGGCCTGTTGTCAGCCCGAGGCGGGCGAGAATTTGCGAGACAAGCTTGCGCTTCAACCCTTCCCGGACAGGGACCTTTTCTAGAGCATCAAATCCGTTGAAATACTTCACGAATGTCGGCCAGACAGCCTTTAGCGAGTTTGCAGGGACTAAACTGCCGTTGTCACCCTCGCTTGTACCAGGGACCTCGTTACCAGCAAAATCTATGGTGTGCTCGGGAAATCGTGCCACGATCTCGTCTAGCCATCGGGATTCCAAAGGCGAGACCTTGTGAGGCAAGAGTATCAGAGAGGATGTCTTCAAAGAAGCGCTTTGGTCAAGCAAAGAATGCGACAAGTCGACGCCGGAGTTCGTCTTGTAACGATTGGGCATGGGTGTTTCCTCTCCGCTGCCATGGCTCGCAAGCGAAGACGACGACGACGACGACGACGAAGAAGAAGAAGAAGAAGATCCATCATCTACACCACTGCTGTTATCTTTGTCCTCTTCAGCAGGCCTTCGTTTTTCGGTAAAAACGGGCGACGATCGACTCTTGGTCAGGTATTTATCCACCTCCTCTCGTCGAATGGCCAGTTCAACCGCCATTTTGATCTCGGGTGATACTTTTACGCGAGCGAAAGACCGAAGCTGAGTGACCCAGCCTCCTCGCAATAACCATGCAAGGATAGCAAAGTATGTTGGTTTGTGATCCTTGCTGGGAATGAAGTTTCCAAAAGGCCTTGGTGTTCCACTTAAAGCTGAAAGCATTTTCGGTAAGCTAGGAAGTGTCGGAAACGCCAGTTTATAGGCAGCGGATGCTACCTCCAACTTGCTGAGATCGCAGTTTGGAGATACGATATAAGTATCTCTTTGGTGAAGCGGCGGGATGGCACGAGCCCTCCTCCAGTAGACTAGGTGACTGGCTAGAAACTGGATTGTAGGTAGAGGTATGCCAGAGGATTGCGAGATTTGTACAAATGACTTGGTCGGTTTAGAGCAGTGGATGTAGTGAACAAGAGGTGGAGCCAAGGCCCCCCCGGCTGCCTCCACGTCCTTGATTATAGTGGCCTCGTTGTCTAACAGTAGCAAAGCAAAGTGCTTGGCCAGTACTTGATGGGGCGCAGTATTATCTTCGGTCATGGGATCATCCGCAGGGCTGATGCTGTCTGCTGTTGTAAGCCAAAGCCCTGGGTATGCTTGATCGGCTGGCCCAGAGAGGTATGGTGTTGAGGTCAGAGGCGGAATTTGTAGGGATATGGAAACATCAGGGCTCAGTGTGACGGACGCAATTTTTGAGGCCGATATGCTAGTGAACAGAGTGCAGATTGCTCTAGCAAGTGATGACTGGTTGATCAACTCCGCGTAGAGGTTGTTAAGAGAGGTTCCTATGTTCATTTGTTAGTCTAGATAACCCCCGGGAATGGTGGTGCTGTACGTTTCTCTTTCGCCTTCTCTTTGATGTTCAGGATATGCTGGGACTCCCTCCATACGTAGTTGGTTCGAGACTGCTCCCATTTCAAAGCCTTGTTGAATTTCTTGATGATGTTGTCATATGTTTCTCCAATGCGCATTGAGTACTCCAACAAAGGCGGGTTTAGCACAAACACCACATTGAACATCGTCATCATATCTTTGTCATCTGCGTCTAGAAGCTCACCTACCATCTGAGACCGATTGCTTGATACGGACGGGCGTTTGAGCCTGGGGTGAGCTGCTGAGTGAGGGCTCAGAGTTTCGGTAGATGCTGCAATTGCTTCGCCGCTATCTTCTGCAGAGTCTTCCGCTGTCTCGTTATGCCCAAGTTCTCCTCCTTCCCATTCATGACGTTGCTTTCTCTTCTTCTTTTTCGTCCGCTTTTGTTTCCTCCAGCCGCCATCTTCGCGAACGAAGACCGGCCATCCTATAAACGCAAGATCGTTTATTCCAAGTTCGAAACGTCTCTTGTGCCATGCACGCGACGGGCTCAAAAGCTTCTCCCATACATCAACCGGAAGGCCAAGTATTGACTCTAACGGGGTCCGGTTTGAGCTGTCGTTTGCTCTTGATTCGTCCTCTTGTCTATCAGACCCGGCGCCTGAATCATACTCAGCATCGGAGTTCCCACCGCGTTTCCGCAGGTAGGCCCTGGAGGAATTGATCGAACTAGGTCGTTGGCCTGGTTCAACAGCCACTGTATCGTCGATGGCAAAGTTGCTCGACCGTCTTGTGCTCACATTGCTCCCAGCGACGTTGTTCTGATTCTGGTTCTGGCGTTGAAATTCTTCTTCATCCTCATCGGAACTCGAGTGACTGTCCTCGCTCGAGGTGGAGTCGTTGCCCTTTGAATTTTGTCTGCTTCTCGAACGTGAAGCGCGTCTAGCTTTGGGGGTAGCTCGCAGGGCGTTATCAGTGAGCGGTTTCGGAGGATAATGGAACACGAAGCGAGGACCTGCACGAGAGCGAGCGATCAGGACGATAGCGACCAAACAGGGGTCAGGAGGACGAGCGATGGAAGACATCTGGAAAACAATCAATCCTTGTTGGTTGGACTGACGTGGAGCTTGAACGAGCAAATCTCGGTCGGAGATGAACCAGCTTCCCCGCACAAGCCTAGGCCCTATTTGTGTATCATCACAGCCTCGAAGCTTTGCCTGGTATGTCGACAAGCATCAGCACATTTGAATTGAGATGGACACATGTGATTGATGTTTGCGAACTAAATCTCACCGTCGAATCCACCTGAGAGACATGGAAAGACTCAAAACGAGAAATCGAGGGAATGCGGGGATATCATGTGATCTCTTTCTACTCTTCCTGCACGGTCTTCAAAACTCCCATGATCTTGTTTGATCATTGCCATATCTCCTCTCTCTTGAGCCAAAGCGCTCTTCAATATGTACGAGCAGCTGAGACCCCGAATGCCGCCAGGAGCGAGTCAAAACAGGGTTATTTTGGGTTACCGGTTAGGTACCGGCAGGCCTGGAACCAAGCAGCGAGGACTGCCCAGAGCGTAAAGATCTCACGCGGGCGAGCTAGCCTTCCATCCAAGCTCCCAATAAATTCATCTCGGCACACTGTTGGACAGGGTCAGAAGTGGCTTTTCGCTCTCTTCGACTGCCTATTCCTCTGGTCAAAGGATGAATGACGCAAACGGTGGCTTATCATCAGACCATCTTTTACCGTCCACTAAATGATATCAAGCAGTGAAGGGCTTTCCCGCTGATAACCTCCTCGAACGGTTTTGACAGCTTTTTGCTCGGGCTCTGGTCACGCCAACCACAGGGTTCCGCTTGTCAACGGCTGGGGTTTGCTTACTGGCCCTATATATCAGCACCACAATTCCCATTCGCCTGATGCATCATAGAAGCACCCCGCGCTCTGCTTCTCATATCGCCCAATATGGCTGATAATTCTACTGAGAATCAAGCGCCCCCTCAGGGTGGTATCATTGAGGGCGGCAACCCATCTCAGTATGACCCCAAGAATCCAATCATCTTATTCATTATTCAGGTAAGCCATTCTTGCTTCATCCAGACCATTCCAGTAACCGTGAACAGGCGTTCATAATTATTGTCCTCTGCCGCTTGCTCCATTGGCCTCTTTCCAAGATTCGTCAGCCTCGAGTTATTGCGGAAGTCATTGCCGGCATTGTACTTGGACCTTCAGTCATGGGCCGCGTGCCCAACTTCACAGACTCGATATTTCCTTCTGAATCGATTCCAAGTCTGAATCTGTTTGCGAACGTCGGTTTAGTCTTGTATCTCTTTCTCGTCGGACTCGAAACCGACCTACGCTTTCTTGTGAGCAATTGGCGGGTGGCTGGCAGTGTGTCAGCAGCAGGAATGATACTCCCCTTTGGTATAGGAGCTGGGGTGTCTTACGGCTTATATCACGAATTCCGTAATGAAGATGGTGTGAAGCCAATCAACTTTGGCACATATTTGCTTTTCATCGGTATCGCCATGGCGATTACTGTAAGACTCCAAACTTTCCGAGCCTTACTTTCTCTAACTTGCTACAGGCATTTCCTGTTCTGTGCCGCATCTTGACTGAGCTGAAACTACTGGGGACAAACGTTGGTGTCATCGTGCTTTCCGCCGGTGTCGGTAACGACGTTGTTGGCTGGATCCTGCTTGCGCTCTGTGTCGCCCTTGTCAATGCTGGGAGTGGTATTACAGCGTTGTGGGTGTTTCTTGTATGCGTCGGCTACGTCACGTTCTTGATCCTAGTTTTCCGCCCATTATTCCTACGCTTCCTCAACCGGACCGGAAGCTTGCAGAAGGGCCCTAGTCAGTCAGTGGTGACTGTCACTATCCTCATTGCCCTTTCATCTTCCTTCTTTACTCAGGTGATAGGAGTTCATGCCATTTTCGGCGCATTCCTGATTGGCTTGCTCTGCCCTCACGAAGGAGGTTTTGCCATCAAGCTGACTGAAAAAATTGAAGATCTGGTAACCGCCCTATTTTTGCCGCTATACTTTACCCTTTCCGGCCTCTCGACAGACTTAGGATTGCTCGATACAGGAATTGTATGGGGATATGTCGTTGCTGTCATCTCTATTGCTTTCCTTGCAAAAGTCAGTGGTGGAATGCTTGCCTCAAGAGCTTGCGGTCTCCTCTGGCGAGAAAGCTTTGCAATTGGAACGCTTATGAGCTGCAAAGGCTTGGTGGAGCTTATTGTTCTGGTTTGAAAGAACTTCCCTCTATAATCGATTGTGCTGACTAGTCTAGAATATCGGGTTACAAGCGGAGATCTTGAGCACACGGACCTTCACCATTTTTGTTGTCATGGCGTTGGTCACTACCTTTGCAACCACTCCTTTGACCACATACATATACCCGAAGTGGTATCAGGATAAGGTCGCTAAGTGGCGGCGTGGTGAGATCGACTGGGAGGGAAACCCCATTCAGCCAAGTGCTCGAAACGACAGCACTGCTGCCAGAAAAGAGCAGCCGGAGCCTCACGCGGTTCTCCGGCTTCTTGTTTATCTGCGACTTGACGGACTTTCTAGCATTTGCACACTTGCCGCACTCCTTGGGCCAAACCAATATCCAACCCCTAAAATTCACCCAGAGAAAGTGCAGACCGCAAGGTCGTTGGATCCAGCTGCGGAGGAAGCTGCTGGACTCGATTCGCAGGGGGTGGCTTCGCTCAAAGTTCACGGAATTCGCCTAATGGAGCTAACAGATCGAGATTCTAGTGTGATGAAGGTGTCAGAAGTGGATGAATACTCCTTATGGGACCCTGTCATCAATACTTTCCGGGCATTTGGTCAATGGCATGACATCTCAATTTTGGCTGGTGTTTCAGTGGTTCCAGAGCACTCATATGCAGACACCGTTCTTGGGATGGCTCGCGAGGATACCGCGGACCTTCTTCTTATTCCCTGGAGCGAAACCGGGCAGCTAAGTGAGCCCCTAGGCGGGCTGGGGGTGGATGAGGGGTGTCGCTTTTCCAATGGACCATATACTGGCTTCGTATCCAAAATTTTGGATCAGAGCTGCTGCAACATCGGTGTTCTCATTGAACGAAGCATGTACACTCGTAACGCCAACGCTCGTCCTAGCCTGCAACGGAACACGAGCGCTCAGAGTATCGGAAGTGCAATCTGGGCTAGTCGTGCGGCTACTCGCTCTCACCATGTTGTTCTACCCTTTTTTGGCGGCGAAGACGATCGTTTCGCCCTTCAATTCGTCCTTCAGTTAGCACAAAATGACCAGGTCACGGCGACTATCATTCATATAGATCTTCCCGTGGCGGACGAAAAGACAAGCAAAATAATTGTCAAGCCTAAGCAGCATGAATCTACCTCGAGTGAAGATTGCAGACAGGAAAGCGACGCCGTCTTCTTCTCAACGCACCGTGACTCACTCCCAGAGGCGCTTTCATCCCGTGTCATATTCAAATCACTCGTTCCGAGAAGGGACAACCCCGACGTCATTATCCAGGCTACCATTGACAGCGTCAAGGATGAGATGGCGCAGTCTGTTTCTAAACCCGGAAACATAACGATTGTTGGACGACGCAACAATCGCGTGCTCCAGACACAGGAAATCGACTCGGTAATAGCAGATGAGATTGGATATGATGCGCGTGGGGTGTTAGGGTCTGTGGCTCAAGCAATGGTGCGCACTGAGCATCGCACTGTTGGTAACGTGCTTGTCCTACAGGCTGCCACTAAGCGTGATTAACGTGGTTGATGTTTTAATACCATTTGAAGTTTGAAGCGAACTCAATGCGGAGTTATCATGTCTATGCGGCTTACGAATGAAAGGAAGGTCATTTTCACCGTTCCCTGTAGCAGGTGCCCCAATGCCATTGCGTAACAATCCGTAGACGCCCAATGCTGCCTTTCAGGTTTCGACTCCAGCTAAGCATTGTATAATGCATCGCTTTATGGATGCAAACTGCAGTACCAAGTAACAGTAGAGATATCATAGCCCATTATATGCAGATACATAGCCGCATCATTCAGAGTAGTGTACAGTAATATACAATCCCCCTCCCGCAGAACAAGCCCGCCACTACCTATGACTGTGGCCCCGAGTCCTGCCCTTGTGCCTGCCCTCCCGGGCTCGAACTCGCACTTGCCTCCTTATCCCCTTCAAAGACAAGCCCCAAATTCTTGAAGTTGTCGGGCGCCATAAGATTCCTAAACGACCCCAGAATCACAAATCAGCCCCAGTCCATCTAAAACAACAACGTCGATATGGTACGATAAAGAAAGGATGAAATGGGAGAAACGCACTTGTCCATCCGACAAGCCAAATACCCCTTGGCGAGTTTCCGGCATTCCTCGTCGTTGACGCCGCGCTGCAGCTTGAGGCATTTCAGGTAAGATTGGATCAGGTGTTTGCATTCGCCTGTATTCTAATTAGTTCCGTTCTTTGACCGGGGTACTGGGCTGGTTGCGAGTTCTAGATACCATCGTGATCAAGGGGAAAGCTCCCTCGTTCGGGACTATATTGTGGAAAAGGCGAGGTTAGCTGATCTGCTCGGATCTGAGTTGAAATGACTGAATTGAATTGCGCCAGGCAAGGAATAGATTCTGGGATTTGATGGCAGGTACTCACGGTGTAGGTTTAGTATTTACTGCGCCGCCGCCAGGACTTCCAAAACTCATTTTGTGCGTATATGAACTCAAATAACTTGCGTAGCAGTTCTTGAAGATGAAATGGCTTCGGAGTTTGTTATCGCGATAAGCGGAGGATATCTCGGTACGATAACTGAACAAACACAGCAAACAGGGCAAACAGGGCAAATAGCTCAAATAAGTGCAAACCATAACAACGTCAGATGCATGTCACAAGCTCCAATCAAAAGCGAGGTTTGGGATATTGTAATACAGCCGGTGGGATGTGGAATGCGACCTGGCCCCTCTTCCGGGCCTGGGGGTCTAGTGTGAGGAGAGAAGGTATAAATATGACGTTTACGACGTCAACTTAGAGACGGAGTTTCATCAAGTGAACTGCCAACAGATTCAAATCGTAAAGCAATTGATCTATTCATTGATAATCTATAAAATATGCCTCTGTACGTTATCCACCAAGTCCCATACAACCCGCTTCTGGCCCTGCAGCACTACATACTTGCAGTGAGGACCTTGAGGACCTCCCATCCCGTTGCGGAATAACCTCATTTTTACCCAATGACAGTACAGGATTGCAGAGCTAACTGGCAATAACAGAAAACTCTCGGGAAGCTGCCAATGCGGCGGCGTGGAATTCAGCCTCGACTCCTCCACGCCCGTGCCCTACCAGCTCTGTGCGTGCAGCATCTGCCGCAAGATCGGCGGGTATATCGGATGCGTGAACTTGGGTGGGATTGCTGATAGTTTGAAGATTAAGAAGGGCGAGAAACTTATCAAGTACGTTTCTCCTTTGATTGAGTCAAGTGGAGTATAGACAGTTGTTAATGATGTGTAGGAAGTACAATGCCATCAAAGCCCGCGGAACAAAGGACGAAGAGAAGTGTTCGTCGGAGCGAAACTTCTGCTCGGAATGCGGTTCCATGCTCTGGCTTTGGGATAAAACTTGGCCGGAACTGATTCATCCTTTCGCGTCGGCGATTGACTCGGAGTTGCCGGCTCCTGATGAGATGGTTTGTATCTTCAAAGACTCAAAGCCAGAATGGGCAAGGTTCCCGGAGGGGAAGAAGCAGGTGTACGAGCAGTATCCGACGGAAAGTTTGGAGGACTGGCACAAGAAGCATGGATTGTTCTATGAGTAGCTACGTCTGGATGTGTATGAAGTGAATATGATTGCATTGTTCTATCTATCCTGAACTTTTCGATGTTAGCAACAGGATCACAAGGACTGTTCGCAATGGGCAAGAGTAACAAGACATCAGTTCTCCAAGGTGAAAAGAAGTTTCTTCAAAGGTATTCAGAAAAAACAGCAATTAAAGAAATCATCATCGAAACGCAATAGAGTAGAGGGGAACTCACTCTGTGAAGATCAGTGCTCATGCTACGTCGAGTAACTATGTCCTAATAGTCGACGAGTCAGCGCACGTCCACAACACCAAAAGTGTGTATCAGAGAATGAGTGTCAACTAAGTCAGGCTGAACTGTTAGCAGAGATCGACAACGACCAGGCAAGAAACATACCTCATTAAATCAGATTTTTGTATGTTAATGTTCATTTCCACACAAGTGCGGATCAAACAGTGTGAATAAACAGTTCATCATTTGATGTTGACTGGATGTGCTGGGAGACTGGGACAAGATCTAGACAGTACCTAAGGCGCCAGTCAGCATCACTCACGACTAAACACCAAGTATCGTAGACGATTGCATAATCTCAGGTGACGAGTTCTCAACAAGCAATACACCCCCAGCACCCGCAAAGTTTGTACGCTTCGCTTTTGATGGATGAAGGGAGATGAACTATTATGTCCGCCCGTTCGTTCAAGATATCTTCATCGAAGGAAAGAGGTGAAGACGAGAATGGTATTTACCTAACAGACTGTTAGTCAGGGCTCGATCATCATTTGAGTGAGAAAAGCAATGATGAGATGTGGTCAGACAAGGCTGAAACTTAAAATAAGACAGATTCCACATGGTGAATTAAGTTTGAGGAATGCCTATAGCGTGTCGAAGAATCATCATACCAGGGGGAGGGCTGTGTGTGATAAAAAGAAAAGAAGCGGCATACCTTTTACAATGAGTATTGAATGTCGACGTCGAAGACCATGTCGAAAAGCTACGATCTAGCAAATCAGTTAGCCCATATCCAGTAGACGCCGAGTAACTGAATCGCAAGCAAATGTCTTCTGAATCAGAGTAATTCTAGAGACTTTGTAAAGGTCCTTCATGTTTTTTCGGCCGTGGATATCCTGAAAGGAATTCATCCCAGAAGATAGGCAATGGGGGGAGAAAGGATTCACACTCACAGAAAAGAAAAGAGAATATCAACAAAAATTTGTTGATCCATGATGTCCAGCATCAAGACATCATGTTGAGCTGAAGCTTGCAGACGGAAAAAATTTATTGTGGGTGCCAGCTTATTTAAAGATGCCGAAAGTACGGCAGACGGATGCACCAAGTACGCTGTTTGACAATCAAGCAAACGCATTAATGCCTGAGGCGGAAAATTAGTATGCCAAGCGCCGGACAAGCCCCTACGAATACGCCTTCGCAAGCCTCTTTATAGTAATCACTTCGTAGCATGATTATACCCGTAGACAGCAAAACACGGTGTCTACGATTGAATGACACAATGTCAGCTTATCATCCTCTCGTCTTATGCCCATTACGCGTAGTATTCTGCCTGGAAGAACAGTGATGACCCAAGCCAAGATAGGATCGGCTGCTTAGCCGCAAACATTCCAGGGTACTTAAGGAACTCTATTCCTCAAAGATCAGGAGCTAAAGTTACTCAGGAGTCGGAGCCGATCCCTGCATCTTCATCGGGATCGAGGGGCCAAAGCTCTTAATATATCTTCGGCTAACCGGACTGTTCCTAAGATATCTATACAATGGCCTTCGCCGACCTTAAAGCCAAAGCTCTCCCTGCGGTTACAGGTGGGCACGCGAGCTTCTCAATCAGCGTGTTTCTTTCATACATTCTCGACTGGATCTTGATTGTGTATGTATCTCAGATTGAACAATGAGTGAAAACTAACAATATCAGTGGCATCGCACTAATCGGCTATGGCTTCCACCGCGTCGAATCAAATCACATGCCCTTCTCTCTAACGGACATAGCCATCTCTTACCCATACACCACAGACGAAACAATCCGGACCAGTGTCCTTGTCGTCGTCTCGCTAGTTGCACCCGGTGTGCTCATCGCAGCCGTATGCCTGCTCCTCACTCCCGGCGCATCTATCGAGCGACCAGTCTCGACGAGGGCTCTGCTTCTGCGCCGCAAGATCTGGGAATGGAATGCGGGGTGGCTTGGGCTGGCGCTGGCTTGCGCCGGTGCGTTTATGGCTACGGAGGGGTTGAAGGATTTGTATGGCAGGCCGAGACCGGATATGCTTGCACGCTGTGATCCGGATCTTGCGAATATTGCTGCTTATGCGGTTGGAGGGCTGGGTCAGAGATTGGATGGGGCTCCGACCCTGGTAACGTCTGGTATCTGTCGGAATCAGGGGAAGTCGTTGAGAGAGGATGGTTTCGTTAGTTTTCCGAGTGGACATTCGTCTTGTGAGTCTTTTGTTGGTCTCGCAACATTCAGTTGAACAAGCTAACGGAAATGACAGTTGCATTCGCCGGTCTAACATACTTCTCGCTCTGGCTGTGCTCCAAATTCACAATCGCATTTCCCTACCTCGCCCACTCGCCACTAACCCAAGACCTGCGCTCGCAGAACCGCTTCGCAATTCGCAGCCAGGGTGCCGCGCCGCCAATCTACCTGGTCATTCTTGCCTTTGTGCCGTGGGCGGTTGCGTTCTTCATTTCTGCCTCACGCTGGTTCGACCACCGGCACCATGGGTTCGATATCATTTTCGGATCCGTGTTGGGCATGCTCTTTGCCTGGGTCGGGTTTAGGCTTTATAGCCCGCCTGTGGAGCGGGGTTCGGGATGGTCTTGGGGAGCGAGGAGTCGGGATAATGCATTCTTCAAGGGAATTGCGAGTCCAAATAATGTTGGTGAGAGTGGATGGGCGAGTTTGAAGGTTGTTTCCACGGTGCCGGAGATGAGGGAGAACGGCCAGGTGGATGTGGAGAGTGGGAGGAGGGACCTGAATGAATAATCGATATGTCAAGGGTATGTTCGGAGTATGATGGTTATGTGGTGAGGTATCGTGATTGTTTGTTTCTCTTCGATGTGTTTTAGTATATGATATATCCCATTCCACCTTCAACCGATCCATAAATAGAAAGAATATCAGGTCACCTCCACCCCCCAACCCTCCCCTCATCCCACCTCGCCTTCGCCTCCCTTCTATCTGCCAACTTGGCCCCCTCCGACCTAACCCTTCTCACCCAATCCGCGACCTCCCTATCTGAAGCCTTTCCATTCCCTTCTCCAACATGCTCCCCTTCCAAAAAGCTCTCCTCAACAGCTAAGCAAACAGCTTCCTGTTCTGCAATTCCCGCACTTAACCGCTGATACAGCGCTTTAGGTGACCAAGGCGCTAACGCGGTATCCATCTCGCTCTGCTTTTTCCGCCAGGAGACTTCAAGTGATTGGTGCTGGAGCAGGAGTGTCTCTGTTGAGGAGCGGAGGGTTGCGAGTTGAGATTGCAGGTCTAGGAGGTGGTTTGTTAGGCCTTTGTTGTAGTCGAGTAGGGCTTGAAGAGATTCTTGGTGCGCTGGGTATGAGGGGTGCGTGGCTGATAGCGCGGAGATTAGGGACGGGAATTGCAGGATTGCTTGGAGGTCGATTGTTCTGTTGTTGGTTAGGTAGATCTGACGACTGGAAGGACAGGAAGACGCACGATTTCTCTTTGACTCCTTCTGGTAGCCAGCCTTCCTCTATTGAAGGCGGTTGTGGGATATTTGCAGAAGGCTGTTCGTTCGTTGCGTTTGATCCGTATGGTCTTTGTTGGAAGAACTGTGGTGTCGCTGGTGAGGGAGAGTTGACTTGAGGGGTGCCGCCGCGACTAGCCTCGTTGCTGCCGGGTTTAGGCGGCGGCGGAGGTGGTGTATCTGCGTTCAGAACTGGATTCATTTTGGTCGTTGCAGCTTCTGGGGATGTTTGTAGAGACAGCTCGATGTCGGGAGCGGAGAAGCTGATATGCGGGGAGATCCCCTGCACGTGACCTATATAGTTCTGGAAGCGAAGTACTCCGGAGTAGTACATGACGCGAGAAATTATATTGAATGTATGTATTCAAGAAGCCTTCTAATTTCTAAAGCCCAGAAAGCTGTGCTCGATGGCGCTAGGTCTGAGGGGTAATGCAGATTTAGAATGTTGACGGCTGTGGCTCAGATACTAGAAACAACTGATGTATTGACCAGTCAAGAAAGAGTATGATTTGAACAGTGCCTGAAGGCTTACGATATGTGCAAATGGCATCGTAGAGACATTAGAATATATACGTTTGGTCATCTCTCATAACGAGCCTTGGAAAATCACTCCATCCTCCTCCGCACATCCTTGTCCTGGGTATTGATATCTGACCCTTGTATCGCATCCATCACAAGCTTCCGAAGCTCATTCTGACCGGCCTCGCTCTGGAAGTCTTCGCGAGCAGCAAGCTCATCAATTCTCCTCTTGAATTCTGGGTCCACCTCCCCGATGTTGGCATCCTGCTCAGACATTGTCCCCAGGTTCACCTGGAGGTTTGGAGGCAGCGGTGGAGCTGGATTCAGCGCATCACCAGCCGACAAGCTGCTGGGCACTTCGCCCGGTATGCCAGCCACTTCTCGCAAGTAGGCGGCGACCTCTGGGAAAGAGCCGTCGCCCTCGATCGTTTCTCGAGCCGTCAAACCTTCATCATTTGTTCGCTTCCAGTCAACCTTAAGCTCTTCGACGAGACATTTCGCGATGTCGACACGCTCCGTTACGAAGAGGCAGGTTTCGTTGTCCTCGTCTAGCAGGTTCACGTCTACATTGAACTCTTGTACGAGGGCGCGCAGAAGATCAATGTGTCCGTAAGAAGCTGCAGCGTGGAGCAGAGAATATCCATGTTCGTCTTGATTCGAGGCGAGCGAGGGGTTTGATCGAAGATGGCCCAGAACGGCGGAAGGGTTGTCTGCGGCGAGGACGTAGAGGTTGGGTTGAGTCATCGTGGTGGTTTGCGGGGCGGGGGTGAGTCAAGAGGTCGTTCCCGAAGAGTCAGAGGGCTCAAAGAAGGAAGAAGGATGTCAAGGTATGGATACCAGCTGCAAACTGAGCTGAGTGTTTGTTGTGGCGGAGCGGAACAAAGGTGGTGATTTTTTCTGCTTGCTGCCCCGCGATAAGACGTTTATCTATTCGCTCTCCCCGCTATGATTCATACAACTCCCGCTAACCAAAGTGCGAGGCTGCGCCTCATGTCAATGACTGTCTATCCCTGGGGCTCTTGAGTCAGATCTATTGAAATTGATTCTTATTTCCACTGACCACATTGCGCCCGCTTTCTTAAATCGAAGCTTCGTTCGGCATTGATTTTGAGCTTTGTCAACGATTCCCCTCATCAAATTTCTTTCTTGCAACACCACGACAAAAGATCGCGTGCGACATTTCCGCGACCATGGAGAGTCAGAAGGTCGTCCTACAGGACAAGGAGGAGGTGGCTGAGATGGTCCAGGCTCTGCAGACTGCCCGCGGCCAGAACAAAGGCGTGAAGAAGAAGAGCTTCAACTGCAGAATGTCCGACTTCAAGGTTGGAAAGAATGGCGAAGTTACTGCACACTCTTGGAAGTTTATGGACTGGGACTACAAGCGGAAGGATCTTCCTACCTATGCTCGGGGACTGTTCACTGCGAAGAGAAAAGACGGCACTCCGGAGATCATCACGCGCGGCTACGACAAGTTCTTCAACGTTGACGAGGTGAACGAAACACAGTGGAGGAATATTGAGAGAAATACTAAGGGGCCCTATGAACTCAGTGTGAAGGAGAACGGGTGTATCATCTTTATTTCTGGCTTGGAAGACGGAACCTTGCTCGTCTGCAGCAAGCATTCCACCGGCCCTCGCTCGGACGTGCCTAAAAGCCATGCTCAAGTCGGTGAGGAGTGGATTGAACGACATGTTGCGTCTGTTGGCAAGTCTTCCGCAGATCTGGCTCGGACACTACGTGAAATGAATGCCACCGCGGTGGGAGAGCTTTGCGATGACAGCTTCGAAGAGCATGTCCTCGCATATGACCCAGCAGCCGCGGGAATCTATCTCCATGGCATCAACTTCAATGTTCCGCAGTTTGCCACACTTTCCAGCTCGGATGTACACATGTTTGCGGATGCCTGGGGCTTCAGGAAAGCCAACTTTGTGGTTTACGATGACCTCGATTCTGTGAAGCAATTCCTGAGTAAATGCGCCGAGACCGGGTCCTGGGATGGCCGGGATACCGAAGGTTTCGTTGTTCGATGCAAAATGAGCGAAGGCGGCAAAGGCCCGTATCATGATTGGTTCTTTAAATACAAATTCGAGGAGCCATACTTGATGTACCGACAATGGCGTGAGTGCACCAAGGCAATCCTTTCTGGGAAGGCTCCCAAGATCAAGAAGCACAAAAAGGTTACGGAGGAGTATTTGGTATATGCTCGCAGACAGTTTGGGTTAAACCCGGAACTCAGGGAGCGTTATCAGCATAATCACGGCATCATCGCAATGCGTGATGGGTTCCTTCAAGAACGCGGGCTCAATGGAGCTCAAATCATTCAGATGGAAGCTGAAACTGTCACCCGGGATGTCATACTAGTGCCAGTCGCATCGATAGGTTGCGGAAAGACAACAGTGGCACTTGCTTTGACCAAGCTGTTCGGCTGGGGTCACGTTCAAAATGATAATTTCCCCAAGGGCAAGAACAAGGCAAAGATGTTTGTCTCAAGTATTCTTAATCTCACAATGGACAAGCCAGCTGTTATTGCTGACCGAAACAACCATCAGAAGCGTGAACGAGCTCAGCTCACAGATGATGTATCAGCTGGTCTTCCCAACGCACGCTTTGTTGCACTTCACTATGTACACGAACCCAAAGATATGATGCTGCCCGAAATCCGCGAGGTGACCCGCAAACGAGTACTCGACCGTGGCGACAACCATCAGACCATTCGTGCCGGAACTAAAGGTACGGAAGAGGTCATTGGTATTATGGAGGGCTTTCTCAACCGGTTTGAAGCCGTTGATATCGAGCGCGAGCCGGACTCGAGCTTCGACGAAGTCATTGATCTTGACGTGACGGCTTCTTCGCGCGAGAATCTCGAGAAAGTAGTGAAGGCCTTGCACTCTGCATACCCCCAGCTTGTGACTCGTGTACCAAACGCACAAGAGCTCGACGACGCCATTGACTACGCAACAAGCGAGTACAATGTTGACGTAGACCACAGCGCTTCGTACAAGCAGAAGCCTCCGAAACAAAACAACAATCAGCTCGACAACGGACCTACATCGAACATCAACATCGAAGCCAAAGTCCGTAAAATCGAGTACTTTGGCATCTCTCTCCAACCCACTTCCTCCGTCCTAGACCTCCTTCACTCACTCTTCGCCAACCCCGCCACATCTCGCGAAAAGGCCCGCCTTTACAACCAACTCGTCAATAGCCGTCGAGTTCAGCCCGCCTTTCACGTAACACTCATCCACAAGGCTTCCAAAGCCGCCAACCCAGATGTTTGGGATGCTCTCGTTCAGCGCTACATCGACCAGATGAACAGAAACCCGCCCAGAGACCATAGACAGACCCCGTTCCTCGGCACCGCACGTATCCGACTGGAACGTTTGATTTGGGATGATAGAATCATGACCTTTGTCGCGCGCATCATGCCCGGTGACCCTGAAGCTCAGCCTGGGGCTGGTACGAGCAATGAAGACCAACCAGACTGGGTCTGCGTGAACCCTATCCCCCACGTAACGGTTGGCACTGCGGGGCCGGAAATCAAGCCAAAGGAAAGCAACGACCTGTTGCAGCGCTGGATCAACGAGGGATCGAATGCTGACTCGGGGATCTGGGAGATGGAGATACCGGGCGTGAAGGTCGTTGATGGCATTGTGAATGTGACGATGAGTCGGGGGAAGTAGCTGTCTACTGACTGCTTCGTTTATCTGAGCGGTGTTTCTGTGTGCAGTTCCAAAAGCTTTAGCTATAGATTTATTTAGCATACATTGTAGGCAAAATAGAAGTTCTTGTCAACTTGTTCTTGTTTGTTCTGCAGCTGGAGTTTGGTTGAGTTGAGTAAGTCTTGATTACAACTTCAGAACCACTCTCATGGTCTGTCTTGTCTGTTTGTTCAACTTGCCTACTTACATGACAAAAGTCCCTTGAGGATAAAACAAGATTATCCCATCCAGTCTGACGGGCCCCCTGTATCTAGTAGAGAACGTGACACAACTGTCCTACGAAACATAAGTCAAAGACGTAACGGCTCACGCGTCCCGCTCAGGAACTGTACTACTTTGTATCTAAGCAGAACAAGGGGAGTAACTGATGGTCTAGTCGACTGGAATGACGGATTCACTTTAGACAATCTACATATATGGCCGGATATTCATTAGGCGCGCTGAGAAATCATCTCTATAAGATTAAGTATACATATATTATGTTGAGGGGCAGGAAGGAGAAAGAGGTAGGAAGCCAGGCTGAGACCAAAGCTCTGTGTAGAGGTAGACGAGGTAGACGGCTCGAGCACATTCCCGGACCGTAGTGGGAATATGCGTTCGTATTCGCAAGCGTATTGAGCCAGAGACGAGATGGAGGCGCTGCATGTCGACCAAGTCGTAAGAAACGATTGGACAGCCCAGCTGATCTCTTGTGGGCATCTAGCAAGCTATCTAACCGGTCATCCAAGATGTGACGCGCTGAGCGCCGAAACGACCCATGAACTGCAGCCCCGAGCTGCCCATGGGGAAGTAGCTGACAATGTACCAAAGCAGAGCGGCGAGTTGGAAGATGGACGAGATGAGCGTTAGGAAGGTGCTGTGGAGCTGCAGAAACATGGAAGGTTAGCCATTTTCGTCTCGGCTTAGTGTGCTTTTAGGTGCTCATGGGGCTTGGGTTTGGAATCTGGAATGAGGGGACTATAACCCCGCCGAGAGTCTGCCCGGCTGCTTCCGGATGATAGGGACAGAATGCTGCGCATCAGGCGGCTGGAAGAGCAAAGTGATGTCATGGGCTGCGCGTTCATCTCGATTGTAATAGTAGAAGTACGATGGCGATGCGAGATGGGCTGCAGATGACGGGACTCTCTCGGCGCGTCTGTATGTGCATGCAGACAGGATGCAGGACGGGCCGGTCCACGGAAAATCAAGACAAGGAGAAGCAGAACTTACCCCAATAGCAAAGTACAGAGTCATGGCGATAGACCCGAAGTAGGCAGCAGTGAAGGGCAATCGTGATCCGGAGATCAGATGCCTAGCGTAGATCATGGGTCCCATGAGGACCGCCCATGATAGCAAGAAGAGTAACGATCCGACGGACCACCTATGAGAGGGCAAAATGGGCAGGTCAGCTATCAATACCAGGCACACTTTCGGAAACGAAGAATGTATGCAGCGTCGCATATGATTCGTCCAAAGCAGGTTTTTGGGTCGTGGTTGAATAGGGTTACGCCGCCCGCGCCTCGCGACGTAAGGGCAAAAGGTGTGGCATGAACCCAAGAGCTAACGCAAAATCAAACGAGACGGGGCTTGGAGAAACGACTTACAAGATAGCGAATTTGCGGGGTTTGAGTGAGAGCACCGGGAATAGGAAAAAGCAAATTACGAAGCAAACGGCGGCGCCTAGGTTGCATGCGAAGAAGACGAGCATCCGATCCCATCGACTCACTGTAGAAGAGATCAGCTTTGCCAATATTGTCGGATAAAAAAAAAAGAAATAGAAATAGCATGGATCCGGAACAGGAAAACGGTATGTCCAAGCAAGGAGAAAGGCTAACAGTGCCACTCTAGGCAACTAGAAGCCCGTCTAGAAGACCGGAATACGCTCGTCACCTGGACAAGAGCGCGCTGCGAATAAAATAGGCCGAATAACAAAGATACACTGTCATGGGTTCAAGAACTTACGGGCAAAGAAGGTATCCTCCTCCTCGCGTCGAGATGGAGCAGGTAGAGGAGCTCCTGGAGCTTCGTGGGTGGGGAGTTGCAGATAGCCATCTCCTTGGCCAAAAGGGTTGTAGGACTGTAACCTCGAAAGAAAAGGGGTGGAGCTAGTGTTTGCCGGTGTATCTCCTTCTCGTCGGGCCCAGCCCAATGAGTTGACTGAATCGCGGAACGACGTAGACGCCATGACGCGCTGTGCGCTTCCTACCTACAAAGTAGGGGAGCTTCTGAGATATATGGTGAGGGGAAAGAGGCAACCTAATGTCTTGGCCTGCCGATATGCGACAGTGGCTTTGGCGTCAAGAGCTGCTAGCCACTGTAGCGCGAAACGGGGATGTCAAGCAGATGTCGCTGCAGGGACTATGCACTATGCGCGGCGAAATCTGGAGTCCTGCGTGCAGATGATCTGCATATATCTTGTAATGGTGGGCAGCCGTACGCTAACAAGGTAAACGAGGTGATAGGGCAAAGAGTCGCGGCCAGGTGACTGCTGCGGAGAGACACTAACGGCCCTAAGGGAGCTTGGGGACCGGCGAAGTCTGAAGAGTTGTATCGATCGACGGGGCCCTGGGAAGAGCCGGTTGAAGATAGAATCCTAACAAGCGTGTGATCGCCTTCGATAAGAGCTCTTGTATTATTCGGCCCGGGCTGCTTTACTGGCCCTGCACGATTAGACTTCTAGTTATCGGGATCGGAGCCAGGATGTAAAGTGACGTCAAGGGCTGATGGACAGATATCCCAGGATAAGATCGTATACCCCTCCACTATGCAGGCGGCGGGCTCTAAACCAAACGAAGCCAAGGCGAGTGTCGGCGGGCGGACAGACCAGGTGGGGAGAGCTGCGGAGAACCTGGAAGAGGATGGATGTCAGGCTATCCGTGCACTGGGACGTCAAGCTGCTGCAGTGTTTCGAGGCTGAGACCGTTTACTACACCAGGCTGTAGTATTAGCAAGCTTGTCATCTGACTGACCCTGGGTTGGAGAATAAGGAAACACAAGAGAGGAGGGTGAATACGGTGTGCGTGTGGGCTTGATTGCGAGTCGATTGCAACACCAGAAGGGCAGGAGAGGCAGCATACCACGAAGACCGCTTTTGGCAAGGCGAATATCTGAGACCTTGGAGGTTTTAGGCGCCCTCGAGTCGGTGACGGAACTGTTTAGTTGAGTTCAACCTGAAGCTAAGTCGGAGCATCCAAGGTTCAACTCCGCGGCGGTGGACTGGAGGACGGAGAAGACAGTCTGCTGATAAGCCACGCTAGCCGTCCTGGGACTAGTGGCATAGGCAAGTGGCAGAGCTGATGCATGTGATTGGCTGACAGCCCTCCATCAGCCATTGGCCAGATGACCACCGCCTTCTGCATGGGGTCCCAAACGCCGGTCGTTCTCTCTAGTTGATTAACTATTGTTGGTTATTATTCCCTCATGCCTGAGTTCTCCTCTTTGGATGGCCTCAAAATGCAGGTCAAGCGAGGGCGCTAATCTGAGTCCTGCTCCTGACGATTCTCTAGCCCATGCTAGCCCGATAGCCCTACTCGGCAAAGAATCCCGGCCTACGAATCCTCTTTACTCATGCACGCCGGAAACTAGCAGTTAGCCTGCATATTCCATTGCATATGCACAAGGGAACGGGCCATCATCAAGTCGAAGATCTTATCTCCAGTATCGTCCTATCTCATCCCCCCTCATCCCCCTCCTGCGGAGACGCGGAAGGGATCGCCCTCTGCATTCCGGAGAGTACTCCAGTCCGGCGCTTCAATCCGTCGCGTTCTCAGCACGGTCCAACACCAAGACGATCACTGCTACCCCACCTGCGCTGCAGGTCAAGGCTGTGGCTCACGGCCGGGCTGGAGATTGTCGCGATACGCAGAAAGTATGACAAGCCAGAGTCAAAATTCGGATAGCAAGACCTTGTCCCACCCGAAGAAATTATCCCGCTGGCTGGCTCATATCTAGAGTTACACTGGGACGCCGTTCAACTTTATAATGACTTTCTTGCCTCTCTCTGCCGTCTGTCGAATTCGGCATTAGAGACAACCATAACTCAATTATGCCGGACCGTCCGTGGTGAGACGCGCCGACACCGCTGCTCACACTTGGAATATGCGCTTGGAAACTCCTTGCAGCGTAAATACTCTAGGCAGATGCCACCGCGGCCTTCATCTAGTATTTCACGATCGCCATGTCCCCGGAACCTTGACGGGACGGCGCGGGGACGAGTCCGTGGAAGCCAATACCTCCAGTAGGCAAATATCAGGTTGTATGCTTTCTTTTTCTGTGTTCAATAACTCAGAACTTTATATAAGAAGCTTTTGATGCAACCTCATTAGTAGGTACCTACTGGACTACGGGCTGCTGTACTCCACGTCGAGTATCCACTGACTGCTGCGCGTCCATTCTTAGTTCTCTAGGATGACATCTTCATGCTATTCCAAATAGCCGCCAAACAGGAAATGGTCCAACACGAGTCACGAATTATTCCACCAGGAAAATGCTGCCGCTTTGGGGAGGGCTAGTGCTCCTAGTATAGAACAACTGCGCCACACTCACCGTCTCCAGGACCGCGCAATCTGCCTATCAAAGCTGTTGCCTGCTCACTGCTCAGTCCTCTCGGGAGATGACAGGGTGCACTGCAAGTGTCACGGACCGCCTTGTGTTCAAAATGTCTTGCTTGAGATACCCCACAGACTCACCTAGTGAAGGCGATAGCATCCATGATCGTTATCGCTCTATCTCCACCAGGGACGTTTCTCGGGTGTTGCTTCCATGGTGCTTGTCGATCAGCCTAGACTAGCTCTCCCTATATCTACTTACAGTAGTAGACTAGTTATGCACGTAACTCTCCCACATGGCTTTCTTTCCTTTTTCTTGTTATCCGCTTCGTCAAGGTGGTCAGACTGGAGAATTCTATTCTCTTTGACTTTGTCTAGAGACATATGATGTCATTTAATTCATGGCTGAATACTCCGTAAACAGATTAACTGGAGAATAAACAGGCCTTCCTGATGGAGTACTCCGTAGTCCTCACGCTCGCTGGTCATTTCAGAGGCGGGATGATCAGATGGAAAAGACACTTTACCCAGGCAGGCAACTGGTCCTGGCCAAACCAGGTTTTGAACCAGATCGCAGGAACAGATGATGGAGGGAGGGATTAAGAAGAAAGGGCTGACACCAAAAGTGAGTCATGATGCCGCCTCAGAAAAGCAACAGGTGACGAATATAGTAGTACCTGAGCCTGTTCATGGGATGAGCAGAGTGGATGTTAATTCTCCCTCATGTACTACCCTCCTTGATGGGTGTTTCTACACCCTCATCGACCAACCACGCCCCCTCGTTGTCCTCGTCAACTCTTCCCACTGGTCCATCGAGATACCCTCCATGTTCGCACATCTTTCTCGTTAGCTTCTCTGCCACCCCCTTCGTCTCCATCGACGTTTCCTCACGGTAGTTAGCTTGTTAAGCCTCACCTACTTCCCTCTTTCTGATCGACGCCATGCATGACCAGTGCGCCTAGTGGAATGTATATCAACTGAGAGGCTCCGCAGTGTGGCTGTCTCAGAGACGCTTGTGCTTATAAAGGCCCAACGCCCCCGTCGCTTTCTCGTAGTTCATCTCCTTCTGCTTCCTTTGGTCCTCGACTCTGAAAGCAAGACGGCTATGCTATCCTTTTCGCAACTTCTTTGCCCGCTTTGTTGGATTCCTGAGAGATCCAGCTTTTTCTTCTATCCGAACCTGTTGTCTTCTGCTTCACTCGAAGGTCGCGCACAGTCATTGTGTTGACAGTTTGAAGACTCGAAGTTCCTGCCAGAATGTAAGTGTAACTCTCAGTCTGTCCTTTGATACGAGCGTATGCCCAGAAACCTCTCGAGCTGATGTCTCGTATTGAGACTGAGGCTAAGAGTCTTCGCTGTATCTGCCTGTTGGCTCCAGGTTCCGAGTTGCTGCTGAAGCCTCCTGCCACGTGTGGCGAGTCCTCGGTTGAGCTCGTCGATTCCATGGTTCATAGCCAGGTGCATCCACTTTCTAAGCTCAAGATGCTGACAACCGTTTGAAGAAGCATCCATATAAACGATACCTAGCTCCCGAATTCTTGAATAATCGGTAAGTGAATTTTGTTCGCATAACGCGCCTTGTCATGAATTCTTGTTTCCGCGTTCGGGTGAGGAGAGATGAGGGGAAGCCCCCTTGCTTGGATCTGGATAATGCCGAATCCCTGGATGATTACCATCAGGGATGAGACGGAGTTCTACCCGTCCTTCAGCGTTGGCGTCCAATGGAAATCGCATTGGTTTGTCGACTCTCCGAGCAAAGCCTGTCCAAAGGAAAGCCCCGGGATCCGGCGCCACAACCTGGCACACAATGCGGTTATCCCAGGATGCAGACTACACACCGTACCAACGCGGGGTTTGAAGCAGATTGCGCCTTGGGGGGAAACAGTTCGCGGGGAGCGCTTATTCGACGATCCAGATAGCCGAGAAACATTGCTCCAGGGCCCCTGCGCAGAGTCAGCTCGCGGTTGGGCCGAGCGGGGAGAGTCAAGTATAAATGATATCACACCTGCTGCGACCGGATCGACGAGAGGTGGCTTTCTACCCCGAGAAGCCATCCATCCCGGATCCATGTTCCAGCTGTCGCTGTCACTGTCAGTGCTCTGCCTAATCTGCCGCCTGTGACCGCCTTCCTGGATCTCCCTGTTTCAAGTCTTTGATCTGTGACTGCCACCGCCTCTCAGGCAAGTCGATCGTCTCTCCCCACGCTCCAGGATCTCCGTCCCTCTCTACCGGAGTATATAATATTCGACTGTCCCTGTCGCTTTACGGTCCATCGCATTGCCATCCCACTGGCCACTCGAGACTGTCGCTCACCGACCCTGTCAAGGAGACATTCCAGTGGCACCCCGCCTCCCCATCATTTGTCTTATCGGCTCCCCACGCTCAGCTTAGCCTCACTCACCATTGTCCTCCTCGCTTATGGCCACGCCTCCTCAACTCTTCTCACTGCGGCCATTCCTACCATACCTGCTTGTCGCTCTTCATTGACTGTCGCTTTTTTTTGTTCTGCTTTTCTGTCTCTCCACTATTGGTCTTTTGATACGTCCGCTCTTGCCGCTCACACCGGACTTTTAGACCGATTATTCAGCTCTTGGCTCACGATCGACGGCTCCGGCCTATTGGAATCTGAAATCCACTTACGATAGGAGTCGCCTTTATTGACTCGTCGCCTCGCATCCTTTGGCCACGATTTGCCTCACAGTGACCGTCTCATACCTTCAACTATTATCCAACGCCGCTTTGTTACTCCGACATTCTTCCTTCGGTTGGTAAACCCTATCCTTGCCTCAAATATTCAAACACTCCTTTGTCTTCGACTGAGTCAACACTTGCAATTTCTTTATTGGTTGTTTCTGTCGACAAAATTAACAAGTTCAAAAGACACACATATTCGCTCCACATTCTATCTCCAATCTCGCCCGCTCTCGTCTTCCCAAGGCATCACCGATTTTGCCGCCTAGTCAGCTTACATCGTCATACCGAAGCGAGGGGTATTCGACTTCCAAGCTACAACATACCAACTGCCCCTTCACATCGACATTCGCGCACACTCGGATATATAATTGAGATATTTTCTCGTGCTGGTATCTGGACCGTAAGGGCTCCCCGTGGAAAGAGAATCGATCGACTCCGAGACTTGCTCAGCCAGATGCGCAATGGTTGAAGCAAGTATGTTTATCAAGACTGAGCCTGACGAGCACAACAGTGACCAGAACGTTTTCATGATGTCGCAATCCGGATATTCTATGCACAATCAATTCGGAAATGCCAACGACGGCATTGACCCGTCGGATCTAACCAACGGTGGATTCATGGGTGGTTTTGGATTCGGCTCGCAACAGAACATGTCTTCCAGCTTCAACTTTGGAAACTCTGGTATTGACACAGATGAGCTGTTGGATCTGGAGATTCAAGGACAGAACGGCATTCAACAGAACTACATGCCGGACCATCCATCCAGCGCGGGCATCGCCATGAGTCATCCGAGTGCGATGTCGCAGATGTACTCAAACACACCCAATGACAACCCGATACACAGCCCTTTCATGCAGAGCAGTTATAACTATGACCATCTTCGTGGAGTGAACCAAGGACAACTTGGCTCCTCCCACATCCAGAGCGCTGGCTCTCATTTCGAGCAGAGTTACCTTAATTCAAAGGCTCGACCGACTATGCAGGCGATGGACCGAGCTTCTATGGATGCTCGCAGCCCAATGACTCCCAAAACTCCTGCTGTTGGTGGCTTGGCTCTTGGAACTCCAGAATCTGGAAGCTTTCCCACTCAACCCATTCGCACGGGCCTGCAGCACCGACACCAGAAGACCCTTTCGAACCAATGGGATGGCACGCCTGGAAGCGCCCAGTCATATGCCGAGTCTCCTATCTCATCGCCAGGTCATCCATCTCATCATGCGGCCATTTCCGAAATCCTCAAGTCTGGAAAGCATGCTTCCTTGCCGGCCAAGGTTGATGCGCACTTGCCCGGTGGCGGGGATCTAGAATCTCAAGAAGCCAAGCGCCGACGCAGGAGAGCTTCGCACAACCTGGTTGAGCGTCGCCGACGTGACAATATCAACGAGCGCATCCAAGATCTCTCACATCTAGTCCCGCAGCATCGATTGGAGGACGACAAGGTTCGAAAACAGCTTGTCAATAACACTGGAATGCCCGGCGCCGGTGGTCCCAATGCCGCCACTTCACTTTTGGCCGGCGGACAAGGCCGACGTGCTGCTGGTAACATCACCATGGGCCTGCCCATCGAGGAGAAGGAGAAAGGTCCAAACAAGGGCGACATTCTCAACGGTGCTGTTGGCTGGACGAGGGATCTGATGTGGGCTCTTCATGTCAAAATCCAGCAGGAGGCCGAGCTCGCCGAGCTGATCAGCAGCCTTGGAGGTCAATGGCCATTCGAGCAAACCGAAGAAGAGAAACGCATGCGCACCGAGATTCTAGATGCCATTGAGAAGAACGACCCTAGTTCCTTCCACTACAGCCGTGCGCCCGGCACTGGTCTACGGGTTCCCAAGCACACCAACATCGCCGGAGATGCCATGTCGAACGGTGCGTTGAGCCCGCAAAGCCTCAGCCCTCCCTTCACCGGCTCCAACAACGGACAGACGCAGTACTGGAACACCTCCGGACATGCTGGCATGAGTTTCAAGGAGGAAGACGAGTACGCTATGGAGATGAATTAGGCCTCCGAGCTTGATTGCGCTTTCTTATGATCATATGTGTCAATACCGTTGCATATCTATATGGCGTCACTGGATGCGGTATTTGACTGGCGTACAAGGAGTGACGAGAGATTCATCTTGTTTTCGGTGCACTTTTGGTCTTGTCTCATAGTAGATGCATGTTTCGTTGGTTGTTTCTGATTTTTCGTGGACTCTTATCAGCTTCTACTCCTTTCCTTAACCTTGCTTATCTTACTGCCGCGTCCATGTTATACTTCTCTCGAGTTCATCTTATCTGACCGCGTTCATGGGTTTTCTCCTGCACTACACTGCATGTACTGGCTGCTTCTCATATCTCTGCTTCCTGTCTCATGTTATCGATACCCTTTTCTGTTTTCTCTTTCCAGTTTTCCATCTCTCCCTAATATTTGTCCTGTTTCTGGCTTGTTATGTTGTGGTATGCTTATACTCAGTACTCAGTATCTCGGAATATATCTTACTATGTATGGATGTGATCTTGATGTTAAGTCAATCACAGTATATTTATATCTATGCTATCTATCTATGCTTATATGAGTCGCATGAATTTACGCTGAATAACTAAGTCGTTCGTGGCCTATTTCTCAATCGAGATCAAGATTGAAGAATATCGTAAGATGAAAGAATGTACAACCGTAAATTGCGGAAATCTCGTCTATGGCACAATCTATGAACCATTCCTGTTTTTCACCTATACAATGAGAGAAATCTAAACAGCCTCCCCTCTCATCTTCCTGAAGAAGTCCATCACACCCGTGAACACAACGAGGAGGATACCTCCACCAGGTCCCAACCGCAGCACCTTGGGCATGAATCCCTTGTACAGCGCGCTGAAACCCTCCTCCTTCATGACTGTGCCGACAGCAGGCCAGGCCCAGTTGTACTTGGGGGTTTGGCCGGCGACCTTGGGGCTGTTCTGGATGCGCGACTTGACGACGTCCATTGGTGTGTTGAGAATTGTACCTGCCGTTCCACCGATCGATCCAGCGATCAAGTCGTTTCGGGTCTGCTGAGCCTTGTTTCCGGGCTCGGGAGCCGGCATCTGTGAGCGGACCTGGAAGATACATCCAAAGTAACCAGAGTTCCAGAGAATGTGGCGCCAGAGGGTCGATTCGAGACCGTTGTAGAGGGCGAGGGGCCCCTCGGCGGCGACAATCTTCTTGACGACGTCGAGCATGCCGTTGTACTTTCCGGCAGAAGCGCGGTCTTGCAGACGAATCTTGACGAGCTCAAAGGGGACAACGACGAACGATTCTGTGGCTCCGGCGGTGGCACCGGTCAGGACGGCGAGCGACTGGGTCTGCTTCTCGACGCCGAAGAGGCCGCGGTAGAAGCTACCCCAGGAGTCGTTGGCGGCGAACTTGGTCGCACGCTTGGGCGCTTCCATGAGAATGGGAGCGGAGATACCGCGGTAGAGGCGAGAAGCACTGCGCATCAGTCAGTACATTCTATTTGGACATGCGGGGTCAATTGTGGGGAGGAAGGGGGAGGGGCATACCCTTCATTGCGGATGATCTTGCGGAAGCAGTCGAACATGCCATTGTAACCCTCTTCACCGACGGCACCAGCGCCTTGTTGAAGTTGGCTGTTTCATGTCAGTTCGGATCAATTGCGTTGTGGGGTGAGGGGAACGTACACTCGGGTCTTGACGACGTCCAATGGGTACCTGCATCGGTTAGCTACGATTCCAGCAAAAAAATATACAAATATAATATAATCTGAGCTGTAGGAAGATCAATCGGTGGAGTCATACATGACAAGAATCTGTCACGCGGTTAGCGACGCTATTAACCGAGCTATCAGTTTATCAGCCCACTTACCTCCGACACACCGGCCACCGCACCGGCAACGAATTGGTACCCGAAGGGCAGGGGAGCCTGGGCGTTGCTGCTCGACATTGTGATTGGAGTGGAGAGGGGGGATAGAGGAAGATGAGAGAGGAGGATGAGGAGGTGAGGAGTGAGGAGAAGAGGAGAATAATTGGGGAGTCAACGGTGACTGGAACCGGACCGGAAACACGCCGAGTGCAGTGCCGACGCCGGAAAATTATCCCTAATGGGGATAAACATTTATTCCCCACGCTTTCTCCCCGCGTTCGGATGCTGAGCATTCTTGATCTTCGTCATTTCATTAATCATCTATCGACAAGTACATCACTATATCATAGCATCATCAAAAATATAGATACAACACAAATCAGAGTCCAACTCCTGTTTGGTCTTGCACCCATCGACTCGACCGTCGGCTCTCCCTTGGCAACGGTCCCCGTCTTCGATGCAGTCGGCACCGCCGTGCAGCTTGATCCGCATGCATATCCTGTCGGGCAGCATCCTCCTCCCACCGTATCTGCGCAGCTGAACCAGCCACTCGCACATCGTTTCGGTCCGCTGTCCTCGCTGCTGTCGTCGTCACCTTCGTCGGCACTGGGTGCTGCTGTCGGCTCAGCAACAACAATGGTTTGGCCGTTAGACTCAAGCGTTGTTGAAGACTTGGCAGGGCATGACGTGGTGTCGCAGTCCCGGCCGGTCTGACAGCACCCGCCTTGGTAGACGGCAGCGCAGGCGTAGAAGCCGGTCGGACACGATGTTTCGGTCTCGGTTGCGGAGTTGGTGGTTGTTGATTTGCTGGTGGGACGGTCAGGCGGGGACAAATCTCCGGTTGAGGAGGTGGAGCTTGTAGATGTCGACGTTGTGGTAGTTGTAGCTGTAGTGGTAGTGGTAGTGGAAGAGGTAGGCGTTGCCGGAATTGTCTCGGTCGATGTTGTCGTCAGAGTTGTCGAGGATAGAGTCAGGGTTATAGTGACGATGTGAGCACCTAGATGATTAGATTGGTCCTCGCGCATGTCGGATACACTCACAGCCTTCTTCAACACACTCATACCCTGGATAGCAACAACCGCCTCCGAGCGATGATGAACAACTGGTATATCCCTCCCAGCAAGACCCAATCGTCCCTGAGCAGTCCTGACCAGCCGGACAACACCCAACATCCCCAGACCCAGTATCCTCAACAATAACGCACGTCTCGTCAGTCTGGCAGCAACTGTCCGATCGATTGATCGAGGTGCAAGCATTCGTTCCAGCCGGACACTCAAAATCCCGGCGATCAATAGACGAAGAATTCCATCCAAAGAGATCCTCTGAGCCAGGCGAGAACGGCGGCTGAAAGTAATGCGAGCGAGGTAGGACAGAGCTGCGGTCTATTCTGGTATTTGAACTACCGTCCTGCGCTTCTGTTGAATTTGCAACCATGTCGTCTTCCTCGTAATGCCAGTAGTGCATAAAGAACTTTTCGCCTTCGTCGTTGCCCATCTTTCGCAGGCCTTGGATGGCTCTCCGAGGGACTGCATTGTCTGCTGAAACTTGAGCAGCAATTGAAGCCGCGCTTATCAAGGTTTTGAGTAACATTTTTACCAGAAACTGTAGACTATCAGGTTTCGTCCTTTTCAAGAATGCGAGATCTCGGGAGCAGATCCGTAAACATACCAACGTAGAATGTGCCTGATCCGCCTCAGATCGACCGGGTATCGACAGGAATTCAAGATCAACGGCCGAGATCTAAATTATAAATAAGACACTGTCCCAAGCCACTGAAGGAAAAGAAAAATAAGCCATTGTTGATGATGCCCGATTTTGAAATGCGATGGCTGGGGTTTCGCATCTCGATTGTTTTGGCCTGAGGCAGCAATTCATATCAACAACAACTTGGACGTCAAGACTGGCAAGTTCGAATTCCATCCACGTCGGTAGTTAAGATGCATTTAATGAGTGACATTATTTTCGTCAGTTTATAAGACAAAATCAAGAACAGCTTTCCGCCAGAGCAGTTGAATGAGGTCAATATGGTGCAGCAATGGATGATATGGCAGCACACTTGTGTAGATTCTTGTACACAAATCAGTATCTGGTCTTTGCTAAACATCTTTGGTAGTATATCATCCTCTATACTCTTTAGTCGATGCAACATCTAAATATATTCAATACTCCCAAGCAGAGTCTACGATCAGGTGGCTAGATGTGCTCTTCCTATTCATCTCAAACCATAAGGCACGTATATCTGACAAACCTTCGATTCTGACAACTATCTTTGCCCAAACTTCTCTTTCTCTGTCTTGTCTCAAACAGCCAGAGACTGGGCTAGATCAGTCTCGACTTGGTATTCAGTCATCTCCTTCACTGGAACAGCATCTCATCTCTCATCTCTCATCTCGCTTGAGGACTGCCTCGTCATCAACTCAGCAGAATCATGTCTTCCGGTGACTGCAAATGTTCTCTTGGCCCTTGATTGGGGCGATCTTGTGTGGGTGGAGTCCTGATTCGTTCAATTTGCCTCATGTCTTGCAACAATCTTGAAGATGTCAGTGAATGCGCGCATTAGGGATCTTTCCTGCAGCTCGCTTGTTGGAGTGATCTTTCGCACAGAAAGAGTTATAAAAGGACTGTTGATTCTCATATTCTCCTCTCCTTCTTCTTCTTCTTCTTCCTCCCACCCTTCCCTCCCCTCTCACTCTCACTCGATCTGACATCAATCCGACATCCACCATGAGGTTCACTGCCTTGTGTGCGGTTGTCCTCTCCGCTGGTCAGTACGTGACTGGTGCTGCCATTAGATCAAACTACGCCCCCAAGGGTCCTTTCCTCCCTTCGTCTCAGAACATTTCTGTTCCTCATGGCTCCAATGCTTCCAATGGCACTGCTACTTTGCTCAAACCCGGCCCTGCCCCTGTCGTCAACTCTCATGGTATTCCCAAGCCCCATGGCACTCTCGGACCTGATGGCACTGTGATCAATGCCAATGGCAAGCCTATCACTGTTAGCGGCATCATCTTTGGTCCTTCTCCTGCTGGTGCTGATTTCCCGGTCACTGTCGCGGTCACTTCTTCGGTCACTCCCTCTGTCACTGCCTCTAGCGACATCTTCACTCTGCCTACTGTTCCTGTATCTGTCTCCAAGGGCACCACTGTTACTGCCTCTAGTGACATCTTTACCCTCCCTACTGTTCCAGCTTCTGTCCCTAAAGGCACCATCGAGCCTATCCACACTGTGCTCAATGACATCCACACTGTCTTCAACGGCATTCATACTGTTTCCAATGAGATGCACAATGTTGTCGATGACGTCTTTGAGTTGATTCCTCGTGATGATGTCGCTGAGGATGACACCGACGTTGAGCCCTGTAAGCGTGGATACTGTGGTGATTCATGCCCGGCAAAGAACGACGGTGGTGGCTGGGTCACTATTGGCTCTGTCGACTGTGAGAACATCCCAATCAATACGGTCACTGCATCGCCTACCGACAATGCCCAGGGAAAGCGTGACGACAATCCTCCACCGACTCCCCTTCCCGATCTTCCCGAGTACGGCCTTCCTTTGATCCGCCATCTGGGTGACATGCAACAGAAGCTGCACGATGAGGACGAGTATCTCGACATCCATGCGGGCAACGCGGTAGGCAAGTGGTATCCATTCGGCAAAGACAAAGTCGTTGCGGGCATGACTGGTCTCCATGGATGCACTGCAATTTTCATCGTGTCTGAAAAGGGAGTATACATGGCGCACATCTTCGAGATTCCCGTCTTCAAAGAGGAGCGCAATTATATCACCCCTACAGATGAGGACTTCTTCCAGGAATGGGCATTCCATGCACTGATTCGCGGCAATGCGCAGTCTGAAGTCATTGAACCGCCCATTCAGGACTTGATCGGAACCGTCAACGAACCCGGTCCACTGCACTATACCAACCGGCCCATCATCCACATCATGAGCCCTTTCAAGACCGGCGGCATCGGACCTTTGAAGTTTGCTCCTCGCATCCAGTGGGTGGCAAATCAGTTCCACGATTACCTGTATCCCTCTGAGGCCGCGAACTTTGACCAGCCGGTCGTCACCGCGGGGTACAAGGCCTACAAGCAAATAATTGCCGAGCAGCCTCGCAACCTAGGTGGAAAGGCCATCCTCGAATTTAGCCCCCTCGACCGCTACGACCAGGATGGAAACAATCTCAACCCCATGGCTCACTGGCGCTTGTTCAATGCTGGCGAGAAGATGGCTGAGCAGTGGTTCCACAACCCTGCTGCCCTCAGCTCCGCTCGTCAGGGCCAGACCCGTCGTGATGAGTCTGATGGAATCTGCCCGCGTCCTATGTTCAACCCTGACGCCCCGACCTCGACTTCGTCGACCCCATCTTCGTCGACCACTAATCCCCCGTCGTCACTAATTCCATCCAACCCCGCTGCATCTGCATCCGCAACGCCCACAACGCCTCCCCTCCCCAACGATGCCTCCAACATCAAAGGCCCCATCTGCGCGGACAACAAAGACATCGACGTCGAAATCGACAACGCCATGGTTGAAGACCTCGCCGACGTCTGTCTCGACCACATGCTCCCGCCCGAAACCGATACCATGGGACCCCAGCGCGAACGCATTTCCTGGAGCATCGGCAAGGGCTGGAACGACTGGTACTACGCCGCCGAGATCCACGTGGCCGAGGACTGCCAGGGCCAAGGCCAGAACCTCATGCTCCCGATGGAAGGGCACGACTGTCGTGAACTCCTCAAGGGGAACTTTAACAACGAGACTTGCAAGGCCGGAGGCACTACCCAGGTTGGATGCTTGGTGTTCGGGTCTTGGGTTAAGGAGGATGATGATGATGACGAATGATCTTTCCAAGATGAATCTGATTTGAAGATGATGTACGAACTACCCAATGTTGATTGGTCATGTATCCATGCGACTCAGGCTCAGGCTCTATGAGTTGAGGAGCTGCTGTTGTTAAGTTTGTACTTGATGTGGCTGGCTCTGGCCCTTCCTGTGTTGGTTGGGACGAGTAGAGCTGCGTGGACTTGGATCAGTCATGGCGGTTTGGCTTCTTTCTCAATCTATGTACAGTAGCTACCATGAATAGCAATCATTCGATGATTTGACCATCGCATCGTAAATAATACTCTAAGCTATGTAGCCTGTCCGGGGACCTCGACGCTAGTCCATTCTGCGAGAGAAATCTTGTTACGTCTTCAATCACCAACCCGATTCGTCGAAGGATATATATATATTTGCATTACTTGAGCCGACTCGTCGGTGTTCTTACTCTAGTTTGTCCAAGCTGTCACTACCCGGATCCATCTAGTAACTCTCCAGTCTCAATGGAAGGAACACTGTTCGTTACCCTCACTTTGGCCCCCATCACGATCTATACCAAACCCTAATTCGACCACCACAACCACCATTATTATTATTATTTGCTCTATATAACCCACTCTTTAAAGTTGTATAGTACATACGACCACAGGGTGAGGAAAATAGGGCTTCCCGTCCGCTCAGCCGTACTCAAGCCTCACGCCGGCTGGTTAGTAGTATGGTGGGTGACCACATGCGAATCCCAGCTGTTGTATGTTTTTTCTTTTTTGCTCGCAAAGCAAGCATCTATATCTATATCTTTATAGATATTTTCATAGCTTAGCTTAGGGTTGGTTGCATTAGATGATGACCTGAGGCAATCTTAATGTGCATAGAGCAGCCTTGTATGATCACGACAGACTTACTCAGGAACCACAGACTACTCAAAATGGACTTTTGAAATTAGATCCCTATTAGCTCTGATCCTCTCTGTCTTTCTCAATCTCCACTGGAGTCAAGGTCGCTTGAGAGTTGCGAGGCACGGCAGGAGGGGGAGGAATTGAATCCTTCGCCTCCGCTTGTGTTTGATCGGGGACGGGGACGGGGAGCTGTGGTTACAGGCAGAGGCGGATATTCAGATCTGTCGGTACACAAATACATATTGCGAGTGGCCCAGATGGTGTACTCAAGTGGTGGGAAAAGGGCAAGTAGTGAAAGTAGTGAAAAGAATTATTTCAGCCGTACCTACGTAACTACGTCTACGTCCCATCAACGCCGGATCCACCAATAGACCTATTTGCCAGCGACGCAACCCTCGACACGAACCGCTCGGCTATCATATACGGAGCGAAGCATACTCCGTCGGCTTTTCTCTCGGAATCAAGACGGCCAAAGATCCGCGCTGTATCTTGCAGGATCTGGACATCCTCCCGCCCATAATACTCATCCGGGGCGATAAGTAGGCGCCGGTAGAGAGCCAGAACAGCTGTGATAAGGGGATCGGCGTAGACCCTATGCCAATGCTGTTAGCTTACTCTTTCCAAAAAAAAGTACAGGAGGGGTACCAGAATGTTTCCGGGATAATGCAATGTTGCATATGGCCTATATAAAGCAATGTAGAGCGCGCTGCCTGGTAACAGATCTCGACACTCGATGGCGGTGGCGTGCCTCCAAGAAGCGTCGCGGCATGGATTTTCGTCAGACAGGAGTAATACTCCAAATGAATGGTTGTTCCCCGCAAGCTGAGATCGTGGAATAGGGTATCAGGGACTCTGCCCTCTGCGAAATCGTCTGGCTGGCAGTGCCGCGGGAACGATGCTCTCAGGTCGCCCAGGTGCTCGTCGAGTTCACGTATGCTTTGCAGGCGTCGCGCGTCGGGTTGTCGTTGTGCTTCGAGGGAGTAGAGCAGACGGTAGATGCGGGATTTGAGGAGCGCCATGCGCAGGTCTGCGGGGTAGAGGAGGGCGCTTGATGAACAAGGCTCATGGGTTCCGAAAAAGTGGTAGTCTGTGTATTCGGAGAGATAGGTCGGAGGGAGGTCAAGGTCGCAGTCTGCGTCGTTTATGAGTGGTGGGCGAGATCTGCGCAGGGAGTTTTCTTTGTCAAATCCGTAGACGAGCCAGAAGATGGCGCGGAGATGGTGGTTATTTGGCTTTGGGTTTGATGTGTTTCCGCCGAGGTTGAAGAGGATTTTGACCGCCATGGATAATAGCATTTCGCCGGTCTTGGGCTCCCCGATTGGGGTCACGTATATTGCCTGGGGGTTAGACAAGTTAGACAACTCTGTATTTTAATAATTCAAGCTTTGACGTACAAGCAGGACCAAGGCTTCCAGCGCCCGGATATTCGTATCTTGCATCGCAAGTTCAGGGAGTAAAGTGAGGACTGCTCGGACGTGAGCTATGGGATCGGCTCCAGCTGCAACAAATACGGGCTCATGCCGCCGAAGCCCAGTGACGAGCGCTGTAAAGGCACCTAGACACGCTCGGCTGGCCACATCAAGTGAATCATCACTGAGATCGGGACTGACTTCCAGAAGACGAGCAACCTCGTCCACGTCAATGGCCGGAAAGACTGAATAAAAATGAGTGCTCTTGAAGTAGTCCAGCGCGCACTGTACTAAATGATGTGATGGCCATCTTGCCGTGACACTGACTGGTTCGTTTTCAAAGGCTTCCACCTCGGATATTTCATTGAAGAAGCCGTCCAGGTCAAACTCCGATGGCAGGTCACAAAAGCCCAAATGCCACTTGAAGGTCGGTATTGCGGTATCAAACCGACCTGGTTCCGAAAGACGAATCCCAGCAGAACTACTCAATCCCGGAGAAGAACTGTTCTCTCGCAGCTGTCTCTCTAGATGCTGGACCTGCGCTTTGGCATCTGCCAGTTGTCTGAAAACATTAGGTCTGTCTTCCCAAAATTGGACTCGGCTTACTGGTGTACTGTTTTCCGCGGGCGGGGAGGCAGCGGAGTCAGCACGCAAGGCACCGCCGCAAGACGACAGTTCTCACATGCAGGCTTTGCTCTATCGCAACGGATCTAATACAATTGATAAGCTTGACGCCTCAATGGCTGAAGGTGAATGGCTAGGTACCTTGCGTTGGCGACAGAGGTGGCACGCACTACCCAGACCGCGCCGACTGGGCCTGCCAGTGGGGGTCGTCATCTCTGGACGTATGAAGTGTCCACCGACAAGACCTCCGGGTTCTTCTAATTCAGCCCCTGATGGTTGTAGAGTGTTTCAAGCCTCCGCGATCTGCATTCGGACGCTGCCAATTCCGGGGTGTGTGATTGGCCAATGGCTGAGTCAGCGACTGTAAGGTGTCCGACCCAATTCAAGCCCTACTTTGTCTGCAGACAGCCAGATACTTGAAATTTAATCGACGGTTTATTGGTAATTGCCGAGAGTTTGGACTGCTTCTTGGCATCCGCGTTCTATTTCTCTCTTGATGGCGTACGTCTTTTGCCTCGTCATCATCGTCTCCATCGCCAAAGCTGGTTAGCTGTCTGGAGTATGAAGAACCGTCTGTATGATGATGATTTGACCAGATTTTAGTAGAGGTTATGCAGATCTTTCTCATTTGTTCAAAGGATTATGGTATGAGTAGGTTTTGACATGGTGTTGACCAGAGGATTCGGCATATAAGAGGGCACTCCGCTCCGACCTAGACTTCAGTACATCACCCAGTTCTACATCTCTCTTCTTTAACATGGTTCGTTTCACTCAGAGTATTGTGGCTGCCCTCGCTGGCCTTGCCGGCCTTGCGTCTGCTCACCCCGGCCACGACCACAAGACCGAAGCTGCCGAGCGTGCTGCTTTCCTGCGCAGTGCTCCTGTCCAAGGCCGCAGCCTGAACCATTGTGCTCAAAAGCTCAAGGCCCGGGGTGTATCCGACTCTAACATTGCTCGTCGCGAGAGCACTGTCCAGCAGCTGCGTAAAAGGCAAGGCTCAGTCCCTGGTATGTCGTTCTCGATCGAGATGAGCGCCTACTAACGATTCAGACGCCCCCTACCTCAAAGCCCGCAACCTTGATTCCGTGCTAGCAACTGACCATGAGTCTACCAAGGACGTCACTTTGTCAACTGACCCTAGCATACTCTTTGCTGATGGCGGTGCATGCATTGTTCAGCCAGAAGTCACCCAGGGGCCGTACTGTAAGTTCCCATCTAGACCTCAGCCTGCAAGGCCTAACATTTTAGACATCGCCGGTGAGCTGGTCCGCCGCGACATGACCGAGGACCAGGAAGGTGTTCCGTTGTTCCTGGATATCCAGCTCGTCGACGTCAACACCTGTGAGCCGTTGACCCAGACCTACACTGACATCTGGCACTGCAATGCAACTGTACGCCCAATCCCTTCATATCCTCTTCATATAATTCTGACCGATATAAAGGGCGTTTATTCCGGCGTCGTCGCTAGCGAGAACGGAAACATCAACGACGAGGGCAACCTCAACACGACCTTCCTGCGTGGTATCCAGCAGAGCGACGATGAGGGTGTCGTTCGCTTCGAGACGATCTTCCCTGGCCACTATGTCGGGCGGGCCACCCACATCCATGGTATTCCTATCCAACTCACAACTCAAAAACCAGTGTTAACAAGTGCAGTGGTATCCTACTCCTCCGACCAGATCCACGTCCTCCCCAACGGAACCCTCTCCAACACCTACGACACGCACTCCTCGCACGTCGGGCAGATCTTCTTCGACCAAAACCTCATTTCTACCGTCGAACAGAGCAGTCCTTACTCGACCAACACGCAGGAACTCACAACCAACGATGAAGACAGCATTCTCGAAACCGAAGCCGACACGACCGATCCCTTTGTTGAATATGTTTTCCTCGATGAGGATGTCTCGAAGGGTGTCTTTGCTTGGATCTCGATTGGCGTTAACGGGACACGCAATGATTATGCTTCGCCTGAGGGGTGGTGGACTGAGAATGGCGGTGTTCAGAATGATGATTTTGAGATTAATATGGCTGGAATGGGCGATTTGCAGGTTCCAACTGGGAGTGCGAGTGTGAGTGCTGCGCCAACTTCTGCCTGAGTAAATAAAAGGTGAGTGATGTGGGGAGTGATTTTTTTGTTCTGTCTGGTGCACTTTAGCCAGTCCAGTGTTGCATAGTAGTAGTTACTGGATGTTTTCAACTCTTTCTAAGGCATAGAGGTCTATCTGAGCCTCTCATCAAGAGGATATTTGTATCATGTTGTTCAACAGATCTGGATTATGCTGGTAGCCTGGATTGGTTTGTTTTTCTCACTTCTCAGTGAATGGCCTGAGATTTTCAATAGTGACATCGCTCTGACCTGCAGATAACAGTGTTACCTGCCTTTCTTTCTTGGTTTCTCTCTCAACTCTTCTTCATTCCTCTCCATCTACTCATTCTCATCTCATTGAGCCAGGACGATGTCGATAACAATAATGTCCATTCTTCAGATGGTCGTCTATCTACTCGTCGCAGTCCCTCTCCTCGCCTTCTTCCTGACACTTTACGCCCGCTCAAAGTCCACCTCCAAAACCCGCTTCACAACTGCCGCGGAATGCCGCTGTATCCTCGATGGCTCGCAGGCCCCGGACGCGAGAAAGAACCACCTGACCAAATGGGAGGCCAAGGCTATACCGAACAGAACCACCCGACGAGCCTTTGGAATTGAGAACGCATTCACGACGGATAATAAAAGGGTTGCGGAGATCTCGGTGAATAGAGTGCAGAGGCGGATGAATGATGTGGATGGCAATTGGAGCGGTCTCTCTCGCATTCTCTCTGATGCGGGTTGGGATATCGTAGGATATTACGAGACGGTCGATGCACTCAATGTCCCGTTGACGTGGGTGGTACAAGCTCTTGTCCTGAGGGCTTCGCTTTGGGTCTTCTTCAATATGAGGGAGGAGGTCAATATTGATTACCTTCTTGGTTTGGTCTACGAAATGGAAGATACCTTGCGGAGGATAAAATATGAGGAAGGGGTCTCGGACTTCAAAGAAGGTCTCGGGCTCGAGTTCTGCCTGTCCCTTGTCTTTGCGCGCTACAATGTCGATACCCTGGACCCCCGTGCTAATCCTTTTAATTCGCTACTGCACTGCTTTGAGACAATCGCCCCGGTTGTTTCGCGTGCGTTTATCGAGCTCCGCCGTCGCGAGGAATACAAGCCGATTCTTGCTGCATTCGTTCGGAAGCCAACCTCCACTCAATTCAGTCTCGAGCTTGGGGAGGATGAGATTTCCGCCGAGTTTCTTATCAAGGAAGCCCTCCGCTTATATCCGCCTACAAGACAGGTTGAGCGCGCGTTTCAGTTTGACCCAAAATCACCCGAGAAGGTCACCCTCACGGCCGATATCGAAGCCTGCCACCTCGACCCGAAGATCTGGGGCGCAGACGTACTAGAGTTCAAGCCCGATCGGTGGAAGAAAGTGACCGTTGTACAGGATCTGGCATTCCTTGCATTTGGAAGTCGTCCGTTTCTCTGCCCGGCGAGCCATGGTTTCGGATTGAGGATTGTCGGCTTGCTTGTGGGGGTTCTACTCGACATGTTTAACGATGACTGGATGATGAATCCAGAGCTTGATGAGAAGCTCGATGAGTCGGGTTCTGCGTCTACACAACGACTAAGTAATGAGCCGGGTGCTTGTGATGATGTTTCTCTTGAAGCTTCGGAGTCTGCAATGGCCTGGGTTGATGTTAGCTAGTGAGTTGTCGCTGTGATGTTCAGATCAGATATCAAACATGTCTATGTCTCGTCATCAACTAGTTACTGTCATAGTAGGCAATGGATCATCGTTAAAGCAATATTCCAATCGGGTCTGGTCCGACGCAGTCAGCTTAGTAGCTTGCGATGATTTGGGGTCCGTTAAGCCTGAGTCACCCTCAGTATTTATTCTCAGCCCCTCCGCGTCTCTATCCTCAACTTAACCTTCTCCAACATCCAATCCATCTCTCACTCCAAATAATTCAAAATGAGCACAACCTACGACAGCACAATCAAAGTCCTACAATCCCTCCTCACAACCCTGTCCCACCTCCTCCACAAATCCACCCAAACCTCCCTCCCCGAACAAACCATCCTCGACGCCCGCCTCCATGAATCCATGTACGCCCTCCCAGACCAAATCCGCCTCGCGACCCAGTTCTCCGCATACCTGGTCGCCCGCCTCACAGCCTCAGAACCCATAATCTTCGAGGGCAACCCCTCAAGTCTATCTGAATGCCAGGAACGGATCCAAACTGTTTTATCTGCGTTGGATAGTGCGGAAAGAGATACTGTGAATGAGCAGGCTGAAGTCGTGAAATCGACGCCCGCTGGCCCCGGTGTGAATATTGATATCACTGGCGCGGTGTATGCGCATACGATTGTGCTTCCGAATGTGTACTTCCATGTTGCGACTGCGTATGGGATTCTGAGGAGTAAGGGGGTCGAGATTGGGAAGAGGGATTGGTATCAGGGGTTTTTTCCGCAGTGATGGGGTATCAGCTTGGCGTACTAGGAGTGGAGTTGAAGAAAGCACGGGTACTGTGAGACGTCTAGAGTATGGAAGACGTATGCTGCTTGCGAGCTGGTCATGGAACCAAGAAACAACACATGACAGACAGCCCATAGCAGTAGGCATAAATAGAAGAGGAAGAGAAAGTTGACGGCATGCATTCATACAAGTCTCATTAATACCACGCCCCCCCCCCACCACCACTACTTCTTACGCTCCTTATACAACCTCACAGCCAGCGTCGTCGACTCAACAATAGTCGGCCAAACAACCCACGCCAGGGCAGCGAGATAGAGGCCCAGCCAGATGTATATCGTCCCCCAGCTGAATAGGGTTTGCTTCCCGGCGCCCAGCACGGGCTGGCTGGCGTCCAGGGCACTCCCGGTGCTGTCTTGGCGACTTTCTGGGAACATATAGCTTGCGAGGTCGGGGAGGGTGTCTGCGTGAAGGATGTCTTTGCAGAGGTCGATTGACTTTGGTGTTGAAGCGTTAGTTAGTTCCAGCCATTAGGCAGTGACGAGGCCGGGTCGGGACAAAGTAATTTGAAAACGAGGTAGATATAAATGAGATGGTGGAGGGCCTGGTGAGGGAGCTTTCTACTAACGTTGTTTCCAATCCCCTTCACATTAGCACCAACGGCATCCGCACAAAACGACAACAATGTCAAATGGTTCGCTAATTGAGCCTCTTTGAGAGCCAGCTCAGCAAGGTCCACGCCAATGATCCCCACGACGCCGAACATGATTGCGAGGATGACGGCCATGAAGGGGAGCATTTTGTTGAGTCGGGCGGTTATCTCGCCGGGGGCTTTGAGAGATTCGATGAAGTTTTTTGTCGAGAGTGGCTGGGTTGGTGTTGGTGCTGGTGCTGGGGCAGGAGGTGAGTTTGGATCTGGGTTTGAGGATGCATTGTTTGTTTGAGTTGTTGGTGAGAGATGAGACGGTGATTGAAGTTGGGGCTCGTTGGCGGTTGTTTGTGTTGAAGCGTGTGATGTTGTTGATATGTTGTTCATCATGGAAGTCGTCCGTCTGATAGGCGTCTGCTTCTGTATAGCTGGAGTTTTTGGTGATTAATTCCCGGTCTATTGACTGTGCTCAGATGTCGACTACATGTAAGATAGAAGAGAGCGTTTAATTATATCCCATCTAGGTATTCAGCCTCGTCTAGTTAAAAACGCCTAATATAGATAAGTGCGCTGGCACCTCTCGTATTCTGCATCGCGAGGCTATCTGCTTCACTTGGGAATCATTCTGGACTAGCAGCCTAGACCAGCTTTCAGTGCCACTCGGCGCTTAAAATGTTCGATGTTCCGATAATGGTTTAGTGGATGCAGGAGCGTAGGAGTATATGGGTCATGCTAAGCCAGTAAAGAAAGCTTTCTTGGCAGTTCGGGGGCCGGCTATGACTCTTGGCTCTATGGAGGAGCCTGCCCAGCGTTTGGTGACTATTTGACATGTGGGATACTCTACAGATGACTTACTATAGCTTTATAGTCAATCAGAACCAACTCATCGACTACAAATGACAAGCTGGAAGCAGAATATAATCCAAGACCTAGATTCACCTAGCTAGCCTAATATCTCACCGCCAACTAGGCTCAAATGACATAGATCGACACAATGGTCTCACATCCACCATCGAGCAGACAATGCAACCTGTAATCAACCGTCCAAAGGCCTCCCTCCAACTAACCTAATCTAGTGATTTTCATCCTCTAGATCATCAGACGCTCAACCTGGACCTTGATAGCCCGGATCTGGGGCATCAAGTCACTAGCCTCGTTGGTGGTAATGCTAGCAGCGATAACGGGGCGCGAGACACCAGTAGCACGGCCGAGAGCGAGCTTGCTGGGGACATAGACGTAAGGAACGTTCTTGTCTTCGCAGAGGAGGGGAAGGTGGAGAATGATGGGGAGGGGGGTGGTGTCGGCAGCGAGGATGACGAGCTCAGAAGTTCCGCGGTTGAGAGTCTTCGTGGTCTACACAAAATATGTCAGTTTGCTGTTGAGAAAATGATAGGGAGTACCAACCTCGTTAGCACCCTTCTTCAGCTGGCGGTAGTGGGTGGCGCTCTGGACGAGGTCGAGGAGCTGCTGGGAGAGAGCCTCGTCGGCGACGGGCCAGGCTAGAGAACGTCAGTTGCTTGAGCTTCGATATGGTAGTCGATATGGTAGTTAGTGACTCACCGGCGTTGGTATCATCGGCCATTGTGGATTATTTGATGGCTCACGACTGCGGATCACGGCCGTTTAGTTTTGCTTGTAAAGTGAGGTGGTGGTGAGGTTGAGAATTGCGGAGTTTGAGTTCCTTGCGGTGATCTTTTTTTTCTGATCGGCGCTAGACTTGATTTAGCATAATCATGTGACTTTGTTAAGGGCGGTGAGTGTTATCGTAGCCCTAACTTTCGACAACAAAGTTGGTCAGACAATTAAGCATCTTGAGGATTACTATAATAATAGGTTGGCCGGTCTAAATTGGCGGATTGCGAGAGTATGTCATCTTATGAGTTGGTTCAGCAACATCGTGGTCGGCGCCTGGACAGATGAATGGTCGCGCAGCGCCTGTTGTCGCCAGCCTTCGAAGTTGGTCGAAACACTGCATTTTCAGGTTATTGAAATGCATCTATCTTATATTGGAGGTTGTCAGGGGTGTAGCCGGTGGGAAAATAAAATTAGATACTCATCTGCTGAACGGGCTGATGAGGGGCAAAAAAAAAATGCAAAAAACAATGACCAGCGCCGGGCTCGATCCGGCGACCTTATCGGTGTTAACGATACGTGATAACCAACTACACCAGCCGGCCAATTGTTGAAGTAACGGCTCGCATTTTGACTTCATATTCTAAAGGGCCCAATCTTCTGCAAATGCAAGCATAATGAGCGGAACTCATATTGTTCAAGTCATGCATAGTTATGTCTATAGTGAACGGACATAAGTAGATACGCTTTAAATAAGGCTCCGATAGTCTCTGGACGGTAAATATGCGACGGTGGTGCTGAATGCTTGTCCATCTACTCAATACGCAAGATATATATTACGTTTCACCCGGAATGTATCACCAAATAATTGTGGTGTTAATCATCGATATCTTGATACTGTTTTACCCCCTGTTAATCATGCAGATACGTTCGCTGCTGCTATACCATACCGGAGAGGACCTTTGCACTACGACATTACCAGGGCGAATGGAGGTGTTGAGTCAGCTGGCTGCTGCTCGTATGTCGAACAAACGCCTCAGCTCCCCCGCACCCCGAGTGTTCAAGGTAGACTTTTACAAGCAACACAAGATTGCGAGTCAAAAATATTAGACTGACAGGATAGCAAGCACGGAATTTATACATTACCGCACTGAAAGTGCCTATTACCTACAGAGCGAAGGCCATTGTATCCAATACGTCTTCTTCGCTCGGGCAGCGGTTTACCTTCAGACATCCAATATGTTCCGAACACGCCGAGCATCGCAAGGCACAGACATACTCTAGAAATAGATCAAGTGGAAGCACCAATGGATTATAATATAGTTTAATTTTTATAGTAAACTTTATTAAGCCTAGTATAAACATAAATCCCTAACAACAGAGGTGAGTACGACGACCGTTTACCATCACCGAAGGAAATATATAACCAGACGCAAGGACTGCTCATCCCATGGGACAGTCCCATCTAAACAGTGACATGCGGCGGCCATTATAAAGTGAAAGAACCAATGCGCACCAACCTCTGCTGAGATGGAACCTGCCAAGTCTGCGGAAAGAGATTACAAACATACCGCAGAGACCAATTTCAATGTGGGACGACTCAGTGTCAAATTGACACAGAGCCAGGCCCGATCGAAGCGGCGACACAGGCCCTAATACTACACGCACTCTGCGTAACCCTATACACATGAGAGGTACACATACTGTCACGAGTAGAATACCGGATTGAGGTTCAATATACCTATGGGAGCGAATGAGACGAAAGAAAGACCTCGTCTTGATGTACCCTATCTTACAGAGGGGATATGATGACCAAAGTGCACGGTTGAGAAACCCTCGCAGGCATATACAAGAACCGAAAAGAAGAGCGGGGTAGTTTGGCACATCCAGTCAGATTGTGTGAAAAGTCGAAATGCAAGCTTTATGATAGAGAGGCAGCACTGCTGTGGACTCGCAGCGCACTCGACTGAACCTACAGCTCTAGAGCGCTTAGAAATAGCTGCAGGCTCCTGTAGCACAAAATCGAGGCGTTCTTCAACAATTGGCCGGCTGGTGTAGTTGGTTATCACGTATCGTTAACACCGATAAGGTCGCCGGATCGAGCCCGGCGCTGGTCATTTCTTTTTTCATTTTGAACCTCTTCCATGGGGTGATTGTTTTTTGGTTCGTGGAGCTGTGCATGGTGGAGGGCATACGGGATCTGCATTGTGATTGGCTTGGGTTTGCAGGGCTCGTGCATGAAGAACCCTAACTCCGCTCTAACCCCGAAGTATAGTGTCTCCAACCTCGCTGGCCTATATAGCCAAACATTCCACTTTTGCCACCATTGGCTGGTTAGTGTAGTTGGTTATCACGTCTCGTTCACACCGAGGAGGTCGCCGGATCGAGCCCGGCACTAGTCATTTTTTGCTGCTCACAAGTAGAATGTTGTTTGGAATTTTTTTGCTTCTGTCTGCGGAGGACGGGGAAAAGTCGGCATGCCGTGCCTGGATCTTCGCCGAAATTGAGCCTGAGGATATGTGCTCTTGCCATGGCCCGTTTCCGTTATCACTCTAGTTGCTGATTGGTTGGGGCGGCCGCAAGCCCTAAAAACCTGAAAATTCAAAACTTGTCGACTTTCTCTGGTCAACATCCATCCCCCGCTCATATAGCCTTAATCCTCGACCCACTTCAACAATGGCCGGCTGGTGTAGTTGGTTATCACGTATCGTTAACACCGATAAGGTCGCCGGATCGAGCCCGGCGCTGGTCATCAGTTGATTCAGAGCTTTCTCTGAGTTTCTTTTTTGTTTTTGCTCCCTGGTCTCAGGGCGCTTTTGTTCTCTGGCCCCTGGTCATGCACCATGTTCAGGTCGAGCTGGTTGTAGAGACAATACGAGAAGGGAATACCCGAACAGTCCATTATCAGAGAACTTGAAGCCGAGCATGTATGATCGTATATCAGATGAAACCCCCGCCATATACGAGTTTGAAAGGCACGACGTCGTTCTTCTGATCCCGACGATCATGCAGTTTATCATGGATAATACCATACTGTTCGACGCATCTGTCCCCGCAACGCTCCAGGTCATGTCCAATTGCCTTTTCCGAGCACTCGGCACTTGGTGTCAGGACTCCGTCCTTGCCCGCAGAAATGATCCAGTCAGCACTCGCCTATCCAGATGCTGGATTGAGAATGTATGCAAGTGTGACACTGGCAGCCACTGTTAATGCTCAAAGTTGGCATAACAATAAGGGTCCATGACCTAATTAGTAGGGCTGGATCGAGCCTGCCGATCAGAGCGCCGCCGCTTGCGTTATTGCAGCCGTGTTGCTTTTTCAAGTACAGATAGTAGGGAGGTAATGGCAAGTGTGCTGTAGTGAAAATTCTATAACTAGATCGTGAGATGAGCATAACAGTAGCCCGGCTCTTGTCATTCTGTCCGTATGGGATAAAGTACGTACATATTAGTATCGACAGCAGAAAACATGGAGGATGGGATGCAGAGCATAAAAATTGTACGCAATCGCTCTATATAGAGATGTTGGAATCTGTTGCTGCTTGATAGCGTTGCGCCATTGCACCTAGTAAAATAGAGTCGGTTCAAGAGCCTCGAAATGCCGCAGAATTAGGGCTATCAAGCTGAAGCCCAGGACAGAGTTTAGAGCACGAATCATTGTAATTGTTCTCTTTGATATAAGGCATAAAATATCATCAGGAGCATGACAAGGATGAAGATCCGAAGAGCTGAACTGGGGATTCTCCTCGACGGTCTCTTCCGTTTACTTTGCGCAGTTGAGTCAAGGTGGGCCATATTCTTGACCATATCATCCCTCAACGACCACAAAGTCACGCCCCGAAAACAAAAAACCAAACGAAAAGCCTGGATTCTCTGGTCTCTGTAACAGAACGCAGCCTTGCAATAAGTCTGGGTAGAAAATAAAAATGCAAAAAGAAATGACCAGCGCCGGGCTCGATCCGGCGACCTTATCGGTGTTAACGATACGTGATAACCAACTACACCAGCCGGCCAATTGTTGAAAAACGCTGCAAAATATAGTATCATAAGGCAGCTCCACGTTCTTCGTTGAATGCCCTAGACCCAGGTGCTGGACCGTGGTCACTAGAAAGCCTAAGTATTGGTAGTATGATCACTATTGGGATAAAACACTAGCCGCCTTGAACCGTGAGTCGAACGCTTCTACAGTCGAAGACTCCCGTTTTCTAAACTTGACTGTCAGCGGGCCTCGACCCTTCACTTTGTACTCCGCAGTCACCTTGAATAGTGCAGCAAGCCATGCCACATACACCTCACATCATTTAGACATGGCAAATTGCTATTCGCAGCTAAGAACATTTCAGGATAATAACTCTGGTTTACTACTCGCCCTCGCTATGAATGCTACCCCGAGGCGCGAGTTTCCAGTGTCCCGGTTGGATGAACCTGGCCACGTCGAGAGTTCCCCCCTCTAGAGCTAGTGCTGAAATTTTGCCTTGCATAGTCTTTGTCATATTTTCGTCGTGTATTTCTTTCTAAGTGCAATATTTACCAGGTATTTTGGCTGCCTGGCTGAGATTCAAACGAGGAATACGCTGGCAGCCTGATACTGTCCAGGGCCTCAATGTCGAGTCTCTACTTTGTGGGTTAGACAGGCAGTTCGGTTCTACAGACAAGTATCTATTTCGTCTCTATAATTGAGGCAAACTACTCTAGCCTAATGATACTTTGCATTATCTCATCATAAGAGCTTGCTAGGTGTTTGTAATTTATTAATTGGGTTGTACTTCCATTCCATGCAGTTAACATAGTTACAGAGTACTAGTACTTAACGAACGAGCTGGTTGATTGTTCCTTATGAGGACAAAACAGACTCGGAACGCTTTAATAAGCGGCCGCTTAGTGTAGTGGTTATCACGTGTCGTTTACACCGACAAGGTCGCTGGATCGAGCCCGGCAGTGGTCACTTTATTTCTTTTTTGTTGGATTCCAATAATTTATTTTTGCACTTTGGAAATAGTTAAACTGTGAAGTCAGAAGACGAGATATTGCTACTGGAAGGTTTGAACATGATATAGTAGATTATAGATATAACCAATGCAAAGCGCTGAACGAAAGTATTACTGTTCAAATGAAGAACGGCCAATAGTTATGAGATGCAAAGGCGCTGAGACAAGAGATGATAGGAAATGGAAACGCATTAGCTTTAGGATATAGGGATGGATATAACATGCCAAATCCGCCAGAGGCATCCCGTATATCGTAAGTTTCATAACACACCACGGAGTGGCAGGGTATCGTCAAGATCAAGACTAAGTGGGCAACGAGCACCCGACATCAAGCTGCCGAGAGCTTTCAAACATGTTCAAGGAGAAAGGGGTCAATCCAAGTACAAGAAAGCAAAAAACATTACCAAAGCAAAGGCATTTGCTGGAATCGAAATCAATGAACGTAGGTGACAAGCAAAACTGAGTGCAAAGTGCTAGCGAGCGCGGCGCCTAATCCTTTGACTCTGCTTCATCGTCTGCTTTGGGACCATCCACTGGGTCGTCTTCCTTCTTCTCTCCATCACCGTGCTCATCGTCAGTTGGGACCTTTTCGTCCGAAGATTCTGGCTTTACGGCGTCCTCGGCTGAGCCATCCTCGTTTGCTTCTGCTGCGGCAGCAGCTTTGGCTTCCGCCTCGGCCTTTTCAATCTCAGCTGCACGGGCTTGGGCTATATCCCAGATTGCTTTCCGGTTGCGCTCATCTTTGGCTAGGCGGAGACGCTCCGTTTCTTCGAAACCACCACTCTTCTTCAGTCTTCCTTCTTGCACAAAAGCACCAAGTTCCTTCTGGAATTTGCCGACGCGGCGGGTCTCCAACTCCTTCTGTCGTGCCTTCTCTGCCCTTTCAATGGCCTCTAGACGAGACTCATGGTTGGGCTGAAGGGCACGCACCTCGCCAAGAACACTGTCCTTGGCTTTGACCGGGTCGACCGCAGGGTCAATCACCAAATTCCGAGAGGTATTCCGTAATGTAGGACCATCCTTGCCGTTCTGCATAGCCTGCTGCTTCGTTGCTTGTTCGACAAGGGCAAAAGTTTGGGCAGCCTTTTCCAAATCATCTTGCAAATCAGCTGCAAGATCCTCCTGCATGGTGAGTTGATCACGCTCCTCACAGACGAGCTGTAACTCTTTCTCCCAGATCTTGGTCCAAATAGGTTTCTCGCGCTTGAGAAAGTCTTGCATCTTCCTGATTTCTTTGGTGACGGCGCTGACATCCTTGCCGACAGTCTCCAGTTGTCTTGGGAGAGGCCGAACACCTCGGGCAACCACATCTTTTCGCAGATCCTCAATGAGATCCTGAAGGTCATCGACACGAGCCACCAGCCGTTCAGACTCTTCGGCAAGCTCCTTCTTTCCAGAGTTGACACGTGCACGACCTGCATCCCCTTGGAATGTCGGCACTGATGCATCGACAGCCGAAGACTTGACACTGTCTGCTTTGGATCGAATTGCACCCATAGAGCTCGCAATATCTGCGGAAAAATCGGTATACGTTTGTCGCAGAACAGCAAGATCACGTCGCAAGCTCGAGAGCTCCTCCATTTGACTGGTGCTTCCGGCAATGGGTGCCCGACGTGCCTCTGCCGGAGCGGTGGAGCTAGAAACGGCAGGTGCAGCGGCAAGTCGAGTGATTTCCTTGACAGCTTCCAGCTGCCGATCCGAGACGCGCTGCATCATATTCCCTTGGCCGTCCAAGGCTCCCTTGACACCTTCTAGTAGACGGCGAACTCCGCCGAACTCATCATCGAAATGCTTCTTGACCTCGTCAAGGGCGTCAACATTGAGAACAAGAACTGAGCGATCTTTCACATCAGCCAGATCCTCTAGCTCGTGTCTGATACCTGAAATGGGATCTTGAATGTAGATTTCCGGTAGATCGGCACCGTTATTATGCGTATTCCACGTAAACTTCTCGATGAACGCCAGTTGCAGTCTCCCGATAGTCAAGCCTGTTGAGCCTTCTGGAAGCACGTATTTCTTGATCTTGCTCCTGTATTGTAGGAACAACGTAAGTTCCTTGCCGGGAGATGGTTGTTCAGGTGAGTATTGTGTAGACTGAGGCGGGGTCAAAGCAGCGTTGCTTGGATGTTGCTTGCTTGATTTAGGGGTCTCTGGTCTTTGACTGGTACGAGGTGCAGTGTCTTTGACCGGCTCAAAAGCGTCTTCAAGAGATGGCTCTTGGGGCATAGGGGGAATGACTGGTGGCTTTTCAGCAACCCCGTTCACCACCTCCTTTTCAGAACGAGCTTCGTGGTTCTCTGTGGATGCGCCATCTGCAGGAGGCACTGTAGGAACTTCGACAGGGGCCTTAGTGGGCTCTTCATGCGGAGTATGCGGAGTTGGGGCTTGAGATGGAGTGGCTTTAGCCTCAATATTCCCCTGTGATCGATGCGTCGATCGCTGACGACCATGGGCGTATGATCCGCGTAGACGTACAGCATTGAGCGATTCACGAACATCACGGCCGCGGTTGGGTATAGGCGAATTTTGAGTTGGAATGACAGGCACGCCATTGGAAGGTGCCCCTAGGTGCTTCTGTATTTGATACGCAGAAAATCTCCGGGATGCGCGGCGTTCTAGCTCTCCGCTTCGTTGCAGTGCGCCTATGGCATCATCCTGCTTTGGCGGCGGAGGCGGCGGAGGGAAGCTACCAGGACTTGATCCCAAAATCGACCCTTCTGCACTGTCTAGCTGTGGTGGCTGAGTCAGTGCATTCTGCGCTTCACGCCGTGATGCCTCCCGCTCCGAGTAACTTCCTGATTTTATATCTGGGGAAGACCGAGCCGCTTTATCTTCTAGAGATCCGCTACTGTCGTAACGGGAACGGCCTGGGCGCCTTGGGGATGTGACGGATTGAGAAGCATCTTCATACGGCGGAGGTATTTCACTAGTGACACTGCCCGCACTCGCCTGGCGGCCGGGTAGCGATCTACCCTCTTCTTTCTGTTGTCGTGACCGCAGACGTGCTTGCTTCCTCTTCAAACCGTGAAGAAGATTGATGATAATATCCCGAATGCGAGGAAGGAAGACATCGAGGCTTTGTGGTGAAGCATCCTGGCTCAGGGTATCCTCAAGAATCGTGCGGAGAAGATCAGGCACAGGACCCAAATCCGAAGTGTCGACCCCAATAGCGCTGAAAGCGCGACAAGCGAGATTGAACTCATACCCTAATCGTACGTACACGTCGGAGACCTCATTTTCGGAAACCTGTCGTCGAGACCACTGTGTCAATGTCTCTAGTAGTTGCTTCGTCGCCACTAGTAAGTGCGTCACGCTTTTCTCGATCTGTGATATTTGTCCATTCGGCTGTGGGTCGGACAGAGGATTAGCCACGTTAGACGACGGATGACAGAGGGTCGAGCTTACCACTGCGCTTCTTGAAGACCCAGACCTTGTCGAGCTCGACGAGCTGCGCGGAGCAGATGTTTGCGAAGTCATGGCGGTGTCTACGCTGCTCCCCGTAGAACCGGTGTGAATGTGTTGGGCCGAGGGGCTTCGCGTAGGCCGTGAGGAGGCGCTCGTGTTGGACTGCATGTGCGCACGGGTTCGGGATATTAGGCGAATCTAGAAACGAGGCGCAAGAAGACGGGCGGCGAGAACTTATTTATTGAGAAGACGACGTAGGGGGTCCGGAACAGTGAAAGGGCGGTATCACTGTGCGGTGCGGCCGGCGTGGTGTAAGGGAGCAAAGGCCTCCAGCTAAACAGACCCCGGGCCGAAAGGAGACCTGGGATGTGAAGGGAAGAGAGAACACGCAGCGCTAAGAAAAGAATAATGCAGGGATATGGGGCGGCGAATCTAGAATTAAAAGAACAATTACAGAGTAGACGGGCTGACAGAGATCGAGAGATCAAGAGCAGGAATCGAAAGCGTTGTGATAGGCGTTTGATGCAATTAATTGGGCTGAAGTCACACCGGGGGATACATGCCTGAGGCAGCAAATGGGATCCCGCCCAATCACATGTCTCACCAGCCACCCGTTTTCAGCCTTAGGCCTCAGCTCATCCTTCAGCCTCGTTTCTATAACGAGATCTACATCGTACACGAGGGGGCTGGTCGGTGATCGGTGGTTTAGATACTGTTGGGGCTGACCTTGTTCGTTCTTGAAACAGGGCCAAGAGATCACGGCTACTCTGTATGTTAACCTACCTCGGCCCTGTCGCGCTACTTATCGACCACCGCAGGACATCTATAGATAGGCACTAGGCCTGCATAGACTCAAAAGCAGCTGTCTTGCATTGCACCAATCACTAATGCGACCCAGTGACACTGACAAATGCACAATTGAATTATCCTTTTGTGTGTCAGATCTGATCCGAGCCATTACGCACAGCCTGCGGTTACTCGACAGCGCACAGCTGTCACCAGAGAATCCATGAATACTCACGAGCACCACCAGTTGTCTCAAATTAATAAAATCTATAACAATACTACTAAAGAGTCATAATACTATTTCATTGAGGCAAAAGAGTCCTGCCTCGAAAAAGATGGCGGGCAAAGGACGATGTAATCCTTATTATAGTTCTGGCCAGAGCCGTGGTCCCACTGCCTAACCCGATCATTGATCAACTTCTAGTCCTTCCCACCTCCACCTCACCCAAAGCATTCCCACCCAAACTTCACCTCTGTTCGATTCTGGGTCTTTTCTTTGTGATCTTTACTTTATTTGCGATTGCAATACTATTTCATTCTCGACTTTACTCAGTGGAACGGGCTTCCCATCATCCAGTTGCAGCACAGCACCCCTCCTCTGTTCCTCCTTTCCAGAGGCTCCTCTGGACTCCAGATCCCGTGACCTCACTCACACTTAAGCTTAAACTCGTGTGCTTTTCCTCCACCCACATCCAGCTCCTCCTCCCTGCCCCTCGCCCATCCCCTCTCGGCCCTGCAACACAGGAATCGCAGGCGGTGTGTTGCTTTTGTCACTACAACCCTTCCGACAATCACCTGAAGCTCGACGTCGGGCCAACTCCCAAGACGTGAGCTTCGCTTCTTTCGACATCCGAGCCGAACAATGGCTTCTTCCACTGTCAATTCCTCCGGCAATGCATCCGCTCAGAATTCAGGCTCTCGACCATCGCTGAGAACTACCACACACTCCAAGTCATCAGATGGCGGCAGACGACAGACTGGCAGCCCTGCCGATGGCGGGCAGAGGTACGTTGTGTTGTTTCCCCCCCATTGCGCCTCAATCTGGTTCCGTCAATCCTGGGCTCAGGTCCAGTGCCTCATTCCACCATCACAGCCCCAATTCAAACATTGACTGTGTTACCTGTGCTGTATTCGCATATATTTTATTGCGTCTATCCTGGCTGAAGCCGTCCTATCTTCCTTGGACATTTAATCATCTATCACTGAGAGCATTTTGTGTACCGATTGCTACAAGTACACATGACTGACAACCATTGTTTTCAGGCGTAACAATTCGCAAAAAGCTTGGACACAAGGCACGAACCCGATTACTCAACGTCCCTCATTCCCGCAACAAAACGGCAACATGTCTCAAAAGCCCTCGTCTTCTCCTCGGCCGAACTTGAAAGAGACCGACACCGCGGATAACCATGCGAACGACCGGCTGGTGTTCTTATTTGCTAGCTTCATTGTATGGTTTACTGTCTTGAGCTTGTGGGTGTTCATGAACAAAGGCTTATATTGCTCTAGGGACTTAGCACTACCGTTACTACGAAAAATGGCGACGAATACACCGGCATTTTCTCTTCCTCGTCTCTTGAATCTAGTGACTCCTCAATTACCCTGAAGATGACACAACGACAGTCAAAGCAAGACCAGAACCGAGCCAATGGTGTCAGCGATGCTGCCAGTCCGTTTTTCGGGTCAGCACCAGAGCATAGTATGACTTTCAACATGAACGATGTGCTTGACATCTCTGTACCGAAAGTTACGACGACCGATGTTTTAGCAAAATCTAATGGTACGCCGGCCCTTTACTCCCGATGCTCTCATACACTCCGAGACTTTTAAAACACAATTGCACAGGTGCTGACTTTGACCTCAGGCGCTGCCACTGGTTTCAGAACGGATGCCGATATCTCTGGAAATCTCGCCATGCGGGAGCGAACATTGCAGCGCTGGGAGCCTGCGACAGACGACAGCGTCGACATGTCTCTCGAAAGCACGTCGTCAGCCACCAAAACTTGGGACCAATTCGAAACAAACGCGAGGCTGTTTGGCGCTACTAGCAGCTATAACGAGGACATGTATACCACCCGGATCGACCGCTCGGACCCGACCTATAAGCAGAAGGAAGCTGAAGCCGCTCGCATCGCCCGCGAAATTGAAAATAGCGACGTGGACAATGCACACGTTAGAGAGGAGCGTGGGCTTCAGGCACCGGACGCTGGTGATGAAGAAGACAAATATAGTGGTGTTCGTCGTGACGAGAAAGACTTCCCACCTTTGGCTTCTGGTCAGCCGAACAAATATACCCCACCTGCGCTCAGGAACTTCAGCCAGCTCACTGCCACCGCACCTCCCTATACAAACACCGTCAAGCGGGCGACAAGCACTAAAGAAGCCGCACCCGCAGTGCCAACGACAAATGAAAATGCTGCAGCGCAGCCGCGTGCCACCCCCACAGCCAATGCAGGCCCTGCTGTAGACTCCCAGCGAAAAGCTCCGCCTTCACAGACTGCCTCGACAACACCTTCTGGTGTAAATCGCGCCCCGCCAGAGACTAGCTACGAGACCGAAGTTGTGGACCGATTCCGTGCTTTTGCAAACAATGAGAGGTCCAAGCTGGATCAACGGCGCCGTAACCAGGCTGCTTTCGATCGGACAAGCAAGCTCAACGAGCTGATGAAGTTCTCCCAGAATTTCAAGCTTGGCACCCCTGTTCCAAAGGACTTGGTCCCCATTCTCGCCAAAGACCCGCACAAGCAAGAAGCAATCATCCAACGCGCTCAGCAAAATGCTACCAGCGAGAGCTCTACGCCCAAAGATGGTTCCAACGCGGTTCCGGTTGAGCAGAAGAAGACAGCGGATCAAGCACAGTTACCTGCACGCCAGGAGGCTCCACAGACACAGCCAGATCGCCTTCCCTATGCTCGTGGTCGCCAAGGCTTTCCACCGACTGGCCCCCAGGGTGGCCCTGCCGGACGAACCCCCCATCAGCCATTCTTCCCAGGCCGCCAAGCAACAGGGATGCTCGGCCATCGTCTTGCGGATAATCTGCAGCAGCGCAAGGGTGCAGCACCTGGGTCAGTTCCGAACCCATTGCCAATCCAAGAAGCACGCGCTGGGCCTGCCCCCGATCAGTCAAATGTTTCTAGCCCGACCAAAGTTCTCACTCCTAGTTCGTCTGCCTCAACAAAGTTCAATGTGAGGGCCATGGAATTCAAGCCGAACCCTGCAGCCAGTACATTCACGCCAGGCGCTTCAAATGCTCCTTCGTTTGTCAAACCTGACTCGCGCGCTAGAAGCCCCTCAACTTTCTTTGGTGCGAAGAAACCGCGTCCCATTTCCGAGCGTCCGTCCCTCAAGGACCAGTTCAACCCCATCAAACGTATGAAAAAGGAGGCCGCCGAGAAAAAGGAGGGAGGCTTCACTGCTAATGGTGGAATCCCCTTTGCATACAACACTCTTCCCACCTGGAGTAGCGGCGATGAAGAGAAGAGCTATGTGCTGATGTTCAAATCATCCCCGACCTCCCCGCAGAGCCGGTCTGCCTCGAATCCGCAGATGCCTCACCAGCCACATCTTCCCTATCAGTTCCAGCAAACTCCAACCATGCCTCCTGCCTCCGGCCCTCCCCACGGGCCCCACCTTCACCCGCAACAACACCATGGGTCTGGCCCGCCTCATTTTGATGACCCCCATCGTATGCAAATGTCTGCGTCCACATCCCAAATGTTCCCGTCGCCAAGGCTTCAGCACGGATATCCCTCGCCAATGGCACCCCATGCTCAACTCGCGTTTGGCCAGCAGCCCATGCCCCAATTCTACGGTGCACCGCAGCCAGCTCACATGAGGCATTATCAGGGTGCTCCTCAGTTTCCACAGGCTGGCATGCAGGCGCCAATGATGGTCCAACAGCCTTCTAACGGCCCATACATGGGAGTTCCTCAGGCACCTTTCACACCACAGATGCAAATGTACTCGCCCAACCCAGCGCATGCTTACCCTCATGTGCCGCCACCTCAGCCACACGGCGGGTATCCAAGCCCCAGCCGTGGTGCTCCGATGATGATGCATCAAAACTCCCAACCCGGTCAACCTCCTCAACACGTTATGTATATGTCTCCTGGACAGCATCAGCAGCCGATGTACGCCGGACAGCAGCCAGGTCATAGTAAGATTCATTCGCGCCCAGAGTGATGAGTGCCTTGCTAACAACTTCATAGTGCCACCAGCTCGGGGCAACTACCCTCAGCAACAGCCACACTTCCAGTCGAGCCCGCATCAGGCGCACCACTACCCGCCTCACCAACACCGCACTCCAAGCAACGGCTTCAATCAGCTGCCCCAGATGCCTCCTCAAATGCCTGCTCAGCCTCCTTCGACCTCTGGTGCCCAGTCTCAGGAGAATGCAGACGAGTCTAAATGATCTACGGTCTTCATAGACTGCGAAGATTTTTCTCTCTAATTCCCTCGATACTCCGTTCGGAGTTCCAGAAGCCACAAGCTCCGCCACTCTGAAACTCCATCCTTTCCGCACTCGTCGCCATCACCACGTTCTCCGAGGCCATCGTTAGCTCGAGCTCGGTTATAGCGATTATGTCTCTAGTCTGTGCATTGTATTACATACTTTTGGAGGTGCAGTCTTGTTGAAGGTTGGTTTATTGTCCTGTCACACTCTAGAGCCTTTTCTGACAAGGGCAGCTAGATTGGCGGACCCACCTTTCCAGAATGGCCAAGTTGAATTAGAGTGCACCGAACTGTGGCTTGGAACAGACTCAGCTACCTTTGATGTCCCTGCCGCTTACGCTGTTGCGTATACTATCTGGAGATGATGGACGTGGCTTATCAGAGAACAGAATATGAGATATCTGGTCGGTTCGTCGGATGATATGTGCTAAGATTGCATATAACTATGACTCGTGTGGTTTTTCTCTAGATGATGAGACGGGTGATGGAAGGGCTGACGGTTGGGAGGAGGTTAAGTCCGGATGCAAGCTGTGGACATGTGGAAGCAGATAGGGTGGGGAATCTGAAGCAGAAGTGAATGAAACTTGTTGAAACGGAGAAACTACCACTATTCATTGTAGACTGTAGACACTAGGTATGGCGGTGCAGCTGGATCCTGTTAGCAATCCATATCCCAGATAGAACACTTCGAACAACAAAACAAGGAGAATTCAGAAGACAATCTCCTCAGGTCTTTTCAGTTTATTTTTTGGTCTTCATCCATCCAAGACCATCACCCCAGCCGCGGTACTGAATCTCACTCAACCGCAAAGAAGCCCAAAACCAACACACCGAATTCCACCACGACATCCATATCCAAGCCCCCGGTTCAACACAAGCCAATAGGCCCAAGCCTAGTCAATCACCTGCAAGCCCCGCAGTTGTAACCTTCGTAGACCCCTCCAATGTTCGCCGCAGCCATTAGTTTCTGTATTCCTCATGGAGAAAAAGCGGACCAGAAACCCCAGATAGCGGCTTGCTTGTGGACTTTCTGTACACAGTTCTTCCCAAGGTTGACATATGCACTGCTGTTGGTCTTGCGACAGGACCTTGTTTGCCTTTTATGAAGAATGTGCCTGCGCTGAAAGTGGACGAGTAGGTGATTGACTTCTCGGACTTGAACCGGAATTGAGCTGCGCGTCTTCGAGGGATGAATATAGCGAGGGGATTCCGGGCGCTGATTCAAGATATTCCTTGAGGTTGGAGAGGAGTCCCATCGGAAGAGGTTTCGGTCGTAGATTCGCGGTCTGACCTTTTACCAGTGTCGCATCATCGGAGTTGTGTTTGGACGAGATGTGGTGTTTGGAAATAGGCAGGATGACTACTTACATTTAGTTCAATGACTAGAGGTGCAATCGGCCGGGCTCATTCGCCCAGGAGTTGTAGAATCAACCATTTGGCGTAGTGTGTTGGGGAGGAAGAAGAGAGGACTCGACGCGACGGCGTTCAGCTTAAAGACAGCGTGCCTAATCCAGATCGGGGGCGGGGTACGGAGCCTCCCATTCATTATTCTAGTCCACCAGCTCCAGCTGCCAACTTTACTTAGTTCAGGTGCAGTCGTTGTTCTGTCTCGAAGTCTAATCGCTCGATATATCTCCTCTCGTTGGCTCGCCTACTGCCTTCCATCTCATCCCTCGCCGAGAAGACCTCCGAGCCGCAGCGTGTCTCCAAACACGAACTGGGCTACCCATTAAAACGAGCTGCCCAGAAACACCACACCATTTTATAGACGCGATGGATTTCCTAAAGTCCGCCGTCGCATCTGCGATGGCCAAAGGCAGCTCGTTTCCCTACTCGCTTGGAGACAGAGTGGACATCTCCGACTCGATCTGGACGCTCCATAATGCAACGAAACGAGTACGCACGCGCCGCAGCCCCAAGACCATTCTGCGCACGGACAAGAAAAGAATACTAACTAGTCTCGCGAATATAGGAAGACGGTTCAGCTTGCAGTGTATTCACATTCGATATTGCCTCAAATAAGTCCCGGCTGCCGCTCGCGAAGAACGCCGTGCGGAAGTCGCGCACGTTGAGACATCCTGGTGTGATTAAGGTTTTGGATACAATTGAGGTATTTCGCATATTCTGTACCATGGTGGTTATGTGTGAGGAGGGTACTAATGGGTGGTAGACTGAGACGTCCATTTATATCGTGACGGAACGAGTGGCTCCCCTTTCCTGGCATGTGAAGCGGAGGAGTTTGAGCGAGGAGACTTCGAAATGGGGGTTATATACAGTTGCGGTATGTTGTGTCTGCGCCTGCGCTTAGATTATGGTCATAACTAATGCGATTGGGGTAACCAGTCTACGCTGAAGTTCATCAATGGAGACGCCGCGTCTGTTCATGGCGCCGTGAGGGCGTCATCGGTATACACAAGCGAGAGCGGAGAATGGAAGCTCGGAGGATTTGATATATTGAGTTCCATGAATGATGATCAAGCGGTCATATATGTTAGTCAAGGATCTCACTGAAAAGGGACTGATCATAAACTGACGCGACGCAGACATACGGTAGCCTCGTACCAGACGCCGCTCGATACACACCCCCAGAGATCGTGAAAGGTGGTTGGGATGCAGTCAAACGCCACCCTTTGACGGCCGTCGACTCGTACGGTCTTGCGATCTTAATATTCGAGGTCTTCAATGGCAACTTTACGGGCGGAGATCAAGTCGGCAGGACGACGAATATCCCGCCCAGCATGCACCAGAGCTATAAACGGCTTGGTACCGCTAATCCGAAGATACGACTAAGCCCGGCGCACTTTGTAGAACAGGGGAAGAAGAGCGGCGGTTTCTTTGAGACGCCGCTTATTCGTCTGACGGATGATATCGAAAGCTTGGGTCTGAAGAATGATGCTGAGAGGGAGGAATTCCTTAAGTGAGTCGCCTATCAATGACTCTTGAGTTGTACTAACAAATGCAGTGAGCTTGAGAACCTGTCAGAAGACTTTCCAGAGGACTTCTTCAAGATGAAAGTCCTCCCGGAACTGTTGAAGTCTGTCGAATTTGGCGGCGGCGGCGCAAAGGTCTTATCAGCTATCTTGAAGATTGGCGCAAAGCTGTCACAGGACGAGTTCAATACCAAGCTAACACCGGTCATTGTTCGCCTGTTTGGTAACCCTGATCGAGCTATTCGGGTTTGTCTTTTGGATCATCTACCGATCATGGTTGAGAATCTGTCTCAAAAGACAGTAAACGATAAGATATTCCCTCAAATTGTCCGTTCGCCTTTTTTTGGTGTCATGTCTTGGCTAACCATTGCAGACGTCCGGATTTACAGATGTTGCGCCTGTTGTTCGAGAGCAGACAGTGAAGGCTGTCTTGCCTATCATCAACAAGTTGAGTGATCGGACAATCAACGGCGAGCTTCTTAAGTTCCTAGCACGGACAGCCAACGATGAGCAACCTGGTATTCGGACGAACACTACGATTTGTTTGGGGAAGATTGCGAAGAACCTAGGCCAGGGTGTATGTGTATGAATTCTTGTTCGAGACCAAGACTGACTATCTATCTATAGTCAAGAGCCAAAGTGCTCGTTGCAGCCTTTACGCGTGCCCTTCGAGATCCATTTGTTCATGCTAGGAATGCTGGTTTATTGGCATTGTCCGCAACGCTGGAGGTATTTTCTGAGGACGATTGCGCAACGAAGGTCCTTCCAGCTATATGCCCTGCTCTTCTCGATCGAGAAAAGTCTGTTACTCGCCCTCTCTTATGAAACTCTGTTAACAATTTGTAGGTTGATACGCGACCAAGCCAACAAGACGTTAGACCTATACCTACAGCGAGTTCGCAAATTCGGAAATACCATGGCGGACACCGTTCTCCCACCTACGAGCTCAGAAACCCCGAAGGATGCTGCACGGATCGGGACATCAAACGACAAATCCTGGGCTGGATGGGCCATTTCGTCATTCACTAATAAGATTGCAGCAGCCGATGGCGAGATTGAGTCTACGTCTGCTGCCACCAAACCAGCAGAAGAAGCACGCTCTGCGTCTGTGCCTCGCCCGACAAAACCATCCTCGCCGGCACCACTATCACAGCCCAAAGAACCACTGCGACCCTCTATTCAACCTCTGGGCCGCTCAATATCCGCACATCTAGCACCCGTACACCACGAAGAACCCGAACCAGAAGACGACGTTTACGATGCGTGGGGGGCTATGGATGACGACGACGAAGACGGCTGGGGTAACGACGAAGACCCATTCAACGCACCGTCTACCACCGCCGCAGCTAAAACCACAACACAAACTAGGCCTAAGGCCAGTCCAGTTCCGTACGACGACGGCGGAGAACCGGACTTTGCGGGATGGCTTGCTGCACAGTCCAAGACGAAGAAGCCCTTGCCGAAGGGTTTGAATTCCTCTCGATCAGCTACGTCCACACGAACTGCCAGTCCTAGTTCTGCTGCGAAACCGAAGGTTGTTGCTCCGGCGAAAAAGATTGATACGAAGCCAAAGGACGAGGACGTGGATGATTGGGGAGATGCGTGGGACTGATCGCCTCCCTATCACCGAGCTTTGTAGATAGTTGGCGTTGATACTTAAGATACCATGCAAATAGTAGATATAGACGGCATAATGCTTTAATTATACTCTGAAAGTCTGTCTGCCTATCAGCTGAGGACTTGTACTCTGTATACTTCGTCAGCCCTACGAGGCACGTGGTCTCGACCAATCGGACAGCAGCAGCCCCGTGACCAATGACCGCAGTGTCCGCCAGCTGGAGAGCTTCATCTTCAACTTTGTCTCGCTGGACCGTAAACTTCGTTCCGGATTTCCTGCCTAGAGTCGCTTTCAATAAGCTGACCAGGCAACTCATAATATTCGCCTTCCTCGAGCGGCGTTGGTGGGAGAGCCAGTCACCGCACCCTTTAATCTTGCTGCCTTGCACCACACTTCAACTTTAACAAGCAGCGATTCTCCGAACAGAGGATCGGATGTCGCTTCAGAGCAATCTACGTGCTATGTCTAGCAGACTAAAAGAGTGACTAGTCAACCTGCGACTTTTATCGGCCTAAGCATTCGATCGCCATGGACCCTGACGAAGCTCCCCCGCCTCCATACTCCGCCGTGGACCCTTTGCTCGCGCCATCTAACAGCAACGGCAACAGGAATGCAGCATCCTCATCAGCTGCAGTTAATCCTAGCGTTCTCCACCTCCGCGGTGGGAATACCCAATTACAGGCTCAGGGCAGTGCATCTTTTCTAGCATCAACTACCCTCCCAACCCATTTCGTCTCTGCCGCCGCGTACTTTGCGGAACGGCCGCCGCCTCCTGCAGTTGAGGATGGCGAGCAAACGTTGGAGCACCATATGACCATCTATCCCCGCAGCCAGGCCAAGGACTTTCCGCGGCGTCCTCGGTGCTGGAGCCCGCGGCTGGAACATATCGCCCAGCAGGACTGGGACATGTTCTTGCGGCACCTATTTCCACCGCAACTGGGCCTTGCCTCGTCCTCAGCTGAACTTCCACGACAAGTGCGGGCTGAGATTCGACGAGACAGAAAGGACAGGCCCCAGGAGACGGACGAGGAGCGGGAGATCCGTATTGCAACGGTCATGAAAGAGTGGAACCAGGACTTTTTTGAGCCGAGAGCCGCGCGCATTGTTTTCTTCTATGTCACGGATCCTAGACATGCGCCCGCGTCGCCGCTCTGTCCGAGGTGCTATCCGGCTGCGACGAGGGTGTCTCAGGGTAGCAATCGGACTGCGCAGACGCCTGAAGCTGGCAGGGGACATCCTTTGCCTCCGAATATGTATCCTGCTGGGCCAGGGTATCCGCAGGCTCCAATGTACCCTGGGCAAGCGCCAGTGCCTTACGGATATCCAGTTGCAAACCCGGCTCCGTTCCCGCCACAGCCGAGCTCGGGGTTCTTTCACCCTTTCAATCCGCATGTTTACCAACCGTACCCGCAGCACCAGCCTTGGGGATACGGCAATCAGTATCCGCAACATGAGAGCTCGAGTTTGAAAGGCGGACCACTAGGCTGGTTCTCGAGTTTGGCGGCACAGGCCCAGAAATATGGGGACCGGATTACAGAGCAGGCGCAGTATTATGGTCGACAAGTCGAGGAACAGGCTATGGCGCATGGACGCTGGATTGAAGAGCAGGCTGGCTTGGGCGGTCGAAAGGTTGAAAGCGCTTTCACGGGATGGGGTACGCCAGGTTACCATCCGTATTATTATCCTCAGCCGCCAGCTCCAGGCACGCCAACCATGACTCCTACCCAGCAGACGCCTCAGATTACGGGGACAACTATACAACAGCCCGCCCAACCTACTCAACCGACGCAACCTACGCAACCGACTCAACCACCAACACAGTCACGATCAGTATCACAGCCACAACCACCACCAGCTCTAAATCAACAACAACCGCAACAACCACCCCTCCCACGCCGTAGAGACTCCGTATCCTCAAACTCCTCCGACTCCTCCCTCTCCTCGATCGACACAATTTCCACAACATCAGACCTCTCCCCCTCCGACCTCGCCACTGTCCGCGCCCAACTTCTCTCCCTAGACGACCACCACGACAGAGACCTCTACGACGCAGCCGTCGAGCTCCGGCGCCAGCTTGACGCTCTCCGCGAGTCGCGCCGGCAAGCACGCATGTCGCTGTCTGCGTCTTCGAGCCGCGCTGGCCGCTGGAGAACCGGCATTGGATTCGGACAGCGTAACAGCGAGTCCAGCTCAGGCCAGGGCAGGAGTAGTTGGGGGAGGTGGGAGAGCCCGCAGGATCAGAAGAGGAATCAGGCGGAGCGGCGGGCGGCGAAGGAGGAGCTTAGGGCTACGAGGAAGGCGTTCCGGGAGGTGTTGCGTAGGGCGAGGGATGAGCAGAGGGAGGTTAAGAGGGTAAAGAAGATTCGGAGGAGAGAGGGCAGGAGGGGGAGGGGAGTTCTGACTCGGCAGGGTCAGAGTCAAACCCAAGGTCAAGGTCAGATGGAAGAGGCTGCGCCTGTTCCTGCTTCTACCTCTACTTCCGTACCTGCTTCTGCACCAGAGCCAACGCAGGAATCCAGTCTGGAACAGCAGCTACAGAATCTTGAGCTGGAGAGCCGAGGCCGTGCTGCTCCAACCACGACCACAAATACGGCAGAGGCCTCAAATCATGGCGCTGACGATGCTGGCTCCGAAAGCAGTGCAGTTAGTTCCATCCGCACGCCGAGTGCCAGTTCCGAGGACGAGGATACCCAGAAGGACAAGGAAAAGCAGAAGGGGAAGAAGACTAAATAGCGACATACATTTGGGAAATTTTGATATGATTTTTGGTGTTCGTCTTGTATTGAGTCTTTGATATATCTAAAGATATTTTTTGATAGCGGACCAAGCTCAATCAACCAACATCGACAGTGTCAGTCATGTCTATGCAGTTCCCGTAGCCTCATTCCTCTCCACCAAATCACCCACTCCCAATGCTCTCCCAACCTTAACCTTGACCTTCTTCTCCTCGTCCTCCTTCTTCCCCACATCGCCGACCTCATCCCCCTCATCCTGGTCCTTGTCATCAGCGGCATGGCGCTCCCGATCCATCTTCTCAATCTCCTTCCAGTCAAGCCACATATTCGACAGGTCCATGCGCATCGCATACGCATCCTCGCCGTCGGCGTAGTACTTGCTCTCGACGTTGTCGACCTGGAAGCCCAGCGTGTCGCGGTACAGGCGCAGCGCGGCGGTGTTCGAGACGCGCACGTGTAGCGAGACGAATTGCGCGCGGAAGGTTTCGGCCATTGCTCTTTCTACATTAAATATTAGCACACCCACGTTTTCCTGTAAAAAAAATAGTAGGTAACGGGGAACCATACGAGACATCCGCATTAGTCTCTCCGCAATACCAAGCCTCCGATGCGTCCGCATCACACTCAGACTCGTGATATGCCCGTGCTGCACCCCGTCCGTCGGCTCCTCTTCCATCTTGGCGAGCACGTACCCGACGACTTTCGGGTACTCGCCGCTCAGGTCATTGTTCTTGTATCCGTTGCGCGGGCGCACGACGGCCACGAAGGAGAGTTGCGGCCAGGTCAGGGCGTGGTACAGGTAGTATTTCAGGAAGTAGTTTTCTGGCAGGTTTGTGATGTTGCAGGTTTGGATGGCGGGGAGGAGGTCGATGTAGGAGGGGTAGGAGGAGAGGGGGACGATGTCGACCATTCTGGTGGTGAGCCCTGTCGGGTCTTTGGGGGGGAATTGAGTGGTCGGCAAAGGTCGCGCGGTGGATTGGGACCGATTGAGGTGTAATTGGCGGTAGGTTAGTTAGTGCTGGCAGTGAGGTCGAGTTGAGGTTGAGTGGATGAGCTCCGGCTGATATTGTAGTGTGGGGCGCTAAGCCTGTTTGGGATATATACTTCATGCGCTGACATTGCTTGATGGCTTTGTGTGACAATACTCGGGAAATAGTAGAAAGGAAAATATAAAATTTCCCCGTCTAGTGATTCTATCGTATATGGAGTTTGCATCAACAGCAGCCTCATGGTAGTCATCGACTCAAATCAAGTACCACTCAAGCCACCTACTTAGGACAGTCACCGGGAAAACAGAATGTTTTTTGTCGAAATCTCCTATTCCAAAGTCATGTTGTAGTCTGATGGTCGGATTGAATGGATGGATGTCAACTTGGCTTGAGAAGAGCAGACCTGGAGCATTGGAACCTGCGAACATACTGCTTATGTGTCAACCACGTCGTCAAAAGAATACAGTTATTGTTGTTTAAACAACCAACTGTATGTAAGAATAATCATGGGAACAAACAGCTCCGCGAAGAAGAGTCCCCTGACTCCGTACTTTACTTGATACTCGTACTTTTCTGAGGTTAAGTTAGGGTTATGCACGGCAAGTGGATATGGCGGGATCCTACCTTAGCCTTGACTCCTGACGATGAGGGGATCAGGGGTCAAACACAGCCACTATTGAGGGGATTCTGATATTAGACGTGGGGTTCAATCAAATAGATTGGTATGGGATAGACCGATGTAGTCATGTCATCGTAATTATGTATCTATGTTGTATTTACATGATATTCAGGTGTCTAGAAAACAGTAAGAACCTGCGCTCCAACAAACAAAATGACTGCGCCCATCAGGGCTCCCGGGACCAAGCTCGAGGCTGCGGATAGAGTACCACAGCAAGAGCTGCGGTCATAGCTGACATTGTTCATGTCGGCGGCAACCTCAAACACCGACCCGTTAAAGCTTCCTACGTTGTAGTAGTCGACCAGCAGGAAGTTGGGTGGGCGGTTCCACATTGCTGATCAGTTAGCGTTGGTTATCAAGATTTATCAATTGTGAACTTACTGGAACAGTTGTCGGCCATGCGGCCCAGACTGCCATAGCCTTCGACCGCATTGGTCTCGTTGAGCAAAGCGGTGTTCGGAATGAGGAGGCTCAGACTGGCAATGTTGAACTCGAGGTTGAGATTGTGGTTGGCCATGTACAGCCGCTGTCTGGCGTCGTTGGGGGCAAGTCCAGGCGGACGCTGCACGTTACAAGGGAAGTCCCGGTTTGTGGGCGAGAACGGAGTCTCCCACATTTGCGAGAACTCGTCCATCAGCCACGGGAATTCGGCTTGGTTGGCTTGGTAGTCCATGAAGACTAGCGCGCGCTTGCCGGAAAGAATGATGTTACTCAAAGGCGGCCAGTCCTCCAATCCCATGGGAATGGCAGGCGGCGTAAACACAAAGTCCATCAAACCGGAGCTCTCAAAAGGAGCAGTGAAGTTGCCGGGGTCGACATAGTCATAGTTTCCAATGAGAAGGGTGATCACGTCGTAGGGGTGCTGCTTCAGCCAGGTAGTGACATCGCTGAGATAATCCTCGAGCGTTCCCGCGTTGAGCATATCACAGCTTGTGTGGCAGAGGTACATTGTGTCGTTCTGGTTGTGAGCCTGGAATTGCACTACAAAAGTTAGCTTGACCTAGAAAAAAGGGTTTCAACATACGCATTCGAACTCCGTCGTCCAGCTGGTACTTGACACCCAGAGCTTGGTTCGCAGCCACATTGCCTGGCATCACGAACGGGCTGTTATGGGCGGCAATCATGGTGATGTTAGAATACTTTCGGTTACAAAACTCGGTGTAGCCATTGCAAGGCTGGGTGTTGACAACCGGGGTCGCAGAGGGACTCGGGGTTTCAGAGTGCGTGGAGTTCGACGTCGAATTGCCGGTGATTGTTGTCTGACCACCACCACCCATCAAGACAGTAACAGAGTCGGACGTGCTTGTGACGGTTGCGTTGGCCGCCGTTGAGGTGTTGCTTCCAGGAGTCCCCGTCACTTGTAAGGCCGTCGACCCAAGAATCGTGCCATGGTCGCCTGTGAGGTAGACGGTGGACGGATAGGTGATGTAGGTCCCGGTCGGGACAGTCGCATCGTCGATGGTAGTCGATATTTGGCTGGCAATCTGCGCGAGAGACTTGGAGATGGCTTCTTCGTTGGAGTCGGTGGTCGTATCGCTGTCGCTGGAGCTGTTGTCATCATCGTCGTCTTTGTTCTGCGAGAGCACCCGACCAACAACGGCCAGGAACGGCAGCAGATGAGTGACCCTCATTGTGATTGTCAGGCTGGATGGTTGACTGACGGAATCCAAACGTGTGAAGACAAGACAACGTCAGCCCCGTGACTTTTCCGAGCCCCGTAGCAGTGGCAACCTAACAGTAGCAAGCTTGCGCTAACAAAAGTGGCTGCGCTAACAAATCGACACCGATCGTGACTAATAACCAATCGCAGTGCTGCGTTCACGCGGGAAGCCGATGGCGATGACGTCGGGCAGCGAATCTTTCCCAGTGAGACTTTTGGCGGTCCAGACCCTGACAGTGTTAGGTGACCACATTCCTCCGCTTCATCTTTATAGACACGGGTGGATGTCAATTGCAGACATTAAAATTAGTATCAATAGTCGGCAGTGAGACAAGTCAGGGGCTAAGCGCTGAGGCTAGGCAGTTGCGATCAGATCGTCCGAGTCTCAGGAAAGGAGTCTGATCATCAGAAGATCCCTTGCCAATTCAGCGAGATTCATCATCACCGGGCTGGAGTGGATGCGCCGGACAGCTCGAGCGGGTTTGACTTGGCCACCTCGTTCCAGCCTCCTGCCCAGCTGAAAACCCAGATTCAGATCTTTATTCACATCTATCTTTTAACTCTCTCTTGTTGACCTCCTTTTCCCGCTCAGCCTCTGTATCTAACGTCATCTGCTCGAACCGAGCTCGAGGGGTTTCCGAGCTTCTGAGCGTCAGAGCTTTCACGGCCGCTGCACCCTCTGTCAATATTTTTACTCCCCGTACATATCCATATCGTTCCATTTTTCGTCCACCGTCTGAAATATAGAAACCATTCTTACTCGCTGGCATCGCAATGGCGGTGCTTCCTCGCTTTCGCAAGGGCTCCTCCGAGCGACCCGTCTACGGCCGCAGTCGAAGAAAGACCGTCACACATCGTCTCATCCGCTCGTTTATACACCTAATCGCTTTCATATTTCTACTTCTTGTTGTCATTGGAGATGTCTCTAACAAGCCTGTTCTACGAGACACATGGTTCTTGAAGCTCGACTTGACCGACATTATCCCGCTCTCTGTCCCCAATGCCGTGTTCATCAACAGTATTGCTCGATCTATCGGCCTCCACGATTTCTACACGGTTGGGCTTTGGAATTTCTGCGAAGGCTATAACTCCGAAGGAGTCACCCATTGCTCGAAGCCCCAGACTCTCTACTGGTTCAATCCTGTTGAGATCATCCTGAGCGAGCTGCTCTCCGGAGCATCCAGTACGTCCCCCAAGCTATGACCTGCATTGAATCAAGCTGACCTCGATAGTTGCTCTTCCGTCTGATATCACGGATGCTCTGGATCTTGCCCGCGCAGCCTCGCATTGGATGTTTGGACTCTTCCTCACCTCGACCGTCCTCACATTCGTCCTGATATTCTTGTCTCCCCTTGCGGTCTCTTCGCGCCCGCCGCAGACCATCTCTCCCGACGCAAGTGTCAACCGAGCGCATCCTGCCCACCGCCGACGCACCTTTATCTTTTTGCGCGCCTTTCCTTTCGCGATCATCACATTCTTGACCGCTCTCTTCACGATTGTTGCGGCGGTCATCGCCACTGTCATGTTCATCATATTCAAAAATGTCTTCACGAGCGGTGACGCGTTCGATCTCAATATCAGTGCGAAGCTTGGCTCCCAAATGCTGGCGTTCATGTGGATTGCATGTGCTTTCAACCTTTTCGGGTTCATTGTCGAGCTTGGTTCCTGCTGCGCTGCTTGCTGTGGAGGACGAAAGGCGCGCAAGCAGCTCAAGCATCACCCCGAGGGCTCCACTGGCACTGCTACCGGTTCCGCCACGCCTGAGATGCACGAGAAGAGCAGCCCGCACTCGCGCTCTCCCACGTCAGACCATCGATAAACATTCTATCCTGGTTTTGACTTTGTATATTCCAGTGATAGACATCCTTACTCATCAATATATATGCAATCATACACAAACGATCTTGGTTATAAAGGATAGATGGTTAGACATATAGGTGGGTCGACATTGGAGCACTAGTTACGATTTTACGTTTATGATAGTACAATACATTCTTGCTTGAACTCGGGACATCCGACAACTTGCTTCCATACCCCGGGCCTACGGAGTATTCACGTATTGAACGCAGTTCAACCGAACTGTCTGGAAAAGCCGAACGATCGACACTGGCCCTAGCTGTCAATTTCCGAAACACCCAATTTTGCAGCCTGAACATTGATGACATCGCCAGTCCCTTCTCCACACCCCCAGTTTCTGCACCCCATAGTTAGACCCTCGATTGGTTCATGCGGAATCTCCAACTGCATCCAAGAGCCGCCGTCGCTTGGAGTAATCTATTCGGTTGGATAGCGGCTTGCACAGTGCGTACTAGTATGCGGATAATCCAGGAACCGGATATTCCTTTACAACTTTAGGTATACTTCAGCAGCACCAAGCTTGTACTGTGGGTCGCCAGGGTCGAGGGAGTTTGAGTTTGCAGAGTGAGTATCAAATTCGCATAGCAAGTATATATAGGCCCGGCCATTCCCCAGTCGTTCTTGACGTCGGCAATTGTATCTATATCTTTGTCTAGCTGGTGGCTCATCCAGCCTCTTCACATCATCATGCATCTCTCACAAACCATCCTGAGCCTTTCCCTCGCAACAAGTGCCCTGTCTCTCCCTTCCCACGTCTCCCAACACCAGAGCTTCAACTGGACAACGGAAAAACGCACAGGCGTGAACCTAGGCGGCTGGCTCGTGCAAGAAAAATCCCTCGACAACACCTGGTGGAACACATACGGCCCCGATGCCGCAGACGAATGGGACATATGCCAGACCCTCGGGCCCGCAAAATGCTCGTCTGTCCTGGAGCACCGCTACGCAACGTACATCACCACAGACCTGATCGACACCTTTGCTTCGGCGGGGGTCAACATCCTGCGGATCCCGAGCACGTATGCTGCCTGGATCGATTTGCCAGGCTCGGGCCTGTACTCTGGTAATCAGACTACGTACCTGAGGAAGATCACGGAACACGCTATCACCAAGTATGATATGCATATTGTGCTGGATGTCCACTCGCTGCCTGGCGGGCTGAACGGGCTCGAGATCGGCGAGAAGGTCGGCAACTGGGGGTGGTTCTACAATGCGACTGCGTGGGCGCACTCGCTGGAAGTCATGGACCAGGTCCTGGAATTCGTTGCATCTTCGTCGTCGCCTGGGTCGTTTACACTGGAGCCGATGAATGAGCCTGCGGATCGGAACAAGGAGTCGGATCTGGGTATGTCTGTGTTTGGGACACCCGAGGCTCTGAGTGACAAGGCGGCTGCGTATGTGCTTGAGTTTTGGAAGGCTGTGCTGAAAAAGGTGAGAGGGTTCGAACGGGAGAGGGACCTCGGGGTGAGTATCCCCGTTGGGTTCCAGAGTTTTAAGCTGCCTTCGTACTGGAAGGGGAATTTTACGAGCGGGGATAATGTGCTTTTTGATATGCATAATTATTACTTTGAGGGGAGGAACACGACGTCGCAGAACGTGCCGAAGTTTATGCTTGAGGATGCGAAGCTGAAGAGTGCCGGTGCTGGGGGTGTTCCTGTGTTTATTGGCGAGTGGGCGGTCCAGACGGCGAGTGGGAATGAACTGAAGCTGAGGGAGAGAAATGTCAAGGCAGGCATTAGTCTGTGGGAGGAGTACATGCAGGGCAGCGCGTACTGGTCCGGCAGGTATCTGGGAAATGCTACCGTTGTTGGAGAGGGTGTGACGAAGAATTACTGGGACTTTGAGGAGTTCGTTGAGCTGGGTTTCTTTGATTGATTTGATTCTTACATATCAGTGGTATATAGCAAGGCATACCGAGCAAGTCAGAAATTCCTTCAAATTGCACCGCTCCAAACATAAATCAACGCGTTGGTAAACATGCGAAATAGAATGGTATATCTTGTTTTGTTTTCGTCCGTACATATCAGCCCAGCGCAAACCATGTCACGCTGACAACCACGTCCAGCCCCTTGGCGTCGGCGCCGGGGTACTTGAACGTCCACATCCCATCGCGGTTGACGTCCCAGTACGCCCCAGACGCAGAGTGCATGCCGCGCTTTCCAGTGTTGGCAGCCGAGCCGTCCGCTGCAGCCGTCTTATCAATCAATCCCTGTTGCACAATCGTGCTGTTCACGGTGAAGCGGAATGGCGGGGGCGTGTTGGGTGTGGATGGTGTGGTAGCGGTAATGAGAGCCTTGAGGATGGAGTTCTAATCCGTTAGACAGGAAATTTCGGCGTCCCGCGGTAAAGAGACACGTACAATGATCTCAGAGTTCCATGTTCCGACCTGAGCGTGTTCGTAGCCATCGGCCTGGCCAAGCGCGGTGTCGCAGGCCTGGTTTCAGGGTTAGTCGTGTGCTTCGTTGTGACCGACTGGCAATACATGGACACGCCCATTGACGGCTAGGAACGCACCTCTGTGGCAATCTTGGTGAGGTCCGCGATAGGGACGGGCTATGAGCATGTCAGCGAGGTTGTTTTGATCAATCGCACGCGCTGGTGTGTATCGTGGTTTTTTGGCGCGATGAGACCACGTACAGTAGGAGCGGTTTCAACAGCCATTGTATAGAGTGCGCGTGTAGATATCGAGAGCGGCTATTTATGAAGCTTTGGACAAACAGTCAGTATCGCTTTGTTATGAACGATTCGAGCAGTGACGTTGTTCGGTCAAGAGTTGGGAGATCCAAAGAGTGTGGTGGACTGTGGGGGAGGAATGTGGACCGACAACCCGGTAAGGGATGCAACAGTCCGGGGAATCGCACTTACGAGATGAGATTATTATGCACGATGAGATAACAGATATATTTCGACAGGATTGAGACTCGGCAAAGACAGGTTGGAAGTTGTTGCTGCAGACAATCAAGACCCAATGCCATCACAGGCGACCGCGCGACTGGTGGTTGGCCCATCCTGGACAGTCGTTTCACGCTAAGCTTAAACAAGGCTAGTGAAATCCGACATCGGACCCGGCGCTACAATAATCCCTAGCGCGCGTCAGGCATGCAGGCAGAAACTGCTCCTTCCATACGCAGAGCTCCCTGCAGGCACGTGGCCGCTAAGAGAGCTACAGGCGGCTAATAGCGGCAGAAGGACCGCCTCGGCCAATTCCGTGATGCCATGACCAGCCGGCTCCATCAACGACTGGAGTGCCTACTACTCAAGCGTTTTACTAGAGATCCCAAGGCGATAGATATTTTAGCGTGGCGAGTCGCACCAAGCTCATCTGTTTCTTGCCATCAAATTACTCGTCTGTCTCTATCGTTTCTTATTTTTACCCTTGTACCTGCTAGGATCACTTACCTGCACGACGACTCCAACTCCAACTCCAACTCCAACTCCAAGACTTATCGAGCTAGCACGTAAGACTCACCCTGCACAAGATGTCAAGCCAGCCTCTTCTGCAAACGGCTCCAGGTTCGTTCAATCTGTCCAGATTCGCGCTCTGACAATTGCTAATGTTTTTTCAATTGTGCTAGGCAAGCGCATTGCCCTGCCCACCCGCGTCGAGCCCAAAGTCTTCTTCGCAAACGAACGAACTTTCCTCTCATGGCTCAACTTCACTGTCATCCTCGGCGGGCTGGCAGTCGGTCTTCTCAACTTCGGTGACCGCATCGGCCGCATCTCCGCAGGCCTTTTCACAGTCATTGCCATGGCTGCAATGATATATGCCCTTGTGACGTTCCACTGGCGGGCCCAGAGTATTCGGAAGCGGGGACAGAGCGGTATCGATGACCGGTTTGGACCGACTATCCTGGCTATTTCGTTGTTGGCGGCTGTTGTGGTGAACTTTATTCTGCGCATGATCCAGGAGTAGGGTGGTCGTCTTGGGTGTTTGTGAGCCGGGTTGCTATGCGTATATGTTTACGAGTCGAGAAAATGGTCGGCGCTATGATTTTCATACGTCAATGGCTCGCTTTTACGTTACTATATGCCGTGCCATGATCTAGATTTGGGCAGTTCTGTTGATAAGGCGTCTGATTTGGGTATATTCAAAGAGCAAGTTACTTTTGGCATTATCAATTCATCAGCATTGTTAAGAAGATTAATATTGTTTAACGGCAGCAACTGTCCACTACCACGCGCTTTCCGGAAGCCGCATGCAGGGATAAATAGACAAGTACTCGAAATGGTATTATGAACTGTTAAATCCACGCAGCCTGAACTCCAATAGGAAACCAGCCTCCATCAACCCAGGCGCCATGCTAACTGAAACAGGATCATGAAAACTTGTACTCGAGTCACTTCATACTAGCGAGGCTCGGAGTAATCGTTAAGCGCGACGCAAACCGCTCCGCGGTGATGCCCACTATACTGACGAATGATCTGCCCTGAGGCGAGCTCCCAAAGGCGCGCATAATGGTCACTAGACACCGTAACCAAGTACGCAGAATCAGCCGAAAAAGCACAGTCCCAGACCCATCGTTGGTGGTTTGCTAGAGTCGTCTCCAAGAATAGTGTGCCGGTGACTGGGTCCATCGGCGGGCCGTCAGGTTGTACTGGAAAAGATGGTATCGGTTCGACGTTCTCGACAGGTGGTGGCGTCCCATTAAGCAGGTGAAATGGGATGCTGTCGGCTCTGCCCTTTTCAAACTGCATCGAGCTACTTTGGCTATCCGTTCCTGATGGCGAAGGAGTTGCTGGCTTTCCGTTTGTTACCGGCGGCGACTTGGGCTTCGCTCGGGCAGCCGCCGCGATGGCCATCTTCGCGGGAGGAAAGTCCTGGTCGAGGTTCCAGACCTTCGCTGTATGATCAGCGGAACAGGTCGCTAGATGCTTGACGTCGGGCGAGAGGAGGACACGAGTAAGATAGTCCTTATGAGCTTGAAAGGTGCAGATAGGAACGATGCGAGTTACTTCGGCTTCTTGAATCATTCGCCAAATGTACACATTCCCCTAGGTAATTAGTTATGTCTATAAACTTTGAAGAAGGATACAAACCTTTTTGTTTCCCGCGCAGAGCAAGGATCCATCACTGGCGACACTGACACTATGCACAGCAACATCATCTTCTGGAATCAATTGATGAGTGCAGACGCTCTCTCCGAGATCCCATACTCGGACGATACCGGCACGGTCTCCACTGATTAGTTCCCCTTGGTTCGGATGGATAACCACGTCGTTCACTGGGGCTTTGTGCGCATAGTTTCGCTGAAGACTGCCAGTCCGCGTGTCCCAGACCTTTACTGTGCCATCTTCAGAGCTAGTGACCATCCACTTTCCTTCGCAGTGGAAAGCGACGCCCGTGATATTGTTTGTGTGGCCTTCAAAGGTCATCACCGGGTTCGGATTTGTAGATTTGATGTCGTATAGTTTGACATTGTTATGGCCGGCAGCAGCGAGGTAGCGTTTGTCGGGTGTGATGCAGAGACGGTTTACTTGCGAGTCAGGGTGCTGTATCGTGCGAGAACAGATACCAGATAGAGCTTCCCAGAAGCTAGAGATATTAGGTACTGCCTTTCTTTTGTTGCATATAACTCACCGGATAGTATGGTCGTAGCCCGCTGCCATAATGTCAATTCAGATACTCGCATTTTTGCGCCACAAGTACTCACCTGTACACAAGATAACGCTCATATTGGCTGATGAACTCGAAGAATCTAAGTCGAAAGGCGAGCTCGACAGACCGCTGACAGCTGGAGTTGGTTGAGAGCGTTTGGATCCTGCCGGATTTATGCCTGAGGGGAGTCCAGAGTTGTGCCTAGTGGTGGAGGGCACGTGAGCGGTCAGCGAAGCGGTGCAGAAAAGTAATCACTGACAGAACACAGCCTTCTACAGAGTATCTGATTATCCCTTCCTCAAAATATCAGTGCCATCTCAAACTGTTTTTGACGCTTTGACTATTTATCATATGTTATATCTGTGATTCAAGGCGACCTCTCACTGGTAGGCATACTGTTTCAGTGGCCACCAGTGAATGTCGAAGTCGAACCAGTGAGATAGGTGAGGCAACTGAGTTGAATTTCAAAGAATCAAGGAACTTGCGTTCGGAAAACGCTGTTCTGCCAGAGATGGATAAAGACGTGGCTGAAGGTAAATCTACCTCTTTCGAGTCTGTCAGCTTTACCAATCCGCAAGAGCATGCTCTTGCGGATTTCTCTACTTTGCACTTCAATGATTCGGGGCTTACACTATCCCCCGGGTTTCAGCTGCGGGAAAACATACCACAGAATCCAGTGAAAAGCTTTCATGAAAATGGGCTTATCAATACCGCCAGCTATGATGGCATCGAGCGGTCGAGGGACAAACCAGTCGACCCACAACCAGGTGTTCAGCCATTCGGCACAGAAGCAAGCTTAGACGACTTGGACGACTCGTACGGCTCTCTATTTTCGACCCTTCCAGAACTCGCGCTTTTCTCCAATCGCAAACGTACCGCTGAGGAATCGCAAGAATCACCGCCTGAAAAACGACAGCACCTAGAGCTTTCGGCCGAACCGCCGTCGTCTGCTACCGAATCGACTCGTGAATCGCCTTCTTTCTTCGATGCGTTTGACAGCTTATTCGGTAACGGGGTAGATTTATCCTTAATACTGCCTGATGACCCGCTACCTGAATTCGAGGAGGTGTCCCCACGGCCCTCGACGTCGCCTGAGACAAGCGAGTCAACGAAGGAACAATTTGCCTTGAATGAGCAGGATATTACTTCCAGCACTTCACGAGAAATCTTTTCGGTTAATCAACGATCAGAATATGTCTCGCCATACCCAGTTTCGGGAGGGCCGCTAGGCTATCTTCCTTCAGCTCCTGGGGTTCATACAAATCGTGTTGCCGCGAAACCGGTCAGCGAGAATGAGCAGATTTTGAAATTGCAGGCTCAAGTAGCCGAGCTCACGCGTCAGCGAGACCACTACAAGTCATCCTTGAACAAATTCACAATGTTGGACGATGCTGAGAAAGAACCCATTCAACTGCTTCTTAAAGAGAAGGCAGCGCTGCAACGTGTATCAACAAGACACAAGTCAAGGGCCGATAGAAATAAGAAGGAAGCAGAAGATTGGGAAAAAGAACTCCACATTGTCAGCAGCTTGTACAACAATCTTTTGTACGAGGTTCACACGAGGAGACAACTGCCGGAGTTTGTCGCCCTACCAGCTGGATACAAGCGACCTCCTTTGTCAACTGCAGTCAAGCAGCGGCTATATAATGTGGTGCCGAACTTCCCCCCTACATTCGCTTCACCCCTTCCGATGCCGGGGTCTGTGACTAGTGGAAGTAGCCAACCACCTGGGCCGCCCGCGCAGCCTAAGCAGCCTGCTGTTACGATTGACCTGACTGATGAAACGGAGGAACCGATCGGAGGGCCACTTACTCCTCCAACCGAGCAGGAGCAGCAAAAGACACTTGAAGAATTGCGAAACAAGAAGTACGACTGGCTTCATGCTGGAAAGAGTGTGTCGACTAACCAGACTACTGGTGCCAACCCACTTGATGATGACGAGCTCGCGCTCATGATGGAGGAGGAACTCGCGCGGGAATGATATGATACCACTGCATTTTAGGTTGCATAGCGAAGCATGTATATTAGCGTCTTTATTTACATTTATTACAATTGACATGAATCAATTGTTCCTGATCAATAATTTCTACTCTGTAGGCTTCTAACGAACCCTCCTCCTCTTTGTCTCACCTTCACCCTCATCTCTGCCATCTCCATGCTCATCTGCCCTCTCTCCATATCCAAGTTCAGACAGATCCAGATGCCTAACAACCAAGGCCACCTTCTCAACATCTGCACAAGAAACCTCCTCCGCCTCGTCATCAATTTTTTTATTCAACCTCTCCCTCAGGACCCTAACAGCTTCCCAGAGCCTTCTATACTCAGGGATATTATACTTGACATTCAGCTCCCCATTCGGCTTAACCTCTTTGCTGCCCTTCCTCTCCGTCTCCTCGGATACAGACCGCGAAAGAGAAGAAGAAGAAGGAGGAGGAGGAGGAGGAGGATATACCCCAACAACAAGCCAAAGAAACACATCATCACTGTAAAACGGGGTCTCTTTGGGTGCATAAACAGATAAGAATAGTGAGGCCGTGGCGGGCCCAACGCCGCGGAGAGGAGCCGTCAACTTTTCAAGCGAGGCTTGGAGAGCACTGAACCCGTCTTCTGGGTCTTTATCGTTCCCTTGCAGAGGCGGCGAGGGTGGTGAGGAGAATGCAGCGCCTGTAGCGCTCCGCACGGTCTGTTCTGTATTCGCGCGGATCATGCCTAGTAGCATAGGCCGGTTTACGCCGTGTTTTCTGTCTCCTCTATTAATATACATCGTTCCAGGACTGTAGAAAAAAGTGGGTGGGTAGGGGAAACGAAACGTACAGCTTCCACTCCATCAATCGAACAACCTCCTCCCTTGAAAGATAGCAGCTCTTCTCTTCATCCTCTTGTCGCTTTTGGAGAAGCCCTGGGAGGGTATCATACCGCCAGTTATCTAGCTCCTTGAATTGCTGGACGGCGTCTGTAATCGCGTTCTCTTGGTCGAGGTCACGGCTGCTGTTTGACTCCTTTTCTTGTTCTTCTTCTTCTTCTTCTTTCTCAGACTGTTCGGGGATTCCTCCAGAAACATCTTGTTTCTTCTCCTGCTTCCCCTTCCTCTTCGCAGTCCCTGTTCTGGCCTTGGTTTTGCTCTTTGGGGTTGCCTTGGTCAAAGCTTTCCTGCGCGTTTTGTTGTGGACTGTCGTTTCGTACTTTGAAAGCAGAGCCTTGAATGTTTGGATGGTGATTGTTTGCGGGTTTAGGTCGAGACCCAACTGATCCAACTGTTGTTGGACCATGGTTCATAGCAGGTCTGGCTTTTTTGGTGAGGTTGGAGGGGGGAGGTTCAATGGATGAACTGCGGGAGCTGACGGGAGGTTATGTATTGCCGATTGAGTTTATATATTATACTCCGTGGTTATAGTCCGGCCGGTAGCTACGGCTTGTCCCATACAACTTTATTTTAAGAGCTGTAAATTCTGTTTGGAATATTATTTATTTGATTGCAGAGCAGCTTGCATTGAAACAGTTAAAAATCATAAGTCATAAAAATGTTGATGAACCATATCTCAGCGAACTAGGTACTAGGCAGAGGCTGGTCTAGATAACATATCAATTCGTATCAATTCATACACAGGAGAAGAGGAGAGAATAACAAAGCAAAGCCGAAGTTGGAGTCAATAAAACGGTCTGATCTGGTCTGATCTTCATATCAATAAACATGGTCTATCATATATTTATTGCTCAGGAGATCGCCCGCCATCCTTCTTCGGATTCCTGCCCTGGTCAGGATTCGAATCTTGACCGTGGGTATTGACAAAGCTCACACGCTTCTCGCGGTCGTCGGTTTCCCGGTCTCTTTCCCGGCTTAGCGGGACGACAGACGGCGGGATATATTGACCCGGACCCTTCTTCATATTGCCGTGCTTCATCGGCTTAGGATTGCCAGCGCTGCCTAGCCCGACGTCTGCGTCTGCCTTGGGGTTCGAGTCGCTGCCGGTGTTGGCGCCTGTGCTTTCACCATCCTCGACATTGATGAGGCTGAAGTCTTCCTGTTCTTCTGGCTCGGAGGCGCATGGACCAGAGCTGTCAGAGTCGGACACCGCTTCAAAGTCGTCATCGTCACTCACGAGACTGGGAGCTTGATTCGACTCGACAGTGTTTGGACTCAGGTCGACTTCCCGGAACTCATTCATTGGAGAGTCGGTCGGCGCGTATGGTGATTGGTAAGGCGCTGACGGTCGAGTTGGTGTTAGCGTCTCTACTAGCGCAAGAGGCTTGTGGCTATGGCTAGGTCCTGCGACACCCTTGTGACCGTCTGGGCGCTCAGAGGCAGTTTGCGAAGCAGTCGTTCGCATCGGCTGTCTCCCAGCACGGGTAGCGAGCGGTTTGTTGGGCTGAGACTGAACGGAAGGCGTTGTCGGTTCCGTATCCGAGTCTTCTTCCTCCTCGGCAAGATACCCGTCAAGGTCCACTGGCGTCTTTGCGTCACCAACCAGCTCGCCAAGGTCGAGTCCATGGCCCTGAAGTTTCATCAAAGATGATAGATGAGGAGTGTCGCGTGAAGCTTTGAATGCACTGTTTGTGGCTTTCGCCAAAGGAGTCTTAGGCCCCCGAGTACGAGACAAAGGTGTTTCCACCGTAGACTGCTTTCGGGCTTCTGTGTCAGGCGTCGAAGACGGCGCTTTGGGTGTTGACTCGATCGCATGAGCAGACCGAATCAGAGGATGAACAAAGCCAGGTGTATTCCCAACAGGTTCACTTTTGCCGCCGACGACAGCGCCAGCGTCATCCACCTCCACAGGCTCTCCGGACGCCACCGCCGCAGCATCGTGACTCGCAAAGTTGCGGTTGTGGGCAATACGGCAATGGTTAATGAAGCCCTGGGTGCTGGAGAAGTTGTCTCTCCGGCAGTCCAAGCAGACTAACTTGACAAGAACACCATCCGACTTTCGTCGAATGATCATAGGCCCAGCTCTTTCTTTCGGAGCTGGGTAACCGCTGGGCAGGGATTGTAGTTTTGTTCCAGTCGATCCCCGCTGAGGTCGTGTAGATTTGCCAGCCAAGTAGCCAGTATCGATAGGGTTTCCGCGCGTCGAGCGGCCTTCCAGAGGAGTCGTCGCACTGAAGCCCATAGGCGTTGCCGGTTCAATCTCACCTCCGTCAAACCGAGGATCTGGTAGCAGCCAGCGAGAGTAATGGCGCGTATAAGGGCCATTCACAACACCCCAGGGCGCTGGAGAAATCGGTGCAGGTCCATTTCCAGGAGCCCATACCGATACTCCTGTCCCATTGCTGACAGATAGCGAAGGGCCAGCAGCCTGGGATCCAGGGTAAGGGATTTCGGCACAACGGCGCAGCTGCTCCAAAGCGACTTGGCATTTGGCAATCTCTTGATCAATCAACCGAAGTTCGTTATGTTTCAACAACACTTCGAGGCTCAGTTGCGCTTCTAGGTTTTCGCGTAACTTGTCTACATTGACTTTGCGCTTCGCAACCTTCGAGTCATCATCGCGCGAAGGAGCCGACTGATCAGGTTTACCACCATCAGGTAGTGAAGGTGGCGAATTTGGCGCGCTTTCAGAAGCCTGATCGACTAGAGAGTCTGTCAAGCTAGCTGCGTCGCTTTTATGCGAACTGGGCGCGGGCGCAGGCGCAGAAGCCTGCTTTCCAGCAGAGACCTGCTTTGACAGCGCATCATCTGTGCGAACCTTTGTTGCGACCGGAGCATCGCGCGCAGCAGTTGAGTCGCTCGATTCCGAGCGCTTGCGCTTCAGCTGGGGGAGCGCAAAGCCGTTGACACCAGGAGGGGCGCAGTTGGCGAGCATTTTGACCTCTTCGGCCATTACCTTATTTCCCCCAACGGAAGAGGCCCAAGGTTGAAGCAGCCGAAACATGCCATGCGAGTTGTTGTGGTGAGGAAAGGAGCGGTCCAGTGTAAGCAATGCAGGGATGCGATGCGACACGGCCTGTCTCAGAAAGAGATCAAGGAGGTGAGAGTTAAAAAGAGTAGGGAGTAATAATTAATCAAGCGCCAGAACAATGCACCAGTGCATGTAAAACGCAAAGGCGATCAGAAAGAAAGTTAATAATGAGGAGGAGGCGTTCAGTTGCCCAAGAGTGAGCGTTTGGCGCTGATCGGGCGTCGTTTGCGACCGGCGGCGAACAACAGACACAGCAAGGGGCGAGAAACAGCAGCCCAAAACACAGAAGAAAAACAGTACAAGAGAATAAAAGTATTATATTTCAAGAGCAGCAGGTTAGAAGCACAGAGGGAGGCAGTGAACAGCACAGTGAAGCACACGAGGCAAGGATGCAGTGGTCGGAGAGTACAGATAGAGGCTCTCAGCAACTCACATGCAGCAAACGGGGGAGCACCGGAACCAGAAGAAGAAAGGAAACGGTGGCGGGAGTATTAATAAGGATAGGAACAGGCAGCAGAAACTTGAATTATCGAAGCAGTCCGACCAGGGACGGGGACGCGGATGGAGTGGAAGTATGAGTCTGGAGAAGCGAAGAGAAGAGGAGGGAACAGAATCACGATCTGAGAGTCAAGGGGCGATCAGGATCAAGACGTCAATCAGGGTGACGAGGCCGCGGAGCTGATTGGCAGGAGCAGCATACAAAGAGCGACACGTCAAATCGGTCTGGACTGGTCCAAGACACTGCCTCAATCCTGTTCTCACTCTTTCAGCACGATAGCTGCAAATTCGATATGATAGTGCCATGAGCGAGTCCCATGGTTCTGCACAATCCATTGTTGGTCTTACATCACTCATCACGGCCACGACTCGATCCAGACTCCAGACTGCGATGGCGAACATCGGGCTTGGCACTTGTCCATCGGACTACTCCATGATCTAAACCTACAGTATGATCCTCAACTACGGAGTATGATCCCCAACTACCCCGTTTCTTCGTATTCTTCGTTTCTCAATCAGAGTATTAGGAATTATGTATTAATAGCCGTATACTATGGCTATGAATCATCACTAGTGCTCGAATGACTGCACTCACCATTCCCAAGCCTGGTTAACCGCGTCAATCTCCCATTCCATCCTCAGCCTTCAATCCCTCTACCTCTGCATTACGGGCAGGGCAGACCTAAAACATCCCCAGGACAGCCAAGCCCATCCCCATCCCCAATCCAAGGCCCATCTCCACCCGGCCGGCTCCATCTTCCGCCGTATCCGAAGCAGCAGCACCAGTCGCAGACGCAGTCTGGCTAGAGTCCGAAGTCGACGTCGACGTGCTAGTGGACGTAGTAGAGGTCGAGGTAGTCGTCGTTGTGGTAGTCGACGAGAGCTGCTTTGCTGTGTTGCAGTACGAGGTGCGCTGCTGCTCGATGCCGTTGCGGGCGCCGTCGCCGGGGCAGTTGTTGTAGCAGCTGGAGATCAAATCGTTAGCTTTGTTTGATTGACTGCGTGGCATTCGAAGCAGTGGAGAACTTGAAGAGAGAGAGAGAGAGAGAGAGAGGTTTACGTTAACAAATTCTCAGTCTCGTCACAGAGACAGGACCACTCGTTGGCTCCGCAGGCGTCAAGGCGAGGTCGGTAGGTGTCGACGCAGGTGTCGAGGATGCTGAACGAATAATGTGTTAGCATATCTTGAGCTGGGTATGAGATGGCAATCGACAGGAGCAATATGTGAAGGTTGCTTGTGTTAGAGACATACTTCTGGGCTGGGCAAGTACTCGAAGGCTGAGCAGCAGTGGTGGTAGAAGTTTCGGTCTCCTGCGCAAGGACACACACCGAGGCAGTAGCCAGGGCAGAGAGAATAGAAAGAAGACGCATCTTGGGCTTGAGCTTTTGGAATGGAGTTCTTAAAGTTGGCCTGGCTGTGATGCTCAAGTTGAGTGAGGGAAGATGGACAGAGGAATGGCAAAATGGAGAGCCTGCAGGAGAGCTCTTATTTATAAAGCAACTGAGCCAGAGTCACACCAATAAGGAGGTCAAGGTCAAAGTCAGCGACTCGGTAAGACCGAGTTCTTTTACAGTTTTCGAGCTCATGCCGGGGAATATTGGGAGCATGCAGAACTGCCCTGGCACTAACACGCTTCAGAGAGCATTATCAGCCACCATGTCAGATGGCTTCCATTTGAGGGATTTGAGCTCGTTTTCGAGCAGCTGGTTTACATTGTTAGATGCATGGACAAGTTGGTTTCTCACATTTGTCTTGCTGGCTACACGGATTGTATGCATTTTGACACCGAGACCATGCGGTTTGACATTACTTGCATCCCCAGGGTTGCAACTCGAGACTTTGAAAACGAGGTAATCTTCGGACTTATCAAACGGACTTGTCGTGCCTCAAGAAAATAGTTGCTGTCTTGACCCGTCACATAATAAGCAGACTATTGGCGGAAAGCATATAGTCTGCTGGGCTTGTCCACTGCTAAGAAAGACTCAATTTACAGTCCAATACCAACATGGAAAAAGCAAACAATCATGTCCGTAGAAATAGTACAAATATATACAAGCCCACCGGTTAACAAGATAAATCAAGCTGAACGTATCGGTAGCATGCCCTCAACATGAGTCCTGCTCTCCGCAAAAGAATGAATGTCCGGGGAATAACAATGGAAAATGAACTACCTGCACCATAAGATGAAACGACAGGATATAGAGCAAGGACTCAAAAGGATATGATATGACCCTAGGCAATGCCTCATGGCCAATGAGCTGGACTCCTCGGCTAGGCAGTATGGTGAAGCTGAGTGCCCGGAGACGTTGAACGCATGTTAGATATGCAGTCTTCCTGAATTCGCTAATGGAAATCTACTCCTGTCCGAAACCTAATGTTTCCTCCACAGCAATAGACAGTTTATGCTCTAGAGTATCATGCGTCTTGTACGGAGGCAGATCAAGACGGTTGAAACTGAATAACGTTAGTAGCAGCTCTAAAGACCCAATAAGTGAACATACCATGTGTGAGACTTGGGCAAAGCGATCGGATCTCCAGACTTTTCAATGGTGAATCGTCTCGGTCCATCAGAGCCTTGAAGATCTTTGAACCCGTTGACTGGAATACGAGATGTACCCGTAGTAAACTGAAGCAGACGGGACTTCTGCTCCGCATCCCAGGTGCGAACAATCTTCCAGAAGTTCTGGATAACCTCGTCCTGCTCCTGATAACCGCGGTAGTCCGTGTGCTTCTTCCAGTCGTCCACATCAATGTCGGCAATACCTCCAATCAGCAGCTCCAACTCGCGCTCATCGAACACGTTGACCAAATCAGCCGGAATGAGCTCATTGAATCCAGACATGAAGGCATTGAACTGCTCCTCAACACGCTTAACAATCTTCCATTCCGTGACCAGCCTGACCTATTAGCTTAATCCCGAAGATGAGACAAGGTGACTTACTCGACATATTCATGCTTGTTCTCATTAGTCACAACCACGTCCTCACCACCGGGCTTCAACTCGATAGTGCGACGCTCTCCGAATTTTTCGTCATCGACAGTGAAAGTCAAGTCAATGATGCCTTCAATATCGTTCTCCCTGTTGATGGTCAGAATGTGCACCGAAAGTGATCACTGAAGACTTACAAAGTCCACGCCAAATTGCGGTGCAGGTCTTCATCCACACCCTCCATATCTTGCAACGATACCTTCTTCCGCAGCATCATCTTGTAAAAGGCTCCAATAAAGAATGAGTCGAGGAATCGTCGGTGGAAAATGGCCAATCCAACAACTCGCCCAATGAACTTGAAATAATTCAGGTGTTCTGGGTTGACGCCAGAATGGGGATTAATCTGTAGGGTATAATTATCGTGCGCAGAGTATTCGAAAAGACAGTAGAACGGATTAAACATTTCGTGGGAAAGAAGGAAGAAAAATTCACTAATTCATTAGCAATGATCAAAATAATCATAGTAATAGTAAACTTACCGGGAAAGACCACCATAGTCTAAACCATCTTCCCCGTCAAACTTGATCATGAGACGCTTCTTCAAATCCGAAGCGCTCTGGCGCATAATCTCGGCGTATGAGTCTTCGAAGATATTGTTTCGGCGAACCTTGACGTGGCATTGGCCAGACATAATACGCAGTGCTGGTTGTGACCGGAAATAGATCAACTTCCGTCGGAAGTCACGCTTGTATTGCGGAACGCCCTGATCCAATGATGATGGGAGGCGAGGGTCATCCCATGTTGTCGTCTTTGTGTTGTGATCAACGAAATACACTCGAGCAGTGTTCGTGAGGCGCATTTCCCAGCCGCTGGGCAGTGGCCCAAGCTGGGACACAGGTTGCTGCTGAATGGTGGTGTTGCCGGTACCTGCATTTTGCCCATACATACGGATATACTGCTGCCGTCGCGGGTCCACCCAGGTTGTCGTGCGAGTGTTATGGTCAACAAAATATGGCCTGCCTTCGGGCGTAGTTCGTTGTTCCCAGCCGGGCGGAAGCTCACCAGTGCCTGCAGTGGTAGCTCCTGTCGCCATCATGGAAACCGCGTTACTAGTACTGGCACCACTGCCGCCAGCAGGAGGAGTTTGAGCCTGGGGCTGGGTTTCTGATAAGTTGGGCGAGCTGGCTCCTGTGCGATCTTCAGGGAGCATTCGGTTTTGATGTGCTCTCCGCTCCAACTGCATGTTGGCCTCCCGCTGCGTGCGCTGCGTTTGCTCATTGTAGTTGGCCGCGGGCCTGTTCCACGTCGTCGTTCGAGTGTTATGGTCCACATAATAGGTTCTTCCTAGGTTATCTTCGCGTCGCTCCCAGCCAGCTGGTAATCGCCCTTGGTTATCCTCGAATGAACTAAGATTGGGGCGTGGTACGCCTTGTCCGTTGGCGATCGGTGGCGCGCCATTGGGCGGGGCGATGTGACTGGTCGGCCGGGTAGCAGACGGAACGTGCTGCGTGTTCAAAGATGCACTTGACGCAGCTGTCGACGGATCGACAGGGCCCGGTCCAGCAGGAGGCGCTGATGACGCCGATGAAACCTGTGGGACAAGTCCGCTGGATGTCGAAGCTCCAAGCTGTGCTCGATGCGAACCGTTCGCTTGGTTGGTGTTTGGAGTGCTGAGATTAGTGGACAAGTTGATGATGAGTTTTCCGTGTACTACAAGGTTATCGTTGGATTTCTTAAGGTCTCTGGTAAGCATCTCTGTCAAGCACCGTAACGTTAGCTGATATTCATTCCGAAAGAGCTGCATATATGCAATTATTCACCCGGGGTTTGCCGGTTAGAACATCACTCACCATCGCCCCCCATCTGTAGATCGATAACATCTCCGATCCGCACGTTGATCACACCGAGGAATCCTTGATCCTTCTTCTTGAACTTCTTTTGGTCAAATATCTGGATTGCGAGAATACTATCTTCATTGACCCGTCTGAATCATAGAATCAGTAGCTGTGGTACAAAGTCGAAGCATCGAACTCACAAATCAAACATCTCATTCCAATATGGGTTCAACGTCTTCTTGATGACCGAGGTCGTGTGCGTCTGCTCACCTCCAATGGTGGCCACGGCGAAGGGATCGGGTAGACCTAAGCAGGATATCGTTAGTTTCGGCCAAGGCAAATATTCTGACTTGAACAGTCGGAACATACGGAAAACATCACGCTTGTATAGCCCATCCGCAGCGATAACTATCAAGTGGTGACCGGTTAGTCTCCGTCCGCAAAATGCCGCATTGCGGCCTGATATCGCGATGTGCGTAGAAGCTTACTTGTAACCCTGAGACTTGGCTGACTGTGATGATAGTCCGTCAGCATGAAATGTTTTTTCAAAATGAGGACAACGCTTTAAGTTGAAAAGACAAACAGATCGTTCAGAGCTACTTACGCAGGCAGATTGGACGCCATCCTGCACGTATGTTCTCCAGTCGGTCGTACACGCCTGAGGGTGCAAAATGCCGATCAAGGCAAGCCTATAAAGGGAATTGCCGCGTGCGCATCCACCGCAGTTCTCAGAGTAGAAACGCCCGACGACAGCGATGAATGTTCGAGGGGATGATGGCGCAGTTGGAATCGGAGAGCGGGAGCCCGAGCAGGAGAGGGAGGGAAAAGGGCGGTGGGTGGATTGAGTGCGGGAGAGAAAGAGTTGAAGTTGCTTGTGTCAACGATAACCAACTCGAACAAACGATCAGGATTGACTCGGGGACGACTAAGACGCGGCGAGACTGCGGTTGTACTTGGTAGTGTCGTGTATTGGGGCTGAGTCGGAGGTAGTGAGTGGCAGCCAGATGAATGGGGAGTGTGCAGCAGCCAATCAGAACGAGGCGAGGGGTTACTGAGAATAATCAAGTGCGCTGACCGTGACCGTGGCAAAGGTGAGGGGTCTTAATAATATAATGATAATACGATCTAATCACCTCCATAACATCATACAGACTATTCTCAAACCCGACGGCAGGGCTGGAGTGCGCGATCCTGTTGAATGTACCGTGGTATCACGACGCGGGGTGATCTATCAGTAAATCTACTGTTCCTTACTGCCTAACTTCCATAGTACCAAGAATCATCATCACTATTCAATTCCTTGAAAAATTCGTACTCGGGTCAGGAAATTGACTTTAATCCATTTACCTTTTGAGACATTTCTATACTTTCAGAACGTCCAGGATCAAAATCTGAGCCAAGCTGAGTCTCCTATGACGACTGATGCAGCGTTCATTCAAGATCCAGACCAGACAAGGCAGCAGAATTCTCAACCAGCAATAGGAACTGTCAACGTCTGAGCCGGTTTCGCGCAGTATTAGGACAATTTGAGTAAGGCTGGTTCATTATATTAAATGGCAATTATAATTACGACTAGACTCAAACTTATATTTAGCCCAAACGAACAGCCACAGTAGTTTGCCCGATATAGATCATCAGAAGCAAAAGCAATCGCCTTATCTACTTGGTATAACCCAAGGCATAGCAAATCATATCAATTTCGGCCTTGCTTCTTTATGCATCAAGCTTTCCTGTCCTCTGACCTGATATTGGTCTAGTAAATCGCAACAAGAGGTTAATTGACATTAGATAATCCATTCCCCCATCTTGTCCAGGTCAATGGACCATGAACCGGATGGTTATCATACAGTAGATCCCAGCCCTGTCCCAACTGCAAGAAGCCTCCGGTGAAAAGTTCATTGCAGCAGTCCGCCTCCAAACTACGAGCTCCACGAACGGACCCCTCCGTAGTGCTACTTGCGATGTCGAACGGCTGCTTGAAATTCTATAGCGCGAATCCGACAACTGGAGATTAGTAGGGTGCGTAGCCTCGTCCACGACCCCGGTAACCGCCTCGATAGCCTCCACGAGGGAACCCTCCACGGCCGTAGCCGCGGCCACGGCCCCGTCCGCGCCCTCGACTGCCCATGCCAGGAAGGTTGGTGCGCTTGGGGACAACCTACACAAGGTCGTTAGAAGGCTGGGATGCAGCTAGAATTCGAAATATGCTTACCTTCAAGTTTCGGCCGCGAAAGACGCTCTCGTTGAGAACAAGGGCTTGCGCCACCAGACTGGGCTCGGCGAACTCTACATAGGCATATCTATACCACCAGTCAGCACAATCCATACCGTAAACAGAAGCTTGAAGCTACTGGGTATCCATATTTGCGCACATACCCCTTGGGTTGACCGGTAAACTTGTCCAGGAGAATAGTAACGCGGTTGATGGAGCCGCAGCTCTGGAAATGCGCTTGAATTTCCTCCGGTGACGCTCCATAGTCCACATTGCCGACGAAAACACTCCGAGCATCGACATCCTCCTTATCTTCTTTTAGGCTCTCGGATTGTTGATCAAGTGTGGCTTGCATCTCCCGTAACTTCGCGGCTTCCGATTCCATCTCGGCGACCCGTCGCTTCATGGCCTCGATTTCTTCCTGCACCGCAAGATCATGTTAGCTTGAACTTATAAACGAATTGCTCGACAATGCCGAATGAACTCAAGCGCAGGCAGATAACGCGCATCAAATTCGAGCTCCTTGTTTGCTGCGGCGGGTGCGGGCCTTACCTCATCGTCACCTCCCTCCTCATGGGGTGTCTCCAGGCGCTCATCCTTGATCTCCTGTTCCTCTGAAGCCATTGTGATATACGGAGCAGGCGGCGCCTTTCTCTCCTCGACGTGCGGGTGTCTAGGTTAAAGCGTTTGCGGGAGCGGAAGCTCTCCACCTGTTTTGGGTTGGGCTCCGGCAGTAAAATGTCTTAATGAACGTTAATACGGGCTTGGCTTCAAGCAAGTCCAGTCCGAATAGCAAAAGAAACAGATAGAAGAAAAAGATACTGAATGATATAAAAGAGGAAATCAAGGAGATCTTTTTCAAAAAGTGATGCTCGTGTTTGAACAGATCAAAAACCACTGAATCTATTTCTGGTTTAGCGCATTTTGTCATCACAGCTCTAATTGCCCATTGCATCACTGCAGTGTAGCCGGATGATATAAATGTTTAGTTAAAGCGAAGAAGTTCTTTGTCATCGATCAACTTCATTTCTCGAGTTCCCTATTTATGGATAATATTAATTGGCATCGAAAGCATAACATAGTCGGTATCTATAGCATATGTACAGGGGCAAGCACGGGAATCATTTCATGAGGATGGAACGCTATTCTTGCGATAAGAGACCTTCTCGACAGCAACAGTTTCAGTGCCCTCAGCATCAGTCTTGAGCTGGTAAACATACAGCACAAGCACATCACCTTGGATCTATTGGAATGTTAGAGAATTCGCGTAGAGGCTGAATCGATTTGGAGCCTGAACACCAGCCGTTACTTACATCCATCAAACAGAAACTCGGAGTCGGATCTTCTCCTTCCGGCCAGTACCCTGAGCTTAGAGCTCCAGTTGCGCTTCCTGGGTTGATGAAGAACCTCCCCTCTAGTTCGAAAGCCTCGAAGCGATGGGTACCACCCCACAACAGAATGTCTACATCCATCTGGCGGGCAGCGATAAGTAGTGCATCCGCATCACCTGGTGGGATTATTGTGTGGCCATGGGTGAATCCGATCCGGAGACTTCCATGAGTGACTACTTTTGAAAGTGGTAGGTTCGGAGAATCGACATCGAAATCGCCTTTGACTAGTTGTAGATCCGGAGCGACTTGGCGGAGAAACTCAAAGGTGTTGCGATCGGTAAGGTTACCCAGACATAGAATTTGTCCAATCTTGCCTGGTGTAAGGAGCTTCCGGAACTGTGATAATGTCAACAAGGGAACGGACATTGCGGAGCGGAGATCTGCTGTCATATCAGGTCGACCGATGGGTTATGCGTACCTTTGCTGGAAGATCCTATTGAATGTCAGCAGGAGTTTGACAGGCGGGGTTGACTTTGATCACGTACAGGTACTCTATCAGGGATAAAGAGGTCACCGATGACCAGGACTAGACGCGAGGTCATCCTGAGAAAAGCGAATAGGTCAAAGGCCCATTCCAAGAAGGAAGCTGCTCGAATAGGCAAATGGGCGGTTCCCAAGGAAAGGCAGCAGAAAGCAACGGGGTCGCGTTTTGATATGCAGCTGTCACTGCGTCAGGCTGGTACCTAGCGATAACGGTGAAGCTATCGCGGGGAAGCTGGGTCCGCGTCCGATCATCAGGAAAGCCCTGTGCCCTAACTAGCCTCCCAATCTGGCCAAGTCACGATCCTGAAGAGCCTGGAATTGAGCCTCGAACATCGAGGCTCTTAAGGCAAACAAGCATTTGAACTATAAAGAGTACTTCCAACATGCTTGTAGACACCATACACAAAATTATCTTGGGTGACAGATTTGATATACTTTGCTGGTGACCTGGGATGTGCATGCTAGTCATTGGATATTCTCATGCAGACTGCAGTACATATCCTACTTTAAAGGCTCTTCGATGCAATTGTACTCCAGTGTTCTATGTTTCTTTGAGAATTCCATCTGTCAGCCAATAAAATGTATGGTAATTGTACTTGTTGAGCAGCCCTGGAATTCACGGCATAACTCCGGCAGTTGAAACCGGGGAGAAAAACAAAGGAGCAGAATTAGACAGTGGACCTCACCCCTGCACAGTCAGACAAAGCAACATAAATCTCAGTGAGTGGTCTTCTTGTGTCTGAACACACTCTTTATATACCTTCAACTGCTTGTCCAAGCCACAGGCCCGCAATCAAGGACAATAAATTAGGCTCCCGGCGATCCCCGGGCACATTCATTCTCCATTAAATCATCGTTCCCCGCGGGCTCTCCCGTTGAGAGCCGACCCTCGGGAAACGCTGGCGGCCACACGGACTTCGCAGCGCCTGAGCCTGATCTCCAGACACCTGGATCAGAGACTCCCGCTGCCTGAGCTTAACACTCCGTTCTCGTCCGAGAGGAACGCCCACGCCCCAGACGACGTCGAATATAAACCCCTCGATCGCTCTGCCCCTCCTACACCATCCAACTCCCAACCTGCCACCAAGATGTCATCTCAACCTCCTCACCCCACCTTGCTCATTCCGGGCCCCATTGAATTCGACGATGCTGTCCTTCAGTCAATGTCGCACTATGCGTGAGTTGTTCCCAGAGTCACACCTAGCTGCCGAGCTGAATTGACCTGAATTATAGCGAGAGCCATGTTGCTCCCGGCTTCGTCAAGGTCTTTGGCGAGACGTTGACCATGGTCCGCAAGCTCTTCCAGTCTACGAACCCCGCCGCTCAGCCTTTCGTTATTTCTGGCAGTGGTACTCTAGGATGGGATGTTGTGGCCTCCAACCTTGTCGAAAAGGGCGAGAATGCTCTTGTCCTACACTCCGGTTACTTTGCCGATTCATTCGCCGAATGTCTTGAGACCTACGGAGCCAACGCTACGCAGCTCAAGGCCCCGATTGGAGACCGCCCGTCATTCGAAGCGATCGAGCAGGCATTAAAGGAAAAGCCCTACAAGGTCGTCACAGTCACTCACGTCGATACCTCCACTGGTGTTCTTAGTGACATCAAGAAGGTAGCGGAGATTGTTCGCCGCGTCAGCCCTCAGACCCTGGTGGTCGTGGACGGCGTTTGCAGTGTCGCTTGCGAGGAGATTGCCTTTGACGAGTGGGACATCGACGTGGTCCTAACCGCAAGCCAGAAGGCCATCGGCTGCCCTCCCGGTCTCAGCATTCTGATGCTCTCCGGCCGAGCAGTCGAGACCTTCAAGACCCGCAAGACCCCTCCGTCCTCCTACTACTCCTCCATCGCCAAATGGCTCCCTATCATGCAGAACTACGAAAACAACAAACCTTCCTACTTCGCCACCCCTCCCACTCAACTCATCCACGCCCTCCACACTACCCTCTCTCAGATCACCTCTCGGCCAATGTCGGAGCGCTTCGCTGCCCACCGCCAGGTCTCTGACCGCGTCAAGGCCGCCGTTGCCGATCTCGGTCTGACACAGCTGGCCTCCAAGACCGAGAACCAGGCCCACGCCATGACAGCCATCTGGCTTCCCGAAGGTCTGGCCCCGCCTGACGTCCTTCCCGGATTGTTGAAGCGCGGCGTTATCTTCGCCGGTGGCTTGCACAAGGAAGTTGCTACCAAGTACATCCGCTTCGGACATATGGGCGTTAGCATCACAGACTCTGCGCGCGGAGATATTGACAAGGCCATTGCAGCTCTTAAGGATGCTGTCGCTGACGCAAAGCAAGCTAAGGGCTTGTAAGCTTATATACCACTAAATAGGATAAGAATACAACAAATAAATCTAGATGGTCTATTGTTCCATACGAGGATGTCCTTAATATCGCGAGACATCACTCAAGATTCAATATTATGCTTAGTTTCCCTATCGTACCGGATAAGTTCCCGGTACGCTTGCAAAGGCGGAACCCGATGCCGACGTCCTTGCAGGATGAGTCAATCAATCGTATGGAGAATCGTCAAGTGAGAGTGGCCCGGTCCAAAGTTGCGGACGGTGGACGGTGGACGGGACCCTCTGAAATCGGGAGCCATGCCGAAGCTGCATGCATGTCGGATCTTATTCCGCAGTATTAAAGACTCCCGAAGATAATGACTTTCCATAGTCCCTAATTGAATTCTCAAATGGTGCGAAATAACCAATCCTGGCTTTCTTGAACCGGAGTCCCTGGCGTACACTTTCGGCAGAAAACCTTACGTATCTGCATTTGTTCGTCCAAGCAGTAAATGGCTACTGTATGCGAGAACATAATATTTCTGAGAAGAGTGGTGGTGCGCAGCATGAAGATATTAGGGACGAGAGGAAAGGCAGAGAAACAACAGATACAGCTTGGATTAATGCAAATAAACGGTAAAGTAATTGTCGAGAAAGGGGTATGGGAAAGATAACAATAACCGCGAGGCAGTAATGCTAAACAAAACATTCGTCATGCCTTCAAATCAACAGTCCGGACTCTTTACAATGCATTAGGTAGTAAGTAGGCTAAGTAAGGTTCACACGCGGGATATCGAGTTGAGAGGAGGGACGGAGATAATAAATGGGTGGTTAAGTATAAAAAGGCACAGTCAATCAGGATGTTTATAGAGCATCGGCTTCTCCCCTACGCAAAGCTAGGAATGCCCGTACGTCCGTGACGTACTGCAGAGCTTCCAGCATTGGGACTAGATGGAGGAGACCGTTGTCTGTTGGGTCGCTGATCCAGCCCTCAATCGGGATAGCATTATCTGGAGTTGTATTAGAAGTGTTTGGGATTCAAGAGGGAACAACCGCCTACCTTCATGGAAGATGTAGCTCATAGGGCTATTATCCAGGATCATGACCCGACTCAGGTCCGGCTCAACCGAGCTTAGGTCCTTGATGTAGGCGCCATTTCGGAATGTACAATGTTGTCGGTAGTACCGTGCTTGGAAGTATTTCCGCTCCTGCTCCAGCCAGTCGATGACGGGATCTGCATATTCCTGAACGCTTGCAGTGAAGACAACTAGTTTATACCATTTTGAGATCTTGCGTAGAAATTCGTCACAGTGAGGTCGTTTGTGCACATAATATAGGATAGGATGTTGAGGTCCGAGAGTGGTAGGGGGCGCGCCAGGTGAGAGGGCAGTTGTCATCGGAGTAGCTAGCTTGACTTCGACCATATGGCCGCTGGACATGCGGCCGCCCTTGGCGAGAGAGTGGATAAGGGTTTCATCCAAGTCTAAGACGAGAGTTTTCTGGGGGATCCTGGCGTTCCTGCCAGTAGCCGTATACGACGGGAGACGAGATGGAATGAGCGGTCGAGGCGGAATCGGTGAATGAGGGTATCGCGTGACTGCATGGACAGACGAAGGCGCAGGAGACTTCAGGCTTTCAGGGTCGAGGGAGTCTTGAGATCTAGCCCGCGACGGCCGGCCAAGCTCTGTACTCTGCGCTCGCCGGTGCCTTTGCCGCTGAAGAGCCTCCTCATTATTGAGTTTGATGCGGATAGACCTTCGCGGGGTGGCCCCCTCGGTTGAATCCTCATTCGATGTCTTCTTTGCCGTGCGTGGTCGACTGCTTGTAAGTCCTTTCATTGAACGACGATCGCCCTCAGATTCGGAGGTGCTAGAAGCGATAGACTCTCGAGATGAGTGATTCCTCAGCCTCCTCCCTGAACCCGAGCGGCGGCTACTTGTCTGGGCAGCAGCTTTATTTGACGTATTTGAGGTACCTGACGAAGAGCCGGCTATAGAGCGTTTAAGTTTCCTCACAGGGTTCATCGGGGAATAGCTCCCCGTTTCATCGCGAAATCCTTGAGCTACATATAGACCAGGCGCAGCCAATGTTTCCAGGATGAACTTTATTGTCTCAGTGACTGCTCCGAGAAGCCGCTGCGCGATTAGCCCTAAGGAGCTTCTTGTAGCAAGTGACGGGGCCTTTTGGTGCCCTCGTATTAATGGCGTTTTCTCGTTTATCGTAGGCTCGTCATGGTTGACATCCTCCGCCGGAGCGGACGTCTCTTCGCTGCCTTTCTCATCGGCGTCGTGTACGTGGAAACCGCTCTCACTATAAGACCGAAACTTGGCAAGATCGCCCGGAGCAATCACAGGAGACGCATCTCCTTGAGAACGAGATCGTGGCCGGCTGCGCTTCGAAGTCGAAGACTGGCCAATGACTCGAGCCGACAGGATATTCAGCGAGTTCATTTTCCAATGAGGCCCACGGGTGTCTGAGCTGGCGCAGGTGTCTGTGGCGCGGTCCGCGGCAGTCAGCGATCACCGAAACATTCCGACGCACAGAGTATCGCAAGCAGGTTGAGAACCACGAGGAACTCCCTGAATAGGAAAAGGAAAGAAGACAGATCTGATGTATGTACTGACCTCAATGCGCCAGTTGACAGCCCGTGCTTCGAGCCCTGGGACTCTGTCGAGCGGAAACCGAGGACAATAGTAGAAGCGAGCCGAGTTGCCAGAGAGTAGACTACGTGGGAAGTAGTTGGGCTATGTAGTTGATCCGATCGAGAGGAAAATAGGTGAGAGAGCACAGAAGCGCTCAATCCCGAGGAAGGACGTCGATGGGGGAGCAAGGATGGAATCGGCAGTGGAGGACGGTATGATGGAGGAGGATGCGGTTGGGCCAAGCATGATTCGCAGAAGCTCCAACACTCCAACGCCAAAGGCGGAGACAAAAAACTCCCTTCCATCTCATCCCACCCGCTCATCGATTTTACCCCTCCGCGACAGATACGCTCGGCCTTGACTCCACGCAGGTTATTTTCTGCAGCTAGAGCTCTGGAGTCCAGTCAACACCCCGAGGCTGCCCGAGGTGCGTCGTACGGCCACGGCCAAAATTCACCGTGTGCCGTCCATCCTGACTCATTAGACCGTGTCCCGCTAACTGATGTACAACAGAACGCTATACACTCGAGAACTGAAACTACATAAAAATAATGCCGGCTACCTCTCCTCCTTTGACGCCTGGTTTGGCGTCTTTTCTGAAGTCTTTGAAGACAAACCCTATCGATACATCCACCGACAACCTAATTTCGTACGGGCCTATATTCTTTCAATCGCCCAGCAGTACTAACGTATTAAAGTCTCCTCAAACGAAGACAGATCCGGCACTCTAGATCATGCGCGACCGCGACTGCCTACCTTCTACGTAGTGTCATCTCCGCCTGCAGGACAAGCGATGCCTCGAAACTCATTGAGCGGGTGCAGAGTGTGGGGAGGCGGCTGATAGCCGCACAGCCCAGAGAGATGGTTGTCGGAAACATTGTTCGGCGCGTCTTGGGCTTGATTCGTGACGAGGCAGAGGATGATAGAGACGGTGATTTCAATTTGAGTGATGCAGGCTCCGAGAGCCAACCCCAGACGCCCCGGGGGGATGGTAGGCCTTTGTTATCTGGACTCGATGGTAATAGTGCTAATAATTCTCTCAGACTCGCTGCCCTTAGACGGCTCTGACCGAGGTGCTTCAAAGTCGATTTCATCGTTGGCCGCACACCCAGTCTCCATGTTCAGCCTGCTATCTCACCCAGAACCCGAAAGCTCACTACCCGGTACACCAACATCCTCCTCACCATCCGGCCGCTTGCCTGGCCAAAACCAGAACAAAGATATCCGCGCCGAAGTTCTCGACGGAATTAACGAAATCATCGACGAGCTCGGTCAAGTAGACGATCAAATCGCCGCCTACGCGCTCGACCACATCCACTCCAACGAAATCATCCTCACACATACTTCGTCGACAACCGTCCAAAAGTTCCTCCTCAAAGCCGCCGCAAAGCGGAAGTTCACTGTTATTCATGCCGAATCGTACCCTAACAACCACGAAGCTACCCACGCTACAGTCAGCGGCTCTGCCCCCAACGACGATGAAATCCTCAGCACCGAATCCTTCCAAAAACCATTAATCGCCCACGGAATCACAGTAATTCTTATTCCAGACTCTGCAGTTTTCGCCCTCATGTCTCGCGTCAACAAGGTCATCCTAGGCACACATTCCGTCCTTGCCAACGGCGGTCTCGTTGCTGCAGCAGGTACCCGTGTCATTGCGCGCGCAGCAAAAGTCCATCAGACACCGTGCGTCGTTGTCAGCGGTGTTTACAAGCTCAGCCCCGTATACCCATTCGATTTCGACTCTTTGATCGAGTACGGCGACTCGAGTAAGGTCATCGGCTACGAGGATGGAGATCTCGTAGACCAGATTGATGTACAGAATCCGCTGTACGATTACGTTCCTGCGGAGTTGGTCGATTTATATATCACGAACTTGTGAGTTTAGACATTTACCCTCACGAATTCGAAAGCAGAAAACTAACCAGAATCTAGGGGTGGACATGCGCCGTCATATCTTTATCGTATTGTGTCTGACCACTACCGGAAGGAGGATATTAGCTTCTAAACAACTTTTCCGGGGGCAAGTTAGGAAAATAAAAAGCACTTCATGATCTTATATGATACAGATAAAAGATTGAGGAGTATGCAAAGTAAGATCATTTGTCACGGGATGAAGGCGTCTGAACCTGATGTGGGCGTTAAGAGCAGGCTCGATATGGGGTTATAGCAATACAAAACGTATGCAATCTTGGGGTCTAGACTCCGCGGACTTGAACCACGAAGAAGTCGCAAGACAATCGATAATCCGCAAAAAGTGCTGAGGTCCTCTACGTCTAGTGTAATGATTTTGAAGAATTTCTTGATTTTAGGGCCCTTCCCAAAGAAATAAAATCATGGCGCCGTCTTTTATGAAGTATATCAATCATCGTAGTATCTGCAATGGCTTTTGCAGGGTCATCCATTCTGAACCATAATTTCCAGATCCAGACCATGCCTCCCGATGTTCAATGGAAACGGGCCCCGGCGACTTCTTCTCGGATATCATTCCTGCACCATCATTCGTTTTCCGTCCCCTTGAAGCCGTTTACGAACGGGGCTTCTCCTTCTTCTCCTTCCACAGAGCCATCAGACCGACACCGGAAACCTTGACGACCTTGAAACGGACACCGGGAATATCACCCTTGGCCTTACCCTTGCGACCGAAACCGGCGAGGAGGACTTCGTCGTTCTCATCGATGAAGTTCAAGCAACCGTCGTTGGGGACTGAATCAAATGTCAGTGGCATTCTTCAAAACCGTGTCCCTCCACGCTTTCTTCTTCCATTTCATAACCATCAAGTATCATCGAAACGCAACGTAGGGGAAAGGAGGTACCCACCGAAAGCAGTGACCTTCTTGCCGTTCTTGATGAGCTGGACCTTGACACACTTTCGGATAGCGGAGTTGGGCTGCTTAGCCTCAACACCGACCTTCTCGAGGACGATACCCTTGGCGTGGGAAGCACCACCGAAAGGGGAGGACTTGTAGGCGGTACCGAGGAGGCGCTTCTTGTAGTGCAGATCGGCCCAGCGGTTCTCACGACGAGTGGTCGCGAGCTTGCGGGCGGCGTTCAAACCACGAGGCTGTCCCTTACCCATCTTGTCGGATTATTTTCGAGTGGACGGCGTACTGTGCGGAGTCAAACGTTAGAACCTCGTGGCCAAGATATTGGTGGTGTAATCTCGAAAGCGGGCAAGATGTTGGATATGGTTGAATGTGGGCTGTAGATTGCGCGGGAAAAAAGGGAGAATAATTTCCCTGTGTTGAATCTGGACGAAGACGAGCAGAAAACGACGATTGCGCACTTACCGACTGATGGATATGTGCCGGACGGCTGGGTGGTGTTGTCGAGAGTCGAAGGTTCCTTTCACGGCCGGCGTCTCGCTAAAGTCGGGGAGGGCGAAAATGTTCTGCTGTGCGTCTCCGCCCTAAACGGCAGCTAAGCGAGTCCGCGGATCGGAAAAACAATTGCCTCCCGATAACGATAACGATAAGGACGATTGACGTATTGCTGTTGTTTTCCGTGTACGGAGTACTCTGTTCTTCAATTAAATTTGTCAAACTTGTTATAATGTGAAGATTGGTGGGCGTGTCATAATTTTTGCATTTGGAGCATCATGGACACAACGATCAGCCCAGCTGCCTTGAGAAAGGTGAGCTCCCAGCGTCTTCCTCCGCCAGCTCTCTTCCAGGGCCCGCCGTCCCATAACGCATCGAATCTATCGCTTCAACCGTCAGTACCGCCGGTAGCCTCTCCCGGAGATAATCAGCCTCCGTCAGGAGTCCCTCTCTTGCATCGAAGACGCTCCTCGCCGAAACCAGGTGATGCACTAGGGCTGTCTCCTTTTCTGTCTCGCACCCAGTCAAAGGGTGAGGTAGATGGCTCCGATGCGCTCTGGGAGGAGATGCAAAGTGCTCTTTCGGACGTGGAAGTCAGCGCGGCTGTTCGTGGACATGTATTCGGGGAGAATCATTCCGAAGCGCTAGAGGAACTGCGAATGAAACATCTACAGCTTGCGCAAACCTGGGGTAGAGATGAGACTGAGGATGAGAAGGGCGACCCGAAATCCATCTCTGCAAAGCCTCCATCTCTCAAGGGAGATTCGCGGACTGCTGGTGATATATCCGGAGAAGCGGATGAGTCAACCAAGAATCTGGATGAAGAAACGGAAAAAGACATTCAGCTTGCGCGGGAGAGACGAGAAGCAAACGACCGCTACTTTGAGCGAGTCAACAAAAGCGTTTTGGATATTGTCGCTAAACTGGAAGATATAGGCCAGGCGATGCGTACAATGGAAGCGGAGAGCAAGGACATTTGGAGCGAGGATGACAGCCTGAGCACCGCTACCCAGTCCACTGCTAACACAGCTGGTTGAAGGAACGAGGAGCCATACGTGCTACCAACTTTCATCGATATTAGCTACATGGGTAGTTGCCGAGATGCAGCATATCCCGCACAAGGATAATCGACCAACTTCCGGCGCCGAGCAAGATATTCAACTCCGCAAACACAAATCCAACGGGAATTGGCGGCCGATAAATCCGAAGAATCGACTATATAACGCTCATTCCTAGCAGACAAGGTTCTTGTTGTATTCTATTTTACAGAACTATAGAGATAGATAGAACAAACCAACGCTAAATATGCAAGTCACCAAGGGTATCAAAATCAAGGGTATCCTCATGCAACAACAATCCACCACTTATATCCGCAACTCAAAATGAACAGCCTGATCATTTAGCCAGAGACCATATCACTCCCTGTTGCTGTCAACAAATCTCCTCACGCCCCTCCATCCCTCAGCAGCCACATCCCGCACATCCTCCCAACTAGTTTGATAAGCCTTTCTCGCCAATGTCCGAACCTCTTCGTTCCATCTGTGCTTGAACTGGTTCTTCATTCGGTGCCGTGAGGCCTCTGATGCTTCTCTGTCCATAGGCGTAGACGCACGAGCTTCATCACCCTTTGGCAATAAGCGGCGGTCATATGCACCTCGGGATGAAGCGAGCCAGTCGATTGCTTTTGTTTGTTCGCGGATTGCGGACTTCTGGTCTAGTCGCGTGGATCGGTGTACCTGGAGTGTGACGTACAGCACTGATGTTGTGAGGGTGAAGCCGCTGAGCTGTTTGGGGGCGTTCGTTAGCTGGTTATTTGAGCTTGTATATTCAACAGATGTAGGACATACGAAGCCGGTGAAGAAGCCCATGATTGGTTTTGATGGGCTCTGCTGAGTATGGAAATGAAGGTGCTTGTGAGTATCGGCCACGCTCTGAGGGCAGCGGGAGAGGGATAACGAGGATCTGGCAGTGTTGGACCCAAGGAAGAAAGGGTGCGGATAGATAGCACGACTCAATTGAACTGAATATCTCGTTCACTAAATGCTGAGGTATAAAGGTTGAAATTGGCAACTGATTGAGCTGCGGATCAAAGGTGATGCTCGCCGGATTCCGATTGGCTGCGGAGCAGAAATTGAAATCCTCCAAGAACCGCTCCGACATCTCGCAACCACACGACAACATCGCATACCAACTCAATACCCTCTCGATTTAGCCGTGTCTTCCCGCGCTAATCCCAGCCTTGTCGTCAGAAATATACTACCGGAACCTATTTCGCAACAAATTCGCTCGAATCGGGACAAATTCAACCTAGACCATCATCATGGCCGGAGGCGCAACAAAATACCGACACCTAGGTCGAGACTCTGCGCACCGACAGGCACTCCTCCGGAACTTAGTCACATCTCTCTTCAAGCACGAATCTATCACGACAACATGGGCCAAGGCTAAGGAGGCCCAGCGACTGGCCGAGCAGCTGATCACCCTGGGCAAGAAGAACACCGAGGCGAGTCGGAGAAGGGCATTGTCTAAGTTCTACGTATGTTTGCCATGTATACCGGATATTAGACTCGAGAATTTTTTTTAGAACAGAAGGGGCGGAAAAGGAAAAGATGATGACTGACAACAAATCTTAGACTCCCCACGAAATCCTCCCAAAACTGTTCGGCCCCCTTCGTGAGCGCTACGCCAACCGACCAGGCGGATACACTAGAGTTCTGCGAGTCGAGCCGAAGAAAGACGACCAGGCGCCAAGTGCCATTCTGGAGCTCGTTGATGGACCGAAGGACATGCGGTTTGCGCTTACGGCAAAGGCTGTCGCGAGACGGCGTAGCCAGGGACTCGAGACGCTGAATGAACTTACGCTCATGAACGTCCGCAAGGTGACGCAGTTTCGGAAGGACGGAGTCGAGCAGCTAGAGAAGGCGATTTCACGAGTAAAGCTTGATAAGCCGATTGAGCGTGTGATGACACCGCTGACGAAGGGGTGGGAGAAACGGAAGGCCGAGATGAAGTCTGGGAGTGCGTCAGCGCCTGAAAATGCGGTTGAAAAGTCATAAAGGGGTAGAGGCGTGATAGGGAAAGAAGCGTGCTGGTGAGTTTGGAGGTGTTGACCTAGGTCAATAGCTTGTCGGTCTTCTTGTATCGTAACTGAGCATCTTGTGTATTTTATAACATGCTGTGTTGTTTCTAGTGATTTCTTCTGTACTATAGCCTTGGATGATTTTCCAACATCAAATACTCGATTCGCATGCTAAGAGGGATAGAAGCTGTCTAAGAAAACCCCGACTTCTACTCTGTACAGTGATACCTGTGGCATCGCAAAAGCTGCTTATCTAAATGGACGAAGCGACCTGAATCGATTACAGGTTTGTAGTGTCGGTGAAAGAGCGCAAGTTCGAGGCTTGATTGAGTTTTGAACTCATCTTACAACTTGCCTCATTTGGCTGCTACGTTCGTCTTCATTTAGACATTTCTGGTTATGTTTAACAGTTGTAGTATTAAGTCTTTTTAGCTCTTTCATCCTTCTACTTAGCATGATTTGTGGTGACAGAGAACAACCATCATCCACACCCTTTTAGTTAGAAATCAAACTTATAATACCATCACGCCCCGATTACTGATTCGTCCGGGGCATACCAGTGCCACCTGAGACAACCAATGGCCCATTTTGGGAGGGGTGCATGGCAGTTCCCGCATAAGAATGACTCGCGGAGCTGACATTGCGTTGCTTCACCTCAAAATCAGAGGGCACCTCGGACGGGGGTGGTTTCGGAGGAAGATGCGAGGGCGTTCCCCACTTTGCGATTGAGTCTTTGCCTCCGGATAATGACCCCCGGGTCATGTTCGGCATGACTTGTTCCTGATTCTTCATACTCATATCCGGATAACCGCTCCATTGACCCTGGGCGTTTGTTTGCATACTTGGATACGAGCCCATGCTTGAAGGGTTGTTTTTGTTGGGATATCGAACCGGGCCAGAAGCACCTCCAGGGACGAACGACCGAGTTTGGGGATTGAAATGCGATCTGTTGAAACTGCCCGGGAGAGGATGCGAGCCAGGATGAGTAGGCATGCCAGTATTCAGTGGCTGGCCTGGATATTGGGCGTATGGGTACGTGGTTGGGTTGAGCGGCGGGGTTTGATAGTTTGGCCAAGAAACAGGGGCCTGATTTCGTTGAGCAGGTTGGGGATATGCCCCTTGATAAGGCGGAGAGGACCACCCTGCAGGAGCAGCTTGGAACTGCACGTTGTTGGAGACAGGGTAGTTGCTCAATGTCGCAGCAGGTTTAGCGGATGCCATCGCGGGTGACTGGGTCAAAGGATATCCGGTGTACGGCATTTGTTGAGGTGCTTGTCCAGGCTGCCAAGGGTTGGTTGTACTCATTTGAGGAGATACAGGCATTGGGTAGTGTGGCGCAGGGTTCATATTGGCCTGCCCAGGATACATGACGCTATTTTGGTTAGGCACATACCCGCTCATATTGGTTGGAACCACGCCAGGTCCCACCATATAGGGCTGATTTGGAAATGAAGGATCCTGCAAGCCCATGTTGTAGGGTAAGGGACCATTGGCGTAGTTCATCCCAGGGTAATAAGCGTTGAACTGAGACCGTGCCTCGAAGCTGTCATCGTGAGGAGTTTTTTGCCTTTGGGCTTTTTTGCGTCCGCTCGAGGAGCTTGACCTGGACATGTTTGTGTTGGCTTCACCGTTCATTTCGGGAGTCTTTGATGACTCGGAAAAATCGCGGAAAATCCGCTCCCGGGCTTCTTGATATTTAGCCTCGCGTTCCTCTCTGGAGAGGGACATTCTGTCTTTAGCAGGAGTGGCTCCAGCTGACGAGCCTCCGCGTTCTGCATCGTGGCTACAATCACCAGCTTCTGATGTCGCTTTTGAAGGGGCTGATGAGCTGGCAGCTATACTACCCTCCGTCGAAGGACGCTCTCCGTCCGTCCGGCGCATGATCTTCATAGCAGGCATAGTAGGAGGCGGAGTAGTGTTGGTGGCAGCATGTATGAGCGATAAAGGAGTAGGACTAGAGTCATCAGTACGTTACTTAGATAGCCCCCATATTGCCAGAACGTGCATAGGACAGGAGCGAAAAGCAAGGTAAACCCATGAACTTACAGTCGACAGAAGGGAGTACGGTGAAGTCGAACCGATGTGACGTTGTTGTCCACGAAATGCGTCAGATGATAATAGTCTCCTAGCTTATGGGCTAGTAGTCGACCGAACGCGTTTGAGGGTGGAAGTTCCAGAGATTGTTCCCTTCGCCAATTGTTATTCAGGGTATCAATTGGATTCAAGATGAGACGACTTACTTGGAGTTCTGTATGAAGTTTCTAACCCTCTCCTCTAATTGAAGGATTAGGAGTCGGTCCTTAAGAGACTTCATAGCTTCGAGGAGCTTCTCATCGGGCTCCGATGGGAATCCGTGTATGGGTTGACCTGGGAAACCATCTGTACTCGCGGCCCCGTAAGTGTTGGCAATGGGATCGCCCGGGATAGTGCCGTTCGCTCGCTGAGAGCCATCGTTGAAGATAGTGCTGTGATGAGGCACTCGATTTCTTTGAACATCTCGAAATCGAGCACCGGTTTCTGAGCCAGTCAACGAATTGGCAGCACCAGACGCATGGCCAGAAAGCGACTCTTCCTCGTCTATGGCTTGCACGCTAGCGCTGTCGTCAGGGCGTAAGGAGTCCTTTTCGTCCATTGCAAAGGTGGTAACCGAGGCCATGCTCTTGGAGTCGAAACTCGTTGGCTTGGTTGAAGAATTCGAAAGATGAGTGCGGTCGTCTTCGAACGAGTCCTCCCGCCTCAGAGACCCATTTTGCGGAGCCTCCATGGGAAACCCTGTGTTTCCTGAGTTCTTCTTCTCTGAGATGTTGGTAGCTTGTACGGCTTTGGACAACCCATCAATATCTCGATTGACGGCTTCAGCCGGACTGGTGTTCGAATCCGGGGTCACATGATTAGGAGAAGCCCCGACTGAGCTTTGTGATGCCGAAAATGGCGGCCGAACAGGGGGCTGAGGATCATCAGTTTCATCAGCTGAGACAGGTGCTTCCAATCTCAGTGGTGGGGGAAGAGCAGCAATCTGTCACAGTGGTCAGGAATTTGGAAGGCGTCTCTCCCGGAATGCGCTGAACATACCTTCGCGAAAGACATATGGTGCCCGTCTCTCGGAGACGTTGTCGACGTCATAGTCATCGAAGCACGTCTATCAATAGTCCCGTAGAGATCCTTTCACAATCTGCTCTCGGTGCGTAATTGTTGAATGGTGCGGACGAATTGTATAGGGCGAAACCCGACGGGGTAAAATCGTATGGGCTCAACGCTTTGCTCGATTTCACAACAACGAAACTGAAATTCAAATGGAGAGAAAGCCACTGAAAGATCCCACTTCACACAAGCCAAAAAGGAAAGACGGCATATCTTGAGACAACGTAATTCGCCATATGGAAAGCTGTGAGAAGTTAGACCAGTATCCAGTCTATGATGGAGAACGGTATCGATCCTCCAGATAAAAGGTGGGGCCAGGCGTGCGATAGCGCAAAGATGAAAAGAAAGTAGGAGAGAGGTGGTCTTACACGGTTGTCAGAGTGACTTGGTCATAACTTTTTGTCCGCTATGCAGTAGTTCGAGAGGGGGAACTAGAGGCTCCGGTTCAGGCAGAAATAAGTCGAGAAAGGGCAGAGCGTCGTGGAGAAACGACAACTCTATTCCACCTAAGCAAATTCAAAGCCTAGTGGTTCAAGTTTGAGAGAACAAGCGGAGCTGCTTTGAGGGTTTGTTAGGCTGGCAAGAAGAGCGAGCTCGACCAACAGACAAAGGGAAGCCAGAAAGAAGATCGGGCGCGGACCTTCGCTTGTCAGAGTTTCGTGGGCCGCGGGTTGGATTAGCCGCGCGCTTAACCTTGGCACTTTACGGCATCTACTGAACAGCCGCGACGGAGCAAAGCTGTTGTGCTCACTATATCTCTGCTGTCTTCTTAGTTGATTTGCATATAAGTTTCTTTTAACACCGAGACACAGGCCATCTCCCAATCTGCGTGGATGAATCGTTATCGAAACGCCCCCAGCGTTAGAGGCCCTACCAAGGCGACGGCCTCTACTCTCTGTCAAAAATGCCTAAAACGAGATATGTACCTGGCTTCAAGACTCTCCGAAACCTGCTGACATTTTACCCCACGTCATTACAGCTATGAGTGCAAAGTAACTGCTCAAGAACGGCCGTACCTGGCTCGACCCTCTCGCACTCAGCAACTACAGAACCCGAAACTACGCCCGGAGCTCACGACAGAGGTTCCAGATGATAATTTACGGACGTAAGTAGCTTACAAAACTTGGGCTCAGGACATATGTAGCAAGATAGGCATTTTCTCACAATCGATTAGGAAGGGAACCGCAGACGCACTGCTAGCGCAACGCGAAGAAGAACGCGGTCGTAAGCGGCAACTCGATGAATCACATTCTCTGGACAACCGAGGACAGCCTTCGAAACGGACGAGGTCATTATCCTCTGACTCCGCCAGCTCCGTGTCAACTATATCCACGAACCGGTCTCGCTCGAGATCACCAAGACGGGCACGATACGACGACAGAGCGGGCGAGGCGAGACACCGATCACAAACACCTCCCCGTTCATGGGCAAAGAAAAGGCGACATAGCGATGCATCATCTGCCTACTCGGCCTCATCATATTCTTCCAGAGAGAGGTCGCGCAGTCGATCCCCTGAAAGGAACACGAGGCGGCGACGTCGAGAGTCCAGCCCAAAAGAAAGAGGCCGGTCACGCGAGATTTCACCCGATGGGAGCCGTGCAGATCGAAGCCGCAGTCAGCGCACTGATAGAGCACGAGCTGCGAGGCGGAGACGATCTAGAACGGATGAGGGCGGCGATTACGACCGACACCATGCAAAGCAGTCGTCTTCCAAGAATCAAGTTGGTGCATCCCACCACCAACGGGGAGGAGCCGTTCCTCCACCTAGACGCGAGCGAAGTCTCAGTCCATTCAGCAAGCGCGTTGCTCTGACTCAAGCCATGAACATGGACCGTTGACGAAGTACTGAAGTTGTATGGAGTAAAAGCGTTTGGCGCAAATCACATTGGGACCAGGGGGTATAGCGCATAGATGGCTTTTGTTACATTCAGATGTATTCATATCAGGTTTTCCCCTTTAACGCCGTATTAATGCTCAAATTCCGACAGTAAGCGCCTAAGAATATGCAACAAGGCGTAATCAAAACCAGAGCCCTTACATACAATCTCTTGGGTATCAATAATCAAGCCAAATCCTCATCCTCATCCTCCGCTTCCTCTCGTTCGCGAACATGGATGCCTTCCACAAGCATTTCCCCCTCGATGCCAACTTCCTCCCCCTGCTTGTCTCCGTTGGCGCCAGCCTTCGCTTTAGCTGCACGCTGGGCGTCCTCTATTCGTTGCCGTACAAGTTTTGCAATCGCATTCTGCGTTCTCACATTGAGGATCTTCATCTTCTCGTCAAGATCCCGTGCTAGATCCCAGTTGGGCTTTTTCGGCTGCAATTTGAACAAGTCGATTGGCTGGTCCGCATCCTCATCCTTCTTTGCTTGTTCCGCGATCTCCCGGGCTATTTCTTCCGCCTGTGATTCTAGAGTAATCTGTCCGTCGATTGGCGCCTGGTCAAATCCCAGCTTCGCTCCGCGTGTTTCTATGTCGTAGTTTCGTCCGGAAAGATACTTTTTCGTGACATCCGGAACATCGTCACGCATCTCATCATCTTGCGCCGCGGCTTCTGCAGGATTTTCCGGTTCAGGTTGTTTCCGCTTCAGTGCTGCAAGCTTCGCAAGACGTGCTTTCCGATCTGTTGCCGCAGCATCGAGAGAGGCATGATTCGACGCCATATTGGTTGAGGTGATGGCCGAGCGATGGTTCCAGAGTTTAGGCGTATTTCACAGTCTGTCTTTATCGCGAGCGGCTGGCGATAAAGGAAACAGGCTATTCGATTCGAAGAAGAGCTGGTAGAAGTGTAGTGCATCAATCTTGAACTTTCGGGTGGTTCTTATGCGTCAGCCACAGTCGGATCCACCCACCAGCCACAGCTCCGGAGCAAAATTTCATGGGGACAGCCAGAGCGATCTATCTGTCTGTCTACTCACTGTCAATGCTATACACTCGACCGCTCCTTTCGCCGCATTTTCGTCCTCGCCCTCGCCAGAAGCTCGGCCATATTCAATAACGCCCGCCAACCAATGCATCTCACTCCGCTATTCTGAATGTCATTTTGTCCGTCCCGTCTACTGCTCTCTCGCCTGCGCGCAAGGTCACCCTCCTGTTTTGCGACACAGAAGCTCCGCACTGAGCTTCATTACCCGCGGAGATTTGCAGGAACAAGGTTTTTGAGTGATAATGCTTCGCAATCGAATACTACGACACCGATCGGTATCCCCGTGGACTTAGAGGAACCGGCATTGGACCATGATATCGATCCAAGTTCAGAGGGCCTTGTCCTAGCGGATGGAGATGCTGTCGACAGCCGCAAAGTAGCGATAGGACCGAACTACTGGCTTGAGCCTGCCAACGATGTTTCACATCGTTCCAGTGGGCAGAAATCTCGTGTGGGAAAAATTTATTACTATCAATACAATCGTGACGGGTTACAGCACGCCACTCCCCGATATGTGAGCAAGGACTTGTTTGACAGTGAAATGAATGCCAGGTCGAAGACTCTGTTTCACGGTGTGAATATTGCCCAATGGAGAATTGTTAGCAAAGCGATATACGACAGAAAAGCCCAAGGGGTCGGATTGCCAACCGAGGCGAACTTACTCAAACTAGACGAAGAGGCTGCCTTTTTACTTGAACTCCTCAAAAGAGGACACAAAGAAGATTTCCAGGAGAGATGGCAGTTGCTGGGAAAGTCTAAGAAAGCTGATTATTGGCCGCGCCTCGCGCTTCGACTATTAGAGCACTACTGCCGCCTTGTGCCAGACTTTCTACGAATAACCTGCCGCAATGAGAATAAACCAGTCTTTGTCATGGTTTCAGATTGCATAAACCATGTGCTGAAGTTTTGCCCTGATCTTATGGATGAGTCACTTGCCACAGAGTGCCTACACCCAGATGATTGGCCTGTTCTACTGCTCCCTCAGCGGCCGGTTCGAATATATGTCCATTACGCGAATCGGAACGACCTACATTATGCCTGGCGCCGTGTCCGCGAACGAAAGGCGCATATGAGCATCCCGTCGATTCTATGCTTCATGAAACGGTTCACTGAGTTTGGAGATGTTGAGAGCGCTCTTGAAACATTCGAGGTGGTTCAGCGCATGGCACATCCCGGGTTTCCGCTAGATTCCGATTCGGTTATGCGCCATTGCTGCAAACTGCTCACGCGTGACTATGTTGTGGGCAAAGGCAGCGAGCGCAACTTTCGCGTCCTTCCTAGGTTGCTTGAACTCGGGATACAACCAACCCGCGATTTGATGAACGTGGTCCTATCTAACGCGTTTAAAAGCGGCGACTCCCAGGTGGCACAGAGTATAATCAACTACATGAAAGAACAGGGACTGGAACCTGACGCGTATACCTACTTGGCTTTGCTCACAGATGCTGTCCGCAATGGGGATGGCGACCGTATCTCCTCTTTACTGCGGGAAATAGAGGTCAGGGAAGAAGTTCAGCGCAACCCATGGATCTTAAGCAAGATTCTTCATTCACATTTCGTTTCTATTTCGAGAGGAGGTGGCTTCGAAGAAGATCCAGAGGAGATCTTCTACTCTATGCTTAGCTTGTATACCCGCTTACACGATACAACTCCGCTCAAGGAACTGGGGATCCTCCCACACCACTACACTCCCTCTGGTGATACCCAGCCTTCCGTTGTTGCTGTATATTTGATGATTGCGACATATCTGCGGTGCCCGAAAAGCATGGCCAACGTCGAGCATCTCTATTCTCGTTTTCGAAGACTGGTGTTGGCGAATCGAAAAAGTATTGGTCCGCTCGCAGAAACCGATCACACCTACAATGAGTTCCTTGTCGCATTTCGAGCCAATGTGCAGGGTTTGCGACCTGCGATTCGTCTAGTGGAAGATATGCTACACACTGCGTCGGACAAAAACGTTTCCAGAAAACTCGTGAATGCGGGCATGACGCACTCAAAGCCGACTGAACTAACTTGGAATCTCCTGATGAGTTGTTTTGTGTTCAATAAGCAACCACTCGCTGCTGATAAAGTGCGCGCAATGATGGCGAAGCATGGAGTCGAGTGTGACTTGGGTACTTGGAACATGATCATCAACAACTATGCCAATTCGCAGAATTTTACTGCACTCGCGCGATCGATCAAACAGATGGAGCGCGAGGGCATCGTTGCGGACCACTATACGCTCAACCCCTTGCGTTTTCTGCGAGACCCGGAACGTCTCTGGGCTGCGCTTGACGAGTTGGATCGAGCCTCTGACGAGTATTATGCTGTGGAGCCTACTCCGAAAGAAGACAAGGAGCACGAAGACGACGACAAGCTTCTCACCCAAGCTCTTCAACAGATGAAGAAAAACCGATCGAGACCGAAACAATGAGATACCCATTACCTCCATTCCTCCTCGTCCTCACCTTTACCTTGCTTCTAACCGTGTATTATGATCTTCTTCTTAGCGCGGACATTTGATTTTTGGCATTTTGAGCAGGAGTTCATAGAGAATTGGCATATAGAGAGATGTATAATACGACTCACTTGAGTCTTTTCCGACTCTTTGTACAATAATGATATATGCATTCAAGTAATTCAGTGACAGAACGCCCACATTAAGAAATATCATCTCACTAGAACGCCAGGCTGTTTGATAGAATCCATTTTCAAGTCATTAAACATATGTCTTTTTGCTTTCTCAACCTCCGAAGAAGATAGAGACCTGAGTTGTCACTTATTAGACCTAACGTGTGATAGGTACCGGTGGAAGACTTACTGCCATCAGAACGCAACATATACTGACGTATGGGCTCAGTCGTTCCCCCACTCGAGCACATTTCCAGAATATCCCAAAGAAGCTGCAAGGTCATCAGCCAACGCTCATTGCTCGAGCTCGCGGGTCTCCTTACCCGTTCTGGTTCCGGTCCATGATCCCCGGCATGATCGAATGAGCGTAGGCACTCGTACATATTATAAGGAGGAATACTAGGAGAAGCGACTGGAAGTTGAAAAGAGCCGACTGCAAGCTTTGTTAGTACACTCTTTGAGATACTCTCACTCGCTCCAAAGAACTGGCGTTGCCCAGGGCATACCATTTTGACGACACTTCGTGAGATCTCGAGATCCTAAGGCGAGGTGTCAATCCTGCAGGATCAACCAAGAGCAGTACAGAAAGAGAAGGCTTGAGTTCAAGATTGTATCTTCAAAAACGCAACTGGCTATCAGATAGCACGAGAACAGTTGTCCCGCAGTAGGGGAACTATTCTGCCGCAATGTCCGCCCCCAAGCGCTCTCACCGCCGCCGAGCTATTCGGTTCGCCGAGACCGTCATAGCCCCAGACCCAACACCAACCCCCATCGCAAGGTCGTTCTCGCTGCAGTCTGGCGCCTTCTCGTTGCACCAGAGCCAGTCTCTCGGTGCCTCCATCGGCTCTTCCCGGACACTCACCCCCGGCAATGTGTCTAGCGGTCTCGCTCCTCTTTGGCCGTGGAAATCTCGACAAATCAATAACTTGATCCGTTCCGGCTATCAACCTGTATTCAACCCAGAAGCTGCCTGCAACAAATCCGAAGACGGAGCAGACGTAGCGACTGCTACAAAAGGAAAGAAGAAGATGGCTGAACCCAGAGCCCGTGCCGCTAGGCACAAGGGCCAGATGAACTTTCCGTCTGAGTGTTCGTTTGCTCATCTGCTAGCTACTAGTGTTCATCAATTGCTAATAGCGGTTTCGATTTAGTACGTCTTCTCTTACTAGCCTATGGTGACCCAGCGCCTCACCCGTCGTTCCCATCCGACCCCCTCCCTGAAACTGTCCGTGTACTCGACGAGATCGTCACGGACTTCGTGTTAGAAATGTGCCACGGCGCTGCGCAACACGCGAACTACTCGCGCCGACAGAAGATCAAGGTTGATGATTTCCGGTTCGCGTTGCGCCGAGATGCGAACAAGCTAGGTCGTGTGCAAGAGCTTCTCAGGATGGAGCGCGAGCTGAAAGAGGCTCGGAAGCAATTCGACCAGAATGATGACCAGGTTGGGAATCTCAAGGATGCTGGGAAGAAAGGTCTTGAAGAGCTGGGTGAGAACGCTGCGGATGGTAAAAAGTCGAAGGGGAAGGGTAAGCGCGGTGCTAGAAGGGACTCGGACGCAACGGAGGATGCGTCGACGGTGAAGAAGAGGAAGGTTTGATGTTAGCTTCCTGTTTCTTTCTTTTCGGCGCTGGGACTCGTTGTTTTATATCCACTTACACCATGATCTACTATCTGCATTGGAGGCGTTAAGGTGAACATCCGGTGGTTGAATTTATGCCAATCAACAATTGAGGCTTGTGGCAATGCCATAACCACCTATGATTTTGTTGTTCATTACTCAGCAAACCAAAAATAAAGATTCAGTGTCATTCATGTACAGCATCTCTTTCATTTTCGTAGCCCATCACTCGAATACGGCCAGACTGACTCCTATACGCCGTGATCTTTTGTTCACTCCTACCATGTCGTTTTGCAGATGCCGCTGGCCTGCTGCTTTGCCCCAGTCCCGCCCTAGGATTCTCATAGAGACAATCCAAAGAGATGGCGAGCAGGCGGCATGGAAGACTTTTGTATCCCGAGGCATATAACAAGGAGACGAAAGTGTAGTAGGAAAAGAAATGCCCGAGAACAGCTAAAAGAGAAATGTAAAAGGTATCTTTCATAGTGAATTCTAATCCTCCTATGCGCGACCCTCCTCGGCACCCCGCTCCTGATTGCGTTGTTGCCCTCCACGGCCTCCCTTGCCTCGCTGGTTACGCTGGGCACCGCCCTGTTCTGCGTTGTTGGACTCTCCGCCCAGCGTGAGTTGAGCAGTCGCGAGTCGGTTGGAGAGCTCCATCTGTGTGCGAATGGTGTTGGCGAGGTAAGAGACCACCAGGACGTCCTGAATGTGGTTGTTGCTGTCATGATGTTAGTGGAAGGTTCACTGGTAGTGGAAGGGACAACGTACAAGTCACGCTCGACATCAGCAGGTTCGACCTTGGGGGCCAAGGCGAGAGCGTTCAGCAAGAACTGTCCCAATGCCGTGGAAGCAGGGGCCTCCTCATCCATGACCGATTCGACATATCGAGAAACTCGGTCAATCATACCGAGAACCTCCTCGACCGCACGCTCCAAAGCCTCGATGTCAGTGAAGAGCGTGGTAGAGCGCTCCTCTGAGTCCCGAGCCGCGGCAATAGCCTCCAAACCGCTCTTCTCAGCCTCGCCGTACCGGATCTCGTGGGGAACAGGAATAAAAGCCGCGCTGTCGGCGGCCCTCTCAGCGGTGACACCAACGGGAGCAGAGATGTAGGCACGGGTGTCGATGTCTTTTCCAGCTTCGGTAGAAACAGTAAGGTGGACAGCCGGGTGCGGCCATGTTCCATCACCCTGACCGCTGTAGAAATTTTGAATCAAGGCGGAGAAAGTGTTCAGCTCGGACGCGGTGGCGTACCAACCCACGAGGACTTCTCTTGGGTTGGCCTTGAGGTGCAGAGCAAGCATCTGCTTCTGGTACTCCATGTCTACCTCGACCTGGTCTGTCGTTTCTGTGTGTCCGACAGCGAATGTGCTGCGGATTTCCACCTCGGTGCCATCCTCAGATCGGGTTCCAAGAAGAGTTCCGATGACACGTTCCTGGTCAGCATTGCGGCGGAGGGAGTGGTCGAGGATTGAGAAGAGGGCCTACAACAAAAGTCAGCGATTCTTCTATCCCACCTGATAGCAGAGGGGTCGTACCTGAGGCTGGATGACAACGTTCAAAGGAGCAGTAGTCGGTGCAGACCCCGCGAGAACAGGGCCCAGAGGACGGGCAAGGTGCAGGAAAGAGTCTGATTCAGCCATGGTGTAGGGACAGCGAGAGCGGGAGTGAACGATGAAGCCCTTCTTGAAACTGGTGTCCTCTTGCTTTCGCCGTGCTGCGAGTGGAGTTTTCTCTTTGACCCAAATCTTCCGGCCCGCTGGACTTCGGCGGCGGAGGTTCTTCTGCGAGGCTCAAATTGTGTGTGCGCGCCCGATTTTCGCGCTAAGATAAGATAAGTAACCCCGACCAGCTGCCAAAGGTTTTTTTTTTGCTGGCGACGTCAAGCTGGATTTCGAGCCCAAGCTTCAAAAAAATTATTTTCAAGATGGCACCTCCTCGCGGCAGAGGTCCCAAGGGACGTGGTCGGGGTACTTTCAAGCGAAAAGGCCCTGGCTTCACAACATCCCGTGTTGACGAAGTAGAGTAAGTGCAAAATCAACAGTCGCATCCTACAATATCTGACATTACATTCTAGGTCCGAGAGCTCTGGCGCAGAAGACCAAGCCGAGGAACAGCTCGAAGATGAAATGCGGGAAGATGGTCCTGGCGACGATGGAGCATCGGAGAGCGACGAAGACGACCAGCAGTCGGGACAGCCGTACAACGAATTGCTTCAGTTACTCCAGGCAAAGGCGGAGTCTAAGGAACCATCGCGCAAGAAAAGAAAGACAAGTCATCGAGATAAAAAGGAGACTGAAGCTGTTCAGGACGGTGGAGAATTGAGTGCAGACGAAGAGGAATCGCTTGACGGCGATCTGCAGCAGCAAGAACCGGACGAGGAAGGTGATGTGGAAGATGATATCGATGTACAGGAAGACAGCGATGACGAGGGTAATGGTATGTTCAGCCGTCTTGTTCGTCGTACTAAGTGCTGACTTGACAGAAAATGACCCGTTCGAGTCGCACTTCTCGAGTCCGGATGAAAACGAGCTGTCCAAGAAGATCAAATCCGCATCGGAGAACAAGTGGAGGAATACGAAGAAGGAGCTGCCTAATGGACTGAAGGTCTGGCGTGCTGTTCCCGACTGCGGACAGGATGAGGTGCCTTTGCTTTCATCGATGAAGAGCATGTCGAGTGTCAAGGTCAGTACGTCGACCATTTTGACGAACCGCAACTGACAGACTGCAGGTCAAAAGAAAGCTCAAATCATCAGTGGCTGAACGTATTCCAAACGTTACTGGAAATGCGCAGCACGTATCTCCCTACATCTTCAACTACCAAGATGTTCTATACGGTGCGCGAACCGCAGCAGAATCTGCCAACCTGCGAGAATTGCTGGCGGTGCACGCTACAAACCATGTACTCAAGACGCGAGACCGCGTGCTCAAAAACAATACCCGTGCAGCGAAGGAGCAGGATGCCGATCTTGAATTGCGGGATCAGGGCTTTACTAGACCCAAAGTGCTCTATCTCTTGCCGACAAAGCAGGCTTGTGTTCGAGCAGTCGAATCAATCACTCGGTTCTTTCAGCCTGAGCAGCAAGAGAACAAGAAGCGCTTCACAGACACATTCTCAGGGGCAGACGACTCATCTTGGGAGAACAAGCCAGATGATTTCCGCGAGTTGTTTGGAGGAAATGACGATGATATGTTTCGACTTGGTCTCAAGTTCACGCGAAAGACCCTCAAGTTCTTTACGCAATTCTATACCTCTGATGTGATTCTCGCTAGTCCTCTAGGTCTGCGAACAATCATGGACCAGGCAGAGTAAGTCGCTGAACCATATATTGAATTTCAGTACTGATTTTTTAGTGCCAAAAAACGAGACCATGATTTCTTGTCCTCAATCGAGGTGGTCATTGTTGATCACACCGATGCGCTTCTTATGCAGAATTGGGACCATGTCACTTACATTCTCAAGCACCTCAACCTCCAGCCCAAAGAGGCGCACGGCTGCGACTTCAGTCGCGTTCGAAACTGGTATCTTGACAATAACGCACGATACGTCCGGCAGTTGATCCTACTCTCCTCATTCATCACCCCCGAAATAAATTCTGTCTTCTCAACGCAGATGCAGAACTTCTCAGGAAAGGTCAAATTCACACCAATCTACAACGGCGCAATCTCAGAACTCCCGCTTCCTGTCCCCGTCAAGCAAACCTTTTCACGCTTCGACTGTGTCTCGCCAGCCAAAGACCCCGATGCCCGGTTCAAGCACTTTACAACCACTATCTTATCCTCTTTAGTTCGCAATATTACCACCAGCCGCAACAAGGCGGCAGCTGGGGGCACGCTTATCTTCATTCCCTCATATCTCGACTTTGTCCGCCTGCGCAATCACTTCGCTACATCGCAGCAAACAACCAACATCTCTTTCGGCGCGATATCAGAGTACACTGAACCCCGAGAGGTCAGCCGCGCGCGCTCATATTTCATGAATGGGCGGCAGTCTGTGCTGCTATACACCGAGAGAATGCATCATTTCCGACGCTACCAGCTCCGTGGCGTCAAGCGTATCATCATGTACGGAGTCCCTGATAACCCGATCTTCTGGGGCGAGATTGTTGGGTTCCTCGGTTTAGATCCGGCCGCTGTCGTCGAATCAGCTGAGGGGGGTGTACGGGCGTTGTTCTCCAAGTACGATGCGTTGAAGCTAGAGCGGATTGTTGGGACGAAGCGTATTGGGAATATGCTACGGGAGAAGGGCGGCGATACCTTTACTTTTATGTAGACCGCAGCTATTTGTCGGTGTATAAAAACCAATGTCGGTCTGATCTGGCTTTCTTTAGCGGCTTGCCTGGTGATTTTCCTTGTTTACTAGCCTTATATCTCATCAATTCAACAGTATAGATTGCTAGAGTCTTTTGACCATGCTCTACGTCACAGCATTCTCATACAAAAACCAAGACGCTTCAACTGCAAGGCACATGCATACTGATTTATCATCACCGCAGTATAGTTAACTAAATCTTAATGACCATAATTATTTAGTCATACTAAGTCCACGCGACCACTTGAATCATGTTTGCCTCCGCGAGCGGAGTTTCTAGCCGTGGAGCCTTACTCCGATATTCTCTCTTTAGCCGCAACCAAAGCCAAAGTCACTTCCTTCAGCCGTCCGAATTTTCTTTTTTCATCTCTTGTTCACAATTATCTCTCTGTACAGCAAGGGGGAGGTGTCTGTTTGTCATTATTTTATTTTATCCATATTGTTATTTGAAGTATCCATATGACCTGAACTTGGGATCAACCCTTTTTTGACCGCATCCTTACTACTACGTACCTACATAGTCGCCTTGCTCAGTCCTCCTCACGGGTGTATTCCTTTATAGACCTGATTCTGCGTTACATTTCCCGACGTAAAGTCCAATGTCGTCGTCGAAACCGTCTTCACCACGACCAGGCGCGTCTCGGTCCCTCTCCCCCGCCATCACCGGAAAAGAATCGCCGAGCCTCGAGAGCGGAGAACGAACGCCGTTACTGCAAGCAAACAATGGGATACGATCACCGTCGCCTTTGCCTTTGTCCTTACCTCCATCCGCCCCAGCGTCTCCCATACCATGGACCGTGAAAGTGCGCGAAAGCGCCACGGATATCTGGCTGCAGGGCAAGGGGATGTTCTTTGTCATGATGTCGCAGTTCTTCGGGTCATCTATGAATGCTATGACCAAGGTGTTGGAGTTGGAGGGGAGAGATGGGAAAGGGTTCCAGCCGTTCCAGGTACGTTAGTCGCCTGCTCGGCATTGGATCGAGTGAGCTATATGGGGGGAAGGGAAACTGACGCTATTTCATAGATCCTCTTTGCGCGCATGTCTATCACCGTCGTAGCTAGCTACCTGTATATGTGGTATGCCAACGTCCCTCAACCGTTTGGGAACCGCTCGACTTTTCCTCTCCTAGTGGTTCGCGCCGCGGGCGGCTTCTGGGGCGTCTATGGCCTGTACTACTCTGTCCAGTATCTGCCTCTTTCCGAAGCGACGGTCTTGACCTTCCTCGCGCCAATTCTGAGCTGCTACGCTTGTTCGATTTTTCTACCCGGCGAGATCTTCACTCGCAAGCAGCAGTTGGCTGGGTTCGTCTCGTTGCTCGGCGTCGTCCTTATAGCAAGGCCTTTTGGCTTCTTGCAGTCTGACGATGAAAGTGACGCGGGCTCAATTGAAACAGAGGATTCGGAGGGTGTAGACCAGAAGCACCGCGTGCTTGCCGTGGTCATGGCGATGATTGGGGTGCTTGGTGCCACCACCGCATATACCTCGATTCGACTGATCGGGCAGCGTTGTCATCCTTTGGTCTCGGTTACGTACTTCTCCTTGGTCACCACAGTGATCTCTGCGATTGCCATTGTAGTCCTCCCTTCGATAACTATGGAGTTACCTGGGACGCCTTTGGAATGGACATTGCTTATCGCACTTGGTGTTTGCGGTTTTTTATTGCAGTTCCTGCTGACTGCCGGGCTGTCATATGTGCCTCCACCCCCGCGGGTTCGGAGAAGGGCGGCAGCTCATCAATTAATCAGAACGCCTAGTCAGCACTTCAGCAACGAAGAGGACTCTTCGAAACCAGAAGCAGAGACCCCAGTTCGCTCCTCGTCTGGCACGAAAGCGACCACGATGCTTTACACGCAGATGCTGTTTGCGCTGTTTTATGACAGCGCCGTTTGGGGGAGTACATTGTCCGCCATCAGCTGGATTGGGTCTGCCTTGATCCTTAGCAGTGCGCTATATGTGGCTATCGCGCGTGAGTCGCCTTCGTCGTCACACTCACATGCAGATAATGCAGCCCAGAATGAGGAGAACGCGGGGGAGGGTACACGCTAAGATGACAAATGGGTTCGGTCCGTACTTAGGACACTGGCCTTAACTTACTGGACTCCATCAAAAGGTTTGTGTCAAAGCTGCCTGGCGGATGCAGGCAATAAATAGCGAAGGAGGGTGGCTTGCAGCAACTAGCGCACGTTACGCTCAAGGAAGCGAGGTGGCGACTGGAGGATGCAAGACAGTACTCCGCTGTCAACCTTGAGCCTTTATCATGTATATTTTACGATGACGAGGTATGATAGACACGATGATTCAATGAGAGATGAATATACATGAATTGACTACATACAATCAAAAGTGTGAAACTTGAGCATCAAATGTCTCCAGATAAGCTTTCCATCGCACTAGTCCCAATCCAGCCTAGTATCCGGATCTAAGTCCTCCGCCCGCTTCTAGCACGCTAATCCTCTTTGGGAGCAGTGGCTCCACCCCCGGTCGATCATTGGCAACACTCCGCAGCCTTTCAAGCCACTCTGCAGCCCATCGTCATATGTTGCACTCTGACCACCGACTTCTCCCGGACTGGCGCGCAGAAAGGGTTTGGTAGCTTTGTCTCAATTGACGAATGGGGCTAGTGTCCCTGACTGAGCTGAGGCCTTTCCGAGATTCAGATGCTGAATGAGACTCACTAGGAGATGGGTGGGTGGATCTCAAGATGGAGGGATATACGGAGTATCGTATAAAGGGCTCTCTCTGTCTGCTTCTGACAATCTCCACTTCTCCATCTTTTTTCACCTCATACTGTATAGAATAGAATAGACACCATGCGCCACTTCGACGCCTGGATCCTCCGCGATCCCTACTCCATCTTCCACTACTACTCAACTGGCCACCGCTGGAAAGAAACCGTCCGCGACCTCATCCAGTCCCGCAAGATCTGCGCGCCGCTTTCGCTATCGTTAGATAATGAATTTTCATCATCATCAAGCATTGACGCCTTCGCCCGTCCAATGAGTCCGCAATCAAGCAGTCCGCTGTTCACGAAACTCCCGTTGGAAATCCGCCTCATGATCTACGAGTATGCGTTTGGCGATGAGGTCGTGCATCTTGTCCAGGTCAGAGACAAGATTCGGCATGTTCGGTGCAGGAATAGGACTTCGTCGCTGGATAAGAACCGCAGGTGTTGTCCTGTGACACCTGCACGTTGGCGAGCGGATGATCTTGCTTCTTCGGCCTCGGCTTCATCTCCTCCAGACACCAGCACCAACAACATGCTCTACCCGCACACGCACCCCTCTCTGCCCAACCATCTCAGCAACTCGTCCCCCGCCCTCCTCTCCACCTGCCGGAGCATCTACACCGAAGCCTCGACATTCCTCTACAAGAACAGCACATTCGACGTCGACGACCTCGCCACATTCATCGCATTCAGCCTGTCCATCTCCCCTCAGCACCTTCGCACAATCAAGAAGCTGAGTATCCACTGGCGCCCCGTCTGGCAGCCCATGGCGGGCGAGGAACACAAGAGCTCAATCTTCTCGCACACGCATAATGATCGCCTCTGGGCGCTGTTCTGGAATCGCGTTGCGAGCCTCAAAGGGTTGGAAGAGTTGTCGTTGACGGTTGATTTGGGATCTTTTGCTCAACCCGTCCCACTTCCTGGTGCTGTGGGTGCTGGGAATGGAGCCGGCAATGCAAACAATGGCCCTGGAGCAGGACCAGGTCTAAGAAGCAGCAACAATCTCCGCCTCTCGATCAGCGAGCCGTGGGTCTCGCCGCTCCTCTCGGTCCGAGGCCTGAAAACATTCGAGCTCGGAATCACGGCAAAGTGCGATGCTGCTGCAAAGCACATCCTCGAAGGCGGTCTTGTGCATGACGCCGTCCAGCTACGGGACCATCTCCGCGCTGTGATGTGCTCGGAGCGAGGCGCCGCGCTGCCTGTTCTGCTAGGGGTGACGGACGAGCATTTGGATTTAGCTGGGCGGTTGGAGTTGCTGAGACGGTGTGCGGCGGAGACGGAGGAGTTTGAGCGCGGCGGGCAAGGGACGAGGCCCAGGTTGGCCATTACAGCTGCTTAAGCCTCGAGGCTGATGAGGACGAGTCGAAAAGGGGGGCTGTTTGATGCCTCATGTTTGATTTATGATAGATACCCATTTGATTGTCACATTTGACCACGATTTACTACTCCGTATGCTTTGATATCTTTAGAATAGACAAGAAACAACTTGTTAAATCAGGACTTTTGTTCTATATACATCCGCAGTCTGGAGTCCCACGCTTGTGCTAATTTCTCACAACAATAGCCCCTTGGTGTAAAAGACTCGGAGATGTGATAGCGGCGCAAGCTAATTCTATACTGTCAAAAAGAGCATTCAGGTCTACTTATTACTATTACCCCGATTCCAGCCTCAATCACAACAATAAAAGCAAGCCTCTGCCCAGCGAAAGCAAACAATAGACTGACAATGAAAAGGGCCCTGTCAATTTCGTCCCATGCGCGCGTATACCTATGCTCAATCAAAGCCATGGACGTCGGAATCAGAATATCTACCTGTCCGTCGTGCAATCCTCCTCATGCTCGTCCTTTCGAGTGTTGTACAGATAGAAATATTATGGTGAGATGCAAATGTTGGTGCAAGTGAGAATTGAGAATACAGTATCAGCGTCAATATTCTCGTTCGTAGACTGACATAGTCTTGCCCATAGAATGCTAAACATTGACGGAGATGAATGTGAATGATGGAAAGATGGATGTGCCGTGTCGATTTACGGCCTGGTTTCAGAAGGTCCAGCGTAACCGTTGCTGCGTTCCAGCTCAGGCTCGTGCTCTTCTTCGCTGGTTGGTGACTGGGCGCGGCTTTCTAGAAGGGATCGACGGCTGCGCATCTATTGTTTGTTAATTTCGGCTTCAAATCAAGATTTTCGAGGAACATACCCAAGCTCGGACACCTCCAATCAGCCCCAGACTGTAACCAGTTGCGAAATCTGGCTCTCTCCCGGTGATACTTTCAGGCCGACCCAGTGCTTCCACACGCGAAACATGCGACTTGTTGCCGCCTGTAGGGCTAACAACTCCGCGCGGGCTGCCGTAGTCCACACTGTTCCTGGCACTGGGTGCCGGGCTGTTTGGTCGAGAATTCCACAACTGTCGCAGCTCTCGGCTGAGCTCCTGACCGGTGTTTGTCCAGTTGGTCATGATGCTGTCCCGGAGTTCTGACACATGACGCTTGATCTCCAGCTCGTTCTTTTTGATCCACGATACGTTCAATTCCTGTCTCGATGCACCACGTTTAAATTGTCGGGAGATGTATCGATCGTAGTCGCGAACAATTCTACACCAGTCAGTATTGGTAAAGAGCGAACGAGCGATAAACTTACCTTGTGATAACACCAGTAGTACTAACACCCTCCGTCCGTTGCGTAACGAGGAACTTTCCTTGGGCCTTGATAGGAGCGTAGATATCATCTCCCTCCGCGGCACCGTACGGCAAGTCGTCATGAGCAACATAGTCGATATTATGCTCGTCGATGAATTCGGGCGTGACAATCCAAGGGCAATTGGGAATAACCTCATCCACCCATTTGCAGTGACGGAGACTCTCGGCTCGCTCCGCGCCACTCAATACTGTAAGTCCCTTGCGCTGGTGAGTTTCCTCGTCTCCAGTCACGCCAACAATGAGGTACGTATCCGGAAATGCTTTTTTGGCCTGTTCGAGCTGTCGCATGTGACTATCGAGCTGTTAGCATGGTTCAAGAAAGCGGATATTCTGCTCGATGATGATCAAGAGGAGACGCACCCAACGTGGAACAGGTCAAAAACACCGTCTGCATAAACCCGCACCGCACGCCCCTCGGGCGGCGGGTTAGTCTTATATCCACCAGCAGGATCCTGCAACTGGCCCAGCACAGGCGGCTTCATCAATTCCTCGTCACGTTTCGTGTTCACATGCAAGTCCGGTCGAGACTTAGTGTGGGATTCAATGTCACTGCTGGCTGGCGTAGTCTCAGACGGTTCGCCCGGGTCCTCCTTGCTGATTGAAGCATCCTTTGCGGCTTCGCCGGATTGAGCTTCGCTCACGGAAGCCTTCCGCGCCCGTTTAGATGGAGGGTTGTTGTTGCTGGTCGGCTTGACAGGGGGCACAATTGAGCTAGTCGATTCGTCACCCTCTTCGCCGGAGGCATCGCGGGACGAGGGCTGCAGCAGATCGGTGGTGGATGATTTGGCAGTGGACAAGTGTTGGGAATTGGCGCGCTTGCGTTTGCTGGAGAGTGGAGAAGACATGGTGTTGGACTGAGGGAGCACAGCTCAACTTCGGTCGATGGATAGAGAAGATGCAGGAAAGATTTGAGAAGAGGATTGGGGAACGAGAGATGGCCCAGGTGTGGGCGTGAGTTGGTGAGGCGTGGGGGATAAGAGGGTGACGGAACGGAAAAGACGTAGCGGGAGTCGCCGATTGAGCTTCGAGCTGTGCCCTTCGCGCTTCAGGCCAAACCCAGGGACGACGCGTTCTAATCACCGGACAATGGCTCTGGTGGTTAACGAATCTCAGCTATAAAACAAAAAATTCGTTCACGATAACTTCCTCAATTCTTTTCTTTTCTTTCGAATAGGGGCTGAAAACTCGAACCGCGAAAGCATAGTTACATGCACGTGGCATAAGCCTGTACTGAAACCGAATTACAGACTTGTACGGCCACAAACGCGCAAGATAGCGAGGTAACTTGCGTAATGTACATACCCGGGGATGGGGAAACGGCAGGACCCTTAATATCAGTAGGCTCTCACTAGTCAAGAGGCTCGATCGAGTCGACGGCATTCAATGTGTCAAGCCAAGAGAAATTCAAGAACCAGTACTAATCTCAATGCAATGCTGGAGGAAAAAGCGAGTATTTACAATAGCAGCAACTCTATCAGCATACGTTTCCAGAAACTCCTTCCACCGACACACCGATATCCATGCCATAGACTGAACTTCTCCGATTACGCCGATTCAGTGCAAGGTGTATTTGTATGTCTCAGGCTCCGTGGCCCATGTGAGGTCTCGAACTGACCGCAAAGGAAGAATCCTAGCAGTCCCGGACAGCGGAAGAGCCATAACGAGTAAAACGGACCCGAAAGGAAAACTGTAAAATCATGAGATAATTGGGATGGATAATGAAGATTTAAGAAGTTCGTCAATAGTGGTTGGTGCGGTATCTTATGTCGAGACATGAAACAAACGTACTCTCATGAGGCCTGCCGCTTGCGGCGTGAGTAAACAAAGAGGAGAAAAAATGACAGGGAAAAAGCGCCTCCACCCCTTCGGCGAACCCTCGTAGATATCTATCCTGAGTGACACGAAAGATGGCTTGACCTGAGAGGCATTCGTTAAAAGAGGGAAAGCACATGGGATAAAAACATGAGATAGAAGGGGATGAATGGTCCGTCTCTTTCGTATCTCCTTCTCGATCACTACCACCGAAGAGCCAGTATATCGGAAGAAGTAGGTAGAATTCCATAAAACGGACGTTAGAGAATAATGTCAGAGATGTCGAGAGCTTCGGGGCCGGGGGTGGAGATGGAGGCGGCGGAGGTGGGTCGTACAATCACACGAAAGTCGTTTCAAGAACCAAAATAAAGGGAATCAGGCGTAAAAGTCATGGCGTGGTTACGAGGAAGGTTTCTGTGGTGTTCCAGACTCTGAGTTGTTGGTAGCGGATGTGTCCGTCTGGGAGGTAGCGGACTGGGGCCCAGGCGTGCCTTCGCGTTCGTTCCTTTCTGTGTCGGGCTCCTGGCGTTGCACCTGGTTGTGTAGATCCTGGTCCTCCTCGGTATGGTCGAACAGTTCCTCGTCATTCTGCTTTTCTGGAATTAACGTGCTGCCATCTCCCAAAAGAATAATTCTACCAGAACGCACGCTGAATGGGCGGGTTCGATCGTGGTCGATCTCGTAATCCTCGGGGTTCTCTTCAAACTGGTTGCGGATGCCAGGGCCTCGGAATTCAGCTGCAACCCCCAACGGTCCAGTCAGTACGAGTCAAGGGCCGAGGGTTCCTCAGAAGACTTGCCATATTCAGGGGGAGCGCAAGGGCCGTCACCGTTAGCAACTCGCTCTGCGATCTGGTTATACCACTCCTCCTTGGACCTTCCGTTGAGGAGACCGATGATAGTCATCGTCATGTTGTCACAGCCGACTCCGCCGGTTTCGCTGTTGGAAGCGAGGCAGTTGTCCATCATGTTTTCACAGATCCGGTAGAGGTCCTGTTTGGCCGCGATACCACGGCGAACAAATTCGACCACAGCTTGGGAAGACTGGCAATCCCAGATTCCTGTAGGGTATTAGAGGCTGAGAAAGCCGGTATTCAGGTGCAAGACTCACCATCACAGGCAATTACTAAGAATTCATCGTCATTAGTGAGGTCGTGAACTGTGACATCTGGATAGGCGGTAACAATTTGCTGTTCAGGGGAGAGTTCGGGGCTCTTTTTGAATTCGAAGTCTCCAATGGCACGCGAAAGGGCGAGATTGCCGTTGACACGACCGAAGTCGACGAAACCGCCGGCAGCGCTGATACGAGCTTTTTCGCCTATACCACTGATCAAAATTTGCAGGCCAAATAAAACAAAGTATGATACACACCTTCATTCTGCGGCTTGTGATCAAACGAAAGTGGCTTCGCGCGACCCTTGACGCCCAAAACTGAACGTGAATCACCAGCATTTGCCTGCAAAAGTTGCCATTAGACGGTCTTCTGTCAAACGAATTGATGCGGACATACCACCCAGATTTTATGCTTTGAGATGACGCTGACGGCGGCAGTGCAGCCGGAAACCTCCTCCTCATATTTGGGGTCTAGTCGGGTCAGAACTCGAAAACATGGATGATTCGACATGAGACTTCAGAACAAAGTCCCAATAAGAACTTCACGAACCTTCCAAGATAGCTCGATCGGTGGCGAGGAAACCGTCCTTCAAAGCCTGTTCGATATCGCCTTTTGAGAAAGCATCCTGCTTCGCGACAATCTTGTGCACGTTCTCCCCCGCAAACAAAGCGACTTTATCCCCACCATGACCATCGTATACACCGAAGAAAGCGAGACGTTTATCAGGATCGGTAGGTTGCTCGGTCTGGCCGGATTGTTTGGCTTGAAGATCTAGGACAGCAGCATGGGCATCCTCCATGCTGATTCGCCAGCCCTGCATGGCCGAAACACCGTATATACAGCATTCATCCTGGCCTTCCGACGAAGTCTAGAAAGATAAAAGTACCGTTAGCGATGGCCCATGTAAATCCACGCGGCCCATGTCATGTCTCGAAGAATGTATCGGTCATAATGCAGGGAGAAAAGCTTTTCGTCTTGCTCGGATCGGGACCCCGCAGAGCAGAGCGCCACGAATCTGGGATTCCTCGGACGAAGAAAAAAAGCACGGGTAAAATGACGATCACACAGCCAAGTGGTCCGTGTCATATGAGATGGAGAAAGATGCGGAAAGCCAGATAACAGTATGGATAAGGACTTCGCGGTTGGCGAGCGAGCGGGCGAGACAACAAGGATGATAGGAATCGCAATCGGATGTAGTGTGGGGAGGAAGCACAGAGGGGGAAATCAAGGCAGCAAACTTGAAAAGAGTCGCTATTCACCCACCTTATCGACAACAGGCTCTGACAGAGTCTGGCCCATGGTTTCTATCAGGCGACAATTAACTTTTAGAGAACAAGAGAGGAGACCAAATTCACGAGAGCCCTGCGCGGAGTTGAGTGAAAGAGAAAAATGGAGGAAGAGAGAGGGGGAGGGGAGAGAACAGAATCAGTGGGAGAGAAAGAGGGCAGAATTGATAGGCGGCGTGCGGGACAGCAGCCACTCCAGAATTCGGAGTTGAGCTCACTCCTACAAAATACAAATATGAACAGATGTTCGTATGTAGAGAATGTTAAAGACTTATTATCTTTGCTCTTTATTGTAACAAAGAGACCCAGCATTGAATGGTGACATTGGAGAATCGGGCATATTAAGAACTGAAGGTACGAAGGTACCTACAGTATAGGCAGTAACAGGCAACATAATCTTCTACAGCCAGTCCAGATCTTACAAGACCTGGTGTCTCCAGCAGTATTATTCCCAACAACTCTTACTAGAAACAAGGCTAGGATGCAAATTTTCCAGTCGCGTGCTGAGGTGCCGATGATGAAAGTCCCGGAAACGCTTAGCGCTCTGACTCCACATGACCTTACTTACAGTACAGAGTTAGGAGACAACAGCTGAGTACTTATTCATGCACAATTGGCTTGAAGTCTCTGTCAATCACATCCTGCCCCGGTCGAGAAGCATTCTGGGGACCAATCATTGATTGCTGTCGGCCCGGATGCCTGAACAGCACAGCTGAAACAGAATCCTTCTACTTTACATTGGCCGAGGCTAGCAACTCCTGGAACAATTTGCAAAGATAAATAATAATTATGGATTATATGCTAAATTACAAATAGACTCTGGAGCCTCAAACACAGCAAAATGGTATCTCAGCCAAGTACAAATAGTTAAAAGCTTCAAACAAAGGCAATGTCACTCAGTACGCTTCCCGTATGATCCCTCTGCAAATGTGAGTCTCCCTCAGCCGCTCGCATCAGACTCACCCTTCGTGTCTTGGCGTCGTACGCAACAGAAGACACCGAGGGGCTCTTCCGTAGTCGACGCCAGTTCTGAAGTGAAGGGCTGGATCGGGACCACCGACGAGGTCCTGGAAGGTTGTGGTGATCATCAGGGACTTGCGCTCCTGCAGCATCATCTCGCCGGGCATTGTTGAGGCTCAACTCGCTGAAGAAACGGGGAAGGGGTGAGATGATTTTTGAATAGTTTTGTGCTAGACTGGATTGACTTGGTCCATTTACCAAACCCAGTGGTTGCACATTGGGTGACTCCTCCGACAAGGAACTCAGATAGGCAGAATGTCGATAGTCGTCGGTGTATACTGACCCCGACATAGCCAGAGACGACGCGCGCTCTTGTCGGCGATAATCTTCGTTGTCCGTAGCACTGTTGACAGTTTCCGTTCGGCTGGCATTGCTTCGGCCTCGTTCCAGAGCACGAATACTTGAAGATACTCGACGGCTGATTGGGCCGGCAATGAATGGATTAGAAGAGTGACGGCTTCTTGCACGGCCTTGGACAAAGGCTTCTAGCGAGTCAGACTCGGAGAGTGTTAAGCTATCACGTTCCACGGCTCGTACGCTCGTCCTCTTATTGGAATCCTGGTTGTTAGCAGGAGGACGAGGGAACAGCGGCGCCATATTTCCGACGCCACTTTCCTCGCTCTGTAAAGATGCCTGCGTGTTCTGCCAGGAAATCTTCACAAAACCATGCCCTGGCGGACCGAAGCCACCTGCCCCGTGGCCAGCGCCACTGAGCCTCATCGGAAGACCCGCAGAGACGGTTGAGATACCACTTGATCGTTTGGACCACCGCCTTGACCTGGATGACATGACGGAGTTTCGTTTCATAGATCTTCTTGGTTGAATTGGCCTGAGTGGCTCGCGTCTTCCGGAACGGTTGGAGAACCCCCTATGCACTGGCGGACTACTCTGGAACGAAAGCCTATTGGGCTTGGAGGCAGGCTCCTCGGGCGGTTTGTTTTCGTCTTGTTCTGGAATTTGCAGCGGAACGAACTCCCAGTCGATTGTTGAGCTCGAGAAAGTATTTTCTTGACCTGGTACTGCTTGGTTGCTGTTTTTGGGTTCGTCGCTCACGTTCCACCATGGTTCTAGCTCGAGTTGCGGCGGCTTCGACTCGGGCGGCGGCGGGACGCTGCCCATGGCTGGTGGATTTCCCTGTGTGGCTTGTTCAAAGGGCTGACAGTGCGATAGTCCTGGACCAACGGGCTCGGGGGGAAGTTTCTTCTCTTCAAATCCTTCTCCATCTTCATGCTTGGACCATCGTTGCCTGCGGCGTCGGCAATAGAGCAGGAGGAAAGCAATAGCTACGCAGCCCAAAGGGATGAATATTGCCATTACTATGATGCCAGCTTTGTTTGTATGGGATGCCCTAGAGCTTGCAGAAGTTCCGTCTTCATGTGAATCATGCTCAGCCAAGATGTTGATTTTAAACGTCTCATTGCCTTCAGCAGTCCCTTCGCGAGCCGTCAACCGAATTTCATAAGAATTTGGTTCGAGGTCCGATGGTACCTCGCCGTGGAGGGTTTTGTTGTCTCGATTGTAGTAAAGCCAGGGTAGCTCTTGGCCTAGGTCAACGTCCAGTTCCGCGGATTCATCTGTGAGAGCAGAGCTGTTGAAGGTAAAAGTAAAGTATTCACCAATGACAGCATCACACTCGTCGTCGAATCCATCCCGGAAGAATTGTGAGTATCGCAGAGAAACAACAACCGTAGCCATGTCCTGATAAATGTCCCTGACGGATATGGTCACGTTACTGTCCTTTCCATTTGCTGGTGGTTTTCCACGGAAAGACAATGACTTTTTATCCACTTTCAACCAGTCCGGTGCGTCGATTTTTGTTTCTGCCAAAGCGTTTGTGGTCGGTTTGTTTCCATCTAACGTGAGAGTGTCGATTAGTTGAGGACTAATAACCTCCTTCCCATCGGCGACAAACAGCGTTTGCACGCTCTGTTTGAATGAAAGAATGTGAGGGCTGACGGTCAAGTCGAAGGTGATTGTTGCTGCGCTGAAGCCCGAGACATCGGAAGCAACCAAGTTGAGACTGAATGTCTGAGGCCCAATGGTTGGTGCAGAACCAAAAAACCGAAGTGATTCCTGATCGAATCCGATCCATGAGGGTAAAGGGGCATTGTCAGGATACGAAGTTCCGTAGTACACTGTTGACGGGCGAGTGTTGACGAAAGTCTGGTTGTCAAAGGGAATCGAGAACGAGTCGCCGGAATGGACAATGATATTTGATGGTGCAGAAGTCGGTCCTATTGCTTGGAGTTGCGGGACGAGGCTCTTCCCAATCTTCGGACCATCGTCTTCGGTCACAATTATCGTCACCTGCATCCTAGCGGATCCGGACGGGTCAGTCGCAACAAGGTCGAACTTCGGTGACCCGGCATCTTCTTTCTCAGGAGTTCCCGACAGAGTGCGGGACGTGCTGTCTACCTTGAGCCATGATGGAGCGTTTGCGAGCGAGTATTGTGTTTGCGGGCCGCTATCGCCAAACGTGCCCTGCGAGAAGACAAAACTGAAGGGTTTTGATATCCGAGCGACAGGTGGTAATTGCGCGTTGACAGGATAGTTTGCGAAAATTATAGCATTGACTGTCGACAGAAAGCTTAAAAGAATCAACATGGGATGCGCCATGGCTTCAAATGCAAGCATCGGCGGCTTTCGACAGAACGGCGGTTGCGGGTGACTTCCAGATCATCTGATGGTTTCCAGACCTGCAGAGCGCTGAGAGAAGTCGAGGAAGCTGAGATCTAAATTCAAGACGCAGCAAATGTGCGAAAACTTTGACCTTTGGGGACATTCTCACAGGGCTACTGCACCCAAGGGCCTGCCATCCAGGAGAACCCAAGGCGCGAGCGGCGTGACCCTTCAAAAGAGCCATGCCTGGATATGTTCGACGTCACAGTGGTATGGGAATGGTTAGAGAACACGGATTGACGCGGAGGGTACACGTTGTGAAATGCACAATCTGCAAGGGATGCTTCTAGGAGCCAGTGAACAAGATCCGCCTTGAGAGTACTCCGTACCAGGCACAATAATCCTAGCCGCCCTCGGAGAATTGAGGGGTGAAATTAGCTTTCCCTAGATCTGATATAGGCGAAATCTCCATTTTTGCTAGGATAAGCCCTTCAGGGCCAAAGGGTCATGTATTCAGAGGGGCGACGCAGGAGTGACAGGGGCATGCTTAGCGATCACGTTCAAGGTCGAGAACCATCTTGATCCCATCGCGACCTGGTGCATAGTAATCAACTAGGACTTCATATTCCTCAAAGCCATTGCGAATATACAAGGATCGCGCAGACCCTCGAGCTTTATCGACCCAGAGATGGACATGTTGGCAGCCTTCTTTCTCCAGCCGAGCCCGAATGTACTTCATCAATCGCATCCCAACGCCCTTCCCACGGAATGCCTCTGCGACGCAAACTTTGTGAAGGAAAGCAACTCCTTTCTGCCGGACATAGAGGGCATACGCGATCAAAGGGCCCTGCGATGCCTGAGTCACGTAGAGTACTTTGGTGTTGGGCTTTTTGCGCCACAACTCCTCGCCGAATGGATACGCCTCGCTTGCGGGGAAGGTTTTCTTCTCGATGCGCGTAATCTGCGATAGGACCTCAATGGCCTGTGCCTTGCCCAAGGAATGGATGTCTGAGATGGTCAAATCTTCCAACATTCTTGAGCCAGAATCTGCGGTTCACGCGATTGGAAGCGTGAGAACACCCTAGACTTTCTGTAGTCAATATTAAGCTCGGAAACCAAGGCATTCCACTTGGCCTTGATTGCTAAGATTGAAAAGAGGTTCTGAGGAGGTTGAAGCTGTGGATTGAAGATGATTCTCCGCTCAATGTAACTTGTAACTCAAATACCGTAATCTTACCATTATGTTACCATAAGGGCATCGTCGTCGGGCTTCAAGCTGCCAAGTTCATAGTCGACAACAACGTCCACTATCAAAATCTCACTTTCAGAACAGGCAGATTTGTATCGAAGACTACTTTCAGATTACCCGGTCATATTCTGTCACACTATTTCTCAAAATGCCCCCGCAATCCGACGACAAGCGCCAGGCCGCGCGCGAAGTCATTGACATTCTTCATGAGATCTCAACTCTCCTTGTATGTGTTGTATCTCCCCATTCTTCAACATGGCTTCCTGATACTTCTGGGATTTGGTCTTCCCATTTTATCGATTGGCTAACTTAGTGGATGCTCAAGAACACGAATCTGGATCGGACAGAGCTTTCTCTTTGCGTGTCGTTGATTGAGAATGGGGTCAATCCTGATGCACTCGCGGTGGGTTTAGTCTTGAGGTTCGCAGTTATTATGTCGAGCTAATATCTTGAATCAGACTGTGATTAAAGATCTGAGGAGGGAAGCTGAAATCACTCCGCGTGCTCCAAATGAGGCATCTGAATGATTGATTCAGGATGTGTTATGCTTTGTGCTTGTTTGGTTGCAATTTTAGATACCCGTTTTCAACAATTAAATTAGGTTACAGTCTGCTATGTTATTACTCATATAATGTCACAAGTCAGATGCTAGGACTGGATAAACTAGTTCGGGCTTTGAACACAGTCTCTGGTATCATAAACAATCACCAAGGGATACAAGGTAGGTATTTGGAAAGGTGAAAGGAACATCAAATAGACTCCTGGACTTTCGGTCAGAACCAGGATAGGCTAAAGACAGGGGGCCTCAAGCTTATTTGCCAGCGCTCTCTGCTTTGACAGTGTCCTTTGACCCCGACTCTTCAGAAGCAGTGCCGGTTGCTGCTTTCTGTGCGCTGTCACTCCCTTCCGCGGTGACTGAATCCTTGGCCTTGGTGTCCTTCTCATCATCACTGTCACCCAGACTGAACGGGTCGTTTTCCACAACGGGTGATGGCTCAACTGTCGAAAGAGGCTGCCATTTGCTGGGCTTCCCTCCGGCGGGAGATTGGCGCTTAGCCGATTCGGAAGCATCATAGAGGTTACCAATCTCTGTTGGCGGTCCCTCTTGGAAGGATACCTTGCGCCTATCCGGCGAGGGGGATGGGTTCTTATGCAGAGCCGAGTTTGCAAGCGGTCGAGGTGGGCGTGCGGGGGGTGCTGCACGATCGTTAGTCAACCCGTTGGGTATGATCGAGGTATAACAGAGCTAGTTACCTTCTGAATCCCTAAGTTCAAGCGCAGAAAAATCGTCGCTCAAAACTTGTGGATCCGCATCATATCGCTCACGATCCCCACTGCGACGGCCGAGGTCACCGCTTCTCCGTGGTCGACCGTAGTTCTCATCTGTATATCCACGTGCAGCAGGATTTGCTCCTGCTTCTTCTTCTTCTTCTTCCTCCTCTCCATCGATTCTCTTCTTCAGATTCTGAACCCATGAGCTGACCTTGGTCTGAGTGTCGAGGAATCCTTTCCGAATGTTTTCACGAATCACGGGAAGATCGTCTGTAGCAATGTCAGTCAGAAATAGAAGGACTCAAGCCACAGTAAGGATGTATATACCGTCAAAAAAGTTGTATTCCCTTTCTTGCTCACCATTACCCACATTTCTCTGCCGGTTGTAAGCCTCGTACTCCTCGCGACGTGGCTGTGCACGACGATTGTAGTGTTCGGCAAGTTGGCGGGCATAGAGCTCATCGGCTTCTAGCTGTTGCTGCGCTGCGGATGGGCGTGGAGGCTTCGGGGGAGCGTAGTCATCTTGCGCACTTGCATTAGGATCTGTCATGCCTAGAGGATGGTTAGTCCATAGCTATCGGAAATCAGAATCGGTCATGCGCACTGAGGAGTGCATGGAAAGCTCGCTCGACATCGTAGGAGCTTGCGACCAACACGGCCTTAACAACAGAGGCTTCAACAGATGGAAATGCTTCTTTCAAGGTGTTCTCGGCCTGTTGTTGTGGAGACAAGGGGCGGGGTGGTTTTGCCGGCGCTTCTTCTGTCGTGCTTTGCTGTGCTGGAGCTGAGGCAGTGGAGGGAGTAGAGGTAACGCCAGTCTCCTGGGATTCATCATCGAAGTCTAGAGGACGCGCGGTAGTTGGAGACTCGGGGATTGAGCCAGTTTGTCCAGCCGACGGTTTACTGATCTGATCAAAGGTGAGCAGCTGGTTTAAAGACATATTCAACAAATGCGGGGATGGAGGGGGGCAAGCATACGCTCTTCTCTGCTTCAGACATTGTGCTGGCAACTCAAAAGGTGTAAAGTGATCAAGTCTGAATCTTCGCCAAAAACAGGAATGTGACTTTTAGATCCTAGAAGCCTGGACTTGCGGCAAAAATTACCCAGCAGGCAGAAAGCAATTGGGGTGTTCGGGGCTGGTTCGATTGGAGCCGCCGGAGATCCCAGCATCAGCCACGCTTGGCTCAGTGACGTGAGTGCACGTGACACTGATGTACCTAGCAGCTGCATTGCTGCTTTAACAAGTTCAGCAGGATCCACTACAGCTTCATCTTTTAATGCTGCCAAGCACAAACAAAGTCCATCTATATGAGGTTAAGATGATTGACTTATAGTTTGAATCGTCATCCTTGTTGGTACATATAAACATTGCTCAACCGTCAAGAAAACATGGCTTCAGAGTTAGATATCGGGGGGAATTACATTCCGTCTCTATATAAACCTCCATCTTTGCTCCCTATCGCTAGACACAAGGAGAGCCTACTGTACCTCGTTGAGACCTTTCCGGTCACCATCGTCGTTGGACAGACCGGAAGCGGGAAAACTACCCAATTGCCGCAATATCTTGACCAGGCGGGATGGTGCGCAGAAGGAAAAGCCATTGCAGTGACTCAGGTAAGGCTTAACCCAGTCACTTGCTCAATCTTCACTAACATTAGACTGACAGCCCCGTCGAGTTGCCGCAACCACGGTAGCAACCCGTGTGGCGGAAGAAATGCGCTGCAAGTTGGGCGAGGAAGTAGGCTATTCGATTCGTTTCGAAGACCAGACTTCTGCTGCCACGAGGGTCAAGTTTCTGACGGACGGCATGCTGCTTAGAGAGGCGCTTGTGGATCCTCTTCTATCGCGATACTCGGTGATTATGGTTGATGAGGCACATGAACGATCACTGAGTACTGATATCCTTCTGGGCATACTCAAAAAGATTCTCAAAAGGCGCCCCGAGCTTCGTATCGTGGTCAGTAGTGCAACTCTGCAAGCAGAAGACTTTCTACGCTTTTTTGCTGGCGACGACTTACACCAGGATTCGACTGATGAGTCCGGTGGGAGTGTTGGGAGAATCATCAGCCTTGAAGGCCGGATGTATCCAGTCGATATTCTCTACCTTGAGTCGCCTGCCGAAGACTATGTGGAAAGAAGCGTGAAGACAGTTTTCGACATACACCTGCAGGAGGGTGAAGGTGACATTTTGATTTTCCTTACTGGCCGCGACGAAATCGAGACCGCAATCCAACTAATTACTGAACGCGCTGCGACCCTCCACCCGAAAGCCCAGTCTCTGCTGCCACTCCCTCTCTATTCTGGTCTTACCACAGACCAGCAGATGTACGTTTTCGAGCCAGCACCGGAGAACACGCGAAAAGTGGTGGTGTCGACGAACATTGCCGAAGCATCCGTGACTATAAACGGGGTCGTCTACGTTATAGACTGCGGTTTTGTGAAGCTGAGGGCATATAATCCCAATACGGGTATTGAGACGTTAACTGCAGTGCCAACCTCGAAGGCTGCGGCTGTCCAACGCGCGGGTCGAGCTGGGAGAACTAAACCTGGGAAATGTTTCCGTCTCTACACGCAACGTGCATATGAGCAGTTAGCTGAAGCTACCATACCAGAGATCCAACGATCCAATCTCGCGCCTGTGATAATGCAGCTGAAAGCCTTGGGAATAGACAATATAGTCAGGTTCGACTTTCTGACTTCTCCTCCTGCAGACCTTGTGATACGTGCATTCGAGCTTCTGTACTCATTAGGGGCTGTGGACGACTATGCCAAGCTCACGAAACCTTTGGGGATGCGAATGGCAGAACTTGCAGTTGATCCAATGATGGCAAGGGTACTTCTTTCAGCACATTCGTTTGGCTGTCTGAGCGAAATCCTGACAATCGCAGCTATGGTCAGCCTTCAAGGAGCAGTTTGGGTGCAGCATGACGGAGATAAGAGATCGTCTGAAAGCAACCGCAGAAAGTTCGCTGTCGAGGAAGGCGACCATCTTACCTATCTCAATGTTTATCAAGCGTTCGTCACTAAGGGGAAAAAGGACTCGAAATGGTGCCGTGATAACCTCTTAAACTATCGGTCATTATCGCGAGCTGTCAGCGTTAGAGCTCAGCTCAAACGCTATCTCGAGCGCTTCGGCATCCAAATCGACGAGAGCCTTGCGTCCCATTATAAGCAGCCCGATCTTGCAAAGCCTGCCGAAAAGATACAAAGATGTCTCACGACGGGCTATTTCGCACACGCCGCGAGAATGCAGCCTGACGGTACCTTCAGGACAGTCAGTGGAGGCATGACTCTTCATGCTCATCCCAGTTCTTTGATGTTTGTGAGTGTTTTTGTTTTTCATCTTCAGGTTCATTAATTTGGCTAATGCACTGTAGAATCGGAAGGCGGACTGGGTTATCTTCCATGAAATAATGCAGACAGGGGAGAAAACTTTCATCCGAGATATCACCAAGATAGAGAAAAGCTACCTTCTCGAGTATGCCCCGAACTACTACAATGTCCAATGATCCATCCCATGTGGCTATTGAACATGAATTGGAAGGAATAGAGGCCGGTTCTATGATAACCAGGTAGCACCACGAAGTGCCATGTGTTCAGAATACCTCCTCAGAGAAAGAAAAGGCCAACCTTCTCAACCGGCAAGCCTATTTAATCTCAATGCCGAAAGAATGTTTACTTTGAGAAACAGCCTCACTGCCCAGGCATAATTTGTCCCCCGGTACCACTCACACCAGGGATGGCAACATGGTCGCCGGGATTAGCCGCAGCTTCATACAAAAAGCTAACGGGCTCCCTATTCAGCGCCATAAACTGGCCCTTGAGACCGATATATCCGACCTTCGTGACGTCCTCCTCACCATCGCTCCAGTTGTCTTCGAAGAACAAAGTTACCGACGTGGTAGCATTCCAATGCGCGCGGTTCAAGGGCAGCTCGAAAACATCAGTTCCGGGAATAGGCTGCGGTACTTCGACTGTCTGCGTCGGTTTGAGCTCTGATGCGGTTGAAAAGTCTAGGTCGTCGCGGTTCTTGAAGAGTTTCATAGTCTTTGGTGCGGAGACTGTCGGGGCAGTGTAAATCAGGATCGAGTGAACGTTGACTTGGCCAGTGAATCTGTACATTAAAAATAAATGTTAGCAAGATCCATCTGCCTTCTTATGTTTTCAAGAATGCACGGTCTTTGTATATCTCAGTAAACGAAATCTCGACACCAATATCGTGGGATGAGGGGTATCGCGGGGTAAACCACGATGATAGTCAAAAATTCACAACAACAGCCCAGGTATCACAAACAAGAAAGGAAAGGGACATAATACGTACGGAATATACATCAACAACTGCTCATCCGCATCGCTCTCCAACTCCGGTTCGTCGTTTTGCCGTTCAGCCCATGTTTTCTTGACAATCGCAGCTCCGGATCCAGGCGTTGCCTCTGTATCACGATCAGGATTAAGGTCAAGAACCACTGCGGCTCGGAGTATACAAGGTGAGTTGCGTACCGTTCAATGTACTAATTCCATCGAATTGGATCTGGGAGTAGAGCAGGGACTGGAGGGCTGGCGTGATATCGTTTGAGTGATCGTGGCCGTCGTCTCCTTCTCCGTGACAGTGACCGTGGCCATGGTCATGAGAATGGTGATGGGGCATTATAGCGTCAAACGGACAATATTTTGGGCATCCGTATTGCTAGAAATGAGATGCTGGGTTGAGTGATCAAGGACCGCTGGAGCAAATTGTGATGGGGTTTGTAGGATGATTTTCTCCTCATGAGCGATGTCATCATCTCATGAAGCTCTTCGAGTAACAACACCTCTACCACCATATCGAAATACATTTCAGGTAATACATAGACTTGCTTGGCTGCATCATCATCTGGACTGATATGATTGTCCAGTACTTTTGAATTTTGACTCTACGACTCTAAATATATAATAGTGACAACTGTTCGCATGTGATATTACCCATGTATCATGGTATTCTTATAATTTTGAAAACTTCGGACATTTAATTGAGTAAGAGGTCTATCGTACCCTAAAAACTGTAGCAAAGGTCCCAACTCCAGGGATGCTTATAAAGTGTATCAAAAAAGTGTAAAGACTTCGCCAACATTGTGATGGAACTCAGGAAGCAGGGATGGCTGTACGTTCTGTTCTGGCTTTTGCCCTCGCCTTCTGCTGTACTGCCTCTTCCTCCGGCTCCTCCGTTTCTGGCGGCACTGTTGGAGCATCAGGAAGCTTGACTGGGCCCTGTACTTCACGGTGTAGAGCCTCCAGCTCATCTTCGACTTCATCTTCGTCTTGGTTGGACAAGTGTCCAGCCAGCATCTGACTGACTTCCTATACGTTCAGCAACGTTAGCCATGTCGAAACCATACACCCACCAGCATTCATACCTCTTGATAAGCCCTGGCATCCTCCGTCTCACCCATTAGCTTCTCCACCCCCTCAATGCCTCCCATCTCCTTATTGATCGTCTGAAGCACCTGCGTTCCCTGCTGCAATCCGAAGAGGACATCCTTCTGCATGAGGGCGAATTCAACTTGACTGGTAAGCTGTTCTAACTGAGCTAGCTGTGCGTCTGTCTTTGCCAATAGCGACTCTTGGTACTTCTTGCGACGTAGGGCAAGAAGCGCACGCTTTCGATCATCTCGGGCGAGGCATTCTTTCGCGATCGCGGTTTCGCGGTCTGTGAGGACTGTTATGCGCTTTTGATACTGATGTAGTCTGTCGCGCTGGTTTTTCATGTCCAGAATTGCCCTATAGATCGAGCCTCAGTTATCGCAGCCTGACGCTGATGTACTCAATTCAAGCGCGGCCGGTTGTGATGTGTCGAATAGATGCAAATGTCGGTAGTAGAGCAGATGCCAGAGAGCTTACCGGTCTTGAGAAGATATCTTATTGGAGCTGTTCGTGTTCCCCATCGTCACCGCATGTTGTCCCGTCCTCCTGCTTGTCTACGAGTGTCTCCAACTGGATGAGCACGAGGACCGCGACAAGATAACGATCAATCAGGATGACGTTTGGCGGTATTTGTGGTACTGTTGATACCGTACTGTACTTTATACGGGTGTATACCAGGAACACTAAACATTCAGCAGAGCCACTCTGAAAAGAGTGGTAACTGTCACGAAATAACAGTACTTGAAGTAGTACCGGTGGATCAATTCTCCGCCCCTCAAAATTATCAGAAAATCGCATCGGCGATCATTTATGAACAATTCCAGAGAGTACACAAATCTTACAAAAGATGCGTCGCGGAGGGAGACCGACATTGAGGCAGGGCCTTGATAAAGAGGTAAGAGACCCTGCTGTCCCATGTTGCTGGGTACGATTTTCTAATCATTCTCATTACAGGTCTACCAAGTCGTGCGCAAAATTATTGATGATCAGGCGGAGAATGACCAGTTCCGCTTATCGGTGACAACAATTTACGATTCCATCAAACGATCCAATTCGAGTTTGAACCGAAAGCCAAAGAGAATTCTTGAAGATAGCATTGAGCGGGTAGTCGAAGTGCTCAAAGCGGATGTGCTAGGAGAAGATGAGAACGATTCAATAGACGGTGATTTTGCTGGATTGGAGGAACAGCCAGTACAAGTATGGCTTTTTCGAATGTGCGACTAAGTTCATTTTTGTACTAACAATGGCAGGAATCAAACAGCATGAACAAAAGCCTTGTGGGTGCCTGGAACACTGCGAAGGCACCGAAGGCCGAACCCACGAGCGCAGAGAATGGCACGCCCGCGCCAGCGACGACAAAGAAGCGCAATCGTGAAGGAGATTCGCACTCCTCTAAGCGACGCAAGGCAGAAAGCGCTGTCGACCGATCTCCGCCGACACACGTGAACTTAGCGGATCTAGGTGGTTTAGATGATGTGGTTGAGCAACTCGGAGATCTTGTCATTCTCCCAATGACCCGCCCACAAGTATATCTAGCATCAAACGTACAACCTCCACGTGGTGTGCTACTACATGGTCCGCCTGGATGCGGTAAAACCATGATCGCCAACGCTTTCGCTGCAGAACTCGGTGTGCCCTTTGTATCTATTTCTGCGCCGTCCATTGTGTCAGGGATGTCAGGAGAGTCTGAAAAGGCTCTCCGAGAACATTTTGAAGAAGCGACGAGGCTTGCGCCCTGCCTTATATTTATCGACGAGATAGACGCTATTACACCCAAACGAGAAAGCGCGCAAAGAGAGATGGAAAAGCGAATCGTCGCCCAACTACTCACATGCATGGATGACTTGGCTTTAGAAAAGACAGGAGGAAAACCCGTCATCGTCCTAGCGGCTACCAACCGGCCTGACAGTTTGGATGCAGCCTTGCGCCGAGGAGGCAGATTTGATAAAGAAATCAACATGACTGTGCCCTCTGAGCCGGTCCGCGAGCAGATTCTCCGAGCACTGACACGCAAGATGCGCCTTGTGGATGATCTAGATTTCAAGACTCTTGCTAAGAGAACACCTGGCTTCGTAGGTGCGGATCTGAACGACCTAGTTGCTACTGCTGGTTCTACTGCGATCAAACGATACCTGGAGCTACTCAAGTCCAACACCGGCGAGGAAATGGATATCGAGGGCACAGATGAACTCAGCCCTAGGGTCAAAGAACTCCGCCGGCTCATCACCCATGCAAAAGAAACCCCCATTGGCAGCGAAGCCGAGGTCGTCCTGGTTTCAAACGATGACTTCTTCGTCGCACTACCCAAGATTCAGCCGTCCTCCAAACGTGAGGGCTTCGCAACCATTCCCGACACAACATGGGCGGACATCGGCGCCCTCAGCGGAATTCGCGATGAACTCGCCACCGCGATCGTGGACCCCATCACGAATCCCGATCTCTACGCCAGCGTCGGCATCACAGCCCCAACAGGCGTCTTGCTCTGGGGACCTCCAGGTTGCGGTAAAACCCTTCTGGCAAAGGCTGTGGCCAACGAGTCTCGTGCAAACTTCATCAGCGTCAAGGGCCCTGAATTGTTGAACAAATATGTTGGTGAATCCGAACGTGCTGTCCGCCAGGTCTTTGTACGCGCTCGTTCCTCCGTTCCCTGCGTTATCTTTTTCGACGAACTTGATGCCCTTGTTCCCCGACGTGATGATACCCTCTCTGAAGCCTCCGCTCGTGTTGTAAACACACTTCTCACCGAGTTAGACGGTCTAGGCAGCAGCCGCCAAGGCATCTACGTGATTGCAGCCACAAACCGGCCGGACATCATTGACCCGGCAATGCTTCGACCCGGCCGTCTAGAGACCCTCCTTTTCGTAAACTTGCCTTCACCGCTTGAACGTGCCGAGATCCTGCAGACTCTTGTTCGCAAACTCCCTATCGAGTTTAATGAAGACCTCAGAGGATTGGCCGAGGAGTGTGAAGGGTTTAGCGGTGCGGATCTTACCAGTCTGCTGCGACGCGCTGGGTACAGTGCCATTAAGCGCCGGGATACAATCCGGTACGAGGACTTTGTTGCTGCCAAGTCGTTCATTCGGCCCAGTGTGACGGATCTGAAGAAGTATGAGAAACTGAGGAGGGATTGGAGTGGGGGTGTTCTCTGATGTTCTTCAGCTATTGACATTGAGCAAGTATAGTAACTAATGTGATCTATGATATATAGACCTAGACGAACTGATGAATAGAGTTGGTTACGGTTTAATTCAAGATGCCTTTGAAGAAGATTTGGAAATGTTTACTTTTATGCTTCGGATATCAACAAACATTATATACACCTTAACGCCTATTTGGAGACAAGGCAGCACGAGGAAATCTCGACAAGAGATAGATTACATCCACAACCGACATGTTCCATCCGCACCGGCACTCACACACCAAGCTTCCCGAGGATGCCAATCAATATCCAGAACACCCAACTCGCCCGTGATCTTGTGGCCCTTGAGAACCTTCAATGGAACAATGGTAGCATTGCTAAGCATGTCACCAGTGACGTTACCGTGGAAAATCTGGAGAGAGCCGTCGTCACTAGCGTCCGCAAACAGAGGGTAGCGACCACCAGGGTGGAACTTGACAGCACGGATGGCCTTCTTGTGGTATCGGAGGGTCTTGTACGGCCGTTGAGAGAGCTCGAGATCGTGCCAGAGGAGGCGGCGGTCGTAAGAACCAACGATGAGGTTGTCGCCGCCTGCGGCTGTCGATGAGGTGGGGTGGATGTCGAAGGACGAGATCCAGCGGGCACCGGGCTGGACAATCTTGACGAGGAGTTGACGGGAGAGATCGTAGGCGCGGATTGTGCGTTGATTGGCGACGAAGAGGATGGGTTTTGAGGGGTGGAAGTGCGCTGTTTGTGGGGGGCCGCCACCCTTGATGCGTCGACGGAAGGGGTACTGCGTAAGGTGCTTGGAGACGGTATGGATTGAGATGGCTTGGGAGGCGGGTGTCGAGGCGCCTGAGCATACGGTCACAAAGTAGTCTCCTCGGCGATGCCATGAGATGGACTTTGCAATGTAGCGGAGGGGAATGACAGCGCATACACCAGAGTCTGTAAGAGATGCCGAGGGTCGAATCCACTGGGGAGGAGTGATTTTCTTCTCTTCGTCCGTGGCCTTGGGAGCAGGTTTCGAGGCCGCATATCCCCAGCCTGCATCAATTAACTCCAGACTGGCCTTTTCGGTCTCCGGGTCAGCAATGGGCGGGACTGCTAGGAAAACATCGTCGCCTGCGGCGGCAGCAAGGATAACAGCATCTTTGCCTGGACGCCAGCGGACAACGTTCACAGCCTCGTCTTCACCTATCTTGACGCTCCAAAGCTGACGACCGGTAATCAGCTCCCAGACTCGAACGGTACCATCGTCTCCGCCAGTAGCGAGCCAAATTCCAGTAGGGTCAACAGCAAGACTGCGGACACGGCCCTTGTGTCCTCTAAAGACGGCAGCACATGCAGTAGGGAACGGTTTCAACTCTTCAGGGCTGGGGAGTTTGGGAAGCAGACTCTCAGGGTCGATGTTCAGCTTGCTTCTCCGCACACGGGGCGCCAAGTAGAGATCCAGACATCTCTCAAACTTCTCTTTAACAAAACTCTCATAACCAGGGACCTTGCGGAGGGAACCAAAGTCATTGGGAAGAAAGTCTTGCTCCCTGTCCTCGGGATCTGCTTCCTCCCATGCCTTGCGTTCCTTCTTGTCAGGTAGATACTCGGGCGGCGGGTGGTAACTTTCCTCGTATCCTGGGGGTGGAAGTTTGGGAGCAGGAACGTGCATGGGATGATCAGGTCGTTCAGCTTCGTCGGCCCAAAGGTCGTACTTGATCAAGTCCTTGTCCTCTTCGTCTTCCTCGGTGGGTGGCTTGAATGGCAGGATACGACCTTCTCTAATGGCCTTCACGATCTTCATAACGCGCTTAGCTTCATGCTTAGACGGCACAAATCGGCGCTTTGGTTCAGGTGCAGCGCTAAGCGGCATGATTTCCTTCTCCGTGGTGAACCACTCAGTAAGAGGCTCGTATGGGTTATAGCCCTCCTCCGGAATCTCGTTCATTTGCACCTTCTTCAACAGCTCGAGTTCATCCTGGCTCAGCTCTAGCGGTTTTCCGGTCGAGGGATCGGTAAGACCTGTCCAGCCCTTGGGAATCTCAATGCTGTCCAGCAACGCATCGAGAGCCTCTCCCTTTGCAGGACGCATGATCTTCTTGCCGTTGATGTCATAACCAATATGAGGGAATTGGTCGTAGAAAGACAACGGGATGTTGCCGATAGTGTTCGCATTTTCGTCATTATCAGAGTAGTCTGAGTTGTCGTCGGGGTTGATCTCGGGATAGATATAACGATCGTTTCCATTTGCATCCTTTTCGATTCGGTAGTTCAATTCTTCCTCCTCTTCACTCGAGTCACCATTGATCTCCGGAAGCTCATCCAGCTTGAGCGCCGGCCCGGACTTTTTCTTCACCAATTTTCCATCTTCTTCGTCTGACGGGATTTCATCGCTGTCAAGTTCCTCCTCATCATCTTCGTCATCGGTACTGAAATCATCGATCAATTCAATTTCTGAATCACTCTCGTCCTCGTCACTCGAAAGGTCGTGCGCATTGTCTGAAAGGACGCCATCCAACTGCCCAGAATTCAGCTCGTCGCCAGAAGATACCCCAGCTTCCTCCTCCACATCACGCGTTACCGCCTTGCGCTTCTTTGAATCCTTCAAAGCAGGCATAATGGGCGACTCGGTACTCGAATTCGGAGCTGGAAACCACAAATTTCCTTTGGACTTTCTGGAGCATTGCTGAAAAAAAATAGAATTGGCGGCACGATGAGACCGCCCACGTGACTGACCGCCTACTATGATTGGAATTGATCGGTGGTGTAACGCCGCTGACTTATTATCTCAACGCTTCCTAACTATGTCTCGCTCTTGGGCAAATAATTCTTGCCGTCGCTCTATATAGTGCCGCATGATTGTTCGTTTAATTCGAGCTCAGAATGCAGTACGAAGCCTATCCTTGGGGCCACTCTCGACCCGCCTCCGTGGACAACTCACTACTCCAAGATATTTCCATCGCCGCTTCACAGCCTGTAAAACGACATGCGGCTTGTGACGAGTGCAGTGAGTATTCAATCCATTTTTTTTTTTTGAAATATCTGAGAGAAATGCTAATATGACTGGCGACAGGAAAGCGAAAACTCAAGTGCTCTGGTGAACTCTCAGGATGCGGTCGTTGTATCAAACAGTCTCTCGCCTGCCACTATTCTGTCCAGAAGCAGATGGGACGGCCGCCCAAGAAGCGCTTGCGAGAAGAGGACGATAACGAACCTTTTTTGAATCTCCCTCGAGATGATTCTTGGACTGACACTCAGCAACCGCATATTACTCTACCAAATTTTGAACCAGAGATTGCGGGTGTATCAGAAGACCCCCAATCACCCACCTGCGTTTATCCGTCACCATATAGTTTTTCATATCGGTTGTCCACTGACGAAGACCACCACCATACATGGCAGCTAGCACCTAACGAAACTACGAGTTCAATTCCTGCAACAAACTCCCCTTGGCCGGACTTCTCTAGCGTCTCAGCCGCAGCCCCCAAACCGTTCACAATGCCGCCAGGACTTACCCCTCCTATAATGCCATCACACTCTTCGCCTGATCAAGGGTGCTCGTGCCTCTCATATCTCTACCTCTGTCTAAGCCATCTATCATCTCTCAAACCCTTCCCCATTTCTCAACACACCGTCTGCTCCCTATACATTTCCGCTAAAACTGCACAATCCGTCATCCGCTGCCAGTCATGTCCGACGAAGTTTGACACCGGTTTACAGAATGTTATGTTTACTGGCACACTTCTCAATGTGATTGCTGACTCATGGCTTCGCGTTTCTGAAGCTGAGCCGTGTGATCTGGGAAACCAAGTCGCGCCTCCAGCGTACGCCGCGGCGTTGAACAAGTCGTCTGACCCGAGGGCTGCCTGGAGCGACTACCTTCGTCAATTGGTGCGTTTCAGCGTCATACGCGGACCAATGGATTTGGCGGCGCAAACTCCGTGCGCTCAGAAAGCGCCGAGTGTGCTCGACCTGGTTGAAGAAATGGAAGCCCGCCAGCGCCGATGGCACGAAACCCCTGACTCACATCCATTGCCGCGGGAGCAGCGTCTCGACGATCCATCCGAACATTACTCTCTCAATCGCGATGAGCAAGATTTACTTTGTGTCCGAGTGGCGAAGAGCGCGAGAAATGTCATCGCCAAGTTCCAATTTCAGTCAGATGAGTACCCGGAGAGTGTACCCTCATTGAGTCCCGACAGCAGTGTTTCACCTTGATACGAACTATACGAATATTAAATGGGCGATGGAGTTTTGGCGAGTTCTTTCTATATATACCAAGCGATTTATGTGAATAAACGACCTATTGCTAAAAAGCAATTATTATCGCAATACACTATTTACCACGATGAAGAGCATTTACACTCAAGCACATGCTGCCACTCAAGGTACTTTGGATTCTGGCATAAGCTTTCACTTGTAATCTTTTATTTCTCTATTTCCCGGTTCATAAAGTACATACGATTACCACCGTTTCGCCGTTTTCCCAAAGTAAATAGAATTAGAATCGCCGTTCAAGAACTGAAACTTGGTATTATGCTCATGCAAAACGTCAGGGAAAAGTCATGGAAAGGAACGGGCAGCGGAAGGCTACTCCTCATCATCGTCATCCACGACATAGCGGTTCTTCTTCCTAGCCGGAGGAGATCCTCCTCCAGCCGCAGGTTCTGCGTCAGGCGAAGGACGCTTCTCCTTGGGTCGAGGAGGAGGCAGGTCTTCTTCCCCTTCTGCGTCCATATCATCGTCATCCAAGATGTCTTCTTCATCGTCATCGTCAACGATCTCCGGCTCTTCTTCGCTTTCAACAATGAAGTCGTCTTTTTCGTATGAGTCTTCCCGCGTTCGGCCGCGACGGTCATAATCCTCCTCGTCGTCTGTGTAGATTTCACCTCTACGGTTGGGGCGGCGTGGTTTCTTCGCGCGGGGTCTTGTGGTGAGCAAGCCGTCGTCGTCTTCCAATCCGCCCACGGTGAGCCCAGCACCTCCGGTGCGGGAAGACATGCCAAATCGGCGCCCGCGATCCAGCTCTCTGTCTGCGAGTTGTTCGCGACGGCGGGCTGCTTTGAGCTTCTCGCGCTCTGCGAGCTCTGCTTGTCGCTTGGCAAGCTCGGGATCTTCCTTGACTTCAATGACCGGTGCTGAGCCATCTGCTGTCTTTTTGCCGCCACGAACAGCTGCAGCTAGGGATTCCTGTAGTCGCTGCACCGCGTCGTCTGTTTCGATTGCTGTGGGATAGACGGTAAGTCCGTGTGTGAGATGAGAGGTCAATCTGAACACGCTTGAAGTCTCTGAAGCCGCTCCAAGGTACACGTGGGAGTCTAGCTTTGTGTCGTAATCGCCCGACTTGCTAAGGGGAGCTAAGGGTTTCGTCGCGATTCTGTACTGGTCCTTTGGGGCAGACGCAAGCTGAAGTGTCATAGACCCATCTTCCCAGCGGATAATGCGTGCGTTTGACTGGAGGAGTGTCTCATCATTCGGGTCATAACGCCAACACAGCGATGTCGCCGCAGTAGAGTATGGAGGTGGCACATAGTTTTCCGGGTTGAACTCCTCCGTTTCTACTGAAAGGAAGTTCGGAACAGGCATTGTATAAATCTGCGACGAAACCTTGAGCACAGGTATCATTAAAACACGGGGTGTAACCACAAACCTCGCCATTGGAAGACTTTGGCTCCGGTGCGCGGGCCAAGCTCAAATCCATAATATTGACTGTTTCTTGGAACTCTTCTCCTGCATCTTCATAATCCATCCGGTCTCCCGCACGGTCGTATCGATCCTCATCATCAGCAGAGTCAAGGTCTCGGTCGTCGAGCGTCCGTTTGGGTTGGCTGGAACTGTGTTAGTCCACCGTTTGCGTTGCGGTACTCACTGAAAGGGTACATACTCATCGTCTAGATCAAATCCTGCTTCAGAGCCACCAGATCCAAAGAGATCCGCATCATCGTCAGCATCCATGCCACCAATATTCGAGGCAGCAGCGGGGCTTCCAGGGGCGCTTCCAGCATTGCTCAGAGCTTGACCGGCTCCGCCCCGAGCAGGACGCCGAACCACGTCTTCTTCGTCGGATGAAGACATGCTGGTTTAAACCCGTGCAAGTGTGAAGTAGCTAAGCGCGAGGAGGAATTGAGCGTGACGAGAGATGATAGTGACGAGAGATGATAGTGACGAAAGTCTGCGACTGTTGGTGTAAAACACAAGCTCGGCGAGCAACACCGAACTCAAGACTCGGACTCAAATGAATCTCAAAGCACTGGCCATTCAAGTGGAGCCTGAGGCCTCTCTAAGCAGGACCGCAGGATAATCCATTCCGGGCCCATTCAAGCTTAGCGGCGGCAGCTCCCCAGGGCCAGGCCCGACGGTGATTGGGAGTTGGACCAAAGCAAGACAGCCCTCACTGCGTCTCAGATACGGAGAAGAGCCGCCGCTATCTCCATCTTCTCTCCTCAGTCAACTCCTCCTCATTTTCTTTGAGCTGCCAAGTCATCCAAGCCTGGGTCAGCAATCATGGCAACCTTCTTCCAGAGTGTGTAAGTATTCTCTTGTTAATGCGGCGCAATTGTCTTGATCTCCTCACATTCCTCCCCTTTCATGCATACCCAAATTGGGTGCTATAAAGCATATTCTATTGCTGCCCCCTCCCCCTTATAGACCATGGCAAATAACGCCCCTGACTACAGTGTCAGAATGCTGCACTATTTGCTTGATGACATTGGCTTCCGATGCTCTTTGTCTTTGCTTATTCTTACCTTGATGCTTCCCCTTTTTCTTTTGCTTGTGTCCCCGTCTTTTCCCCGCTCCGGCCAACTCGAAATCACCGAAACTGCATACTGACCCTACTGCTCTCTACAGCCGCCAAGGTTTTGGCAGGGGCGGAAACAACAAGAACAACAACAACGCCAACAAAACGAATAACGGAAGCCCTGGCCAGTCCCCTGCTCCTCAGAGTCCTCACGCCCATATGTCGAACTCGCCGTCGCTCGCTTCGAACTACTCTGCCGTGGAGACACCCGTCGGCAACGACCCTGATGCTCCCAAATACTTCTTTCAGGAGAAATATGCCCCGCTCAATGTGAAGGGTAACTTCTTGACGTTGTGTGCTTGCCCGAAGAATGTCGAATTGGGCGAATGGCTGGCCCATCAGAGTAAGCGTTGCGGACTTCGACATTGAGACTTTGAACTGACATTTGTCTGCCTTCTACCAGTCGTTGAACAGAACCGTCTTCTCCATGGCATGCTCCAGGTTATCCAAGAAGTCAACAGCCACACCGGGCTTCCCATTTGCAACGAGACCACCTGCCCAACCATGTCTGCTGGCCGGTATGTTTGACGAACCATGCGGCGACCTCGTTCCGGCTCGCTGACCATCGCTTAGTTTGACCTATACTTGGCTCGTGGACTCCCAAGCTGCTAAGATTTCGGCTCCCAAGTTCATTAACCGTGTCGAGAAATGGATTGTCAGCAAGATTTATGATCCAGTGATGTTCCCAACGGAGAAGGTCACTGGGACTCCAGAAACATTCGCTTACAACGAGGCTACAGGCGGCGCCGCTGCTGCCGCCAACGCTGCTGGAGAAGACTGGATTGGCAAGTCCAGTGGCTTCCCCCGGACTTTCTACAAGGATTGCCAGGGTCTCATGAAGCAAATGTTCCGCTGCTATGCGCATTTATACCACGCACACTGGCTGAACCCATTTTGGCACATCAACAAACACGACATCCTCAACATGTGCTTCGTCCACTTCGTGACTGTTGCAAAATACTACAAGCTCGTTTCTGACAAGGAAATGGAGCCGATGCAAGAATTGATTGACCTCTTTATCAAGCAGCAGCGCATACCCCCTGAGGCACTTGCTGGTGGTCACTGGGGTCAGCAGAGCTCCAGCTAAACTAGACTATTGTTCTTCCTCTTTTTATGTTGAATGTGTTTCGACCTGGCGTTGGAACCCGGTTTCTGTTGATTTCCTATCATTTCTGTCCTGCTTTTCGGTTACTGCCACCTTCTAGCATGTGAAGATAGGCAGATGATGCGATACGGTTGAGATCTCGAGCATTTAGCACGCAGAGCGAATATTCTGTTCTTGTCATTATGCTTATCCGACTCATTTTATACTCACTCGAACCCCACGAACTTTAACTACTTATCATCTAGACCAATACAGAGAATCTTAGATGGAGATGATGTGTCTTTATGGCGTCAATGGCCTGCTGTCTGAATATTTGGCTAGGCTAGCTAGAGAGCAATTCTGGTTACTCATTCAGTGTGCACTTTTTGTGGGGGCAGCTGATCCCATATAATTCAGCTGCTGTGAAGCACCCGTCCCGGGTATAGAAGTTGAAGAAATGTATCTCCATTGGGCTGCGTCAACAACGGGATCTCAGTAGCGCTAGGCCTTTTGGTACAAGGGTATATAGCAGAGCAGGTCAGGGCCAGATCGAATATCATAATCAAGCGTGCTGTGAAGTGATTTGTAGCTCAAAGATATACCCCGTCATCTCCACCATCATTATCCTGGCCTCCAGATCTCTCAGGCGGTCCGTTTGCATTCGATCCGGTGCCATTTGAGGCGGCTGCCGGCCCTCCCTCTTGCTCACGTCCTTGCTCGCCTGTCTCAGTCTCAGCGCCACTCGCTGCATTCTCATCGACACCTGTCTCCGGCGCAAGCTCAATCCATGTCTGCCCCCTCCTCTCCACCTCCGCCTTACACAGCTGGATCCGCTCATTCATGGACGTCCGCACGACTTCATTCTCGGCAATGTACCCTTCCAGCTCCTGCTTATCTGCGTCGTTCTCGGCATTCTCTGTAATGAATGCTTGCATTTCGCGGTTTGAGCGCTGCAGATGTATAATGGAGTTGCGTAGCTCGGCAACTTTGGCGTAGAGGACGGGTAGCTCGAGTTCTTTTATGGCGTCCGCGAAGGTGTATGGTGTTATTGGGAGGGTTTCAGATGACATTTTGCTTCCTTATATTCGGAGTCTCAAGATTGGGATATGTTGGTCGCGTTGTTTTGTTTTCGTGCTATCGCAAATGATGAGGTGAGGGGTGTTGAGAGTGGGATGACAACAGTTATATATTTCCGATAGTTGCGCCTGTCGTAGGTCTGGGTAAATGGGTCATCAACAAGCTTCCGTGAAGTGACAGAAAGTGTATTCTCAGAACCAAGTAAATTAGTCACCGAATTTGACTCGAAGGGATCTTTGCTCCGTCTACCAAATCAAGTTGTTGTATAGGCCGGAACAACTCTCGGCGGCGCGGAGAAGTCGGACGATTGAAGCAATTCCGCTCTCCGCTCGGCGCAAACGCTCATCAGACAACTCTCTCGAGCCATTTTCGTACGGCTTTCACTCACAAGCCACAGGAGATGAGCAATGCGCTCTGCGTAGCATGGCGCACTCCATGCTTGGGGCTCCGAACCACAAGCTTGCAACCGCCAAATATAGCAGCGCCATTCCGCTCACTTCCCCGACAAATCTCCCCAGCATGGTGTCTCGATAGCACCCCGCGACGGTTGTTGAGCTCTATCAGACCATCTAGCGTACTCTACATACCGATATCGACCTCCCTGGCAAAATGTCAACCCCCGGATCGCATCCTTTCCCGTCACATCCAGAGCTCCGCTGCTCTATTAGCAAAGAAGGCAACGACTCCGCCGGTCGAGAATGGAGTTCAGGTGCGCGATACGCCGTTCTCCAAAGCGGAAATCGACAAAATATTCGGCGCTCGCGCCAAAATGACACCAGCGATGGGTAACCGCATCCTTTCCGTTCTTCAAAGCCGACGTATTGATGGTACACTTGATCTCGATTTGCCTGCCGATATCACACGCGCTGCGCGCCCTGCAACGCTCGACGCGGGGCTCAAATATCTACGACAGAATTACGACCTTGATGAAGAGGCAGCTATCATGGCCCGGATTGAGAGGGAGGAGCTGGAAACTGAGCAGAAACTCATTCGCAAGGCCGAGGAACTGGGCTTGTATAAGCCTCAGAGCGGGACTTATGGCGCTGAACTGGGCGAGCAGAATGATCCGTCGGGAAAGAGTGTTCTTAAGCAGATTCGCGAACGCAACGAGAAGAGAATAATGGCCGAGGAGGAAAAGAAACGGCGGGAATGGCTTGAGGGCGACGAGGAGTACCGTCAGAAGATGCAGCAGAATCTGTCAAAAAACACTGCGCTCCAGGAGCATGTTGACAACTCTGCTTTGGAAGGTTGGATATTACCAGCTCTGCAAATTATGCCACACTGACAGCATTTAGTCAAAGGACGGGCGGATCCTAGTGCCAGGCCGCTTCTTGCGTGGATACAAAAGCACCACCTTCGCGCAATGGATACTGAGACCGATCTCTCATCATTAAACACGGTACGGCGGACACTCGATGTGCAATGCTCCCTGCTAATTTTTTTTGACAGAGCGGTCGTTTGATTCCTTCGTTCATCTTCGCAATAATAGCTCTTGGGTTATGCTATGGCTTTGCCGTGACGTATCAACCCCCGGCTAAGCAAGACAGGCTATGGCCGAATATACCACCAGCAGCAGCTACCATAGCAGCCATAGCCGGTGTGAATGTTGGTGTTCTCATATTATGGAGACTCTGGCCACCAGCTTGGAGAATGCTCAATCGCTACTTTATCACCGTCCCTGCCTACCCGCGTGTCTTCAGCATGATAGGGAACGTCTTCAGCCATCAGAAGCCGTGGCATCTCATATGCAACATGTTGGTTCTTTGGTCTCTCGGTGCTCATTGTTAGTATATACTGCCTCCAGCTCGCTTCCCACCCTCACTTGGATTGACAGCTAACGTATCAACTAGTGCACGATGATATTGGCCGCGGCAACTTCCTCGCGCTATACTTCGCAGCTGGTATTGGAGGCTCCCTCGCCTCGTTGTCAACTCACGTCTTGAAGAACCAGCTTTTCGTAACCTCTCTTGGGGCTAGTGGAGCAGTCAGTGGCATAGTTGCTGCATCCGCCTTGATCCGTGAGAAGTAAGTAAGCCTGGATTTTCTTGACGAGCAAAGTACTGATGATCATAATCAGCGACAAATGGTCAATCTTCTTCCTTCCACAGGAGTGGCGAGAATACGTCAGCGCTCCAGCCTGGTTATGGCTTGCCGGTATAGTGTCGTTCGATCTAATTGGCGCTGTGTTCAACCACCGCAGGCCGAAACTCGACTACTACGCGCATCTCGGCGGGTTTTTGACCGGCGGGGTGTTTGCGATGAATTACAGGGCGAAGATGAGGAGGGAGAGGGAGAGGAATAGGGGATGGTTTGACCGGGTTATCTCAAAGTAGAGCTGGTCATCTTGATTTGATCTTCCTCATTGTATTTTTGTTGCTTGGTGTCTGTCGTGTAAGATTAAGTTGATCTAAATGAATACCCACTCCATCAGACATTATAGCAAGAAGAATAAACAGTATAACAAACTGCTCAGACTTCACATTAGAGTTTATCCCATAGCTTAGCATTGCAATCTGAGTCTGGGAATTTTATTTCTGGAGCTGACAGAGCAAGACATCCAGCTGCAGTGGCACTCTGCAACTGCAATTGGAACAAAGGCAAGCTCTCAGTATAGTTTGATGGAAGTGGTGGAGATGCTTTGTAGTTGCATTTTGTGTTCAGACTTTTGTTGTCTCTAATAAGCTGGACGATGTCATTCTGCAGAGCTCGTCTGGATATAAGACATTAGAGCTTCTAGAAGCTCTCTTCCTGTTTCAAATCTTATTGTCCTTCCTCCCATTCCTGTATTTGCATGATACATCCCCTTCTTACTGTCAGGCAGATGCAGATAATCCGCGCACAGAATTCCCTGCCTGAGTGCTGGGACAAAGGCAAGCAAAATGTATATGCGCACGTTTCAAGTGCACACACAAATCTGCCTTCCAACCAGACAAAACACTTTTTCTCTTTTATTTTCAACCAGTTTGCACCTTTCTACTGGCCTCCCGCCTCTTTAAAGACCCCGTCTTGGCCTGATAGATGGATCACTTCACGTCCTTTCTGTGCTGCCTCGCCCTATACCTCGTCTGCTACGTTCTTCTCTACTGTATCTTTTCCCGGTTTCAAACGACGCGTATGCCAGCATAAAAGAGCTGGAAGAGGTTAGGCTGCGCTCGGATAAGCCTACGCAATGGTGTACAAGCTTGATCGTACTGTCGCGAGCGGTGCTGCTGCTGCTGCACGGCCAGAGGGCGTCGCTCCTGTCTTCAAGATGAAGAAAACCAGGAGGGAGTTCAGACTTGCGCGACAGCTGCTGGAGGGCAAGGACCTGACATTGCACGAGGAAGATCAGGGGCTGGGTTCGGCGAGTGATGCTGCATTGCAGTGTGCTCATGATGTGATCCACGATGTGACCGAGCCTGAAGCACTGGACGAGAATGATGGAGATGTTGTTGGGAACACCGGAGAACGATCAAATGACCAGGTCAAAGGGTTGCCCACTTGTGTTGCGGACAGTTCGATGCTCGAAGAAGATGACGAGGATGTGTTGGTCGATGAAGGCATGAACAAGCGTCGTTCGGACCCCCCTGCCTATGTCGTTAGCCACCCTTGGCGTATTGTCGACTACCATTTGTACCTCTGCTCTGCTGAAAAGGGCCATACTTCGGAGGCGAGACGTGACGGCATGTACTTGTTTGATGGCGCTGAATGTCGTCGTCTCCCCTATGACGAGTTCGCTGAGGATCGAGCATTGCTCTCTCAATGTGCTCCTGGTGATCAGCCTCAGCTTCTGTTCGGTATCTTGCCCATAGCAGATCGACGCTTTGCGGATCGCAGTCCTGCCTTTGGTGGTCGGCACTATGTCTTGGGCTTCGACTATGATTGCAAAACCTTGTATGCTCGCCACTTCGGCTGGTTTCCTCACGACCTCAGCGATATCTGGTGTGTTTGGGACAGTAGCACCAACGTTTACACCGTAACCGTCCCTGATCTCATCCACATTATGGAAACAAGCTTGGAGAAAGGAGAGATGCACGTCGGCATGGGAATCCTCAGCTCCAGCCAGTATTGCCTAGCCTTGGAGACCGACGACGATCCAGGCCTCGAGATCATCATTGCGACGCTGTGGTGTCAGTGGCTGCTAGACTTCAGTGAGATTCTCTTCAAGCAGAACACCGGCTCGCTTCCCGACTTTCAGGCCAGACTTGGCTCCTATGTTGAACAAGGCCGCTTGATTCTCCAGCGGGCCTCGTACAGAGCTTGGTTCGCTGTCCGTGATGGGTACTCCAAGGAGCAATACAAATGCAAGACGACGATCAATCAGTACACCAACGATCTTTATACGTTTGAAAAGTCCGAGCAGGATGGTAGTCTAAAGGGACAATCTTGGGTGGCGCCCGGACTGGAGACTTGCAATCAAATCCGATCTGACGAGCGTATGCAGAGGAAGAAGCGCGTGGAACAGCGTCTACAGGATTTGTTTGTTGTTCCTGAAACTGAAGAAACTCCGGACCCGGACACTGTACTGAGGGAACTCCTTGCGAAAACCCAGAGAGCTGCAGAGTTCTCTGCAAAAGCCCCAGTTCAGCTTCCCAGAACCCCTTCACCGAAATCTCCACGGGATAGTCCGGCCCACTCTGAGCGATGCTTCAGCCCTGGTTCTCCTGGCATCGTGACACCTGCCACCGAGCCGTACGACGAGTTCGAACCGGTCGCCTCTCAGAACTTCCCACTGCCTGTGCTCTTGGAACGCTCTCTGGAGCTGGTCATCGCTAACCCCGAGCTCGATACTTTTGCGAATCGCTGCAGGGTTGGAAATGTGTTAGCGGAGATGGGAATTGTGTTTGAGCAGCCTGTCCTGGACTCGAAGCAGAGCCATCTTCTTCCTAGTCCTCTACTCGACTGAGATCGACGTACTCTCGCATATGCATGTGCATTCAGGCGTTTGGCTATTCTGGCGACGTTTTGTAGGAGTAGATACCCATGTTGTCACATGACAGGATCTGGCTTTGTTTGTTTGTTGTTTCTGCCATGTACGATTTGGGAATAGAGGCATAGGAATCAAGTTCTCGAGCATTATCGGACTATAGTAGCTCTACTCTATATTGATCTTGTCGTCATTGATGCGCTGGCACCGCCACAAGAACCTTGTCCATGCGTGCTCCATTCCAGTGGCTGAACAGCCCTCCTGGGCGCCGATTTGCGATCGAGCATAAAACTGGGGCAATCAAGGGCTCCATAATTGTGCTGCCTATGAATCCGATTGAATTAACAAGCTTATTCAGCTGTTCCTGACTCGTGGATCTGGCGGATCTTTCCAAGTTCTTGATTCCTCCTTCGAGTTCGTGGCTCCGCTGTGGAAACTGGCTTAATCTCCTTGTCTCCCAGCTTGATCATCTCTTCATCTCCTCGGTCTCGTCCTCTTTCCCTCTCAATACCCTTCTGCTAATTGATCCTTGGATACCCTGTTCTGTTTTCTTACGTTTGATACCCTTGTCCTGTTCTTCCCGCCAGCGACGGACGCGCTCGTTAATCGCCGTGATAATGGCCTACTCAGGTACGGCTCTCCACCACCCCTGGCCAAAATCAGGTGTCGTGTCTAACCCATTGTTTCTGTGACAGGTGTTTCCCCCAATGCCAATATCTCCGAGACCAACGCCCAGGTGGATATCACCTGCGGCCCGCTTCTCAACTTTAAGAACATGGACGTTACTCCCTCCTCGTCCATCTGGCATGGAAGCGTCTTGATTGTCACAAAGCCCGGCCAGGCCCAGCCTCAACTACACTTGCGACAAGCCGGCCCCGTTGTCGCCGACCCTGCCATTACTCAAGCTGTCGCAAACACTCAGGGAGTTGCGATTGATGGTTTGCGCCTCTTCGAAGACCCGCAGAAGGCCTTCTGGCGCTTCTCCCTTACACTGCCTTTGGAGGACTACGAGGTGCGATGGTCATACAGTATTCCCGGAGCCCGCGACGCCGCTGGTGCTGAGATTCAGTCACCTTGGGACTTTGTTGTTCCTTCGCGCTCCCAGTCCATGCGCCTCATGTTTCACTCCTGCAATGGCTTCTCCGTGGGCACAGATATGGACGCTTGGGTCGGTCCAAACCTGTGGAAAGATGTCCTGCGCCTGCATGCGCTGAAACCATTCCACGTTATGATTGGTGGTGGAGATCAAATTTATAACGATGGTATCCGTGTGGATGGCCCGTTGAAGGAATGGACTTCCATCGCCAACCCTCACAAGAGACGTGCGCACGGTTTCGACAACAACCTGCGCGCCGCGTGCGACGACTATTATTTTGCAAACTATGTACGGTGGTACAACACCGAACCCTTCAAGGAAGCCAATGGCCGGATTCCTCAGATCAACATCTGGGACGACCACGACATCATTGACGGTTTCGGTTCGTACACGGACCATTTCATGCAGTGCTCTGTTTTCCGCGGGATTGGAGGTGTTGCCTTCAAATACTACTGCTTGTTCCAGCACCACATTGCCCCCCCAAAATCTACCTACACCACCGACGCCCCTCAAACAATGCAGGCTGTCAACGGCACTGCAGGCGCTGACCCCCGCCAATTGGAGGGTACTTTTGTTCTGGAGGACCAAGCTGAGGACAGCAGCTGGATCGTTGGCAAACGCCCTGGTCCGTACGTTGAAGAGAAGAGTCGAAACCTGTACATGCGCCTTGGTAAGCGCATTGCGTTTATTGGTGTGGATGCGCGTACGGAGCGTACTCGCCACCAAGTCAATTACAACGATACTTATGACTTGATATTTTCTCGACTGGAGCGCGAGGTTGCTGCGGCTAACGGTGACATCAAGCATCTTGTTGTGCTTCTGGGTGTTCCAATCGCCTACCCCCGCCTTGCCTGGCTTGAGAACATTCTCAGCTCCCCGATCATTGCGCCGATTCGTCTGCTCAACAAGCGTTTTGGTCTTGCTGGTGGGTTCTTCAACCAGTTCGACGGTCAGGTGGATCTGCTTGATGATCTCGATGACCACTACACTGCTCGTCAGCACAAGAAGGAGCGCAGACAGTTCATCCAGCGACTTCAAGAATTCGCTAAGAGTCACTCTGTTCGTGTGACAATTCTTGGAGGTGACGTGCATTTGGCGGCCATTGGACGGTTCTACGCGAACCCCAAGCTAGGAATCCATAGCGAGAACGATCCTCGGTACATGGTCAACATCGTCAGCAGTGCGATTACCAACAAGCCGCCTCCGAAGGCTGTTGCAAACCTCCTTGCGCGAAGAAACAAGATCCATCACCTTGATTCAGAGACCGATGAGACGCTCATGGACTTTTTTGACGGGCAACCAGGAGGAGTCGACAAGAGTGCCTCGTGGAACAAGGTCACCATGCCTTCCCGCAACTACGCTTGCATCACAGAGATCGAGACACCTCCTACTAATGGTGACGCGACGCAACAAAATGGCGGAACACTTCCGATTCCCAAAGACGGCCACTTCCCACTGCACACCGGCGAGTCAAAGGCTGGCTCCACTCACTCTGCTGCGGACGGTGTCGGCAGCACAAGCGATTTGCATGGCGGTCTGAACGTTGCTATTCGAGTGGAAATCAACCCTCAGAATCTAGAGGGAGCTGCTCACGGCTATGGATTCAGCAGTATGTTTACCTCAATTTAACCAGTATCAGATCATGAAGCTAACTGAGAATGCAGTTCCCGTTCTGAACTACGCCAAAACAGAGTCTGATGCCCGTCCCAGCTCTCGCACCCGTTCACTCCACGCAGCAGCAGCTTCTATCCGCTCTCACTCACGCCAGCGCGAGGACCGCCCCCAGACCTCAACCTAGGTAATCGACTCGGTAAAAACGGAAAACGCATTGAGGTGACGACCAATACCCTAATGAGTACTTATTGGTGTTAAGATATCATGCACGTCTGGTTTGGCTTTGAACATCATTTGATATCCATTTGTTTGTTTGTTTAGTGTTGTGGTTTTCATCTATTTATTTATTTTATATCTATATCTTTATCCCTTCTTGTCTATCTATGGGGTTTCGCAGTGTGATTGGTCTTTGTTCTTCTTTTGACTTGACCATGCTAATGGAATGTACTATGTATATACTCGTAGGCATAATGAAATCTTGCTAATTCTGACTTCGGAGACATTGGCCTTCACGAGCAACTTTTATAAAACCTACGGCAGGCACTAGTTACACTTGTGGCCTTCTATTGAAATTGACCGTACATTACCAAACATTCTAAAATCTATAAGCTAAATGAAGGACATCAATCAAATCATGAATAAGGTTGATCCGGACTCGTCAACGTAACAGTCGGATCCTTCTCCTTCGCCTCCGCAAGATCAATACTATACCCCTTGCGCTGCCTCGGAACACCCTCATTCATATTCATCTGTCGTTTTGGCGGCGTGCTCTGCACAAGAGAGTCCGTCTCGGCTGTGGCCGTTGACGCCGTCGTCGCTGCTGGCGCCGTCGGTCCGATCCCCAGCCCTATATCTATATCCTCAGCTGGTTTACGCCGCCGGACAACCTGGTAGCCTCTATCGAGCTCAATTTCGATGGCGCAGCGCACCTTCAGTGCCGAGACGGCGGGCCAGACGCCTCTCTCGCCCTTGAGAACCCAGTGCGCTAAGCTGTCTGGGTCTGGGTTCTGGAAAAGTTTGGGGAAGTCCCGCAGGCGGAGGTCAGGGACGAGGGTGATATGGGATCCAGGGACTGATTCTTCGATTAGGAGTCTTGCGAGCTGGGATGGTAAGAGACCGACGTAGTTTAGTTGTCGGAGGCGGTGGCCGATTTCGAGCGCGACGAGGCGCATGAGGGAACGGGTTACGTTCAAGTGACCTGTCGTGGGCCTGCGGTCTAGGAAGTTGAGCTCGGAGCGGAGGAATGGGATTATGTATGGGCGGGCTTGAGAGATGATGAAGTGGTTTACGTTAAAGAGCTCGGCGATTCGAGAGAGTGGGGATTCGTCTTCTTCATAATGGGTGTGTCGCCAGGGTTTGAAGATGACGTCCTGGCTGTGTGGCCAAGGTACAATGGAGCCGGTCTCGTCTTTGCAGTAGATTGTCACAGGAGGATAGAGCGAGTTGTTGGTGGCATTGGACGCAACAGCGGCAGACCAGATAAGCTACACATCAGTGATCAGCAAAGAACATATGCAGGGATTGAGGAAACCAACCACGTTCGGCGCAGTCAGGTAGTTGAGCAGGTTCGGCGTTCCGGTTCGTCCTGATGTCGCGACTGTGATATTCAAGATGCGCTTGGATCTAGCATAAGCCTCCTCAAACGTGAGGTCGCCCAAGTTGGCTCGAACACATTCCTCCAGCACCTCGGCTTCGAGAAAGTAGCCTTTGCTAAAATATCGCTTCGTCCTTCGAAGCAAGGTCACCAGCCCACCATCTGCTAGTTTTGACGGCAGTAGCCATCGGTCGAACCAGGAGCTGGACTGCCACCCTTCATCCCGCTGGCGATTAAAGGCAGAAAGATCGATCTGATCACCATCAAGAATATCAAACAGTTCGTCCTCATTGTGGACGCCAACCAGTGCTGCGATGAGAGCTCCCGTCCCCGTCCCAGTGATAATGCGAGGCAAGAGCCCCTGCAAATGGAGAGCCTTCACAACACCGAGATGGCAAAGCCCGAAAATTGACCCCCCCTGTAATAACAAGGTCGATCTACCAAAGGCTTGGCGTGTGTCGTGCAACAGCTCAACCTTTGCCTGGGAGGTGAAACCGCTGTCATGTACCGGCGCGGTCTCGAGCCGTGTCACATGCTGGATGGCGAGGGCGACCTGAGTAATGTACTCATCAATTATCACTTTTGTACCGGAATAGGCATGCAGAAAGAGCTTGGGCGAGGTGATATTGCCGAGATTGCGAACGAGACCTGATCTCAAAAGGTTTACCAGCATGAGGATGTCGTCGTTTTCGCGAGCATCTATGAGAGCCGAGAGCCGGCCATTGATAAGGCGCGAGTCATAGTGCTTGTTTGACGGATTTTGACGCCTGTCAACTATTAGTATTGAACATTTGAGAGTGATTGCGAAATACCAGTGATCTAAGCGAAGAATATCGTCCAGTTCAAATGCCGCATGTTCCCAGTCCTCGTAGTTGGTCGCTATTGTCAAGCTGTGACGCAGCCGAGTCCGGGGGGACTTGGACCTCCAACAGGAGAAAAGTCGCTATTTGCGATAAAGAATCAGTACAAATGATCAAGAAGTGCTCATTGAACAGGACTTACTTCTTTCCAAAAGAGCGTCACATCCAGCACCATACTGATGACGGCCAAAACCAGGGCATAAACAGCCATGTTGGGCTTTTTATCGAGATGGCTATGGAATATAAATTCATTTACTAAATGGCCCCTGTCCGATTCACATGCTTGCGCGTTGCCCACGGGGTCGAGGAATGGTCATGGGAGAGATGATGATATGGAGGAGAGGTGGATTGACGGAGTCGAAAGTGGGAGTGGATTGCATCACAAGCAAAAACGCGGAGAAACCCAACCACGACGACTCTACAGTTTACACCACTACTGCTGTTTAGTATGTACTCTGAAGAAGAATGAAATGAACATGTTTTCTCTACACCACCCAGCTAATAGCGCCATATCCGTGGACACATAAGGGCATATATGAATTTCATGGTCTTGAATTTTTTGGATTTCATTTCGCTTTGCTCCTGGTGCAAGTTGGCGAAAATAAAAAGGAATCTCCAGACACCCTAACTACCCTCCAAGCGGACATTACATTTATTCCTCGACAATGTTACCCTTCTCAGACACGTAAAGACCGTCAAGGAACTAGACGCTTGTTAGTAACCACCCCGCCATGTATTTCATAAGAAAACCTCACCTTTCGGATATCCTTGTTTCGGACTCTGCAGATCTGCTGGATGTCGGCGGCACTCTGGGAAACAGCCTCCAGGGAGTTACCGGAGAGCTGGAGCTCATCCTTGACGTTGGGGGAGGCCTGGATTTCGACACCAGGCTGGCAGACAATACGGCGAACGTACTTCTCACCCAAGAAGTTACTAGTACCAATTAGCACGACCATTCGAAGATATTTCCATGCCGAATAGAATCCGTTCGCGCATTTCGAGCACCGAGTAACATATGCTCCGCCACCCTGCCTCGAAACGCGCAAACGCCATTCATATATCGGTCGCGGGGTGCTGCATACCGGATCTCGACGTCGTACTGGCCAGTCTCGGCGTTCTTCTCCATGTTCACGTTGATGGGAAAGTGAGCGTAGACGTAGCGCATCTTGTACTTGAAGCCCTTGGTAACACCGATGATGAGGTTGTTGATGATGGTGCGGACGGTGCGGAGGGTAGCGACACCCTTGCGGGAGCCGTGGTGCATCTCAATGGAGATGACATCCTTCTTGGGGCGGCCGAAGGTGACGGCAATGTGGGAGAGGTCCTTGGTGAGCTTGCCTGTTCGAGATCTCGTCAATGCCGTCCAAATTTCCAACCCAATGCCGAAGTCGAAAAATTTTCCGACCGTCAGGTGCAGTGGTGGGTATGCATACCTCGGGGTCCCTCAACGGTCACGATTCTCGAACGAATGTGAACCTTCACTATAGAGGAATTCAAATCAGTCTGAGTTCATTCAAAGTTCAGATCCAAGTCCTTGTAGGCAGCGATAGAATTCCAGCTCTTCCAAAATGCAATCGCATCCTTGTAGCGGCGGAGCACCCCTCGCCCTCCTAGTGCGGCCAACATCACGTCCACCATTCAATCCATCGTGTATCTCCCCCGAACTCAAATCGGACAAAAAGACCAGGGTCGCAAGCTCACCATTGTCGGGAATCGGCAGCGTTTCCTCGGAGTGAATGTACCTCATCTTGACTGCTGCGTGGGCTTAGAGTGTCCGAGGGGGCGGGTTGTCGATGTCGTCGAGCAGTCGGGTCGTCGAAAAGATCGAAAATCAGTCGAAGGCCGCGCACACAATGTTCCCGGTTGGTGGTGGAGCGAAAATCACGAATCACGGGGTTGTGCGTCGCTTAGCGTCGAATCGGGCTTAGCGTCTTCTTAGGTTCTAGGGTTCCTATTCTCTATACTCTGTACTCCGTACAGCCTTACTATACAGCCCTGTCGAAGGATACGAAACATGTCATTTCAACAATTGGATTTTATTTTTATTATACATTATAAAACTACCGTGATTCATACTTGATATATACAGGAATAAGAATAATAAGAATAAGTACGGCCTAGTACTTCATCTTCGCGCCAAGACCAGTCACCAGAATGCGGCAGGTCCAGGACCATTCAAGGTTTCAGGCTATTCAGTGTGGCCTGTCTCCTTTCGTCTGACATCTTGAAGCCATTTGCTCGCCAGACTCTTCAGCCTGGATGCTAGCTCGTCGTGGTCGTCCAGGGCGGCGATATCATCTCCACCGCCGATACTCCGCCCGTTCACCAAGACATTCGGGACAGTCCGACGGCCGGTATTCTCGCCCAGCAGCGACTGTAGTCGAGGGCCAAGCGGGTGCTGGTCAAGCTCGACGACATATGGCGCTGGTACAATCTCGTACTTGTCCAGCAGAATTGCCTTGGCTTTCTTACTAAAGGGACAGTAGGATTTGGAAAAGATGATAACTGTAGCACCTGTCAGCAAAGCTCGAAGAATATCGGAGTTCAGATGATTGGTGTCTTACTCGGCGATTGCCTCAAGATTTTGTTCAACTCTTCCTTTACCTCCTTCAGCTCCTTTGCAGCCTGTTCCTGCTTCTTCTTGTCTTCCTCATCTTCCTCCGTCGGAGCAACCTCAGCTTCAGTTTCCTCTCGGGTCTTCTCCTTTGGAACAGTCATCTTCGTCCGTCCGGCAATAGGTATCTCCTCTGTAGCTTGGTCATCGCCCTTCAGAGGCTGTTGCTCAGGTTGCGCCTTGGGAATCGCCGGCTCGAGCTTATCATCCCCAACAACATAAGTATATTCCTCGCTCGATTTGACACCCGGCTGCTGGTAATGTTGTCCCTTATCATTGTCCGTATGTGATGAATATCCGCCTGTCTTTGCGTTCGCCCCCAGGGCTAGGTTCGCTTTCTCTGCGTTGATTGCGGCCACGGTCGACTGGTAGAATTTCTGGTTCTGGATGCTCCGCGTTTCGCCCTACATTCATCGTTAGGCTGCCCCTCATAATTTAAGCCCCCGGTTAAAAAGGCCGGGCGGGAGGGGGATATACGGAGTAGTGAAGATATAAGATAATCGCGACCAGCGCCGTAGCGGCGAGGACCCGGATGCGCCGTTGAGAAAACATTGCAGAGAGCTTTAGTTTGCCCGGCGTTTTAGAGGATTATCAACAGGTAAAGTAAGGAGGCAATGAGATGCCGTTTGAGACGATGCGATTAAATCCTCAAACGAATGTGCATTGATCGAGTCGTTTATGTGCTGATAACAGGTCGGCTCAGGTCATAGGGGCGGCTTCGGGGCGAGTCGAGACCGTACATTGGGCGAGCGCGCAGAGGGCTCGAGGTCTGGATGCGAAACACAATAGGTAAGCTTGTTGATAAGTGAGTAACACTAGAAGAGAGTGTGTCGGAGATTTGACGCTAGCCTTAGGGGAAGGATGCTGGCCGTTGCAGAGTTGCGATAGTCCGGGCTGGTCTGGTCCCTGACGCGGTGGGGGCACGAATTGGTCCCCGAACTTCCTAGCGGCCTATGCAGGGAGAGAGCACTGCAGCCAGTACGACACTCGCAAAAGGCGAAAGGGAAATTCTCGTTTGGTGGCTGTCAATTACATTAGCCCTGTTAATCTTTGCTGGTTTGTAAGGAGGATTCATTTAACTTTTCTCTAACTATTATGAATTAGATTATGGAATGTCTATGCAAGGCTGCTAGCAGATGTGGTTATAGTCAATGGTATCATGATGAGAACAAAAAAAAATGAAAAAGCCCAAAAAAATAGACAGCAAAATAAAAGAGATATCGAGTCTTGCAAGGTATATGGTATATATAGACGTAGATGCGAGAAAATCAATTCCACGCATGAAATTCACTAGAGCAACCGCAGGCCTGCAGCGATAGAGCTCAATGAACCGAACAACTCCCATGCCAACGCGCATAATGGGCATCAAGCGAAGTCCGTTCAATAATAGAAATGCCCTTTTGATGTAGAGTGGGTTCTCTCCGTTTTTTGTGTTTGTCATTTAGATTGGGACAGTCCATTCGAACTAGACCGCAACCATAGACCCCGAGCGAGCGTTGAGTGTTGCTTTTCGCTTGCCTTGAACCAGGGTCATCCAATCTTCCCATTCTTTGGCGATCTCCATCAAGACGTTGCCCATCACCGAGGCCGAAGCCATCAAGCCATGCCCTTCGCCTTCAAGGACCCGAACTTCACAACGCCGCATGGTTTGACCCAGCCACTTAACATTATCAACTGGAACACGAGTGTCTCGAGTCCCATGGTGAATAACAACATTTCGGGTGATATCAACATATCGGAATCCAATTGGTTGCTGGCGTTCCAAGCAGACCAACAAATCAACGGCAGGATTGGCGTGGGTTGTGGCTAATTCCCAGATCTTATGCGTCAAACGGTTATCATAGTCCATTTGACGCTCGCGTTCTTCAGTATCAATTGCACTCTGGTCAGTGATGACTTCTGCTTTTCCATTCCCTCCATTGGCATCGCGGGTCACGTGAATACCATCCATTGATTTGAGGTCGGCCTTTTCTGTTTGCTGTTTTGCATCAAGAGAAATCGGGCGAGTGCTTTCTTTCGCCGCGGGGCGGCGCTTGCTTCGTTTTGGGGATTTCGGTAGGCTAGAAGTTAAACTGGAACTGGTAGCGCTCATGAAGCTCGAGTTGGCGATTTTGAGGAACGACATCGGCAGTGCCCGAAGGAACCGGTGCGAATAGGGCACTGCGTTGTTTGGAACAGGCGTCTTGTTCGAAGCGATGTTCGAAAGCTGGGATGGAGGTATCCAGGGTGCCAACAGGTGGATACGGCCGCGGATGTGTTGTGGAATTCTCAAGGCTGTCGCAAGAGCATAGATAGCACCTGCTGAATGGGCTAAAATCGAGAATTTGGTGATTTTGAGATAATTGCAGACAATTGCGACGTCGTCTAGAGTTGTCAGCGCCATATTCATCAGCACACGATAGAATACTCACCAGGCCAGCTGAGAGGCGTCCCGGCATCGCTCAGGTAAGGGCCGCTCTCACCAACTCCAGGCCGATCCAACGTTACGAGGCGGAGGCCAAGAGACCGCGCCAGCTCGTCGTAAAATGCCATTAAATACCGTGTCAAACCCATACCAAGGCAGCAAAGTACCATATGGCCTTTAGGATCTCCAACTTCCGAAAAAGCTATGACACGACCACTTGTAGGATGGCGTACTCTCTGTGTCAGCCTTGAAGAGGTGACATATTCAAGTACTGCAAAATCAACAGAGTCTGCGCTCGACGGACGTTCCTCACCCATTGCCGAATAACGATTGAGAGGGGTGGTTCCGGAAGGTGTACGTCTATGGCTTTGAGGTGCCGGCTGCGACTCCACAGATCGCCTAGAACGCAACTTTCCCACAGGGTCTGTTCGATCAAAGGACTGGCTTGCTGCGAATGATTGCGAGGTCACAATTGGCGGCCTCGAAGGAAGTTGAGGACTATTTCGCGGGAACGATCGGCTTCGTCCCGTCAAGATAGCTGGGGAAGGAGCGCTCTCGTCAATAATCAGTTCATGTTGCACGACACTGCTAGCACCAGTATCGCTCCGGGCTCGAGGTTGTTGCACTTTTGAAATCTCCTTGGGAGGCTGCTCGGGCGTATCATCAGTTTCCAGCTCGCTTTTGATTCTCTGTTGTTGAGACTTCAACTCTTGTATTCTCTTCGTCACCTGCTCAGTCTCAGGCCCGCCAACACCCCCTACACCACTATCTGTTTTCGCCTCCTTGCTAGCGGTAGATGAATATCGACTATGGTTATGACGCCCATTTTTGCGGTGCTTGGGGCTGGAGGAGTAACCATGTCGAAGCGATGATTCTCGAGCTGGTATGATTCTACCGCTCCCAATCCCTCCGGGTGTGCTCGGGGCACTGTCCTGGTTACTCTGTAATGAAGGTCGCTCCATTTCAGTCGGGGTACTGATGTAGCACTCCCCAGTAGCGTCCATTGCAAGTTGAGCAGGCCTCTCCTCTTCAGCTACATCGGCCATTGAATGTAGAGACCGTAGGCTAGCTCTACTGCGAGAGACGTTATGCCTCAAGCTGTCGGTGTAGCTGTTGGTATTTCGCAATCGATCTAACTGCTTGTCCTTTTCGCTCCCGAGTTCGCGCGACTGCCTCTTGAGGAGGCTCTTCAGGCTCTTTTTGGAACTCGTTGAATGTATACTTGCCGCTGTTGACACAGCCTGCAGGCCGGGTTCCGTCGAGATTGTGCCAAATGCGGGGTCACCAAACGTAGCTCTATACGAATTCACGGAAGCTCGCGAAGTTGGTCTTCCGGGAGACATAGGTCGTTCGGAATTTGGTTTGAATTTGGGGGACTTTGGGGATTTTGGAGACGGTGGTCCTCGTGCCATGCGAATGATCGGCGACGCTGCGGCATCATCCGGATGCAGAAAGGGACTGTTCGGTGGCTCCTCAATCGGGGGCTGCGAGCCGTAAGTTACACCAAAGCCATTGCCATTGACAGGAATTTGCTCGTGAATCTCGAGGTTCTCAGGAGGGATGAAGACCGGCGTTGTGGGATCGGTTTCTGAGTCGATGCGCGGAACGTTTAAATCGAAATGCGACTGCACGGGAACGGATATAGCCGAGAGCGAGGATATTAATGAAGTGATCACCTCGGGCGAGGAAGGGTCAGCTGCTGTCGAAGCACCGCCGGACTGCGCGCGCGAACGGTCGTTTTTGCGACGTCTTGCGAGGAGCGACGACTGGACAGGGGCTCCCGCGGAATGTTGCTCCTCCGCTCGACTCATGGTGAATACTGTCGATTACGAGCTCCGCAGGAATGTTGTCTCACCACGCTGAGGCCAGTGGGAGTCCCCGACGACTATATTCAAGACACAATAGCGCGAGTTCGCATGATCCAGTGGAAACTGGGAGGATCAAGGATCGAAGGGGGATAAGACTAGCTTGACGACGGTGGAATAACCACGCGCGTGCCAGTCAAACCCAGCCTTTCAAATCTTCAAGATTGCAAGTGGACTTAATCTAGGAAATCCAGAGCAAGGATAAATGTCCCTTGCGCGCGCCTTGCCGACTGCCCAAGAGTTAAGTCGGGAAAACAGAAAAGTGGATGCAGTGTAGATCCAGGCTGAAATCTCAAAAGAAAAAGTTGTGCAATCGGACAAGAAATGAACGTCAAGAAATTTTGGAAGGCAGTACGGAGTACGGAGTAGGACTTAGCAGTAAATAGAGCTACTAGTCGTTGGCAAAGCGAAAGACAAATATCGGAAAAGGAGTAAAGATATGCACAGGGGATAAAGCTCAGTGAGGGGCAGAAGGGATATCGATCTCTCGGAGAAAAGAAGGAAAAAGAGCGAAGACGGTGGAGAGATAAGAGAGGCAAAAGGGAAAGAAAACCCCCATAAGGCGCGATGAGCAGAGTCTGTGACTGACTGACCCCTTGAGAGGACATCCCTATCCTACGGAGTATGGAGTACAGAGCAGCAAAGCTGAGAGGTCGACCTCGAGACCCAAACGCTCGAATCAGGGATGACTCTGTGCTCAAGCCGACCCCAGACTGACCCACAGATCCTCTTCCAATTCCCAAGTCCCAGACAGTTCGCAGATCCAAATTTGGCAGTTGAGGACGTGCGGCGTCAGTGTCTCAACCTGACTCTCGCTTACTGGGATTCGAAGACAATGCCAGCTTTCGATCAGTGGCAAGGCGATCAAACAGGTACTGTTGGAGACCCAGATGAAGATCATGCTATTTAACTACAGAGTATTCCGTAGTCTGTTGGCTCACCAAGAACGGCGCTTTCGGCTGAACAAATCAAAGTGCTATTCAAGATGACCCATGCCCGGGATTTGTATTCCGTACCCATGTTGCGTCTATTATTCTTCGCAAATGACTGCAGGATGAAGCTTATCGGCGCATTTTAGTGTCGGTGCGCGATTTGAGCTTATATGGAGTACACCTCGTGCGTGGAGCGAAGCTTCTATGATTCCATCTGCAGGCTTAAATAAGTCCATGCATGTTTATCATGATAATGTCTCGTCATCTTCCACGGCTTCGTTCTTGGGCTTGAAGGCTGACGCCTGGCTCACTGCGTCAATCAGTAGGTTGGATGTACTTTAGCATGCAAAGAACAGCTCAGTTGCAACTACTCATTAGGCATCCGACAGTCATCAGCCCTTATGTAGTCTCGCTAGCCTAAAGACAAATCTCGGCAGCACAGAAACATCGACGAATGCGAGGCATTGCTAGCTGACGAGACCCCGGAGTGTTTGCAGTGCCTAGCAGAAGTAATAGATATACTCCGTAAATATGCATCAGACGGCAACAGGTTTTTTTTTTTTTTTTTTTTTACATTCTCAATGAACGAACTTAACCTGTTGAACGCGGTCCCTAGGTAGATGTATGTACTCTGTACTCCGTATGTACTGAATGTTGAGGGGGACTCCGATCTTGGGCCGCGGCTTGGCGAAACACCTCCAGCTTAACAACACTCGAGACTGGGCTGGCCCCGCGCTTCTCCACGAGAGCTCCGACGACAATTGAATTCGAAAAAAGCATCACGGCGCCTCAGTATTCCGATATCATTTAATTCGTCTTTGTATCGGCTGACATGCGGTGACCGGCGTTTATTCACAGCAATTCTGGTCCGCAATGGACGCCTACCCTCAACCTTATGTTGCCAATTACCTCCCATACGTCCTGCTATGCGGTCTCGAGACTGGGAGCGCCCAGCCGGATCAAGGGACAGAAGAGATCGGATATCCTCTTCTCAAAGAGAATGGCACCGTCATCGAGTCGGATTTCCCATGCTTAGAGACACCAGTTGCGGAGGAGCTGCGGGGGTTCTTTCTCGATTACGATGCGTCGCGAAGCAGTTCTGATGCTTTTTCAGAGAGCTCCGAGGCTCAATATGCGATCAAGTCTATTGGAAGGGTATGTGGCCATTTGAATTGCCAATATCCCGTCGACACCTTTTTTTGCCCTCAGAAATGAAGCACTGATGCGCCGATAGGACAATTCGCTAACGTTGTCAATAGAGCTATAGAGTGCCACCGCGCAAGGCTAATCCTCCGCCTATATCTTCCCCAACAAGTCCGACAGATACTCGAGACCATGATACCACGCGTGGATCTTCGGTTGTCCTCCATTCGCCCATATCTCCGTTGACGCCGAGCTCACCCACGTTCCCTGATGGAATAATGACACCCCTATGGGCTGCAAAACACCAGAACCTGGTCCCCGCCGCTGTCATTAATTTCTATCCGTTCTGCCTTGATTCAAACATGAGCTCTCTGCGAGACAATCAATTGAAGATCGAAATCAACGAGTTGAAGGAAAAATGGTCCACCTCTGCCTACAAGACCCGCTTCGTTGTCGTGCTTCTGTCCGACGAAGCTACCGGCGATTACAACGTTGGTGACATTGATGAGCGAATTCAAAGTATCCGCAGGGCTACCAATCTGGAGCCAAAATCAATCTTTATTCTGCTTCCAGACGTGAACACTGAAGAACTGAGAGAGTTTACAGGCTCGTTCTTATCCGTTCTACATCCCTCGTTGATGGAGTACTATAGAGAGCTATCCAAGCATGGCCGGAGGAAACGAAATAGAAGCACTATACCACCCCCAACAGCGCCACCCACTAGCGGGACTTCTCAGACACTATCACTTCAGGGTTGGAACACTCGGTACGAGTTTAAAATGGGGGTGTTTGCTGAATTCCGGTGGGAAATAGACGCTGCACTCAAAAACTACGAAAGCGCATACGAAACTTTATTCGGGCAAGAAGTCTTTGAGAACATCGCTGGCTGGGATCCCAAATTCAATGATGCTCGCTTGTTAGCGGATGCACTGGCCATACGAATCATCCGCTGCTTGCTATATAATGGACATACGACTTCTGCGGTAAGGTCCTGGGTCAGTCATCGAAGTCGCACACAAGATATCGTGAACAGACGAGGGAAAGGAACTCGAAACTACGGCTGGGCAGCTTGGGAAGCTAGGTGGTCAATGGTCATGGCTCAGCTCATCCAACAAGCAAACATTCCCGCCTTGACATCCGTCGGCATCTCCCAGGAGCAGTTCAGCCTGCACAATTCGATCTTCGTCCCGCAAGAAAAGACTTTCCCTCCGGGGAATGAAGTACCGCCCTGGGAGCAACTTCATCACGAAGGTTACTGGTTACATCGATCAGCGAAGCATACTATGTACCGACGAGCTTTAGCGGAACAAATTCCAGCTGAGGACCGGATACCCCCAGGGCAGTCTCCTGCATCTCAGATAGCAAGCAAGGCTTATCTTTATGATACATATCTTGCGCCGGAAACTCATATCGAAGCCCCCCAAACAGGTACCGGTGGGTTCGAACATTCAGCACTGATTTTGGATGCGCTTAAGGCGGCACTGGTTGAGTTCTCAAAACGAGACCAGATACGCATGGCGGAGAACCTTAGCTTGGAGATTGCGGAAGAGCATATGCGCTTGGGTTCTTGGCAAGAAGCTTATGAAATCCTTAGTTCACTCTGGCCGAAGCTTAGTTGGCGTAACTCTGGATGGTGGTATCTCATGGAAAAATTCGGTTGGGCCTTGCGAGAATGTGCCTTGCGAACCCAAAATAGCGAGACTATCCTGAGGGTTGACTGGGAGTTGTTGAATTGGGGTAAGGTCATCTACCTTATCGACGCAATTTTCAGGATTTCTGACATCTAATGGTTGTGTAGCTTTTCCACCACGACTTGACTGGCATTACGATATCCACCGAAGCCTCGAAGGCCTTGCAATTGAGAAGCCTAAGCCATCTATTGTGGTCAAAGCGGAAGATGTCGTATCGAGTGGTAAGATGCGCGCTAGCATTTGTATGACTCCGACTGATGATCTCTTGTCCCTTAGTGGCCGCAACATTCGCCTTTCAGAAGGCCGAGGGCAATGTTGGTGAACCCTTACAAGGTCAGCTTGTATTGAGGTCCTGTGCCCAGAGGTCATCTGCCCCCATCAAATTGGCGGAATTGAAACTTGCATTTGAAGGTTGCCTTCGCCCGATCCGATTGTCGTCGGATCAGAATACAGATGCGGGTGCAGTCACCCCGTGCATAATCTCGTCACCTATCCTACGCGACCCAAGCGCCACATCTGACTCGTCGGTTCTCCAGTCGCCTACGAGTGGGCTGACTGCACTTACTGGTATTGCAGATTTGACCATTGGGCCGGGTCAAACCAAGGTCTATAATCTGACCTTCATACCCCGAGAAGCGGGGGAATCTCGGATCGCTTCAGTAGCCCTTTTGATTTCGGACGATCAGTTCGACCTCACATGTGCTATCACGGACCTGGCACATCAAGAAGCATCTTGGTGGCAGCAAACTGCCAAGGGTCCAGCTTGGAGACCAGTCGGCAAGGGCCGTGATATCAATCGCTGCAAGATCCTACCCAAGCCGCCTAAGATCCGGATAAAGGTTCCAAACCTCAAGGATACTTATTACACAAATGAGCGTATCGTGCTCAACCTTGTGATAGATAACGAGGAAGATGAAGCAGCAGACGTCATTGCCGAAGCAAGGCTGTTTGGGAGTCCTGATTCCTCCGCCAAGATTTCATGGCTCGGCGGGGAGGCTTCATCAGAGGCAGCTCCTACATCTGGGTCTAATACACCAATCGAGGACGTATCTCACTTTGTCAAGCGACCAATTGGACTTATACAGCAATCCGCCCAACAGGAGCTTCCTCTTGAGCTGTCCGGTACTGAGAACAGCTTCGAATATGAGCTTGAGGTGTCCGCTGTATATAACCTCGTCTCCGACGTTCAAACTCCGATCGTCGCCACTGCTCGGTTGAATGTGTCTATAATCCGACCATTCGAAGCAAATTATGAATTTCTTCCTCGGCTCCACCCTCTGGCGTGGCCCGACTTCTTCACAGTTGATGACACCTTGATTGAATCTTCGGAAAGTCAAAAGCCGGGAGGACTGCAGCAAAGGTGGTGCCTGGACGCCAAGGTCGTTTCTTTTGCCCGCGAGCCCCTTGTCATTGAGAAAATGTCAATCGCTACTATAAGCCTAAGCGGCGGAGCCACCTGTGAGATAGCGCCTGAAGTGGTGATCAGCCCGGAAGCGTCCGAAATTCTCCCTGAAGAGCTTCGACAGTCCAACTTTAACCTAGATATACAGAAGATCATCCTGGGAGACCGGCGTTCCACGTCTCTCAACCTCGCCTTGGAAATTCAGTGGAGGAGAAGCTCGGACGATAACAACACAGACGGCTTTCTTACAACGACAACGCTCGCGATCCCCCGCTTTGTGATACCAGCCGGCGAACCTCGTGTTCTCGCTTCAGCTATTCCATCGCATAAGCTTCCTGGTTTGATACATATGGAATACACAATTGAGAACCCTTCACTCCATTTTCTCACCTTTAACCTTACTATGGAAGCTAGTGAGCAGTTCGCTTTTAGCGGGCCAAAGACCATGGTTGTGCAACTAGCACCAGTGAGCCGGCACACCATCCGTTACAATCTGATTGCTTCAAAGAAAGGCTTGTGGATTCAGCCTCAACTCCTTGTGGTGGATACATATTTCAACAAGTCTTTGAGAGTGCTTCCAACGGAAGATATGCGATCAGACAAAAAGGGCATTCTGATATGGGTTGATGCTGATGATTGAGATGGCTTCTATTTCAAATTTTGGAACTCATATAGACCATGGGCTGTTGTGCAATATAATCAACAGAATGAATAGAGCATTAAGAACATCTCATGTTGCTGGTAGATATGTTATAAATGCCTGAGGCACCAAAGTAGACTCTTATCAAGCCAAAAAGGGACTAGCGCGGGAGATCGGCGCCCGCAGCTTTCCCATTCCGTTAGGCGGAGAGAGAGCCTGGAGTGATTGGGAGACTCATCTTCTCTGCTACGTCTGTTCGTCTCTTGGTTTCATGTTGATTCTCTGTTCAAAATCCAGTCGCAACCTGCTGAACTCCTTTGCATCTTACTACTAGACTTCAGTTCGTTCGCAAAAACTCAGAAGCCGGCTTTTCCGCCACAAGCGCCTACACTCCGGTCCTGTTCAGCGTTTCCTCCGTTCGGACCATAGCCATGGCGGCGCAAGCGGCCATGATTGCCGATACGATAGTGGGCATGAAGAGAGCCCTTCGCAATGAGAATGACAGTATGCTTCACCCCCGAGCGAATAGTTTAATGTTGCTTCCCCGCGCTCTTGTCCTGACTTGAGCCTCTTCAGATTCCGGCCCTGATGATCCGATTATGCAACCCACGAACAGAGGAAACAAGCTCCGTGGAAATTCGAGATACGTGAAAGAGGGTGCAATGGGCTATGTGCATGCTGAGGGGATGTATAAACAGGTGTGTTCTGCCCACAACACCACTACTTGACGCGGCGGCAATGTTGTTGGCTTGCGGGTATGGAGCTGAAGGTGAATTGCGGTTCGCTGACTTATTGAACCATTTTTGCAGAAAATTGAGCATGCCGGGTATACTCGTTATATACTGAATCACAATCCTGTGCGCTACGATTCGGAAGGCGACGAGCTTGATGATGACGATGAAGACTCCGAGGCTGATGCAGCCGTAGCGGAAGAAAACCCGTTCTCTGAAATTGCACTGGAACGTATGTCATCTTTTGTTCCTAACTTTGTTTTCCTAGAGCTTGGGAGTCTAACATTGCATTTGCTATTGCTAGATTTTCTATGTCCGCTGAAACATCCTTCCGAACTACCTACTCATCCTTCGATGTCGCACGCCTATACCTCCAAGGCCCTTTCACATATGACGCAAGCTATTGAGGCTAAGCTGCGCCAGGAACGGGCATTATTATGGCGAGCAAGGAATCTACACAGACAGTTCCTCGGGGATGGGTCCTGGACGCCATGCGGCTTTTTCGAGACGCCCGAAGACAGGATGATCTTTGAACCTCATATTGCTCGAACAGGACACAGTTCACCACAGCATCAGACAAATGGTGTCAATTCCCCCGGGAACGCACCCGACAACTCGAAAGAAACTCAGGGGGAATTCTTGGCTGATACAACCTCACCAAGAGCAGCTGAAACATCCCAACCTGGCGGTGATAATACTACTAACACGGCAAACGATGTTGACATGACAGAGGCGCTGAATGGGGCAGCAGACAAGGCGCCTCAAGCTCTCGACACTAATCAATCGAAAGAGCCAAAGTCCGAAGAGGTTGATACAGTCGTCAGCGATCTTCCGCAACATTCAGAGACCAGAGAAGACGGTCTCGAGGTTGATGGTGAATCGCAGAATCTACATGGCGATGGAGACCGAATGTCAGATACAGATGGGGCGGTGGATAAAGAAACGAAGGAGAACGGACCGATCGACCCAGAAAATCAGAGCGACGACAATAGAAAACAAGAGGCGGGCGGCGATGTCGAGATGGAGGACGGTTTATCTCCAGAGCCTCCAAGACGGATGACAACCAGAGCTCAAACTAGTGCAGGCCAACCCCAAGACCCAGATTCAGGGCGTGTTTCCCCCGCTTCTAGCGACACGTTTGGTTCTCTGCCTACCCCTCATCCGCTATACCTTGTGCCGAATTCAGTTCGGCCGGACCTGAATTTCGGCCTGCCACCAAACGAAGCTGAAGACACTCGTCGACTACTCTGGTCCTACGTACAAAAACAGGAAGAGACTGTTCGTGGTTTCGAGCACATGCTGGAAACTCTTCTCCGGGCTTGTCGAATGAAAGAAGATGTCTTTGAATGGTGCAAAGCAGAAGGGCACGTCGGCGAGCTGAGTGACGGCGAAGATTGGTATGATCGTGAGAAATGGGGGCTTGCTGAGGGCGAGGATTTGAAAAAGGGCGCTGATGAAGATGATATTGAGCCGGTCGAAGAGAGCCGGTCGAACAAGCGGGGGAGAGGCCGTCGCGCATAGCTCTTTGGTTTCCTCACATATGCAGCGTTGCTATACAACTCATAGATTCCATAGCGTGGAGTTGGCGGTTATTCTTACTCGGGTCGTTTGGCTTATTATCTGTCCCACTTCAATACTATCAAGTTTACTCTGATGACTGAGCGGTTAGAGCCTAGAGGCTTTCAATCTAACGATGACATATGAAGTGATCAAAATGCTTTTCTAATTAATGCTCCTGTCTGAGATGCCATGTACTAGTATGAACATTGCGCCCTATTCATACTATGGTTGTTCTTTTATCTTATGTTGAATAACATTCTGCGCCTCGCTCTCGTCCTACTCAAAACCATCCGTTGCTCGCCCTCTCGGAATCTCCTTGACGTTCTCGGTCGACTCTGTATGGTCCTTGTAATGTTGAATCAAAGTTTCCGATCTCGGTGCGTATCTCTTGCCAATGATGCGTATTGCTCCGCACCTTGGCTCGAGACCGACAGCAGATTGGAGATTGTAATCTACTGGCTCTTTCCGCCACGCTTTGCTCGCTCGCGTTCCCGCTTCGCATAAATCTCAGCAGTGAAGGGGCTGTGATGAATATCGTATCAGCGCCTGATACAATGTGAATGCAATAATTCAGCTTAGGCAGACTTACTCCTCCCACTTGAGGGCAAACCAATACAGCACAAAGACCAGCGCGGTAAGCAGAATCCCTGCAACCTTGCCCCTGTAAAGTGCAACCCCCAGGAAGTTCAGGGTACTGCCCCAGTACATCGGAGAGCCGGTAACGTTGAACGGGAATCCAGTAACAGGCGCGTCCATGAGGATGCCAAAGTAATCGCCTAGATAGGTGCCTGTGACGCCGAGGGCCCACATACTGGATAGGACGAGGACAGAGCCCACAGCAAAGAGGGCGCCGCCAAGGATGGGCTGGTGCACTGGGGCATAGTAGGGCTGGTCTTCTAGCGCTTGTTGGTAGATGTGGTCGCGTAGGATTCCTAGGGAGAAGATGGTGAAGGCGAGAAAGTAGCAGCCGTAGTAGCGGCTACCAAAGATACGGGTCAGGAAGTGATTCCGGTACTCTACGGATGGTCATTAGACTGTTTGAGATATGGGAGTCCATGGTGTCGCGTTGGGGTGTCCGAGTGCTCCTGGTGGGGATGGGGAATAGTTACCGGTGCGAGCAACGATGCTGAATGCCGCGGGCGAGGCGTTAGCAAGTATGATCAAGGATGTATTGATAAGTGGTTGCGGTACTGGTGGACTTACTTCCAGAAGATCGGATTGAATGCAATGGACAGCGCAGCGTCTAGAGGTTGGCAGTTGAGCATCACATGCAAACAGATGTAAATAAACCAGGAGACATACATTTCAAAGTATCCTGAGAGAAATCGACAAAGTCAGATAGAGACGCCATTTTGCGGGTATCAGCAGAAGCTTTTAACGCTCAAAAATGGACAATTGAAGGAGATGCAGAGAGAGGAGTGGAGGGGAACGTGGTGGGTTATTAGGATGCAGCAGCAGTGACGTCGAATGGAGCCAAGTCACGTGGCTTGCATAGTATACAACAAGTTCTCCCTCAGGTATATGGTAGCGCACTGCTGATTGTAGCTGTTGTGTGGAATCCATGAAATTTACAACCTGATTCTCAACTTCTCAAGACGATCTCTAAAAAAAATAAAAAATTGCAAACCACTGTGGTCTGACAATTTGATGATTGACATAGGCGGGACCTCGGCAGCGCAGATCCCGCTCCGACTCTCCAACAGTCAACAGTGTCCATGGTCTTTACTCTTCCACTTCAGCCACTTCAGTGGTGAAGAATGGCCCTGAGTCCTCGTGATTACGCTCTGGCGGGCCTCGGGGGGTTTATTGCATGGGGCTTCGTCATTCACTGGCTTCCTATACTCCGATATCTCGGATATTCATTGGTTTTGGGGGTTATCCTCTCATCGACCGCTCTATTCGGCCTCGTTATCTTCACGACTCGAAATCAACATAAGTTCTCCAACCCGAAATCGCTCCCTATCGCATTCATAGCGCGCCGACGCTGGTCGAAAGAGGTGAAAGGCCTGCGAAAACGATCAATATACCATGCCAAGTCACTCTATCCTCAATCATTCATTGTCTCTGAAGGCCTCGACGAGATCCTTTCGTTCATCACCCGCGACTTCATATCGTCCTGGCATCGCGGTATAAGCCCAAGCTCTGCCTTTCCAAATGAAGTGGACAGAGTCATCCGGACAGCCATCGGAAACCTACGCGATCGGCTACTAGCGGAGGATATCGTATCCCTGGTCGTCTCTCGAATCTTTCCTATCCTCACCACACACTTAAAAGAATTCGACATCGCGGAGCGATCTGTACGCGGAAGGAACCTGACTCGCAACGTCACTGAGTCGGAGGAATTGGATCTCGCTATCGCGAGCAAGTACCGTGATGGGCACTTACACCCCGCCGCAGTGCTTTCTCTGTCTGATCAAAAGGCAGTGGAGCAGGATTACTTGCGCAAGATAACTGTTGGGTTGATGCCTCAGCTATTTCCCGAAAGTGTCCTCAATAGTCGCATAGTTTCGGTCCTAATTAGGGAAATCTTTTCGTGCGCCGTGCTCCTCCCGATCGTTTCAGCCCTTTCTGATCCTGATACCTGGAATCAGTTGATGGAAGCATACGGTCGAACGGCCATTCATGATCGCAAAACGGTTCGCAAGCTTCGGGCTGCTCTCGATGAACATGCCTCTCCCGCCCCTAAATCAAAGCGCGGCCAGCCCTTTCCACGCCTGTCGCCGAATGATTCCGAGCGAGCTTTTGAAAGATTTGTCCGAACAATCCGACGGTGCAATAATCTCTCGGACGCTCGGCGATTCAGGGCTTTGGTGGCCAGTCAGCTGAAACGCGAAACTATGGTAGAAGGGCAAGACGCGGTCTACCTCAAGCGGCTCGAAACTGGAAAGAGAGTTCTGGATCAGAAGGTAGCCAAACTGTCAACGCCCACTCACCAGACGTCACATGCTGCCGCTGCAGTTTCACACTTTCGTCGCAAGAGCTCATCTGCGGCTCAGGAAGCGTCTTTGGTTGAGGTGATGCATGATGCGTCGGGCCTCTCGTATTTCATGGAATTCATGGATCGTCAACATCTTATGTCCCTTGTGCAGTTCTGGATCGTGGTTGATGGATTCCGTAACCCTCTTGAGGATGACTTTGGGGACGAGTCTTCCCCTAGCTCCAGGACTTGGACCTCCGCGGATAGGAATGATATGGCTCTTATCAGTGAGACGTATCTCACGAAACCTGAACTGAAGGTAACGGAAGAATCTCGTCAAGCCGTAAAGGCTTTCATAAGTGCGGGAAAGCGTGCGACTTCGGAGCAATACCGTAAGGCCCGCACAGTGATACTGACTACCCAGTCTGCAGTACTGGAGGAGCTCCAAGACGTGTACTATCCAAAGTTTAAGCAGTCGGACCTTTACTACAAGTATATTGCGTTCGATGACGCCTCACCTAGTGGCGCTGCCATGCCGTCGCCTTCATCTCAGCAGAATCCTATCAGCACCATCGAAACCAGGGAACGTCGCCCGCTACCTCCATTGATGAATCGAACAGCATCTCAGTCCGGTCTTAAGCCGAGGACAGATCTACGGAGAGCCGCCATCTCATCAAGTGATGTTCCCAGCGTGGGGAAGCTCTATAATGATGAAGAGCCGGTCAGGCGGTCCATGGAGTCTGATCGTTCAGCGCCGCTCTTCGATGATGACTATGATACTGATCCGCTTGCTATGTCTACTCAGAGCATTAATCGAGACAGCGCAAACGGGGAATCCGGAAACAGCGAGCAGCGAGTAATTGAAAATATGGAGGCTGCTCTGAATGACATTATCACAAACGAGCCTAAAAATGGAAGAATAGATGAGCTGTCCGCTGAAGAGCCTAAGCAACAATCACCACGCAGCTCGCTAGAGAGTTCTAGATTGGATGTCCATGGAGATGACAGACTAAAACCCAGTATCGCCTCCCTGGGTCTTCTGGATGGGTCTTCGCGCCGCGGAGTATTCGACGATGACCTTTTTCCCGAACAACAAAAGTACATTGAGGATGAATATGAAGAACCAGAGGATGTCAATGACAAAGACCCTGCGGATGAAATTCACGAAGCTGCACCAGGAGATCTCGGGTTGACAGAAGCAGTTCAAGCCCTCACAAAAGACATTGAGAAGCTGGGATCTCAGGAAGCGGTGGTTGATACGCTGACTCGAAAAGCGGAGCTCACGAACAATACAGCAGAGTTGAGAATTCTGCGCAAATCGAAGGTCAGCATCCAACGGGAACTTCATCGCAAGGATATGCAGCGTCAGCAGTACATGATCCAGGAGAGTGACAATAGCCTGTATGGCCGCTCGACAGTCCGAATCAAGTCCATCGTCGTGGGCAAAGAGGAGGATGGTCGAGAATTTGCTATGTGTATGTCTGACACTTTTCACTTCCAAACATTGGTGACTAACTGTCGTAGATGTTGTTGAAGTACAAAGGAATGCTGGAGAACAGATGCCAGCAGCTTCTTGGGCAGTCGCCCGCAGATACAGCGAGTTTCATGAACTTCATCACCAACTACGCATGCGGTACCCGTCTGTACGCCAGCTAGAGTTTCCACGGCGACGAATGGTCATGAAACTCCAAAAGGAATTCCTGCAAAAGCGACGTCTAGCCCTAGAGGCGTATCTTCAACAATTATTACTTTTGCCAGAAGTATGCCGAAGCCGTGACTTGCGCGCATTCCTTTCACAGCGAGCAATCATTCCACGCAACGAGACCCCACGGGATGGAGAGACAAAAGACCTGGTGACTCGTATATACAACTCTGTCGCTGACGGCATGGACGATTTCCTCGGCAACTTCGGTGTCCTAGATCAACTTTCCATCGCTGGACAAAACCTCATATCCGCAGCCACGAACCAGCAACCATCCGCAACCGCCGTGCCTCCAGCCGCCGCCGCCGCCGCCGCAGCAGACAGAACCCTCGCATCAGAAGACTCGGTAACAACCGCCGAAGCCGAAGCCGAACTCAACGCTTTCGAAGACCGCGAACTAGAACCCTTTATCAAACCCATCTGTGACCTCTTCCTCGAAACCTTTGAGCTCAACAAAGGCAACAACTGGCTCCGCGGCCGCGCTGTCGTTGTTGTCCTCCACCAACTCCTGGGCGGCACAATCGAGCGCAAAGTCCGCGAGAGTGCTCGCTCCTTAGTTCAAGACGAACATATTCTCCGCTACCTCACCCTAGCAAGAGACACGCTCTGGCCAGGTGGTATTCTCCGCGAGAATAAAGTGCGCTCGCCTCAGGAACGGCTTAAGAGTCGCACGGAGGCGAGTCTTGTTCTTGCTACGCTTGTTCCGGACCTTGCGGGCAATGTTGTTGGGCGTGCGAACGCTCAAGCTGCAGCGAGGAGGATCTTTGCAACATTAAATAACCAAAGGCTGAATGCTCATCTGGTTTTCACGGTCCTAGATGAGATTGTTCTAGTTCTGTTTGGTGGTGAGAAGACTGGACGTAGGCTTTGAGCTACGTTTTAAACATTGTCATGATTATTGCACAATAATGACTTGCATGGCTATCACGATGGAAATGACCTATACCTGTATATTTAGATTATGAAAGACGCACTACATCAATATTCTTTATGAATAATACATCTCTGATTTCTCTATACAATCTCAATCTAAGTCAAAACTTAATTGAAAAGTGCGGCGGATATCAGAAACAGAAACCAAGCGTACTCTGCCAGTACCAACAGATATGGCAGGTGAGATTGAACACAAGCTAGTACAATTTCTCTACATTAGCTATTCTTACGCCATATGTTACTCCTTGATTCGGTGAGCTAAAATTAACCATATTCTTGTTCTTCAGTACATATTATTGAGGGAGTGGGACGCCTGACACTTTAGGTCGGCTTTGTACTGTGCTCTTAAGGAGCTAGTAGACGATCGAAAGCCACAATAATGTAGCTGGAGCTGAGATTAAGACAACAAAGATCAAATTACAGCGGAAAGAACGAAAAACAACTGTACTCTTGATGCAAAGCTTCTATAGCCCGAACCATTGGGAAACAATGCTCAGAAGCAGCACGAGAGACGGATCATGTCAATACATGAAGAAGGACCAGCAAGCATGCCTAGATTGACATTGGAATCAAGCAAGCAAGACCTATGCTTCATCCGCCTTGGCCTTCTTCTTGGACTTCTTGCCAGCAGGTGCGGGCGGACCCTGCTTGGTCTGGTGGACGATAAGGCGTGTCCAGCACTCTTCTTTGTCCCACTCGAAACCAGCGAGGTAGGGCTTGTCCAGCTCATCATCAGCCTAAGGTATTGTTTGTCAGCTCCGATGTTCTGTATAGTGACATAAGAATTTCCTACCTTCTTCTTGAACTGCTTGTAGATTGCGTCCAGCGCATCCTTGATCGTCACGCCCTTCATGTTGCGGGCAGTAACCTCCAGCCCTAGGGGGAAGTGAAGGTCAATCTTTTTGACCGGGGGATTGATGAGTTGAAGCTTGAGGATGTCCTTGTCCTCGATCGTTGACGGTGAGGTGTTCAATTTCCTACAAAGAGTCAACGGGACGAACCGAGAAAGTCTGAGTGACAACATACCATCCAGTCTTCTGTGTTTCGATAGGTAGAGTGATCTCAATGCCTTTCTCCTCTATTAAGCAAACATTCATTAGCATTGAAGGTCATTTAGTTGATATGTGGTAGAATACTCACCGAGTTCCTTGATATTATAGACACCTTCGGCCGTAGACGAAGAACGCCTGTGACCTTTCTTGTCTGGTTCCTTCTCCTCTTTGGGAGATATCGTCAAGCCGGCAACGGCGGAGTCAACCTTCTTGAGCTCGGCGGGCTCGGGATGATCGGTGTTTTCGACAAGTGACATCTTGCAGCGAAGCTAGAAGCGTGGATAGATAAGGGAGGTGGTTATTGCTTGATGGAATCTAGATCCCAGAGGAAGATTAGACTTGTAATGTCGTGGACGACTACTCAGGTACACAGGACAGGAAGGGGATAACAGCAAATCCAAAGCAATGATTAGTTGTGGCTACAGAGATGATGGAGGGTAACAGGATATGCAGGAACATGGTCAAGCTTACCAGTGATGCGAAGACGAAAGTTGGATGGATGGATGAGAGAAGAGGAAGAGGAAGAGAAAGAGGGGAGAGCGGAAAGAAAAGGAAGAGGAGGAGGAGAGAAAGAGGGGAAGGCAGGTGACCAGACGCTGGCTCATCTACAGGCTATACGAAGACTTTGAACTCCCTGCCTACAAAAGCCTCAGTTCTCTATTTGGTTGCGATTGTATACTAGCACTACGTCTAAATTGACATTGACCGAGGATATGAGGACTACTGATATGATAAACGAAGACGAAGAGAAGATGAAGAGTATCAAACAGTAGAAGGATGGATAGAAGAGTGTATCCGTACAACAGCAGAGGCGGGGTTGGTAGTGGCGATGAGTATGGGATGTCATGGGTGAGCAGGTCAGAGGATGAGCATTATTGGATAAGACCATGACCATAATGATGAGGTGAAAGTACTACTCCTGTTTCGGGTAAAGACTCGCATGATTGACAGCTCCCGTCTTACATAGTACTACAGAGCACGGAGAACATTGCAGTGCCGTATGATGCTGTCAGTGGTGATGAAAGAATCTCCGCACTTATCGCAGATACATCGGACGATGGTTCGCCCATCGTCCTCTCCTCCCGTCTCTCACCAATGGAAATGCTCTTGCTTCTGGAGATCAGAGGTTACCTTGTCTGTCTGTGTCATAGTGATTCAGACAAGTTAGATACTGTCTCTGTAGCAAACACTCCGGACACAAGTACCGAGTAGGATCTATGAGATGATCACGAGACTGGCATCTAGAGGCCGGCCCACTCTAGCTAAATAAGCTGCACCCCGCATTTCCACTCGCTCCACTTGGTCTCGTCAGTTTGAAGTCTGGGCATTGCATCCATGATCAGAAGACAAATTGGAGTCATTTCCAATTTTTGGTGACTCGACAATTGTTACAAAAACAGGAAGAATACTCTGTAGGTTTTGAGACGCCCAGAGTCTGAGATTCATCACTTGTGTCTTTGTTTCAAACCCAGTACAAGAGCGAATGAGCAGTTCCCGGCACCCGAATGCTTCAATAATTTACCTTTCAACGTATGGAGAACGTGTACTCTGGAGTATAGCTCATAATTATCACTGAACATCAAGTATCGAGTATCGAGAGTTGAGAGTTGAGAGTTGAGTCCGTGGCCGTGAGCGTGGCTGCTTGCCGTGTTTGTTCTATTTGTTCTGTCTGCTATGTTTGCTCTGTTTGCAGATAGTCGAGCGCGTGTTGGATATGGACCTTCTCTCCAAGGCTGATGTTTCGTCGGGGCCTGCAACAACATAATCACAAACAATACTTACAATTGTTTCTCTTTTTTTTCTTTCACTTTAAATTCCTTTTCATGCGCGTCTGATACCCGGCGCTTACACACCACCTCTACATAGCCAATTCATCCCATCAGAGCTTCCGCCCGGATTCGAAAAAAGTTGAAATGTCGGGCCTTTTTGGCGCAGCGGCCACCAGCACATCGGCTGCGAGCAATACCGCCGGAGACATTTCAAAGGATGTCGCTCTCAATTCTCCCCCCGAGGACAGCATTTCAGATTTACGCTTCTCGCCTGCAAGCGACCATCTCGCCGTAGCATCATGGGATAAGAAGGTCCGCATCTACGAAATTAACGATCAAGGTCAGAGTGAGGGCAAGGCCCTTTTCGAGCATGAAGCCCCCGTGCTGAACTGTTGCTGGTCTCCTGTAAGTCTATAGCCTGTACATAATGACGGGCCACTCAATGCTTATCATATTGATTTTAGGATGGGACAAAGGTTGTTGGAGCTGGTGCAGACAAGGCAGCTCGCATGCTCGATCTCGCTGCCAACGCTACAACGCCTATTCAGGTCGCCGCTCACGATGCCCCGATCAGATGCTGCCATATGTTTCCGAACCCATCCGGCGGAACGCCTCTTCTCGTGACAGGTTCCTGGGACAAGCAAGTCAAATACTGGGATCTGCGACAATCAAACCCCATCGCATCATTAGAATGTCAGGAGCGTGTTTACACAATGGACGTCAAGGACAAGCTTCTAGTCATTGGAACGGCGGACCGATACATCAACATCGTCGACCTTAACAATCCCACAAAATTCTACAAGACAATGCAGTCTCCCTTGAAATGGCAAACGCGCGTTGTGAGCTGTTTTGCAGATGCAAACGGCTTTGCTGTTGGAAGTATTGAAGGCCGCTGTGCTATCCAATACGTCGAGGACAAGGACTCGAGCTCAAACTTCAGTTTCAAATGCCACCGCGAAACTCCCCCTAACAGCCGAGACATCAACAACATCTATTCCGTCAACGCCATTTCCTTCCATCCCGTCCACGGTACCTTCAGTACAGCCGGTGCGGATGGAACGTTCCACTTCTGGGACAAAGACGCCAAGCACCGTCTCAAAGGATACCCCAGCGTCGGAGGCACAATTTCCAGTTCAGCTTTCAACCGTACCGGGAACATCTTTGCCTATGCCGTCAGCTACGACTGGAGCAAGGGATACTCGGCAAATACCCCACAACTTCCCAACAAGGTCATGCTCCACCCAGTCGCGCAGGATGAAGTGAAGCCCAGACCCAACACTCGGAGGCGATGATTGAGCTAACGGGGAGTTTCATTTTGGCGCACTGGTATCTGGTCAACAATAGAGTTAATAGGTGGAAGACCAAGTGGCAGGAGGATATACCTAGGTTATATGCAACTACCAGTACTGAGGTACCTTGTCATTTTTACGAATCAAACAAGCGTTCCAATTTCCATCTGACCACGTCCTGCTTGACCCAGGTTATGTTACTTGATGCATATGAGCGAGCATTTCCTATATAAGCTCTATCGAGGTATGGGGTTTATGAAGTACGTAGCGTGTAAGTTGGTGTCGACAATAACCTAAAGCCTGGTAGATGGGAGAGCAAAATATATATATAGTCGACAGCAGGTATATTTCCCTAGCTACATATATTTTCACAAGACCTCATCGCAGTGACTATTCGGCTTGATATATGAGGAAACGATGATAACATAATAACACATAAGGTCAAACAAGATATCATGTTGATATAATATTCAAAGTTATCGCTTATAATATAATTTCGTTTGTTGAGTCTACCGAGTTCCTAACTACCAGCTAATCCCATAGACAGAGTCGATCACGAAGGAGGAATCGTAACTTGGGCAACACCATCCGTAACCTTCTCAACAGCCTCATCATTCTTCCCTTCCGTGGTGACAGCAGTCGACTCGGCGCCTCCCTTGGCCGAGGCCTCAACAGAGCCACCAGCAGCAGCCTCCTTGGCCCTTTTCTCCTTCTTCTTAGCCTTCGCTGCGTCCTTGGCTGCCTTCTTCGCGGCAGCCTTGGCGGCTTCCTCTTCCTTCTTTTGCCTGTCGGCTTGAGAGCCGCCGAACTGATCGCGCCACAGGTCAGCCTTCTTAGGGTCAATGCGCGAGAATAGGTACTGCGCCTTGCCGATTTGGTGGCCGGGCTGCAGGGAGTCGGGCTTCCAGCCGTCTTTGACGTCCTCGAGGGAGGGAATGAGCTTGAAGGGAGCGTTGAGCTGTTCGTTAATGGACTTCGAGGTTGCGGGGAGGTAGGGGGCGAAGACACTGGCGAGGAGATAGATGAGGTTGAGAGTAGTACCAACGACGGCGGCGGCGCGCTCGGGTTCGTTGGCGATGAGGGCGTTGTCTAGGCGGTTGGCTTGAATCAAGCCGTTACCGGCTTCGGCAATCTTCATAGCGGTGCTCACACCTGCACGCAGGTGCACGCTGTCCATTTCTTCAATGTATTGCCGAAGGAGAGCTGTGACTTCGTCCAAGGTGGGTTGGAAGCTCTCTGGGACGGTGAACTCGGGTATAGTGGAACCATAGGAAGCAGCGACAAGCTTGATCACTCGGTTGACGAGGTTACCTAGCTTGGCCAGCAGCTCACTGTTGTTGCTGTCAACGAATGACCGCCATTCGAACTGAGTGTCTCCAGTCTCGGGACGGTTCTTTAGAAGGAAGTAACGCCAGACGTCTGGAGCCACACCAGTTTCTTTGGCATTGTTACCAAAGACACCGACTCCACGAGATTTACTGAACTTCCCACCTTCATAGTTCAGGTATTCGGTAGTGCTCAGATGGTGGAGCATAGTCCACTTGTCCTGAGTGCCCAGCTGACATCCAGGGAAGATGACGCTGTGGAAGGGCACGTTATCCTTGCCCAAGAACTGATAAAGTCGGACATCCTCCGGGTTGCGCCACCATTGTTCCCACTCAGGAGTATAGTTGGCAGTAATAGAGGGGTATCCAATGCATGCCTCAAACCATACATACAGCACCTTGTTGTCAAAGCCGTCCAAGGGGACAGGAACACCCCATTTGAGATCTCTTGTAATGCCACGGTCTTTCAAGCCTTCTCTCAACCAGTTCTCTGTAATGTTGCGAGAGTTTTTAGGCCAGTCGCCATTTTCCATAGCGGGAAGGACATATTTCTCGATATCGGGCTGAAGCTTGTCCAAGAGGAGGTGGATGTGTTTCGTCTCTTTCTTCATGGGTGTGGCACCGTCGAGCTTACATCTCGGGTTGATGAGGTCGAATGGGTCTAGAAGGTGACCGCACTTATCACATTGGTCTCCGCGAGCGTCATCGTAGTGGCATCGCGGGCACTCTCCCTCGACGTAGCGATCGGCCAAGAAGGATCCATGGGTTTCGCAGAACGGCTGCTCAGCGGTCTTTTCCGCAAGGTACCCATTGTCATAGAGGCGCTTAAAAATAGCTTGGGATATCTCGGTGTGCTTCTGCGTGGGAGTGCGTCCGAAGTGGTCGAATCCAATTTCGAACCATTCATACACTTCCTGATGGATCTTGTTGTACTTCGCGCACAGCTCCTCCGGCGTCACCTTTTCCTCCAAGGCTTTTGTTTCCGTGGCAGTACCATATTCATCTGTTCCACAGATATACAGTGTCGGATGTCCGCAAGCTTTATGATACCTAAGGAAACATCGCATTAGTCGAAGTCAAGTAGTAAGCATCAATCTATAGCAGATGACTCACCTGGCGAAAACATCGGCACTGAGCACGGAACCAACAATGTTACCCAGATGAGGTACGTTATTGACGTAGGGCAAGGCACTAGTAACGAGGATATTGCGCTCGCCCTTTTGGGGCAAGATTTTTTGATCCGTAGCCATGATGGTGATTGGGATGGCGGGGTTGTGGAGGGGCAAAGAAGCCGGACGGGGAGCTTTTTTTTGGTGGTGGATGATTCATCGTCTCACTCTTCGGCGGCCGTGGGCTGGACAACAACTCCACCACTTTTCTTTTTCTTTGTTGACCTCGAAAACCCTTTGCTCGAATCGATTTTTTGAATCGCAATTCGGAATTAGTTTCTCTCTGCCAGTGCCTTGGTTTGACCACTACAGCCGACATGGACAACAACCTGCTCGAAAGCCTTTTGGATCTGGAGGAAGATTTCTACAAGGAAGGCTTCAATTTGGGAGCTGCGGATGGCGCAGAGGCTGGATATACAGAAGGAAGTGTATTTGCCGTGGAGAAGGGATTTGAAAAGTTCGTCGAGCTGGGGAAGCTCTATGGCAAAGCATTGGTTTGGGCTCAGAGACTGGCAGATATGAAGCAAGACACGTGCAATACGCCACAGAATATCGAGTCAAGTGCTGAGGTGAAAGAAGACAGAAGTCCGCTGACGCCCTCTGTTTGCAAAACAATGGCGCATTTCGCACATAGCTCTCGCCTTACGAAAAATCTCGATACACTTCTCGAGTTGGTTGATCCAGCATCATTACCCATGCAGAACACTGAAGAGGCTGTCAACGATGTTGATGAACGTCTGAAAGGAGCCATTATTAAAGCCAAACTTATCCAGCGTGCGTTTGGGGAGCGTGAGGATCCCTTGGATAGTCATCCTGATGCAAAAACCGGTCAAGCTTCTGGTGATGGTACTGGTAGTATCGAGGACATCAGTTCGCTCAACATCAGACACTGATCGCGGCTCGGGGCATCTTCAACAATCTACCTGACCAACGTGGAGTGTTTGTATCTCCATATCCGGCTTTCGGACACCCTTGGACAGCCTCCGCGTTGCTGCTACCACTTCTCCGAATGAGTTGCCTGGCCATGGGTCACTTCCTCACTGTAATAGCTCACGCCGCCAGTTTGCCAGAGAATTAGTTACGCATTCATCGCTTGGTTGGACCGTGATGCCACAAAACCCTCCACTTTGAGCTTGATCCGCGCCTCCAGCACCTAGACGGACTCAATCGATGTTTAACATGGTCAAGACAGATAGGCGCCTTGTTCTGCTTATCATTTTGGTGCACTTGGAGCATCGAGGCCACTTGAAGCAGCGAGGCCCTGCCACCTTTGGCGGATACTCAGCACCTAGCGTCAAGAACAGCGATGAGGTATCACGAAATTCATAGTGGAATGGACGCCAACTCCCAATTAAGCTGGCTTTTTGTAAAGAAATATAAATCTTGGAGTAAAGCACATTGTTTCTGGGTGAGACTCCAACTGAGCACTGTCATGCTGATGAAGTGATAGACATGAGAGCCGTGGATGAGTGGAGAGAGCGACAAGCTCGGGCCTTGAGCTAACTCGCATTGATCGTCTCTTTAAACCCAGAGCGGTTAGTTTATGCCCAATGCCGATGTCTTCAGCGTTCGCACAGTCGAATCCCATCTTGCAATGCGACTGAATCACGATCTTGGTAAGAAGCGGACTGATGTCGCATGATCTCAACATCTTGGCTTTGCTGGCTCAGGTTTCATTGTAAACGGATTAAAGACTAGTAAGATTTAGGAGTCAGTAAATGGTCGTTCAGATTCCAGTTTGTTCTTCAGTTGACCGCTTGTTCAAAGCTTTTTACCGACAACTGTATCACGATTGCTGTGCTGGATCTGGACTCCCGCCAGGAACCGTTCTTAAGACCTCGCTTATTATTGCTACTCTCCTTCCCACCTCGCAGACCTATGCCTGGATTACCTCTGAATCTCTGACTGAGATCACTTTCGCTAGGCCAATATCAGATAGTCAGCACGTGAAGGCCGCTTTTGTCCGTCCCGCCTGATAAGATCAAAACTTCCAGGGCAAAGCCACCACGAGAACAGCACCGTCAGGGAAACCGACCGAGCCGACAACCTCCAAACCGGACAGCTTTCGACGATCTCTACGCTCTCCTGTCCGGCTTCATGCTCCGTTGCTGACGTCCATTCACCTCTTGTCTCTGTCCCTCCACGTTCGACTAGTGCTCACTGCCTTGGTGTTAAGAAGCGACGTCGCGTCGTCGGTTGAGCACCGCGAGCTTATATCCTCTCTCCTCAACAGGCGCACGTTCCTACGTGCGCATCTCTTACTCAACCAAATGTGGCTCTTCCGGGCACTCTCTTCGGCTCTTTTCTTGACCGTTATCGTTTCTTCCATCCCGCTAGCGTTTGACGTTGGTGGAAAGACATGCGGCCTGGCCTTTTCGCTGTCTCTCGCGACGTTCTACTTCCTTTTCTCCGTCCTGAAGCTCACGACGCCTGAGCGATCCTGGTTTCGCTCCTCGCTTGTCGTGCTGATCAGTTCTGCGCAATGGGCCATCATTCCGATCCTTCTCATCTGGTCGCTCAATCGGTTCTCGGTCGACACTGATAGTGCTACTTCGTGGGTGGAACGGACCTTCAGCGGGAAACGCGCACAAGACTCGACCATTCAAAACTGGATATTTGGGCGCGATGGGATGTTGGAGTACGTAGCCATCGGCAACTGGGATAAACTGCTGCGGTGGTCAACCCCGGTCTTTCAGCTTGCAGAAGGGTTTTGCAGCTTGCTGGTCATTCAGGCTGCAGGCCAAATTACTCGATGGCTAGTAAATCGCGGAGGACGCAGCGATAGCTGGATGGTATGTTTCCTACGCCAATATGAGGTTTTGTCTGAAACTAATCCTTCTGACTACTATAGATCGGCTTCCTTGTCCTATCCGCCTCCGTCATTTCGAGCTCCGTATACTTCCTTTGGCGCGTCCTCCAGTTTCCTGAGATATCCAATGTTGATGCTGCTCTGATAGGCGTGACTATAACATGTGCCGTGATTTTGTGCGCTTGGGGAATTGGAAGCGGACGTGGCAATCCGGTTGAAAGTTCTCTTCTATTCGCCTATGTCGTGCTGTGCATCTACCAGATTTTCACCGACTACCAGCCATCGCACCCTGTCGAACAGCCAGTCCAGTCGCCTTCTCAAGCGGGCGATTTCCCTCCGCTTCCGCCGATCATCATGGCCTCATACACGACCTTGATGCACGCATTGTCGCTTTTACCCTCGATCATCCATGCTGCATTTAACATGATCACCGCTGTCTTCAGCGCAGTGACACCGTCTGTCTTGGTTTCACTTACTTATCGTATCCTTGTATTATATGCATCCACCCGGATCATACCCGCAGTTCGCGAAGCAGGAGCTCGCGCACTCTCACAAGAAGCTTCATTGGATGATTCCGATGCGGCAGGACAATTTTTAGGTTTTCTGAGCTACTTCTCGCCTTCGATCCTTATTGCTGTGTATACCAGCCTCCTTATGCAGCATTTCGCTACAACCTCGCAAGCTATGGGTGGTAGCGGACAGTGGTGGAGCACTCAGGGTGCTGGAGGTGGAAATCTTTGGCGCTGGATTAATCTTGCTGGAACGCTGGCACTATATGCTGTCGAGCTATGGCTCGGGGCTGCCGATGATCTAGACTCAGGACTGACCAGTCACTGGAAGACAGATTGAAAACCTGTGCTATCTGGTGCGCCCCCATGACGCCCAATCTCATTTTCGAGGGTTGAGTCTGGACCTGATTAGACCCAGGCAGTTCTCCCATGCACATAACGAATTGAAACGGTGTTGGATCTAAATGATCGCTTTCTGCAACATCGAGCGTCTATTGGTTGAGGCTATTTGCACCAGGTTCTATAACCACGCCCTTTCAAGATGACACATCTGCTGGGGGTTTTCAAAGATCCGGCGTTTTGGCTCAGAGGCGAATTCGCAAACCTATGCCCTGTGCTATTCTGACTTCCAGTACACCGCCGAAAGCAAACCTCAGCACCCTTTCTACAACCTGGATCTTGTCCCGGTTCGGGTACGACCCAGAAATTGGGCACATGAACTTGAATTCCGAGGTCTGCTGCAGAGCAATCTGAGATGACCCCCTGAGCGCGAATTCTTCGGTATAAAACTCGCTATGCTACTTTCATCCCCTACATCCAAGCTATACTTCTCTTCCCTGCTTGCTCAAGATCATTCAACCGGGCTACGAATTGGCCTCCATTCCACCCATTTCCAATCATTCGCTTTCTTATTCGTCTCTCGATACGCCCACGCTCTGTGGAGTTTTCCTTTTTGTCAATATACCCCAAATTGTTGTTTCGTTTGACATCATTTCTCTTCCTTATAACTCGATGTCTATTGTCATGACATATCTTCTAGACCTCTCTATCTTATGATCATATCCATGCTTTTGCTCTCTGCTAGCTTCTGAAATACCTATAGATTAAGTGCCCATGGTTTTACCTAATTTCCAATATTCTTTCAGCCCTGGATATTCACATTGCCTCTCTTGGAACCTTTCCATTGCTATGGACCACTTCACAGGGCATGGTTTATTGGCCTCAAGGAATCTCAGTCTCTTGGTCCTTTGTACTTAGAATATATCTCATTGATGGCATGGCACTGATTCAGTGCTTGACATTTGTACTACGTATCTTCGGGATATCACAAAAATGGCATGAGGTACAAAAAATGTACTAGTGTGGCATACAATAATTCGAAGTCAATTGCACCGAACTGAAAGCCCGAGGAAGAGTATCATAGGAGAACCGATAAAAAGGCAGTAAATAATGGCATGTCATATGGACAAGAAGCGAAAATGATATGCAAAAGTAATATCACGTCCACGGCTCCGAATTGATGGAAGCGCAGACTTGCGTGAGCACGGCTGACAGAATTTTAGAAATTTGCAACCGTCCGCGAGCGATTCGAGTTATATTTCCTCCAAGCAAGAAAATACGCGCGAAGCGAAGCATTTCCTATGCTGCAGGTGCTCAGGTGACCGAGGGCTTTGGAGTACCCCGCACGGTCACTTTGCTTTTTCTGACCCCTCAACCTTTGAAGATCTGACTTGTTCGAAAGGGGAAACCGACATTCGAAATTACACCAAAGAGAAATAGGAAACCAAGGCGCCAGGCTCTTTTCGTAGTATCATTCACTGGTATAATAACGAGGAAGAATGGGTAAAAGGGACAGTGTGAGGATAAGCGTATGTAGGGAGTAGATCATCGTCGGATTGGAACGCCCTCGGTAGCAGGAGGAGGGCTCACAGCTTCGTCCTGGTCTTGGTCCTTGTTTTCAGCTGCCTCAGACTCAGGTGCATTCTCAGACTCATCCGCACTTCTGCCGCGGTGAAGGAAGCTTCCCTCCTTAACAGGACTGCGGCTTTGAAAACCAACAGAGCCTGGGTGGCTGCTGATACTGCCAGGAATGTGTTGTCCTCCCTGAGCGCTGATGCTTCCGCCGTTGCTTGCGGCCATGGGGTTGTTGGCACCAGGCGAAGTAGCGGTTAGGTGAGGGATATTCTCGGGAACGGGGTGCTGGGAGCCGATATTGGTCACGCCGACATCCGCGGCTTTTCCGGCTTTGCTCAAAGCATAGTCGCCTGAATCGAAGTATTTCCGCTCCTAGGATACAAAAAAGAACATTAGCAAAGTGAACCTAGCGAGGCATTATGGCAGATCAAGTACCTTAAGCTTGTTTTGAAGAACATCTTTTCTGTTGGGGACTTTGCCATAGAGACGCAACAGACGCTGCTCATCAGGGCTCAGTTTCTAGATCACGGTCAGAGCTCGCTCGGCGGAGGGTATGTGCGGATAGCGAGGACGTACGCTCGTATCGATTTTGTTCTGCTGGTGGGGGTTCATCTTGATGGTTGGATATGGAGATTGCAGTTAGAGGTAGTCTTGTGATCAAGAACAACGAAAGGATAGCAAGAGGTCGTAATTAGGTATTTCAGTGAGGACGTTGGGCGGGAGGTTGGACGAGATCAGTTGGGTTGTCGTCAGAGTACCCCACCGATGGCGGGGAGTGCAAAGTGATGTAGTTCGAAGACGTAAGGGGGTTGGAATGCTTGATCAGGGGTCGAGATGATGAAAATTGTCGTAGATAGCGGCCGAAGGGTTGAGATAGAAGAACGGAAAGGTATAGAGGGGAATGGAGTGAAGCAGCACATGGGAGAACAATAATAATAGGCCAGAGCCCATACTCGGCGTGATTACCTCATATACATCATCGCCCAACTCGGTAAGTCTCTTACTGAACGAGGCTAGACTACATCTGAAACACTGGTATTCGGTGATTACATGTCTCTCTCGAAAGGAGGCAGGCACCTTGGAATTAGCTGTGAATTGAAGACATTGAATAAGACCCAGCGGGCTCGAGGGAATGCGATTGCTAAGAATTACTCGGTAGATAGATAGGTGACTTGGTCGACGGCAGCGTGATTCTTCAGAAGAGTAGCCTAGCCGTGTTGGGCTTAGAGCACCACAACGAGATCGTCGCATCTCTGGGCAATAAAATCATTTTCAACCGATCTATAACCTCATGGAGCATTGACTGATTGAGTCGCGGTCTACAACTTCAACTTGACAGCGGCCTTATCTTGCGGGCGCAAAAAAATACCATTCTTTATCTCTGCCAAAAATTGTGATTCCATCATCAATCACCGAACCCACCCAATCCACTGTAGACGTTTGGCTGTAAGATAGATACCCAATGCCCGCCTCATCGCACGTTTCGTTGACCAGATTCCCAGGTACATCATGGGCGGCCAAGATTCATCCAAAGGACCCGTCACCATTGTGGTCGAGCATCTGGACCCTGAATTGGGCGCCTGGTCTGCTCTCGAGTATGGCTGTATTGCCCGCGAGTCTCATGCTGCTGGCAGTAAATTCCTCCTGAGCTCGGTCCCCACGTCATTGCAAATGCCAGAAGAACTGGCTGCCACCAAGGGACTTGATGTTGAGCACCGCAGTGTCGAAGAAGTCTTTGCGGACAGAAGATCCAAAGTTTGCCTGCTGGACCCTTCTGCCAAGGTTGAACTCAGTCCAGCGGATGGCGACACTTTTGAGGTGTTCCTCTTTGGAGGAATTTTGGGTACGACATCTTGCTCAATATGATACATGTGGTTTTTTTTTTTTTTTTCATACTGACTCCATGCGATGCAGGCGACGACCCCCCTCGAGGTGGGTTGCGATAAACTTTCGCAGCTGCTCTTGATACTGACAGGTTGATCCAGACCGTACCTCTGAACTGAGAAAGAAGGGTTACGAGGGAAGGCGACTCGGACCCGTGCAGATGACGACCGACACGGCTGTGCGGGTTACTCGCATGGTTGTTCATGACAGAGGTGGCCAATATTGAGTTTCTTTGTTGATATTTCCTTTGCTGACCACTACCAGTTCCTCTCGAAAAGATTCAGTACATCGACCACCCAGAGATCGTTATCAACGAGCATGAGCGGACGGAGATGCCCTTCCGCTATGTTAAAGATGACGAGGGCAAGGCTATTATGCCAAAGGTAGGTCGCAATATCCGTGCATCATTATCGCCGGGGGCAGTGCTGACTGGATCTAGGGCATGGTGGAACTCATTAAAAAGGATGCTGATCAAGGTATCGAGGATCTCTTCTAGCTTTCTGCTGAGGGATAAAGAGGACACGCTGCACGCGAACAGAGAGCAAATGCCACTGGATAGAAATGCAAGCAACAATAAGAACTGAAAGCTTTCACACGATGTTCCTTATTGACCTTCAAATGCGGCAAAGCCTGTCATTGTGACGGCTCCAGTACGCTAAAAAATACACTCCACCGCTCAGGGGTTGGCCTGGAACCGGTAAGGCTCCGTAATGCGCTTACGAACGGCCACGCCGCCTCTTGGTTTCACCACCGTCACAGCCTCGACCATCGTCTTGCTCTTCTCTACGGTGTATTTTCTCTCTCTCCTTTAGTTTCTCCCTTAATCCCGTCTAGTTTGGCGTCGCCGCTGCTTCCCTTGATCATTCCTTACAGCAGGCCTCACGCTTATTCTTGCAACCCTCACGAGCCGTGCGTTCTCAACCAGCGCGGCATCCGACTCACACCGTCATCAATGAGTCCTTGAAGCTTCGCTCTCGTCCAGCTCCACCTTTCGAGGTTCCTGTCACTCACATCTCACCGAATCGGCGCTTTCCTACAATAAAATGGCCTCTTGGTCATTCAGTCAATCCTCTCGGAGGGCAAGTGGCTCGCTGTTCTCGAATCTCTCAACATGGGCTTTGTCACTCTTGCTCCTTAACCCGATAGCAACTCAAGCTCAATCTGCAGCGGATTACTATGTGCACTCATTACCTGGGGCGCCGGAAGGTGCTTTACTGAAAATGCATGCCGGGTAAGCCCACGCTACTTCATCCGCACCCCTGGACATGACTAACTCATCATTCAAGGCATATCGAGGTCGACCCGGAACATAACGGACACCTTTTTTTCTGGCACTACCAGAACCGTCACATTGCGAATCGCCAGCGAACAGTGATATGGCTGAACGGAGGCCCCGGCTGCAGCTCGATGGACGGTGCAATGATGGAGGTCGGTCCCTATCGTCTGGTGGATAACGCGACGCTGGAATACAACGAGGGTTCTTGGGACGAATTTGCGAACCTCCTCTTTGTTGATCAACCCGTCGGAACGGGGTTCAGCTACACCGACACCAACAGTTACGTTCGTGAGTTGGACGAAATGGCTGCGCACTTTGTTACGTTTATGGAGAAGTGGTTCGCTTTGTTTCCAGAGTACGAGCGGGATGATGTAGGACACCTGCATGAGTTTATAACAACTGGTCGATTTGTGCTGATAATGTTAATTGACAGATCTATATTGCCGGCGAATCTTATGCGGGTCAATACATTCCATACATCGCAAAGGCTTTCCAGGATCGAAACCAGAACATACACGGCACTAAAGCGCGTTGGAGCCTCCGCGGTCTTTTGATCGGAAATGGTTGGATATCGCCGGTCGAGCAGTACCCCGCCTACTTGAGTTACGCCTATGAAGAAGGCATTGTCAAGGAAGGTAGCGCACTTGGGAAAGAACTGGAAGTGCTACTCTCTGTTTGCAAGTCAAAAATGGGCACTGGTCGCATCGAAGTCTCCAACATGGATTGTGAGGACATTCTGCATACAATGCTTAGCAAGACCACCGGCTCGGACAAAAAATGTCTGAACATGTATGATATTCGACTGCGCGAGGATGACACTTGTGGCAACGCCTGGCCGCCAGATTTGATGGATGTAGCGCCATATTTACAACGCCAGGATGTGATGGAAGCCCTGAACATAAACCCAGACAAGCAGTCTGGGTGGCACGAGTGTGATGGAGATGTGAGCCGCACGTTCCGACCACACAAGTCCGAACCATCTGTGAAATTGCTCCCTGGATTGCTTGAGTCTGGTGTTGAAATTCTCTTATTCAGCGGCGACCAAGATCTGATTTGCAACCACGTTGGCACAGAGCAACTCATTAGCAACATGAAGTGGGCAGGTGGTACCGGTTTTGAGATGTCACCTGGCGTATGGGCTCCGCGACACGACTGGACGTTTGAGGATGAGCCGGCGGGTTACTATCAACACGCGAGAAACCTGACATACGTTCTTTTCTACAACGCCAGTCATATGGTCCCGTACGATCTTCCCCGCCGCTCTCGCGACATGGTGGATCGCTTCATGAATGTCGACATTGCCAGCATCGGCGGGAAGCCGGCAGACTCACGCATTGATGGCGAATCGCTCCCTCAAACGTCGGTTGGCGGTCACCCGAACAGCACACTCCATGAAGAGGAAGAACAGCAGAAGATGAAAGAAACTGAGTGGAACGCCTACGCCAAGTCTGGTGAAGCGGTTCTTGTCGTGGTCATCGTCGGTGTCCTGGTTTGGGGCTTCTTCATTTGGCGCAGTCGCCGCCGTCACAGTGGCTACCGCGGTATCGCCATGAAGTCGCCCAGTTCGAGCTCCGTTTTGGGTCGATTCACCAACAAACACAGTAACAGTGCAGACGTGGAAGCTGGTGATTTCGATGAAGCTGAATTGGATGATCTACACTCACCCGGATTGGATCGAGAAAACTATACTGTTGGAGAAGACAGTGATGACGAAGGGCGACCAAAAGAACAAGCACCAGGGCCTTCATCCCAAGCCGAGGGCAAACTTGTTTCGTGATCGTGTTATTTCTAGAGTTCATAATGTCTTCTATATACGGACTCTTGTTGGATTGACATGGGCATCAGATAATTCAGCCTCAAATAGATATGAAACTTATGACTTGACCTGCTTTTTCGGGCATTAAATGCTTTGTTCTATCCTCTATAAATATGGTCCAGCGTTCCAGTCATTGTGTCAGACTCCAGACTTTAATGCTCCCATCATCCGCGGTGGTAACCAGCACCTCTTCCTCCTTACCCTCAGTCCGACCCCGATCAGCCCGTTTCGCCCACGAAACATGGTTAATCTCATAGATGCTGTGCGCACCATCTACAACCGCAGCAATCCTCCATTCAGTAGACGGATGAACCGGAGTAGCCCCGGCAGTGTCGATCTCCAAAGGCTGAGCTTCAGTCTGAGATGACGTTCCAAATCGCTCCTCATAGACCACAATGCGTCCATCAGCACCAACAGAGGCCAGCAAGCCCGTCCTTCGACTCCAAGCAACAGAGTAGATCGAAAGCTCGTGCGCATGCGGAAGAACAACTTCCTCCTCCCATGTCTCGTCTGTGCCCGTTGGCCGTATGATACTCGGGATAGCGTTCGGCCCCGGGCCGCTTACCTGCTCCTTGGGCTGTCGTCGCCAAACACGAACAGTGCGATCGTGCGAGCAAGATGCAAGACGCGGGCCCGAGAGAGCATGCCATTTGTTCCATTCGTCTACCTCTCCCCCCGAGGCATTCGAGGGAACATTCTCACCATCCTCCCAGTCAATCCCCCACACTGTCCCCTCATGGCCTCGTAAACAAGCAACCTGTCCCCAGTCATCAATATCCTCCCTCCAGATTCGGATCGTGTCATCGTAGCTGCCGCTAGCAAGAGCCTCCTCTGCAGGATGCCAAGCAACACACTTGACATCGCCCTCGTGCTCCTGCATCACAGCCACAGTCTCGAAGTTGTTGTCCCCGTCATCCAAGTCCTCCCAGATCCAAATAGATTTGTCTCGAGAGCACGTGGCGAGGAGCATGCCGGACGCAGACCACGACACCGACTTAACTTCGCTGTCGTGCCCGTCGAGAAGGACCGCGAAGCGCCATTCTTCGTCTTCGTCTTCCTCCCCGCCGCCGCCGTCGTCTTCTTCTTCAACTCTGCGTGGGTTGCCGAGTTCGTTTTCCTGTGTGGCTGCTACTGTTTCCCCGTAGTTATCCCATCGTCGCCAGATGCCTACTGTTGCGTCGAAACTTCCTGTCGCGAGGACGCTCTCGCCTGAGACGTTTGGTTTCCAGGCGCAGGTGCGCACACTCCGCCTGTGTCCGCCTGAGATAGTCGAAAGGAGACGGAAGTTTGTGAGGGAGTATACACGGACTGTTTTGTCGGAGCTGCAGGTTGCAACGAGCGGAAGAGTGGGATGTGGTGCTGTGAGCCATGTCCGTTCGAGGGATGGCGGAGTGAGGTCGGAGAGGAGGGTGAGGGAGACCTTTGGAGGGGTATCGGCAGCGTTTGGCGCCGCCATTTTGGGTAATTCGAGTTGGAATTGGCGCAGATAGTTCTGCGCTTGAGGTTGGTGGTGATACTGCGAGCGGCGGAGAGAAAGTTGGGTTGGTGGGGTCGGACGACATCATCCGCGGAGGTCCAATATAGATATGAATCAGGTATAGATAGCAGCACCGAGTCGATTGGTATGTTAATGATATTGAAGATCCATTCTTGCAACATTAAGCTAGGCAATTTAAAACGTCTCATCAACAGCGATTACCCTCATATAAGTCCATGGTCTAACTGAACAAAAGACACATAACAACCACACCGGTAGACCCAAAAAAAATGTACTCAAAATCGAATACCTTAACTCCTTACGCCGCAGGGCTCAGAGGCCCAGGGCTCAAAAGACCGCTATCCCCCATGATCCGCTCGTATATCATCCCGTGGCATGCCCAGTCCACTTCACGAACTTTGCCCAATTCCTCTGTCAACTCGCCAACTTGACTCACGAACTCGGGCATCCCCGCCCCAGCTAGACTCTGACTTGCAGTGCTTGTCGCTCGCACTCTTTCACTGGCGCTCGATGCGCTGAGCCGGGAGAGGACATGTGCTCGCAACCGGGCAAGTATAAGACGTGCGACTGGGTCCGCGAAGCTACTCGCACCATTTTCAGTCACGTTGGACGGCGAAAGTGTGTAGCTAGTTGAATCCGACGGGGATGGCGATCCCTGTTCGGAAGTCTCTGTATGGACTTCGACAGATGTCTGATTCGCCGTCGAGGCAGCCGCCGCACATGCTGTTGCGACCGGCGCGAGTACTCGCCTGATAGTCGCCGCTAGCTGCGCACTCGCACTAGATGGCATTGGATGAGTAGATTCGAGAATTGACTGGATTCGATCGGACGAGACGTCGTTGAAATCCAATGACAGTATCCGGTCGGCCTCGGCTTTCCATTGCGCTCGTGCATCGCGTTTGAGCAAATTTTTGGCAGTCAGAAGTATTGAGGCGGTAGCTACTAACTTGAAAGCCTGTGAGTGCAGTGTAGTCAGTCTCTGGCGGTCCAGGTCTAGGGTCTCGGGGACCAGGTCTCCCGACACTGGTGCATTGCTGAAGACGAGATCCGCGAGTCCGTGGGCATAAATCTTCGACGCAGGTGGTTGAGGCTCCCCATGAACATTCTCAGGGTCACGTTTTCGCATCTCATCAGCGATGATTTTACGATGAGTCCGCCAGAAGCGCCGAGTCTTTCCTATACTCAAAGAGCCGTCCTGGAGGCCTCTTTCGAACGTCCGTTGCTCATATCCGGGCGCCTCTTGAATGAGCTGAGGTGCAGCGACATGAATCATGAAATTGGTATGATCAAGTGACAAAAGATCAATGATACCCATGAGTCTGGCTAACCGATCAATTGCATCGCCTGAAGTGTCCTCGGCGAAGGCACTAACCACAGGATCACGGTAAGGCGCACAAAGTTTCGGAAGAATCGTGGTCATGAAGTTGAAGAAGGCGTCATACGAGAAAGCCCCAGCCTTGCACTGGCTTTCAATCAAAGTCGGATCGAGAACTTCGCTAATCAAGACATGGAGAGAATTGCCTGGTCTCAGAGACCGTAGCAAGCGATCTTGAATTACCGTAGCCATCGCCACAATCCAATTTGTGCCTGACCCAGCCTCTACATCTCGTCGCATTAAAGCACACATGTGGTCCATGACCCGCTTGCGCGGTTCGATATACGACTTCTCTTCGATCCTAAACTCTTTGTTGATGAGAAGCTCATGGACCAAAGCACGATTCTCTGGGAGCGCCGTGAGTATCCTTGTGTAACGCTCATGGGGGGAGGTGCGTTGTTTATCCAGTTCCTGTAGAACAGCACTGTCCACATTGTTGAAGCTCTCGCTGATTGGCGAGGTTACACTTTCAGTGAGGGCTTCGGTAGTCGTCGTGGCAGAAGCGACTTCTGCTGACCGCGGAATGGCTCGTCTAGAAGCTGACTTCTTCTTCTGCCGCTTGGCTTTCTTCAACGCATCTCGAACCATCTGCATCGCTCTATCAGAGCCGGCAAGGCGCTTGAGTCTGGCGAGAAGTAGGATCTGGTTTTGTCTGATACCTTGACGGTAGTCATCCGCCACGCCACCAGCCTGATCGTCCTTCACAGTCTGCCAGATTAGTTCTAGTTCAATAAACTGGGCTAGCATGATCTCAATTAAAACACTAGAATCATGCGTTTTCCATGCGTGAAACGCTGAAAAGAAGACGTTGTACTCCTCGCACAGGGTCTGAATCTCCGAAGAGATGGTCGCTGGCGAGCAACAGCCAGAGGATAGCAGTGGGGTCACCTGCTCAAAGGCAGAGAGAAGCTCACGCGCCTTGGAGATCAAGTCCTGCTCTTGTTCACCATCACCGCTTAAAACCTCGGCAGGATGTGTGACAATCAAATAGCTGCTGAGAAACGTGCGCACAGCGCCTCTCCCACCCATTGTTCCGCTCTCCATGTCTTGCAAACCGCAAAGACGAAGGACCCGAGCTGTAGTTGACAAAACCTTCTCCTCTGACAGTAAAGCACCGACTTCCTCGAATGTCATCTCGCGGATACGCTGTGTTGTGATATTAAGGCTAAGAAACTCCCTCATGATCAATCTGGCATGATATGTCCTCCACACTCGCTGGACCTTGCGTGCAGCACCGTCCTCGGTAAGTTGTTTCATAGTTATGATTTTCTTCTCTTCGGTGATAGAGCTGCTTGTGCGGTGACGCCTTGGGGTTTGTTGGTACAACAGGCGTCGTTTTTCTGCTTCCGCAAACTTTTCCGCCATCTCAATCCGAAGGCGGGCGTGTTCAGCAGCCTTCTTCTCGCGATTGTCTTCGGCTTTCTTCTTCGCGCGCCGGACTTCCTCCTCGCACTTCGCCGTTATCTCCGCCAATAACCGTTCGCGGGCCTGTTGGGCAGCCAGGGCTCTGCCTTCCCTTTGGAGATTGCGACCAGCAGCTTTAGTCAAAGCGGCACGTAACCTCACTTTTTCCGCATGTAAAGCGCGATCCGCAAGTCTTGCCTTTCGATTCTCGAGGATTGATGCCCGTCGGAGATGTTGCGCGATATGATCGGTAGCAGTCGTTCCATGGGATATGGCACTCGAGTGTTGAGAATGCAACGAAGAGATCGAGTTTCGTCGGGATGAAGCCGCGGAAGAGCGCCGAACCACGTTGGATTTGCGAGCGAAACGTGTTGCGAGATGGGCAGGGAGACTCAGCGAAGGGGGCGATTCATCAGAAAGCATGTCTACATCCGGCTCACTCAAAGTGTCAGGCGTAACAGCAAGTCCGGCATCGGGCAGTTGAACTTCAATATCTGAATTGCGACGGATCATGGTCTATCGCGAGCGAGGCGGGGTGCATTCACGAACGCGTTCGGATGTCGAGAATCGGGAGGAGGGGTGACTGCTATCGATAGCGGAAAAGCGATATTGAGAGCGAAAGGAACCAGGGTCGCGCAAGGTGAAATACTCTGTAGATGAACTCCTCCAATCCGATGGCTTGCGTCACAGGGTGATATCCTGGCGAAATACTCCGTAAAAGGAGAAGGACTTGCTTATCGGTGATTTGATGAGAACGGAACCCAAGCTGTAGAGAGATCCGTGCTCTGTTTCAGAAGTGAACGTAGAACAAAGATGGAAGGAGGGTCCAGACTAAATGATAGTAGAAGGACGAGATGTAGGGACTAGAAGGAGCGTCGGACAGGGTGAATCAGGGACGACAGTAAGAATAAATCAGGAAGAATGGAGTCATGTAGCATCGTCAAGACCCTTCGGCGCCCATCGTGGTCGAACAATGCGACTTAGTAGAGTCTCACTCAGCCGGAGAAGGTAATCGAAGCTCCCGCATCCGGCGTTGCTTATCTAATCGCATCTACAGGCTAGGTTAAGTTAATTATGCAAGATGATAGTCAAGATAGCATTGAACGGAGAGTTTGAAGTTGTTTATGGTAATTTGTGACTGTTGCTAGGCATACCATTTGGCGCGGAAGACAATCGAGGCCTACTTATGCATGGTGTACGTATTGAGAGCGCGATACGTCAAGCTCCACCTGCTGCTAGCCGTAGCTAGTTATCGAGCATGCTAAGAATGGGCGCCTTATACGCGATGATATCTCAACCTCCTGTAGCTTCTCTGTAGAAGGATATACTTCTGTTGGCGCCAGCAGTTGCAAATCCCTCGGATCTTCCAACTTTTGGCAGCCACGTCACGCACCAAATGGCTTTTTCGGTCTCGGAATGTGTTGCAACGCAGCTTCGCGTATCGATCGACCAAACTTTGACCTTGCCGTCGAAAGACCTGTCATGTGTGGTAAGCGCTTAGCCACTGGCCACGGACAAGAGACTCACCCGCTCAGAAGATACTCTCCGGTATTACTCCAGGAAAGCGATAAGATCCATGCAGCATGGCCGGTCAGACTAGCCACCTGTTCGCCGGACGCTGTATCATATAATACAATAACCCTTGAATCTCCGGCCGCAGCAAGGAACTTTCCACCGGGAGAAAACGCAACAGCTCGTACAGGCTTTACCAAACCTACAAAACAATTAGTCGGGATAAACTCAGTGACGAAGCAAATTGGACAGCACGTGCCTGATAAACTGAATGGCATACGCCCTGTTTCTGTACTGAATATATAGACGCTGCCATTTTCATGGCCACTTGCAATAAAGCGACCATCTGGTGACTACCGTACTGCATAAGTAGTTGAGGGCGTAGTGCGTAGATCCGTACTTACCAGATCAATGCAGGTACCAAAGCTGCCCTTGGTTTCGTGGTCTCGTATCTGTTCTTCATCGGCATTCAAGTCCCAGACTTTGATATGCCCATTCTGAGTGGTTCCAGCTAGGTACTGGCCATCGGCAGACAAAGCAATAGCCCAAAGATCGGCAAGCGCAACATCTTTCGTCTTAGACCATAACCCATCTTGGGACGCCCAGATCACCACCTCGCCACCAAAGCCAACGCTGACTGCTCTAGATCCTTTTGCGTCAGTCACGACATGGTGACATCCAACCTTGTGGGCTTCCAACGTCTGGACCAGAGGGAAGTCAGGATCGGTTGTTGAGTGAACTTGAAGAGCATTGGACCCTGATGTCGACAATATTTGCTTATCGGTGACGGCCAGCGCGAAAATGTCAGTTGGGTGTGCTGTTTCCAATTAGTACAAGGTCCGATGAGAAAGAAATATACAGCTGGACTTACTATTGTCCGCAGAACCGTAGGAAAGGTATTGCTTCGACTGAGTACTATTAGTTCAAACGCCAACCGATCTTAATATAATCACGAATGTTATTGGGACCTACCATCCTTGAACAAGAGCTTGATCGAGACGATCACCGCGCTCCGACCCTCGCTGGCAGTTGGTGGTTGGAATTGTTGTGGTGGGACGAGTTGCAGAATGAGATCATCGCCGAAGAGCGAGGGCCTTTTTAATACTACTGTTACTCCGTATCGGCCTGCAAGAAGCAACAATCCTCTATCAGCGCTAATTTGCCTACGTTTGCTCCCGAACCGATCGTATTTCAAGGGCATCTTACATGGCGCTTGAAAAAGCAACCTGTCAGGTGACCAAAAGTGCCGTTCACATGCCAAAGCACGAAGGCAAGAGTCAGCTCCGGCGTACGATCGTTCCTGGCAACTTAATCGGGCTTTAGTTCCCAGCCATCCAGCTTATCCTCGAGCTTCCCAGTCTCTTTTTCTTTGACTTCGCTTTTCATGAGCCAGAGCACCGATCCAAGCTTCCTTGAACCCCAAACGGACCGTTGTCTGCCACGGCAATCCAACCAGCCCGCTTCCAACGATGACCTGTCTTGTGCGCAACCCGAGACTCGAGGAATAAGATCTTCGGCCAGCACTCGTTGCAGCGATGTTAACACGAGCCCTATTATGTCGGACATAAACCAAGACCAACATCTGGAGGGGCATTCGGGCGCCAATGGACTCGCCGAAGCTAAGAATGAGTCCTCGAATGTGTCTTCAACTTCCGCCGTTGGCTCAAAAGAGTCACTCTCTGATGTGGGTGACGCATGTCACGCGGCGAAAGTTGGACATAATATGGAGGGCTCATCTTCAGAAAATGAAGGTAGCAATCCGGACACCGTCGTTGAGGACTTGCACCTGCACCCCACGTTCGGACAGGCACAGTCGGTCCCAGTTGCAGTACCACACGATCCTCAGGTCAACTCGGGTGATATTCGAAGACCTCAAGGCTCAACAGTCCAGGATGCAGAGGTGTACGAAACGGGTGGTCAATCACTACTTCCTGAAGATGACGGAATGGGTGCCTTGCGGAAACGAATTCATGCGATTCGGGATTTGGGACATACTAGTATTGAGCAAGCCCGGATGATCCACGATCTGATGACAGAGAAATACACTTCTTCTCAAGCTTTCACAGGGAACCATCTGTCGCCAATTTCTTCTCCCACTCCCTCTTATCGAACCCCCGAACGAGCACACACCCCGAACAGATGGAGCGGTCAGTCCTTCGAAGAACCATCTGTCTCTACAGTCTCTACAGCTACGTCTCCAGTTCAGGACGTTTTCCAGAATCTGACTGCCGAGGATCTAAAACCCACATTCCATCCGAGGACGGAAACGGATCTGCCTGTTGACGATGCTGAAGATGCGGATGCTGAAGAATTCGAAGAGCCGTACCTGGGTTGCCCGCATTATAAACGAAATGTCAAACTGCAATGCTTTGATTGCAAAAAGTGGTACACTTGTCGGTTCTGCCATGACGAGGTCGAAGACCATCATCTTGATCGGCCAAAGACGGAAAACATGCTATGCATGCTATGCGGTCACGCTCAATCGGCTGCTCAGTATTGCATGTGGTGTGGTGAGCTCGCGGCGCAGTATTACTGCGACACCTGTAAACTATGGGATAATGATGCCAGCAAAAGCATTTATCACTGTAACGACTGCGGCATTTGCCGTATTGGCAAGGGTATAGGAAAGGACTTTTTCCACTGCAAGGTAAGTGCTAGCATAAGGACGCGCTCAGATAGATGGACTTTCTAACTATATCGCAGACTTGCAGTGTCTGCCTTCCGATCTCGATTGAGAAAACCCATAGATGTATTGAGCGTTCAACGCAGTGTGATTGCCCGATTTGTGGAGACTATATGTTTACTTCACCCGAAACGGTTGTTTTCATGCGATGCGGACACAGCATCCACCAACGGTGTCTCTCGGAATACTCGAAGTCGTCATACCGTTGCCCAATATGTAGCAAAACGATCACCAATATGGAAGCGACGTTCCGAAACTTGGATAGAACGATTCAATGTCAACCGATGCCAGTGGACTTCAAGGACACCAAAGCCATCATAACATGTAATGATTGCGGTACTAAGTCGGTTGTCAAGTATCACTGGCTGGGTCTGAGGTGTGATATGTGAGTATTGTTTTCTTTTTCTGAAGAACAGACTGACGAAGAGCTTAGGTGTGAATCGTACAATACTACTCAACTAAGTGTTCTGCAAGGAGACGGCGTGGACAATCCGGAACAGAGTATCGAGGATACAAATTTCGCGACTTCCAGGTTAAGGTCATCCTCTCAAGGTGTGGATGACTCGGCGCCGCCATCGTTAGCGCCACTGCAAATCGACACCAGTTCAGCGCCAGGGGTCGGCGCACATCCCCAGTTCAGTTCACCTCAGTCTGTCTTTCCAACCGGGCAGTTTCATTCTTATAACCTTACCCGTGGCCGTGCAATCTCACCTGTAATCAGCAATTACTTCGGCATACCTCCTGATCGCCACTCGCAAAGGTCTACATCAACTTCATTTTTCGGAACGCGAGTGAATCACGGCGACGAGAATGATGGCGAAGAGGAGCTTAATATATGGGGTACTAAATTCAAGTATGGATATGGGTTCCTCAGCAGAGAAACGGATCCTGCAGATGACCATGAAGACGGCGGAGAGCAGTCAGATTCCAGTGACTCTATTGACCTAGGTGAGGATGAAGAGGACGACGAGGATGATGATGATATTGATATATTCGGGCATCGTTGATATATTTACAATGAGAGCATACACAAGCGAAAGAATGGCTGGTCCCAAGAACAATCACAGTGACAACGCCCTGGTGTTAGATGGCAGGCCCATCTATACACACGTCGAACATGAGCGGTTTGAATTTCCTCGGTGTCTCTGGTTGAATAACTTCCACCCTGTTGTAGGTAGGATCAATGCATTCAGTCGGAGTCAGATAGATCTGTGCATAGCAATGAAAATAGTGGATTTCTACCTAGTCAGAACGCCTAGGATATCCCCGCACAATGCAAAATAACTCAGCATCTGCTTGGTGCGTGGACTTCAGTCAGAATCGAGTCAAATGCATATGGCAAGATCAAGAATCCACCCGGGCCACGGTAGACACTATTCAAGTAGAAGTGTACTTCGTACCCCGAGAAAATTGGCGTCACGTTCACATCGGGAATGGAGCTCAAGCTTTGAACTTGACTTCCGAGTGTATTCTCTCTGTTGATCAAGGAATGTGCCTAGATTAACAAGCCTAGGGCTGCCAGTAATTCATAACGGTGGTTTTCTCCTGAGGTCATCTCATAGAGTACACCGTTTGATCGCTGATTGTACCCTATGTCAGTCTGGCAAAGCACGAGTGGATGGCCACTGGCAGTTGATTCTATAAAAAAAAGACGAGCACCGGCGCTCCATGTCTCGCGAAGTCAGATATCTGGGAGCCAATTCTCAACTGCTCCCCAGCGCTTGATTCGCGGGCTTTGCTCGCTAGTCCGCTTCATTTGGAATGTGTCAAAGCCTGGTCGATGGTGTCTAGAAGGCACCAGTATATGTCGCAGGCTATTCGCAACCTATAGCAATCCTCACATCTCACTATCTCAGACACGTTCCCAAGCTTTCGTTCAAAAGCATCAACGCTCGACTAAACTGTAGACGAACGTCATCTCGCACGGTCGGATGTCGCTGGTCGATTCCTAGTCCCTTTAAACTTTTGGGAGCAGATATGTTAGACGACTCTAACTGCATTTTGCGCGGACTTTCAAAGAAGACTTACTTTCGCAAATTCCCCCTTGTTCTAGGCTGATCCCAGAACTTTTGCATGAGCAAGTTTCTGACAACCTTGTGTTCGATGCCATTGAACTCGGTTGCCTTGCGCAGGAAATCAACGGTATTGGCGATACGGCTGGGATTGAAATCCTGCGTTGGCGCTGAGCGAAACGATGAGCGTAAAGTTTGGATAAGCAAATGGCGTGAGGGCGTTGAATAATTAATGGCCTTGAGGCCTTGCCGGTAGAGCTGGCGGTAGGCTTGAACGATTGCTTGTCTATCTGCCATTCGGTCTATCCTCGAGCAGGTAGATGATGTTCCTGCAGTGAGAACGAAGCTCCGACTCGAACACCTGCCAATTACACGCTAACCCCGTTGGGACGAGCCAGCATGAACCCACGTCAGGTTAGGCCGACATGCTCCTGCTGCCCTCCCACGTCTCTCCTCTTTCCATCCCTCTTCCTGCGTGATCCTTGTTCGATATAAATCACCAGATTAACTCTCCCCGAGCTGGACCTTTTTATGCCGGACTGCAGTACGAGTGTACGCAGTTTCACAGACTACTGATCGCGTGGCGTGGATGATCTGAACGCCGCCCTCATTCGCACAGACGCTCCATATAAAGATGTTTCACTGACCGGTCGAATCTATCCGTTACTGCTTGCTACGTGCTCGTTGGTCTGCCTTGATCTACGTCGGACCCTGAATACTTGAAGAAGACCGTCCGTTTCGCTCAACATCATGAGGTTGAAAGCATGCTCTTTATAGTCACTTGTGTTCATCGAATGCCGACAATATGACTCGAGTTTCTCGAAGGACTGGTTCGATAATCGCCAGGCGGAGCCCAAGTTTTATTGCGAGACGAAAAGCGCGGAAGCATAAAGTGATTTTGGAATCCGTCACTCAAGAGAAAAAGAAGCTTCGAAGTGTGGTATGCCGTATTGTCGTGGAATTTTTGTCGTCACTTTTGACAATCATGGTAGATATCTTTTGAAGCCAAGGCACCTCCTGGGTATACCTTTATATCAGCAGGTGATCCGCATTTCACGACCACATGCAAAGAGCGTTGTCGGAGAGATGGTTTGAAGGTGTACGCGGTTTCTGTATGCAGGGCATTCTCCGAATCTATGCTCTTCTCCGGGATATTAACAATCTTGCTTTTTTTTTCCAGACAACTCCTCACATGCACACCCATGGGCTGTCGCAGCATGTGCATCGTATAGGCTATCACTTTCCCAGCGCCGTTGTTGCGGACGTGTGTATAAACCGCGGTCTCTATCTTACCGCAGCCGGGAAAGCTGTATCTTTATATGGCACGGGGGGTGAGGCTGGCCGCAAACACACTGACTCGATTGACCAGATTGCTATCAATACGGAGGCGAGGGATGTTCTCAAGGATCTCTTTCCAAACATCCCCGATAATGATCTTAACCAGATCATCAAAACTGCGTTCCAAAAGGTGCGACTTAGTGGCAGGCGTACAAGCTCAGACTAGATATTCGCTGACTCTAAGCTTAGGGTCAACGCAAAGTAGGTACGGCAGTCGAACTACCACTCGCTCGGCGAGCTCAATTAGCAGTTGTTGCACATATTCGACACATTTATACAGACTACGACCGGTTGCTCAAAAGTACTTCGTTCCACGAAGCAAGAGCAACTGTTGAGCAACCGACCCTTGCCAAGCTAGTGGAATGGCGAGGTGATGACGAGAATGGGAAAACGGTTCTTGAAGACGTGTTTCGTGAAGTCATCGTCATATCAGATGACGATGATGAGAGCGACTTCGAAGGCGAAGTGCCGCCTCCACATGGCCGAGATACCAGTGTGGAGATTATCTCCAGCAATCCTGTGGTTGAGGAGCTTCACATGAGGCCAGTCGGTCATGGCACTCGCGCCCTCCGAGGCGCACAAGTAGATACCTCGGAGGATGAGACCGCGCCAGGATTTCGTCTTGTCAGAGAATCCCCTAAGAAGAACAAAGTTGACCGTCGCGGATTTAGCAGATATCAAGCTAGCAGGTATCAAGCTTGGGACCGTGCTATCGATAGATACAGGAATACGGCAGCCAGCGGGCACAGTCGCCAACTGCCAGCATATCCTCTTGGACAACCTGGGCAGGGGAATATCGGATTTGGAAAAGAAGCGCCGCTGCGCAGACCTTTTGAATCCAATCACTCTGCTGGCCCATATGTGCTATCTAATCAAAAAGCAGTCAGGAGTAACCCGAGTCGGCCTAGGCTTAACCTTGTTTCAGAACATCGTGTAAGTTGTGCACCTTTGCTTAATTCGAGGAATTCTTCAAGGGGGCCTCTTTCGAGCAAGCCAGCTGTGCTGACTTTGGCTGAGCCCTTCGACCTGTATCCTCTGGCTGAGTTGCCGGACAAGAGAGGAGATACCCTTCCCCCGGCCAACCCATCCGATCCTATTCCTTTACGGAGAGCACCTATTCCTGAGCCAGTGAAGCATCATTTGGATGATTCTCCGAATGTACCTGTTTTTGTGAGCGGTCCGAAAGAATCTCTTGACAGGAACAAGCACAGTCTCAGACCCATCCCGCCGCCACCGGTGCACTTACAAAACAGAAATGTGGATCCACAGGACCGCGCGTTGCCTTCCATCGAAAGTCCGCTGGCAATGGAAATCAAACGTCCAGATAGTGGTCATATAGAACGCCTTGCCAAAAGGATGTCAGGAGCGTTTACCTTCCGCTCAGTAACGCCGCATCGCCAGAACCAGGACTTTTCGAATCATGTTTTGCCTCATGAAGCGGTTCAGGACCATGCTGCCAAAAGGCGGCGTGTGGCTTATCATGAACCAGGTTTAATGGAAAGGCCTCTTTCGCCCAATGGTTCCGCCGCTATGAGTACTTACCCAGGAAATCGGTATGCCATGGCTGGACAGCCTTCTGTTCAAAACGGTCCCCATGCCCGTAGGAGATATTTTGCCCCAGAACCGCATCATACTATGGAACGCGAGCCAGGCACTGTTCAGGGCTCTTCTATCTCTACAGCTCATTATGACAGAGAAGGCCAGAATCTCGTGCTTCATGGACCACCACCAAGAGCCTGTGATAGCCAACGACTTTTCTACAATCGTCATATTAATCCTCATACTGCTCACCATAGATCTCCAGGACAGACTTGCGTCGTGCCTGATATGAGGCATGGCGTCGCTGCTGGCGAGAGCCGTGATAGAATCGCGCAACCTCAGTTGGCAGATTCAAGAGACACCAGTTTATTCCACAATTCTCAGGACCATATTGCCAGTGGAATTCGGCCACCAGAGACCACAGGGACACGTTTGGAACCCGTTTGGCAGAGGAACAGCAGACCCTACAAACCTGTGGAGAACCAGAGACTTTATGCCGATGGTTTTGTTCGCCATGTTGATCTGCGCGAACCTGAGGTCCTAGACTATCGGCCAGTCCGTCGGCTCCCTCCAAGTCCTTTGGTGGAGAGTCCGCCCCAACTTGTCAAAGTTGGTTTTCGGGGCATTGATAATCAATCTGGACCGCCAGATCGTCGAACTTCAGTGGCGCCTCGCGGTCGAAGCTATAGAGATTCCTCGCCCAAAGCGTTTTCCAAGCTACATCCACTTAGTGGCCAGGGTGCAAGGCATCATGAACGCATGCTACCTAGGACACCACCCCCTATTTACTCTGGCAGACGACAGCCTGGCAATGCTGTCAACACTTCACGGTATGATCAATAGTAGGAACTCGCTTCCATTGGAGGATGACATTCCTCAGTCCTCCTACCCCGTCGTCTCTCACTCTTACACCTTCCTGTGGGATGTCATATTGAGCATAAACTTATATTTTCTCTAGGGCGACTTATGATCTTCATCAACGCGGACCGGCCGAAAAGGAACAGCGTATGCCGGCTTATGCTAGGACAGCGGAGGACGAACGGTATCGACTACCTGCTGAGGGTCGTGCGGTTGTCATGGTGGATTGAGATGTGATGCGGAAGTATCTTTGAACCGCATATGTTTTTGGACGTTGCTGTTTGTATATGTTATGATACCCAATGTTGTATGGATTATTTTCCTGTTGTTCAAGTTGTTCAACTCCCGAAACATGGCTCTGTCCATTACATGGAAATGCAGAAGTGAACCCCAGTCTACTGTTCAAGCCCCGAGTAATTTATCTTAAACGCGAACGGCAAACAAATTTCCACATTCGGTATTTCAAGTCCTTCACCGAGTAAGAGCAATCGGTTTGTTCGCCCTTCCGAGAAGCTGTGTACATGTTGATGGGTTGATGCTCCCAGGTTATCAAGTCAATTGCACGCTGTCATGACCGCTTTAAACCATAGTTTCCAGTCTGGTTTCTGGAGTTCAAACGCCCCTGGCTTCCCCATCGGCTTCCCCTGTGTTCACCGTCTTCCCGGTCTTCTTGATTGTTGCGAGAACCGTCTCGTACGGCAGCGAGGCATCGGCGACAACGCTAGCGGTCTGCGAATCGAGACTCACATCGAAGGATTTAACACCTGAATGAAACATTGTTCGTCAGCACGTCGGCATGATTGACGCTCATGTTTATGTCAAGCGTCGAAAACGAGGGGTAAGGCGGGGCAGATAGGATAGTTACTAACCGTCCAGTTTCTTAAGGACGCGCTCGACGGCACCGGAGCAGCCGCCGCAGCTCATGCTGACGTTGAATTTGTACTGGTGCTCTTGGTCGGCCATTTTGCTTGGTTTTGGGTTTTATTCTTGAGGATGTTTGTGTTGATGAGGCGGAGAGTCAACTTATGTGATTTAAGTGGAGTGCGGAGACGGAGACGGGAGAGAGGAAGCAAGGAGTGCAGTTAATATATGTCAAACCAAGATGGCGACTGGTGAATCATGATTGCCTTTGTTTGATACGTCGGAAGCTTCACCAGGCTCTGCAATTTATAATGCTTAGCGCTTACAAACGTCCGAGAAGGGAAAGCAGATTGGAATTTGATCATATCGGTTCCTGAGCACCTCATCGGATTCACTATCCTTTTAACACTGTACATCGAGTAGTATTAAGTTTGCAGAATTTTGTATCCGCACGCGGGTACTCAGATAGTGTTCAAGTCTGTCTTCTTAGAACCCAGCTGCTCGTTTCTTCTTCCTTGCCTTAATCCCGCTTTTCCTTGCTGCGTCGCGACCTCCAAATGCTCCTCGCTCGACCTGAGTCATTGGAAGATCGTCCGTGACCTGGCTGCTTTGTAGACGTATCATCGGAGGTTGACTGTTGTCGGGCTGGCTACCCCAGTCCACTTTCTTGACCGGGGCGGGGGAAGTGGCAGGAAGGGGTACCGAAGAATCGAGGTTCATATTCTTCATGGACTGGGACATGTTTCTCCGCGATTTGCGTCTCGACGATCTGCTGCTTGCCGCTAGCCGCGACTCCCCAGATATCAACGAAAACGAGGCTGGGTCTGTGCCTGGTTTCCAGTGGTCGAGTATGCGTTCCGCATCCTGAGAGGTCGTTCCTGGTCTCTCAAAGTTGGTATAAGATGATAGTACCTCGAATAAAGGCCGCTTGTCCGCTCGAGATCCCGGATCACCGGGACCGTCTGGTGCCGCGCCGCTTTGTGTGCTCGCGGTGATTGTTTGCGGTTGGAGTTCCTGCTCAGCCGAGCTAATGAAGGATTCATACGAGGACTGCCCATCGATCTTGGCCGGTCCACCAGGATAAACGGACGGGAGTTCGCCCTCACGTACGCCAGAACCACATACTGATTTATGCATCAATATGATGCATGAAAAAGCAATTTCGGCCACAAAGCGTCGGATTGTCTTCTCCTTTGAAATTCTAACCCGCCCGGGTATATCAGGAGATAGGTCAATGAGCCAGTTATTGACTAGTTGATCGTATATAGCAACCAAATCCAACTTCGGAGCATCGGACGGTGTCTCTTGCTGGACGGGCCGCCGGGTAAATAGATTGGACTGCTGAAGAAGGATGTGATCTCGACCGCTGAGCACCGCATGGTTTGACACAGACTGAGATACAAAATTTGCCAGATCTTGTGCGTTCTGGTCGATATCATCTATGGCAGGACATCTACAAAGAATCTCAACCCTAACTGATTATTAGCACAATCGTCATCATCGCCGGAAGTCGGATATAGCTTACGCTGTCTGACTAGTCAGAATTTCGGACAAAGAATTGTCAGAAACTTTACTCAACAGTTTTCCGAGAGACTCTTGGAAATTGTGCTCGGCGGGCTTTTCATCCTCTCGCGATAGCGAACCTACCGCGCCTGTGGCTATGGCGTATATCTGTGTGTAATCGAGGGTGAATTGCGGTACCGCCAGAGGAGCTATGCTGTCAATCCCAAGATCCGAGATCAGCCCATTACCATGTGCAGATTCAGTCCAGTCGTCAACTATGAAACCACTCCTAGAACCGAGTGTTTTCTTCTGCAGCCCAGTCAGACGAAGGTTTCTCACACGCAGAACATCGCTTCCACGTGATGGCTTGGTCCCAATCGTGGTGGAATATTTTGAGAACAACGATTCTCGCACACGTAGACTTGAATCCACCGCGAAAAGTTTGACATAACTCGGAAAATATTCAGGCGACTGCCCACCAAGAGTCGTTGGCGCAACTTCTTTGAACGTAAGCGTAGAAAAATGCGTGCCGATGTTGAAGCCCTCCAAATCTTCTGCATGGTCGGTAGATGGCGGTACATGCAGAATGAAAGGGTCAGGAACGGACTCTGAATCATTCGATCCCACAGCTGGTTCAGAGTAGTGAAAGGCTAACACAAGGTCATTGAGACGGGAAAATAAAACTAGATAAAAATCTTCATAGGCGCTCATTAGTATCATATACTAGAGCCATCCTTAAGTACACTGGACGCTCACCTTCATCCACTGTCAGTGAAGTTAATTGCAGTGTTACATCGTCTGCGTCGCGAAAGTGACGCCAGGCGGCGCGTGGGGATATGGTGTTATCCGTATCTTCCCGAGCTTGAGATGTTTCCGGATTGACATCGAAACAAACGAGTCGCAAAGTGGTGAGGACGAATATATGCGACGAGTTGCGGGTGCTTCTTTTGACTCCCAGAATCCATTCGGATTGCCTCTTGAACCCAAGCTCCATCGAATAGGGATAAGCTTGGTTCCCCTTTATTTGATAAAGCATAGAGCTCCTTCGATCACAAACAACGAGATGATCAGAATTCCTCACCCATTCGATAGCTAACCATCCGTCATGTCGGCCACGGTCTCCTGGGTCTTGACTCTCCCCAAAGCCAACCGAGGGGAGTGAGCTTGATGTCACGCATGTGGCAATCCAGTTATCTCTGCCACGTTTGTGCTGACTGCGTAGTTCCCATAAACCCCAATTTCCATCCTCGTCAACAATGGCAAGTTGATTTTGATTCCACGGGTTAAATTTGACGTCTGCGTGTGCTGTATGTGATGTCGATATCTCCAGCAAGAAATTTGGATCAAGACGAGAAACCTGATGATGGAGAGCAGTGGCATTACCAAAACGCTGGGTAGAGACAGAAACTGGGGTCCTGCGGTAAAGTGGCCGAAATACAAATGTAGACGAGAAACGAACCGCCAGAAACGTAGCTCTTTCTTCTAGGACATGCGAAAAGCAGATTTGTCGGATGGGAAGCCCATCCGTCGACCAATCGATGCAATCTTCGTCTCCAATAGTTGGAACACGCAGCCGAATCGTCGGAAGTTGGTCTAATTCCACAGTATGATCAGCTATTGTCCGGAAAGAGATGATGTTGCCGCATTCTCCAGACGCAAATGCTGCGATATAGACAGCTCGACGTCCTGAAGTATCAACATCCACATCTAATGCACGTCCAAAGTCGAGAAGTGCTGATGTCGCCGAATTGCACACTTCGTTCGCGGTCGCGAGGGTATGCGAGAGTGTTTCATTGCGGGCAAGATGATATCCTGCAATAAGCTCAGGATAGCCTTGAGAAAGTACAGATTGCTTTGACGTGGATGAGCGCTCGACAGAAGTAGAAGGCGACTGAATCACGGTTGCGGTGGTACCCGTATAGGATATGCGTGGAGCTGCTCAATGTGTCAGTGTTATGAGTGACGAGGCATCACGTCGACTTACGAGGAGCTATATTGCGCAAAAATCTCCATGACTGGGCTTCCGAATTGTACACGGCCTTTCCAAGATGGCCGTACTGTAGTGTCCTGGACAGATTCTCATCCATTAGGTCTATCTCTGATCTTGGCGGTACACAGAGACTCCGATCCAGCAAGCATATCGAAGACTAACAGTCTCCTGAGCAAAGAAGTACAGCCGGGAGTAAGGTAGATTAGTATCGTCTGTATTCAGCTGTCGGAACATCTGCTTCGTGGCAGATGTCTAGAATGAAGTCATAAGGCCGAAGTGTCAAGAGGAAGCTCTCTATGACTTTTTCTGCAGCTTGTCGTAAAAATGTCGATCGCTGCGGAGTGCCAAGCTTTGGTTGCGCCGCAACAACAAACCAGAGAGCGCTTCAACATCACCGAGATCAAAACCACTTACTCCTCCTCGAGAAAGAAAGATACCGTTGCCAATCGACTTACCGCGAGCCGTGCCCCCAGGTCATCACAAACAAGACGCGAAAATATCAAAATGTCCTCATCGTTTGATCCATCGCTCTCGACGAGCGGTATGCGCCCACCGCTGGCTTCCGCAACAGCACCTTCAATGGCCGACTCGCTTCCGAGCATCAATTTCGGATTCGAAGACCTGCGGAATCGCATGGCTCAGTTTACTGCTCGGTTTGACGCCTTCATTGATCGCGGCAGGAAGCAAGTTCTGGAAGAGAGGAATCAGTTCAAGATAGGGTTGGCTGAATTACAAGGTAGAAACTCTGGAAGACTCGAAAACAACGGCCGAGCAGGCAGCTAATGGTCTCTAGAGGACGAACGGATGCGACAACGGGATATCGAGATTCTCAATCTCAAATCGCAAACCCACGAACAGACCCTTCATAAAGAGGCCGCCGAAGCCGCTGAGATGCACGCCGCCGTCTCCTCTGTTACTATAGAACGGGATTCCCGTCTGGTAAAGCGCGATCGACTAAGGCAACAAATCGAAGAAACCCAAAAAGCCATAGACCAAAAACTAGAAGCACAGAAAAGCCACTCTCGCTATCTTGACGCGCAGTCGCGATTAAATTTCCCCGAACTTGAATTTTGGCAGGACTACCTGTGCTTACGCATTGAAGGCGCGGGCAGGGAAGACCGGTTGAAATTTGTGTACAGTCATTTATTGGAGAAAGATTGGGAAGCTGAGGCATGGTTCGAACTCGGCACCTCCAGCCGCGATTATGAAGTATTCCATTCGCGGCCGAAACTGCACAGGGCGGCTTTGGATCGAGAGCTAGACATATTGAACGAGGATCGAGATTTCGGTGCCTTTTTGAAGCGCATGCGGAAACTATTTGCGGAGGTCATGAAATAGAGTGCGGTCCTATGTGATATGATTAATGATACCACCGTGTTTGTCTATGATAGCCATGCAATCTGATTGTTCTTGTCGAAACATGCCAAGTTATTGCAAAAGTGGTCAAATTATACCTCGGCCTCGTGTGTAGGCGCAGCTGCCGATATTGACGTTGTCGGGCAGTATTCACAAGTCTAGAAAACATTCGATGAGATTATCTTGGGTAGAGTGTTTGGGTTTATGAGTCTTTTCCAGTCATGTTTCTTGTATGAGACTTGGATATTGTACAAAAATTCCTATTGCTAGACCAAACGCCAAAAAGCCATGCAGTGCACATACACATGATATTTATACAAATACATCCTGATCATGTATTCAGCCCGACATCCCATGTTCTATCATCATTTCCTTTTTTTTTTCTTGCAGTCAACTTCACGCCAGTTGAGTTGTCCCAGACTTTCCCCATTGTTTCTTGATATCTATGCGAAATTTGGTTAGAAAATCCGGAATCGAGTTCAGAGAATATGAGCCGTAGTACCTGAAACGCAATGTTGGCAGAGTGTGTGTGATCGCTTCATTTGTCCACAGGCAGGACAGGTGTTGAGATTCTTGACATCCTTCAAGGCCTTGCCAGCCATTTGCCTGTGTCGCTTCTTCATGTGGGATGTCTTCTTCTTCGGCACAGCTCGCAGAACGGATTCCCATAAGTCGGACAAAATGCCAGGTATATTCAGAGCGAGCCCAGCGGGTCGGAGTAGAGTAGGCAGGACGATAGACGATGGTGAGGGAAGGCCGATAGCGAAGGACAGAGACCTCGACGGTACCGAAACCCGCGACAATATCTGGGTGAACGGACTGGGCGGAAGCAGTCGCAAAGCCATGATAGCGGATGCTCAAGATTCGAGGAGCCTGGGGAGCGGTTCGACGGTGCAAATTGGGCGGCAAGGAGGGTGCAATAGCGAGCGTGCGGCGACCGTTACCAGAAATTGGCAAACTGAAGCTTTTCCCGACCTCACAACCTGCGGTTTGCTGGGTTTGGATCTGGAGAGGCGCTAAGCCGTATCGGGACTAGAACGCCCCTGAGTCGCGACAACAATTAAAGGGGGTCTATCACGGCTGCCCTCTCCCTCTCAATCGATACTGGCCTGGCTCTATCCTTGGGGTTAAGCTCCGATCTCGTTTGAAGACAAGGTTCTCCCTGTGAGCTGCACCCTCACATCCTCTCTCTTCCTTCTTTTCCATCGAACTCCTCCGATTGACGACTACCATCGAATCCTACCCCCTTACACCACCATGGCCGCTACAAGCCCTGCCCCATCCTCTGCTGTTTTTCCCCGGAGCCACGTTGGTTTCGACAGCATCACCTCCCAGATTGAGAGGAAGCTATTGAAGCGTGGTTTCCAATTCAATGTTATGTGTGTTGGTCAGTCTCGCCCGTCTCAATCTGGCCAGGTGTGCTCCATGCTAAGCAATTGAATAGGTCAAACTGGACTTGGAAAATCGACTTTGATCAACACCATCTTCGCATCCCACCTGATCGACTCGAAGGGTCGTTTGACCCCTAACGAACCCGTACGCTCGACTACAGAGATCCAGACCGTTTCCCATAGTAGGTCGAGGTTCCGCGCCGTCGGCGAACTGACACTCTAACGGGTCCATAGTCATCGAGGAGAATGGCGTCCGCCTCAGGCTCAACATTGTCGATACTCCAGGATACGGTGATCAAGTCAACAACGACAGATGGTATTAGACTACACATGTTGCTCATCGATCTGACTGGGCTAATATTTCGCTAGCTGGGACCCCATCGTGAAATATATCAAGGACCAGCACTCCGCATACCTTCGCAAGGAGCTTACTGCTCAGCGTGACCGCTACATCCAAGATACTCGTATCCACTGCTGCCTGTTTTTCATTCAGCCTTCCGGCCATGCGTGAGTTTCCGTGGCTACACGACAGCCCGCGAATGAGGCTTGACTGACTCATTTGCTGAAATAGTCTGAAACCTATCGACATCGTCGTCCTGAAGAAGCTGTCCGACGTCGTCAATGTCGTACCTGTGATCGCCAAGGCCGATTCGCTTACTCTCGAGGAACGCCAGGCCTTCAAGGAGCGAATCAAGGAGGAGTTTGCCTTCCACAACCTCAAGATGTACCCGTATGACAACGATGAGCTTGATGATGAGGAGCGTGCTGTGAACGCTCGCATCAAGGTATGGAATTCTGACATGCGAGTCTCGTACTCCGTCTAATTATGGTTTAGGATATCATCCCCTTTGCAGTTGTCGGTAGCGAGAAGACTATCGTCGTCAACGGCCAACCTGTTCGCGGACGCCAGAACCGCTGGGGCGTTATCAATGTGGAAGACGAGAGCCACTGCGAATTTGTTTCCCTGCGGAATTTCCTCACCCGTACCCACCTTCAGGACCTCATTGAAACGACGAGCCAGATCCACTACGAGACTTTCCGTGCTAAGCAGCTCCTAGCCTTGAAGGAGAGTAGCGCTGCAGGTGGCCACACGGGTGGCAGCCGGCCGATCAGCCCTTCCGCTGACAGGGAGCTGAGCCGCAACTCACAGCGGGTGACGATGAACGGTTACTAGTCGGGCGAGAATCGATGATGAACAAAATTGTTTTTTCTATCAGGCAACAGTCTTATGGTACCAGCTGTCGACAAGCGAATAACTCGGCAAAACAGCTTCCACCAAGATTCGCTACGTTCTATTCTCTAACTCTGGGCCCCGTACCACCATACACTTCCTTATCAGCATGCTCTTACAGATATCCCTTTAACTCTAGGTTTATTTTTTTTCGTATATTTATTGTTATCCTCTTCCCATTTTTGGGAGAATGACTGGGCTTACCTTGATTTCCTATGATTCCTCTTTTTTGCGCGTCCCCGAAAAGAGAACTAGCATGAGAGCGCTAGCGTCGATCTCGTCGTTTCATGTACTTAATTTCCTTAATATTCAGATTCAAGGGAAATATACCTCCAACTTCAGTCTTAAGTGCTTTCTATACATCTAATAGCATTCGAAACATCGATGAAAATAGAAGGCTCAAATAGGTATTGTAAAAAGCATGTCTCGCAGAGAAATATGCGTGCTATCCAGCAAAGGCAAACATCTCATCATTATGCGTTGGCGCCAAACTTTCCACCGTCGACGATATAGTCCTTCAGCTCCGCGTAAGCGGTCTCCAGGTCATCATTGACAACAATCTTGTCGTGCGCGCCGGGTTCTTTTGCGTATTCGAGCTCGTTCTCCGCCTGCGTTAACCGCTTCTGCAGACTCTCTTCGGACTCAGTACCGCGGCCTCGCAATCTCCTCTCAAGCTCCTCAACCGATGGCGGTGCAAGAAACAAGAAGCGCGCGTTCAGATCAGTCTTCTTCACTTGCTTCACGCCCTGTTGTCCCAAGGTATATTCTGTTAGCCATTGTGACTCATACGTTCGCGCAGCGAACGTGTGCCGAGAGACTAACCTCCATCTCAATATCGAGGATACAGATCCTCTCCTTCGCTGCAATGTCCTTCACGGCCTGCACGCTTGTCCCGTAGTGATTCCCGCCGAACTGGGCATGTTCGATGAAGCCATTCTTACTCACAAGGTCAAGAAAGTCCTCCTTTGTCGTGAAGTAGTATTCGCGGGCATGTTGTTCGCCAGGTCGAGGGGCTCTCGTTGTGTCTGATACATGTTAGACACTGTTCCTTTCATTGTCGCGTGGGGTGGCGGAGTAAACAGACGAGAAACAGAGAAGCCGAAGGTATCGGGGTACTCAGCAAAGAGTCTCTTGAGAAGAGTCGACTTGCCAGTCCCGGAGGGTCCTGAGACCACTACTGGGCGGAACTTTTGGACTGGATTGTCAAATTGTGGTCAGTATACTTGGGCGCAAATGTAGGTGGGAGCGAACTCTGGGTTTTGCTGGGGAGAATTCACACCTGCGCTTGCGGCCATAGTAGAGACTGGGGTGCGGGGTAAAAGTATTGGCCGCTGGACGGTGAATGACAATAGGCCGCGAAGTCTCGAGAAGGTATGCATATAATACCTGTTTGAAGGGGAAGGATTGCAATTTATGTTTTTACATTGATCTGGGGCTTGGGAGGCGGTGTACGGCGAACGGACTAAGCCTGAAACGAAGCTGAACGCTTTCAACTTGGAGAAAATATATATAATATATATAAATGAAGTAGATGCCAGCAAGACCAGAAGTGCCTGTTATCATATAATCAATTGGCCAAACGATGACACCAGATTGTGGTCCATTGGGTTGACAAACCATAGGCACAGGTTGACATGCAGCTCACTTCGTCGATTGGCTATTATCATTATTGAGAGAGGCTTGTGACTCTTGTTCAAGAAAGTTTGACCAGAGTTCTGCTAGAGACTCCTTGCTCGTTGCTCCATTGTCCATGAACTCGGTTGCTAGAGTTGGCGTACTGGGCGTACGATGCATAGGCGAACCGGGAACTCGAAGCCTGCTAGAAGTCCCTGACGCCCCTGGACGGGCCAAACCTGCCTGCTCTCGCTGTTCTTGGGGCATGTTAGTGGACTTCCGATCTTAGAGCTAAGGCAGAGGCGTACCATCTGACCACCCTAGTAGGGCTGCAATGAGCTGTAAAATCTGAAACTTCTTTGGGTCTGAACGATCAAGCGCAAGAAAGTGCAGTAAATGATTTGTGACAATATGTCTAGGAGCGCGTTATTAGTAGTGTTAGAAAATTGAATGGCAGGAGCGGGGTTTTGCCTTACCGGTCAACGTTGTCTTCCGGTTTGCCCTTTTTGAGGAACCGCAGAGCCTTTGTCAGGTGGTCATTCAATGTCACAGCTTCATGCCTCAGCTTGCCAATAAGGAGGTTTTTCTCTCGAACTTCTTTTTCGAAGGGTCTGACTCTCTCCAGCTCCTGTTGGATATCCTGTAAAGTCTTCCCGGCTTCTGATTCTTTTGATTTGGCATCATTGAGCTCCTGTTTCAACTGCTCGAGCTGCGCATCGGAGCTTTCGACGAGCTCACGGAGTTCTTGTTTGCGGGCTGCGAGCATTAGGAATTGATGGCTGTAATTTGGCAGTATAAAACTCACCAGCTTGTATCTCTTGGAGGGCTCGTTGCAACCCATCCACTGTCGCTGTCTGCGACTCTCGTTCGGCCGAGGTCTTCTCATATGCATCCTTTACAGTGGCCAACTGCTCCTCCAGGTCTATAACCTTCTCTCCCAGACTTTCTCTGATTGAACGCTCCTCCATGGCCAGCACTTCCCAATTATGCATAGCCTCTTTTGCTTGTTCGAACTCGGACTGAAGGTACGACTCTTGCTCCAGAAGATCATCTTTCTCTTTCAGCCAATTTTTCTGCGATAGATTCGTCCGATCCCGCAGTTCACCAAGCTCTTTTGACATTCGCCGGTTCTCCTCTGTTAGTTCCGAGACTTTAGACTCATATTCGTCTTTCGTGCTTGCATTCTGTTCCTCTAGCTCCTCAATCTTTGACCTTGCTTGAGAGATCTCCTCCTATAGGGTATTAGTGCAAGGATCTAGAATATGGTCACGATTTGTACGTACGGCGTCTTCCTTAAGCCGTTCACCAAGCTGCGCTTTGATGGTGTTCACCCGTTCGAGCAAACCGCGGTATTGGGATTCTGCGTGTTCCTTCTTGCTTTCGGCATCATCCAATTTGTTTTGTAAAGCCTCCATGTCTGTGTGGTGCTTCGACTGAATTTCTTCCAGGGACTTCCGCATATCGGTCACTTCGGCGCGCAGCGAGTCTCGGTCTCTCACGAGAGCGTCAAACCGGTCCTTGGATCGAAGGGCTTCCAGAATCGGGGATTTGGATCTTGAATCTTCGGTGTCATTTTCAGCGTGTCCTTCGTTTATTGAGTTGGCATCGGTGTCTTTGCCGTCTGCAGCTTCTTCGGGTCTGTGGTCTTCGGTCGCGTCCTATCCCTCAGCTTTAGTACTCAGAATGAGAGAAATTGCAATTGCGCTATTACATTGGCAGGTCCTATCGGTTCCTTTCTTTCTTCGTTTGAATTATTCACATCGACGGCGTCAGATTGGGCCTGGTCTTGGGCTTGAGCCTTGTTCTTCTTTTTGTTCCTTGATTTTCCGCCTACTCAGGGACGCTGGTTAGAGGGGACATTGCAGTAAAATAAACCAAAGAAAATATGTTTCTGGTTTAGTAACTTACCGTCAGGCATTTTTTATAGTTCTCCGCATCGGGCGGGATGGTCTTCTGTTGGTAAGGAGTGGTGTTATCTACTGGAGGCAACAGGCTGGCGGCCCATCGCTCTCAACATCACTAGCGCGGTTAAATGCTCGCGTTGCCCAGAGCCTCCGCTGACTGTACCATGGCAGTTTTTGTGCCTTAACAACCAGGAAAGCCCTATAATATACCTATTGAAGGGATTTATTTCAAAATTATGTTCAGTCCATAGAGCTGGGGTATATTTTACCTGAGAACAAATGTAAGTGACCATGGTTGTTGCTGCTTTGATTTGAGCTTCACAGCACGTGTTACAGTCTAGTTCAAAATCAGTGCTTTGGGGGACGAAAGTCAATTGAACATAGCCAGCGAATGGATGTATTAACTGAGGATACCCGTTGCCGGCGGGCAGTAAATAGTTATGCTAACGGGGTACTAGGAGGAGCTGAGCATGACAGCTTCAAGACGGGCGAGTACGTACTCCGTAGATGCACCGTACAATTAGTTGATACCAGAGGACGATATCAGCCATCTATGTACTCCGTATGATTCAGCTCGACATTAGTATCTTTTCTGTGTCCTTTATCAGAGCGGCACAAGAACGAGTCATAATCCTGACGCAAGCCACACTAATTGCTCCGTCAAGGAGGATGCTCGGCTTATCAGGTGTTCCATCTCTGGGGTCGAATGGCAGGGCAGTCCTGTCCTCACGTTTCGGCGGCCGACACATAGATAGATCTAAGTACGGAGTAACGACAGTCACAGCTGAGGAAAATGAGGCAGTCCAGACTTGCATCACTTCTGAGAACTAATGATATGACAGCAGGTGATTGTAAGCTTTAGCTAGCTGCTAAGCTGTAAAATGGCTGATGTTGAATGGGGTTTTCTAGAATAACGGCGTACTTTGGCCTCCACCAAAAGTACTTTATTCCGTCCTTATCCCGAATATGCCGCACCGACGTACCGTCAACACTCACCCATGTCCTTGCAAACCAACTGCACCCTTACTCATTATGCATAGACCAGTGAGAGTCTGATACACCACATTGATTTGTTGACTTTGGTTGAAGCACTAGCATGGCCTGGAGTCTCTGGAGTCTGGAGTCTGGACAAGAGCTCCGAGATGCGAGTCATTTCTCGAGGGACGGAAAAGCTCCCCTGTTGCTCCACTTGCAATTGGATGAGGGAGTTTATCCGGCCTCTCTGCCCCAGCCGGGTTCTCCGATCCTCGTCACCTGAGGAAAATATACTTTGTCTATCTGTTTATACTTTCTCTACGGATTACTCCGGAGTAGTGATTCCTGATCCTTTGACCTCCGTGCGGGACACTACTGCAACATTGACATGTCAAGGATTCGACCGTTGATGTGGGCGACAGTCTCAAGCATTCCTGCTTTGCAATGCTGCATCCCTGATGGGTCCTTTGGTGTTCCAGAATGCTCTCGAGACGCGCTCTGACGAAGATCGATGGTGCCAGTCAAATCACAAGACAGACTGCCGCAGTGCCGGTCCAGCAGCTCGTCTCAAAGCGGCCCGCCAGTTTCAACCGAAGACCGCCGGAACCACTCAACCAGCCCTAGACATGATCCACTTCTCGACCTCAAACGCCTGTTTACCAAGTTTAGATCTGGAGCTTTCCCCAAAACACTCACAAAACCGTTACGCCAAGGATGATATTCGGCTTCATTAAGTCTAAGGACCTCTCTAGGCGTTGCTACAGCGGGTGAGCCCGTTCAAAACCCCACCCGCCACATGGCCATTCACAGTCGGGCAGAGGCTCATGTTTTGGAGAACCGGACGGTTGCTCCTGTTATTTCGCGAGGTTGATCCATCTCATAGTCATAGCAGACTAATATAGGGATTACTTGTCGGTATTTCCGGCTGTCCCTCACTTCCTCGCGTTTGGCAGCAGCGCCTACATTTCGCATGATTTGGTGAGGAGTTGCCTGTGGACCCAGTCTCAAGCAGCAAGCAGGAAAAATTTCAAAAAAGCTTCCTGAATCCCAGCAAGATCGCTGTGGTTTTTTGTCTTTCTCCCATGCCGCTGTGTTCCTGTAACGAAAGGACTCGATCCACGATTTGTCCACACCACCCCTGCTCCACCCTCTCTGTCTGCATTAATTTGGCAAGGTCCGGGGCCTGCAAAGAACCATGTCCACCTGGATTTCTCTTCGAACATTCTTTTTCTTCCTTTCTTCATTTCCACATTTATACACTTTTACTTCACAACAACAGAGTATTTGAACTGCTCCTACCTCGCTCCATCCTGCTTCAATTATCAACGGTGGTCACCAAGCCAACGGCAGTGCTGTCCAATTATCGCAGACCTACTATACCCTAGCTTAAATGGCCAACCCAACGTCATCCGATGATGAGCCTGGTTATATGAGGGCGTTGAACGCCGCCAGGAACGGCGACAAAGGCGCTCTTGAAGGTCGAGATGGAGAAATCCTAGCCTCAGCTCGCGATGCTCTATGGCGGAAAGTCGAAGGGAATCCAAACTACTTGCTCAACCGATATGAATTCGCACTTTTCAACTACTACCGGCAACATTACGAGAGGACAGCGGACAAAGAAAAGGTCCGGAAAACGGTGGCCCGATTCTGGGACAACTATTCAGAGGGGCCGTCGAAACCATAGCCACAAACTAGTCGGATCAATCACCATCTCATCTGCCTGGCAACGACTTCTCAAACCTCTTCTTTTACCATCCGCTGTGTGGCCGGCTTATATCTGAGTTTCGATACCATTTGCATCCCACCAATGCATTGGACGCGCTGGGCTGTCTCCGAGCCGCGACCTGAAACAGCGGAGGCAGTCGCATCGATATGCGCTTGACCATCGTGTCGGACAGGCTCTGGTAGCCTCCGACTTTCTTGTTGCAAATTGACTACAGAACTACTTTGGACTGGAGGTTCTCAGTTCATTTCTTAATTTGACCAGATTCTTTGGGTGTCTTTGACAAAGGGACGGGCGGATCCATAATGTATAGGGTCGGAGTTTGGGTTTCTTTATTCCTCTTTCTCTTCTTTCTCTTCTTTCTCTTGGTTTCTACGAAAAGCATCTTCTGTGATTATCATAATCCTAGTCTAAATATACTCTTCCTTGAATGGAAACCCAATAAGCATGATCCTGGCCCATGGCTTGACACTGTAGCCAATAGTTCCTCGACCCTATATTTAGCCGTCTCTATTCGCTACGGAGTATTCCTTGATTGCTGCTTGAGACATCCTCATCGACGTTATGTGTTCTACTCCGTAGAGAAAGATCGGTACTTTTGGACAGCGCGTCATGCGGCAAATACATATCGGAACCAGCCGTCACTATTGATTTCGAAAAAGACGGATCAGATTCATTATTACTGGCAGGGATAGCTTGGTGTCGCAAGCCTGCAGCAACTGGCGACAGTACGGAATACCTTTTTTTTTTTTTCTTTCCTTTTTTGGGATGCACGGATAAGTAAACCCTGTACCCTGCTGGAGCTGAAGAACGAAGATGTCATAATTATCTGTAATCTGACACCTGTCGACCCGGTAGCTAATGTGAGCTTAAGACGTCATACCCCTCGGCCGAGGCTCATCGGACCACTAGGACCCCTTCCATTATCCCGCATCCAATGCATAAGAGCTATATATAATATACGGAGTATACAATATTGATTCTCGATTCTCGGAGTCAGATCGGCTAACTTCAGTGGCTGAACGCCTCACGTCTGATGCTTGTAGCAGATTGACTAGGTCCATCTTGCGGATTTGAAATCCTGTGCATTCTCAAGGCAGGCATCTATGGCTACCCACACACCAGAAATGAAAATTTAAATAAAGTACATTTTTCTATTATCTATAAGAACAGAAAGTTTACAGTGTCGTGAGAATTTATTTGTTGGCGCCGGCGTCGCTGCCCATCACAGGGTTGTGGGTCTCAGACAGTACGTCCGCAGGAGGTTCTGACAAGATAATTAGCGACATTGTACAGAGTATGTCATAAGAAAAATTACTTACCAGCTCTTGTGAACGCACCGCGCTCACTGTGAAGCAGCTTCGTGACTTTACCGCCCTCAACTTGGTCCCGGGTCACGTTGAGGAGGTCGGGCGCCAAGCCCATGGAAGACAGGAATTGTAGACTGTCCTTCCACTCGACATCCTTCCTGTTCTTGTCCCAGTTCAGCTCCTCACCCATCAAGTCAATGACGGTAGGAAGGGCTTCAAGCGCAGCCTGAGCGTTGAGGAAAGCAAGGCGGGTTCTCCGTGCGATGACATCGACTGCAGTCTGGGCGTATTCGTGACGAACGGCAAAGCGGACCTCACCGTCAATGAAGGGGTAGAGCGCAGAGATGCGCTGGCCACGGACGGGGAAGCGCGTGTCCGTAGGAGAGGACAGCGCAGCCACTTGCCATGCGCGGTCTCCGTACGAGGTTGTGAGGTGGCGGGCTACGTCGGTCTCCAGGCCATAGTGTTGAATAAGGTTGATGAAGAGAGTCTTGGACCAGCCATGAGCTCCAATAAGACGAACCTGGTGAGTCTGACATGTACCATCAAGAGAAGCGTGATCGGCAACCAAGGCAGCTCCGCCGACACCGCTAATATCCGCGACGTTATGCATCTCGCGCGGTGTGAGTTTGAATTCCTTGACCGCTTCGTCAACAGCCTCTTCGGCCATCTGGCGGTAAGTAGTCCACTTTCCACCGGCACAGGTCAACAGTCCTGACTGGGAGACGGTGATGAGGTGGTTGCGAACAAGAGCTTGAGAGCTCGTCACCTTAGGGTCACGGACAAGGGGGCGGATACCAGACCAGGCAGCAAGCACATCGGTTCGGTCAACGTTGATGTCAGGTGCCAAGTAACCTCGGATTTCCGAAAGGATCCAGTTGATATCCTTCTCAGAGGGCTGAGGCTGGGCCGTGATCTCCGTGGGAGCATCCGTGGTACCAGCGATCGTGTTTCCTTGCCAGGGGAGGAAGAAGATGACACGACCGTCAGATGTGGACGGGTCGATGAGACCCATGTTCGAAGGGCTGTAGTAACCGGGCAGGATAACGTGAACACCGGAGCTGGGCGCCACGATCTCCTTCACATCCTGATCATCCATCTTTCGAATTGAGTCGGTGAAGGGCCCAGTGGCGTTGATGATACCCTTGGCTCTGATAGGAATCTCCTCCGCTTCTTGACCATCCTTTCCGGGGATGCAGTCTCTGAGTTTTGCACCGCAGAGTCTGCCATTTGCATCCTTTGTGAGGCCGGTCACTTCCATGTGGTTAACAACAGTGCTACCATATAGTGCAGCCGTCATCGCGAGCGAAACGTTCATTCGAGAGTCATTGTGCGCACCATCTACTAATGTTAGTACATCCACTTCAACATTTGTGGAAAGCACGTACCGTAGTACACCATGGCACCGAGAACATTGTCCGTTCGAAGCATGGGGAAAGCCTCAATGGCCTTACTCTTCGGCAGGAAGTAAGAGCTCTCAATACCCTCCGAACCAGCTAGCCAGTCATAGGCTTTGGTACCAGCCCAGAAGTAGGGGACCTGCCACCACTTCTGCACTGGCACCATGATCGGAAGCCAACTTGAAAGATGAGGAGCAGTGTTCAAGAAATACTTGCGCTCTCTAAGGGCTTCTTTCACCAACTTATACCTAGAGGTAAAATCGAGTATGTCAGCTCCAACGTCACTCCCACAGCATCTAGTCTGGAAGGTTAACTAACTGGTTGTAGTCCAGCTCCCAAACAGCCTTTTCCAAGTAACGGACACCACCATGAACAAGCTTGGTACTCTTACTACTCGTTCCAGCACTGAAGTCATCTCTTTCAACAACAGCTACTTTCAGTCCACGTGTCGCCGCATCAAGTGCAATTCCTGACCCTGTAGCGCCACCACCAATCACGAGAAGGTCATACTCTTCCCCATCCTCACCGGAAGAGCTGCGCTTAAGCTCTTGAATCTGCTCCAAGCGCGATTTGATTTTGGGGAAGCTGGGGGGTACAAGTTTGCCCTCGTGGTAGCCTGGCGGTGGAACCGCGGGCGCTTCAAGACCGGGGATGTTGCGGGGACGGATAGAGAAGTAAAGCGCGCCTGCACCCACCGTAGCGGCAGCAGTGGTGTAGAGGAGTGGTCGCAAAAGTTTGCGACTATTTAGACGTGAAGCCATTGCAAGCGAAAATGTGTGAGATTAGAGTACGGCGAATTAGCCGGATTTACCTGCAGCCGACGTAGTTTGGTCGCTGAGGCAAGCTGCGCAATTGAGGAGAAAGTTGTCCTTTCTGAAGATTTTGCGCGCGGGAGAAGTGATGTCGTGGACGGATACCTAAGGAGCGAATGGGTCAGAATTGCGTCACAGGGTTGAAGACAGGAGTCAATTGGCATACCTCGCGCAAACAGAGCTATTCAGGATAGAAAGGAAAGATGAGTAGGTAAAGATGGGAGATGGTGTGGGAGAGGATGCACAGGGGATGAGAGGAGGATGAGGTAGCTGTCATGGTGGAAGAGGCCGGGAAACCTTCCATTCTCTTATACGGCGTCATGACGTTTTCCCGAGCAATGCGCCTTGACGGTGTCCGGTTGACCCCTTCAGACTGCCAAGTTCCAGCAGTTCCCAGAGCTGCGACTATTGGAGCACGGTTGCGAGTGGAGCGATGACGGCCTCACGCGTAAATCAGGATCTCCCACCAATAAGCAGCTCGGCAGCAGCAGGCCAGACGGTCGGGCCAACGCGTGCCGGCCTCCATGTGACCTGCAAAGGATTTTTGGCCAGATTCCAGATTCCAGCCAGGCACATTTTGCGCAGACAAGCTGACTATCAAAATAGTAAAAGGAGGCAGTCCCTGCCATCCCCGTGACCAGCCCTGGCGTTCAATCGGGCAGGTCTGTCGAGATTCCTCCCTGTGCTCCTGACGAGCCTTCACCTGCAGTCCTAAACTGGGAGACCGCAGATGATCTCCAAATCGTGCATCAGCCATCAGTCCTGGTTTACGGGATTGACCCACCGGCTATATTCTTGGAAGCTATGATGTTATGTCTACGGACTAATTATTCACGCCTTGCGCCGAGCTCAAATATCAACAGAGCCAGTCCGGAGTATGCTTGACGGTCGCGCATTTGGGTTATGGGTACCGAGACATTCCTAACGATTGTCTCGGCCACAATGGATCGATCGCATGCGTCTACTTGCGCTCGAAGCCTCTAGATAAAGCACGGGGCCGCTAAGACCTAAAACTGGCACTCGGCGCGGAGCCGACATCGTCGTCAGCCCGGCCGCCATCGCTCTGTCACTACCGCCTAACGACCCTGCTTTCACAGACAACTCACTAAGGCCTTCAGTGACGCGTTGGAAAAGTACCAAACTCTCGATGGCGATCTTAGGGATTTGACTTCATCTGCATTGAAAGTCTGCGCGCATTATTTCGCTGTCGCAACAAAGGAGCTAGCTGAATAGCGACAACACTGAAGCTTGAAGCCAAAAAAAAAAGCCCTAGTGAAGCTGACTATGACTTATCAGCACTCAAAAAACACCGTAGCACAGGAGCTATCCTGATCTTCAGGTGGTGATTTGTAAGTATATTTGCTCATTCTTCTTCCATTGACTAGCCTAGCCCTGCACACAGTCACTGTACTTGACATATTGTATATCTGTGGCTTTGAGGCTAATCACTCAACAGACATTTTCAATGGATAAAATGAAATATCATGGTGATGTCTATCAGCAGAATTCAGTTCCGAAGACTCAAGGAGCCTCTCAGCCTTAACGGACGCCTGCACATGCAGTGAAAAAGAACCAAGCAAGCATGGTACAAACAAAGCATGGAAAATGGACAGCTTTTTTGAGACTTGAAATATAAAGCTTGAATGGTTCGGCTCGCAATCTGCAGCCCACGTCCATGGAAGGGTAACTCGTGGGTTGGGCGGAACAATTCCGTGTGCGGAACACCGTCGGTTGCTTCAACAAGAGGAGGGCGTCGCCGCAGCGAATCATGAACTCCGCATCTCTCAGCTTGGGCATGTTACCCCAGCTCTGACCAAAGTTTGGAGGAATGCGGGGTGAACCTTGGTGATCTGAGCCCTGCTTTTGATGGCTATGTGGCGGAAAAGTTCCTCTCCAAGCGGAGTTTGGAAACATGATTGGCATGAGGATTGACATAGGCATATATTAACATGATGTTAAATGGCCATGTTCAGCTCTGTCACAGCTGAAATTCAAGAAAGCAGACGCATGAGATAGTTGCATTCATTATGGCAATCGCAGCAGCCTTGTCCATCATAAACAGCAGAGCCATCGAACATCCTCTCCAATCACTGGCCATAATTGCTTTCACAGTTCCAATTCTCTATGTCATTATCAATGAATTCATTCGGGCTTCAGCCCGCATCCCTGGCTTCAAGGGTCCCCGTGGGCTCCCTCTGATCGGTAATCTTGCGCAAATACGGAAGAATGCAGCCGAACAATATCGTATCTGGTCGAAAACATACGGGCCCGTTTATCAGATTCAGCTCGGGAACATTCCTGTCCTGGTAATCAATTCTGCAGCAGCTGCAAAGGTCCTCTTCGGTCAACACGCACAAGCCCTGAGCTCCCGGCCGGAGTTCTATACATTCCATAAAGTGAGTTGAATCTGCATAGTTTCCGACTCAAAAGCAAACCTTGTCTGGATTCCCACTCACAGCTCAGCGTAGATCGTCTCAAACACCGCTGGCACAACGATTGGCACCTCCCCGTACAGTGAGTCCCTCAAGAGACGCAGAAAGGGCGCGGCGTCAGCCCTCAACCGGCCTTCTGTCGATTCATACGTGTCTCACCTGGACGTCGAGTCCAAGGCATTTGTCGCGGAGCTGTACAAATACGGAAATGGAGGAAAGACGCCGGTGGATCCTATGGCTATGATCCAACGCCTGAGTCTGAGCCTTGCCCTAACCCTGAACTGGGGTGTGCGGGTAGCATCTCAGGAGGAGGAGCTCTTTGATGAAATTACCGAGGTTGAAGAAGAAATCAGCAAATTCAGAAGCACCACGGGTAACCTACAGGATTACATCCCCCTGCTGCGCTTGAACCCGTTCAGCAACAATTCCCAGAAGGCAAAGGTGATGCGAGACCGCCGTGACAAGTATCTGGGCTCGCTCAACCGTAATCTCGATGACCGAATGGAGAAAGGCACCCACAAACCTTGCATCCAGGCCAACGTCATTCTTGACAAGGAAGCCAAGTTGAACAACGAAGAACTCACTTCTATCAGTTTGACCATGCTTTCCGGGGGCCTGGACACCGTCACTACCCTTGTTGCTTGGAGTATCTCTCTTCTGGCCCAGCGCCCCGACATCCAGGATAAAGCAGGAAAGGCCATCCAGGAAATGTTCAGCCAGGAACAGCCGCTGTGTGACTCTGCCGACGATCAAAAATGTGGCTATATTGTAGCTCTAGTTCGGGAGTGTCTTAGGTTAGCATCAGCCCATCAGCCTGATACTCGATTGGAATGCTGATTGAACAACTCTCTATCTGCAGATACTATACTGTCCTTCGCCTTGCACTGCCGCGCACATCAATCCGCGACATTACATACGACGGCAAGGTAATTCCAAAAGGCACTGTCTTCTTCCTCAACGCTTGGGCCTGTAACATGGGTACGTCGCTTTCGCCCCTTCCACTTATCATACCAGGGTAGTATATGACTGACGCCCTCGGACCAAAAGACCCCGAAGTCTGGACCGACCCAGAAGAATTCAGACCAGAGCGCTGGTTCGAGCAACCTGATGCCCCCATGTTCACTTACGGAATGGGATACCGCATGTGCGCTGGCTCGCTCCTTGCCAATCGTGAACTGTACCTCGTTTTCATCCGCACCCTGAACAGCTTCCGGATTGAGCCGACGGAGGAAAAACTTGAGTGGCATCCTGTCAAGGGTAACTCCGACCCGACGAGTCTGGTGGCGATTCCGAAAAAGTACAGGGTGAGGTTTGTTCCGAAGAATGAGGGGGTGTTGGTCAAGGCTTTGGCTTAGTTGTTCTGATGTTGTGCTGTCATGCCTTGGTTTGTGTGGCCTATGCATGATGATTATCCATTGAGTGTTCAGATGGTGATGATGTGTCAGGGTTCTATTGACGGGTATTTCGTGCTTATTCTACGCATGTAAAGGCGATAGGATGATATTGCGTTAGTTCTAGTCTACGAATATGGTAGATACCCCATTGAAACAGTTCTAGATCCAAGCTTATAATTCAATTGTTGATATATGCTCACAGTATAATGCAATGTCATGGTGAAAATTTGTTAATCTACAACCCGTGGCGTATTTCCAGCCAAATTCAAAAACACCGTCTGCCCATCCCAAGCACCAGAACCAATGCCGAGTATACAAGGCAACCCATCAACAAATAAGGAAACAAACGAAACAAACAGTCCGTTGGGTCTTGTATGCAAATGTATATCGCCAGAAATGCAGTGAATCCCTTTGCCAGCTCTCGTGCCTTCGACTTCGAGATGCAGAATTAATCAGGGTGCCCTCCAGTGCACCCTGTGGGTTCTTCCGTTCTTCCCCCACTTTTTTTTTTGTGTATGATTTTGATCGTTTAAGCGTGATATCGTCAGGGACAATGCAGAATATAGCGATGAGGGACGATTGTGTATCGATTGGCACAACAAAGAAATGATCCCAAATGAGCGAGGGGTATAATGCAGCTAAAACATAAGGAGCGAATGAAACGAGAAGGGCAATCTAGAGTCGAGAGAAGCACATGAAGTCGAGACGCATGGTTCAGAGTAGAGAATAGCCACTCATTGCGTGCAGTTCCCCAGGGTTGGCGAGTGTATCACGATGTCAAACGCCTCTTGAGGTCGCGGACATGGTCGAAGCAGCTGACATAGTCACGTAGTTCGGTCTGAGACTGCGACGATATTGGGGAGCCTTGTGATGAGTTACTTCGAAGCGAGGACAATGATGTCTGCGAGGATGATGGCGACAATGTCTTTTGATAGTGGGGTCGATAAGAGTTCCATGGCGATGTTTGACTCGTACTAGAAGGCGAGTTGATTGATGCACCGCGCCTCGTCAGGCTGGTGCTTTCCTTGACCGTCCTTGACTCTTGTGTATAAGATGATGATGCTGCTTCGTGCGAGACATCAAGCTCGGCGAGTCTGCATGACTGGGAGCAGTATGGACCCCCGAGCGTCTGTCGGTCGCAGACCAGACAGAAATCTAGAGACCATTCGGTAGTCATGTTGTAATTATGGATATAAGGCAACGAGATGAGGCAGGCAGCACGGAGCTGGACGATCGGCAAGACGAGCGATGGCGCCGAGGGAAAGGACAAAATCGTTGCCCGCGAGGTAAATCGAGGTGTTGATTCAAGTATGAGGTAGAGAAGACGAGTCTTCTATATGAATGAGGTTCGAGTATTCGCAAGTTCTCTCTGAGCTGATGCAAGGGTGTAAATTTCAAAACGGCGGCCAAAGTTATATCAGACAGGTGTGTTGCAGGTAGCCAAAGGCTTCGTATTATGTGTTTGAGCACTGCAGTCACCTCATAATAAGCAAATCTAGTATCATCCTCTTGGGGGTATGAAGATGCAAAGACTGAACCGAGAATCCTCGGTTCACAAGATGGAAAGAAAGATGAAATTGAGTGAGAATGGAAGTGATCACCAACACTGCGAGACAGTAAGAGAAGGAGCGTGGAGGACGGACGGCAATATTATATTTATACAGAGTTTCGACCTTGGGGGAAGCTGAGCAGAGACACGATGGATGGGGATGGAGTGGAGACTGATTAGTCTCAGTGCATCATGCACGGCCACCTGTACTACGATGCATATGTCCTAGTGCTTTGTGTGTCCCATCTGGCATTATTGGCTAAGGTAGGTACTCAGATAGCCGGCTGGTCTCTTGTTCGTGCTGCTGATATTATTTGACGCCGTCTGCAGCAGATTCAGCCATTCTTCGCCTGCTGCGGTTGATCGTTGGAGTGGGCTCTGTGGAGAATGCAAGAGGGGTTGCGCAAGTGGACCTTGCACTAGTCCTCTTACGGACTAGCGGCTTACATCAAACTTTTCCTGTGCAGCTATTTTGGTGGGGGGAGCACGCCATGGACCACTGAGAGCTGTCAGCCCCCTACCCTCAAGGTTCCTGCAAACTTTCGCAAATTCGCAGTGAGGTTGGCAAGTGACCCCAGATGATTCAATACCCTGAGCGATTTATGACATGGTGAGACATGATCTGGCGAGGCCCCGGAGGGTACATTCCATGTCACTCTTCTAGCTCAAACAACGCGCCACCTGCACATCGATACAGGCACAGGCGTCTGCAGATATAATAGCAGCAAGTATTATTGCGTCTGTCCGCCCCATCCGCCACCCAACCCTGAACTGGCAATTGGACTGTGGGGATTAGCCGACGGGTGATGCGCACTGAGCGGGCTCTTAGCCAAAAACAGCGTAGCCAGCCGTCCGAGCATTGACCCAGCAGTTCCACTGGCCCAAGTCCGGGGTTTGCAGCACTAACTCGAACCATGGACAATCGTTATCTTTTGAGCAATGGTACGCAGGGAAGGGAGAGATAGCACAGAGTAGTAAATAAAAATGAACAGGATCGGTACAGGGAACACCTTGAGTGAGGGGAGGTTGGTGGCGATCCAAAAAATCACAGACAGGGTTCTACATAAATAGCATTCATGCCTCCTCCATTCAATCATGCACTTGAGTCCTTATCTCAGAACCGGAAGGTGGTGGGCCGACGGGGTGTGTCTGATGATAACGAGGATTGGAGAGACTGGAGCGAACCACGGGGTGTCGCTCTGCCATCTTATGATCTGGCATTTCCCTGGTTCTTGATGAAGAAATTCGTCGGCAAAGCAAGCCGAGCAGCAGCACATGATAATGTGGAGAAAGGCTCGATTAGAAGGTTATTGTCGTGGCTCGGGCGCTTTGCATGGAAATTAGCATGGAGAAAGGGACAAACCAGATCTCAAGGATGCTTGCTTGGCCACTTGATAAGAAAGCTCCACGAATTTTCAGGAACTCAATACCCAAAACTGACTCTCCCATGGTCGCTCTGACAAATCCCTACTTATCCGGTCCCTCGAACTCTATCTTTGATGAATGAACATGCGAGGGGTACCTAGCACAATTGATGGGAATGCACTGTCATGAGTCAGGCTCCGACTCGTGTGAAGGACGAGGCCTTATCTTCATTAGCCCGCCAGAGCCATGGCCTCGGAGTAGGTAGGTTGATGGTTCATACACTGTAAGCACAGACTCGCGGCTATCTACCTACCCCAAATCCAGAGCATCCGGCACTGATAGGCTTCGGGCCCCTTCACCACAGAATATCCACCTCCAGCAGAAGAACTGTGAACAGAATGTCCCTTAATTTGCAGTTCACAGCCATTGAGAGACTTGATAATGCACTAGTTAGTTAGCGGAATTACATATTAGTAAAGCAAGACCTGGGCCCATAGAAAGTAACTTGGATGCTCCGTATGCTGATCATGCCCACCAACTCGTACCTGGAGACATCCTCGGCTAGCATCACGAATTCAACATCTGTCGCACTTGAAGTGTTGTTACTAAAAGGTCGGATATACTCTAACTTTTTCAATACTATTTGGACTTCCCCATCCCCAGTTTCTGTTGACCAATGGCATTAATCTGGACTAACTTTGCAAGAACTTCTATTATTCCAGTCACTGAAAGGCTGCAGTGTGGTTGTCACGCTGATGGTCAACTATACAAGAAAGAGTACGAGGTGTGCAGCTTATGTGCCGAGTAAAAATTGACAAAATCACCAGGCTGGTTTCCTTTGCCCGGGCAGGAGCTGTTTGAAAATGTAGCGGACGTGGATTCCTCCGCATATTCCTCGATAACTACGTGCTGCTTGCGACTTTTTGTGGTTGAGACACATAGCAGACAACTGGCCACTTCCGCTGAGCCTAAGCTCAATGTGCCCACGGCACGATTCCGCTATCGAGTTGTCACGTACCCAACTGCGTGTTTCGGTGCGAGGTCCGAGCTGAGTTGAACTGTCCATATACTCAATGCTTAGCGCTCCAGAATCTTCCGATATTGCGAGCTATAAATTCAGTGAATAATGCGTCATCTGCTTTCGCAAAAGCCACTCCAGAAAGCAACCAAGCAAGCCTCTTGGGCGAGGTATGTTTAACTGGCTGAAGGGAGGAAACGGGTAGTCGGCGATCCCTACCCCGAGCTCAGGTGGAAACGATGGTGAAGACGATTGTGGCGATCAAGGTCCATTGGGCTTCTCTCGTTGATCTGCAGGAATTCGGACCAATGTTGCTGGCAAGGGCGAATCGGCAGAAACGCCTTGTTTGTTGTCAGTAGCACTTGATTCGTGATCTGTGTCTTCTTTAAGCATTGCCATCTTGCCTGTAAGTACATAGCGTTAGTCTATTATTATTCGTCAAGATAATATTAACACATGAGCGCGAAACATACTCGAAGCCATGGTGATTGCACGCAAAACGTTATCCCAGTTAGCGAGTACGCATGCCACAGCTAGCCAGGAACAAGAAAATCAATGGTCAGTATTTCGTTCATTCTAAATGGTTATAACATCTGTGGCTCACCTTCTGTGCCATCTTTAAGTGTTGCGAGTTTGGTTTGAAGAGCCTCCATCTGCCCTGCAAGGCCTTTGCTCATATCACGCAGCTGAACCAAATTATCCAATTCAGCCTTCTTCGATGCAATGCGGGCCACCAGAGCCGACGACTGCTGTTGGGATATCGCATTTCCCGGTTGTCGAAGAGACCCCGATCCTCCTGGAAACATGGATGTAGGGCGGGATGCGTAGGCCATGGTGGCGGAAGGTTGAAAGGAGGCGGGGAAGGAGAAAAGGCGCCTAAGTATGGCGGCTGATGACCACGACCAAGCGAGAGGTCCCAAAGTTTTGCAGATATTCCGTGTGCTAAAGCAGCCAATTTCCGTACAGATGAAGCTCGTAGACGTTAAAGGTAAAGAACTAAGAGTACGGAGTAGACTGAACGATGTCACCGTCTTCAGCTGTTAGGCCAAGACTGACCGGTCTCTGCCCGCACTTTCCAAAACAAAGGAGTCCACGCTATACCGGTTTAGGCTAATCATCAACAACGCCGCGCTGTCCGCGACCTACAAACTCGGCCCAAATGATCTCTTAAGGAACTTCCCCTTCTCATTTCACGACAGAAGCCCTTTGCTAGTAAGCCTCCCAACACGCCCCAACTGCCTTGGTCGGAAGCCTTGGCTCTCGCTCCAAACATAAAAGTTCTCACGGGTTTACTTCCTACGACCACACGCGACCAGGCGTCACCCGAAGATGGCTCGTTTAAACGAGTCCACAGCTTCGGCCGAACCAATCGAAATATGTTCGTTCCCAGACTCCAATTTTCGCTCTAGAAATGTTGCGCGGTGCTGACTTCTAGCAGTGAAAAGGCGGTTTGTGCGACAAAACCGAGAAATCGCCCGAGTAAACTCAATACAGTCTCTTCGAATCCGAAGCCTCGAGTCTGAAGTTTCTCATCTTCTGTCTGAGAATGTCGCCCTCAGAGAGCAAATTATCACCCTGACACAAGACTTGGAACGCTTTGAGGCCGCACGGACGCTTCATGCCGGCGTATACGATGTTAAAGCAAGACTGGATACCAAACTAGTGGAACTGGGCAGCCTGATAACCGAGTTGGGCAATCTACCGCGCCGTTACACAAAAACAGTTCGCGAAAGAGTCGAGCCTCTGGCGGAGAAACGGCCGAGAGCATCAAGCTCTACGGAGGAAGTCAACGATGAGGATGATGAGCCGCAACCAATAATTGAGTCGGAGGGAAGACTTCCAGTCATACTAGAAGATAAACACTTTCCTAGGCAGTCGCTAAGGTGGGCGCATTTCTCTCAAAAATCCCACGTTCTGCTCAACTGATGAAGGAATTATAGTGCGCAAGATAGACAAGAACTGTCACATAGCGGCGGAAGTCCGATTTCTCCGGGGCTGGCAGAGTCTACGAGGTCCCCGGCGAAAAACCTTGGGTATGAAGAGGTGCAACCAGACGCACCATCCGATTCTATGGCCGCGAACGCAACGCTCGATTATACGGAGGCACATGCCCTACCCCCCAACCTCGAAACAAGGAGGAAGAAGAGGATATGTTCGACAACAATTGATCAAGAGCGGGCAGACGCAAAGTCCACATCCTTGCTGGACTCAAGATTTACTCGGAAATGTGGCGCTAAACGCAAGTTTTCAATCGAAGACGAAGAGGACTTCTTCGAGGCGGCTGAGACTGGGGATGACGATTTCGAGTTCAGTCGTCCTGTTCAAAAAGTGTTATCTCCGCGCGATAGTTTGTCGCCGCAAAATGGCCTTTCTCCGACCAAGAAGACTCAATCTCACGAAGTCAAGAAACATGCACCAACTAAGCGGAACGTGCTTGAACCCAGTATGAGATTCCTCAGACTCCCATATCATATGCATCAGGCTAACTGCGTTTCATTACCAGAAAGCACCAACATTAGCATACTTTCCCCGGTCAAGCAAAACGTTGCAAAGGCCTGCGATCATTATCCGAATCAACCGATTCTCAGAAATAATGAAAACTTGGTCCCGCAGAATGGAAAAGGCGGCCTGAGACGCAGCAGGCCTGCATCGCCCAAAAAACCTACTACCCCTGTTCCTAACACCGAGGCGGACACGAACTACTATCAAAGGGAAACTTCGGCCGCAGTAAAACTGAAATCCCCGCAGCTTTCTGATGCCGAGCATGCCGAAGTATCGGTAACTGCAGATGCACCCAATACTCGTACGTCAAGGCGCCGTGGTGCTGTTGTTAGCTATGCCGAGCCGAACTTGAGAGACAAGATGAGACGATCCACCAACGAGCTTGGACCGGCTGTCAGCAGGAACGATTCAACCCGGGAACCCACTGAGCAGAGGAGGAAGAGCAGCTCTACGAAGAAGGCTCGCAATTCGAGCATGACAAATGGTGAACACGAGCCAATCAGCTACGAAAATACAGAACACGGTACAGTCATTGCAATGCACAATTCCCATGCACAACTCGATGGCAGTAGTACAGACGAGGTCGGAGTTCAAGGAAGTGCGAGGACTTTCCAAGACCCATCAGACGACACCGTGTTGCATCAAAGGGGCAATACCCGAGGCTATCCCGGGGAATATTTTGACAAATGGTCAAACAATTCTCTAGATGCGGATGAAGCAGTATCGGTTACGAGCAGGAAATCCCGACGGCATTCTTCCAACACCAAGTCTTCCGGACGAAGTACCGCATCAAAGTATCACACGAGTACATTAGATGTGGATGGTGTATGCAACGAGCTAGTCAATGACCTCTCGGCAGCCGACGAATTGGCAGCCGGGCATTCGCCCGAGTATAAGGACGCATCAGTCTCGATGGTTTCAGCTGGGGTGACACGAGGGCAGCGGGTTGCCGCTAGGCGGAGAAGCATGATGTTATAGTCACTATATTAATAACAAATGTTTATCATCTTGCTACATACTGCATCTGTAGTATTGATAATCCCAGCATCTCTGGTCGAGACAGCTGTCTGCCGATACCTCCAATGACCAAATATGGGAATGAAACGATTTTGATGAGCTTGCTATATTCAAGCCCAAGCAATGTAGCTGCACAGAATGAGCAGTCTGCGAACGGTGACTGGCAAGCGGCTATGTTTTGAAAGATATATCATAGCCTTAGCACCTCGTCTGCAGCCTGCTGTGCCCTAAAAGTCCGGCCCTATTCTTGCATGTCTTTAATCCATGCATGGAGTGTACAAACAGCATCTAGTCGACACGACAAGGCCAAATGACATCAGTGTGCGGAATTGCTCGGAATTGCTCATTTGGCATATGTGTGTCGGCTAACCGTCCATCCATCCCGTGTGTTCTAAAGTTTGTCCAAATTTGAGCTCAGCCTTTTGTATACCTTGGCATTTTCTCGTACGCATTCGGACTGGGCCTTTTCCGTTGGCTCTTCTCGTGGTTGTGACCACCAGGGGTACGACCTCTCTCGGGTGACTTGTGAGAATTGTTCTTATGATGATTGTGGTTTCTGCAGCCTCTCCTAGCATTTTGGTTTTCCGCGTCACCGTCATCTTCTGAATCGGACGAGCTCGAATCCGAGGACTCCGACTCCGAGCTACTTTCTCCAACGGGTCTCGTCTTATGATAGATGCAGCATACTATATATAACGAAAGCTCAATAGTTAGCTTTGGGTTGTTTATATCACAAAGTGGTCCTCGCTGAGAGACTCCGTCCGCACCTTTTGAGCTCTTCTTTCCCATTCCCTCATTGTCTACGACGTCCTCACTCCATCGAATATGCCGCGCTGGTGTTTCGTCACGGTTGGATGAGACATCGCCTTCCGCCCTGAGCCTCAGCGTTCCGGTTACTCTAGACGTATCCTCTTGTACTCGAGAAGCGGAAGATACGCGGGAGCTGGGTGTTGAGTTTTGGGACGTTATTTGGCGACTATGAGACATTTCTGTCCTTTCTTTTTTTTAAAAAAAAAAATGAGAGCGGGCGGGGAAAAAATAAGACTCGAAATTTCAAAGCTGTTAATCTGACCGTGGTGATAAGCGTCATGGGCGTGTCTCACTTCCAAGGAAGGCGGCGAATCACTTCCAAGGAAGGCGGCGAATGACGGCAGTATGTATGTAATTAAGACTAGAACTTTGCAACCCATTCAATGGATGATGCGTTGAATTGCCCACTTTCAACACTAAGAAGCCCAAGCTCCCAAATTAGGAAGCGTGTCGGCGTTTCCGTCAGGACTAGAGTGGAATTTACAGACCCTGAAGCTATTAAATCTCCATATGTATACTCTTTACATGTTTCGTAGCCTACCTGAAGTAAATACAGCTAGCGAGCCTTCGATGCAACATGGAAGTAATTCTCGCCAAAGTGCCAACTGCTGCAACGACATGTCAGGTGATCAACCCCATATTACATCGGAGGATTGAATCGCGACGCAAAGTCGTGAACTAACCTTCCATAGAAAATTGATCCCGGAGGGGAGGTTCAAGTCAGATCTAGAACAGCTGACGGGCCAAAAACATCCTGAAGTAGACGCGTGGGGCGCGAATACGCCATCCGTACCTACAGTTCATAGAAAGACCAACCGTCCAGCCAATCTTCGTTAGAGAAAGACTTGCTGCCTCCCGAGCACCTAACCATATTCGCCAAAAGAGGTGGTTGTGTCGCAAGTGGCAGTTCCTCATCGAGTCACAGCTCGTCATCATGGTCCATCTCTGACGGCTTCAAAAGCCCTCCAACTCTCATTGCACGGTCACGCTCTGCAGCCTTGGCATCCTTCAAAGCCTGTTCCCTTTCTTCAGCATACAGCTCGGCATTATCACCAGCAAACTCCTTCAATGAGATCAAGAAATCACGCAGATGTGTCTTGAACTTGGTGAAGTCGTCATTGAAAGTAAACAGCCCAACAACAAACTGTTTGATTTGGATTCTAGTGAACAGTTAGCAAAACAAGCATCTTTTTGGTTGACCTGAGCTCAAACTTACTCTTGGAGATTATTGAAAGCAGTCTGTAGAAGATCCGCAACATATGTCTGGAGGAACTCTTTGTTGGAGGTCCCGATCGGGGCCTGTTCAGGAGTGTAAATAGGATCTTGGATTTTTCCGGCTTCAATGAAGTAAAACATGCGGGACAGTAACCCAGCCTGGGACTTGAAACCTGCAGGGAAGTTAGGAATAAGTGACTGAATTTGTCCACTGAAGAAATAGTCATACCAGCTTTGTGATCACTGTCCGTGAGAACAAAGAACACATCCTGCAAGATGGGAATATAGAATTGACGGAAGAAAATATTCGCAGTCTGTGCATCTGTCTCGGCCATATTGTTCATGAGTTCAAGGCACATTGTAAGACCTGTGTTCTCGACTTCTCGGTTATCATGCTTGCTCGCCCACATGCATGAATCAATGACGAATTTAAACTGGGTGGCATCGAGTTTAAGCAATGCCGGGAAGCAGTAAAGATTGATTGCTTGTAGCAATTTGAAGAATTGGATCCTGTGATCGGGGAACTCGTGGAAGTCCTTGTTGATCATTTCCAGGGTGCATTCGAAGACACTCTCCATGATAAGCGGCACCTTATCTTCCATCAAGTTCTAATCATAATGTGAGTATGCGTTCACCAAGATTCCAGGGGAATCAGTGGTTTAAGGAACTAGCTTACATGCAGTTTCTGGATGACTGTAGTCATGACGCTCAGAACTTCAGCTTCGCGAGCATTGGGTACGTTTCGATTGTAATCCACAAGAACCGCCTCAAGGAGCGGTGGAACCATGTTGGCGTTAACCATTTCCAGATCATCTGCTTTTTGTACGTAGGTGTCAATGAGTTTCAAGATTTCTCTCTTGATTGTTCGAAGCCCTCTAACTTTAGGGGTCTTGGTCGCGATATCTCCTGAAGAGAATTGTTAGGTGCCAGTCAAAGATATTGATACAGAAACCATAAATAAGGGAGGTGATACAAGGGGAGAACGAATAAAACGACAGTGTGCAATATCAATCGATGTAAAACTCACCATCCCGTGCAACAGCATCACTAATAAGCTGACTGGAGGCCCGGAACATGTTCAACATGTCATGGTAAATGCGGCCTAACTGGGAATAGAAGTAAGTACCAACGGAAGAACACGCAGCAACATTAGTCTTCATGATGTTTCCGACAATCTTGATCGTCTCTCCATCTTGAAGGATAGATGGATCCTGGTTAGCCTGGGCGATGATGGTGTCCCATGCGGAATTAGGTAGAGACATCAGGTTCTCGATCAGCCGATCCTGGAGGCCTTTTTGCCCCTGCGCCGAGATCATGTAACCACATGCCTCATAGAAAGTATGGACCTGCTGTGGCGAAAGATCACAGGTGATCTTACGCATGCTGCGGACAATTTCCTCAATAAATGCTTCATTTTCACCAGGCTGAAGCGCAACAAAGTGTCTTCTACACTTGTTGGCAATCTTTATAAACGTGTCGCAAGCCATGTCCTGAACACCTTGAATATGGTCAGCTGTGGTACATCCCAATGTAGATGAAGGTAACTTACCTTCATGTGTTTCATGCATGAACTCAAACAATTTGTTGACAACTGTTTTCAGGAACTTCCAATGAGCCTTCAGGAAGCGCGGATATTGACCAACGATGTACATGATATTGCTGGCCACCACAGCTTTGTTGTCTTTTCCTCTCTTCATCTCTGTGAGACCAAGAAGGTCCTTGATGACCGTCACAAGGAAACGCTTTTCAGTCTCTTCATTCATGGCACCAGATATCGATCCAATGGCCCAGCAAAGTGTGTTGCAGTTTGCCCAAGACCATTCGGTGCCGTCAACTTGTTTGGAAAGCTTCTCGATCATAATGTTCTCCGTGTCGATGACGTCCAGGTGCGTGAGATACACCAAACACTCGCGAATCGTTTTGTATAGTTGAATCGTATCGCTTTCCTTGACGAATTCGCGGATGATTTCACCCTCTTCGTTTTCAACAATCAGAACCTCTTCGGGACGCACCATCTTTTCGATCATGACGGTACGCAAACTCGATAAGACCTCTTCATACTTATGTTTGCGAAGAGGATAGTTGTTGAGGGTGTTCGGATGCGGTGCACCTCCATTGGACAGACCACTTACGCCCATGCTCACCAGAGGGTTGAGGTCCGTTATGGGAAGTTGTTGCATCTCTTCATATAGCTCTTGCACCAGTCGAGTCCAATATTCCAAGCAGATTTTGAACACTTCTCTATCATCGATTTGACTGATTCTGATCAGATAGAAATGGGCATGGGTGAGGTAATCTCGGTTGGGCAACTTCTCAACGAGCTGGTTTGAGCTAGTATCAGTTCTGACGCCGACTATCAGTCAGACTTTGGGCAGGAACTTACATTGAGGTGTGCGCTGAAGAAACTGCAAAGGAATAATGCCAAGTTGAGCACAAACTCCTGGTCTCTCGAGTTACTCTTCGCATATGTGTTTTTGAGGTCCATAGACAATGGTATTGTTTTTGATACTGTAGTCAAAGTTTCCGTGAACATGTGGATAAGCCTCTCGTCATAATTGTAGGGATTTCCAATCTGCAGTCCGCCAATCTCGGTGAGACATTTGAGAGTCACATTGCGGAATTCAGGCACGTCCAGAAATCGCGTCAAAAGCGTATTTATAACGGGGGTTTCGAAGATATACCCTAGAGGAATCCAGTTCAGGAACCGAAGGAGTGTCTCTAATGTGGCTTTAACCAGGCTCGGCTGGTTTGCGGTGGTGAGTACCTCGGAACATAATTGAAAGATCGACGAGAATTCCTGTGTCATAGAGGTTTTCAGGTTCCTTGCCTTGACGGACGTCATCTGGTCTTGGGAGAAGTCGAAAACCTCCTCGGACAATAGCCGGAGAATTGCCATGTTGTTTTCGCAGATGGATAGGCTCGTGTGACAGGACGAAACGATTTCGTTGATAAAAGTTGGCCAGTTATGTGGCCATTCTTGCTTCAATATAGAGACGAGGACCAGGTTAAGCTTGTTCAAGAAGGACCGTTCACTCCGTAACTTGTCTTCGGACTTGGAGTTTTCAATGATGAAATTGACGATGAAATTGCGAATCCCTTCACAAGTCAGATCGCACTGCCACCCAACATTGTTTACAAGATAGACTCACCGAGACACTGATCTCTGGGTAAAACTTTCCATCGTGTCATGATCACATCGTCAAGAACTTGGAGAGCAAGGACTAATACCATTAGCGCTGGATCCTGCATTGGGAAACTAAAAAGAATCCTACATTTAGTTTGCGGATATTGTGATTCCTGGAGTATGTTTCCCACTATCAACCAGGCATCCGGGTTTTGTTTGAACTGATTTGATGAATACAAGTTAGACACTGTTCTTCATTCGCAGCAAGTTTGTTGCGATAACTCACTTCTGTTAGAGTTTGCTGGGCTTGTTTTTGCTACAAGACACGGCGTTCAAAGTCAGCAATCAACTTCAATTCATATTGCCCATTGCAATAAATAGCTTACCAGGTCACCTTTGCCTTCGTAAAAAGCCTGGACAGTGCTGTCCAGCTCCTGTATAGAGACAGACATTCTGTCACAAGAGTTTGAGTCGAAGCGCGTTTCACTTGAAGCCCGGTCGGTGCCCCAACTGAGATGATAGATTGGATAAGCGCGTAGCAAGAGTGAAAGTCCCAGAAAGTCGTGGAATGTTTATCGCATGTGTCGGACGGTGCCTGAAGGATCGAAGGTGGAATTGTTTGGCGGGGTAAAAGCTTCTTCGGAGGGGTCTGCTGGCGGTAACGCAGGAAGCTCCTGGAAGCAGGGTGATAATTTGAAAACCGCAACAGGCGTTCGCGAATGAAAAGTGGGGGAGGTATGATTGCAAGCGTGAGCTGTGAGAAAGATAGTGCCGGACTGTCGTTCACAAGGGAGAACCATGAGAGGTTAGTTCCGGAGGACTTGACCTCTGGCGGTGAGGGTGAGGTGTTTGGTCGCTATCGTCAGAAGTCCTTAGTCAGCGCCGGTCAACCGTACTCGGAGTAACCTCTAATACTTGACCACAGTCTCCAGGGGGAAGATTGTCCTGGAATTGAATTGTTCACTACAGAAGGCAGATGACAATTAGGCCAAGAATCGACTACTGTACAGGACAGTAAACGTATCTATGTACGGAGTACAGAATATGACGCCAGCCGATATTAAGTACTGCGTGCGCGTCATGGACCTAAGCTACTACGACAGACCATGGGGAAAGTCAATTCCAGCTTCGCTGATCTGGCTCACGACCAGGGAGTTAATTCTCGAGTCGCAGGTTAAGATCAGGAGGTACTTTTGGTTGGCTGGAGCATCAGTGGAAGCGCGGTTGGTCGGGGCAGTTCTGCAAACACAAAACCCCTCGAGAGTCGCTACCGCGAGCAATTACCAGGCGTCCCTTCTCCCCACTGACATACTATTCAAATATCCATGCAAAGATAAATTGTGGTTGATTCCACTCTTACAAACATGGCAGCTCTTGTCCCAATTATCGAATTCTATAGAACTGGCCTGTCTCCTTCGGGGGTGAGATGCAGGGCCTCTCTGACGGGGAACCGCTGCAGGCGCCAATGGCGACCAAGTTGACGAGAAGAAGGTGACAATTTCAAGGAAGAACCAATCATGGGCAAGGTTCCCAACCGCTGTGCCGCGCTTCCTGGCGGATAGCGCTGAGGGAACGGACTAGCAGAGCATCTGACCCTCCCTTTTCAAGTGGCGTGTCGCCTGAGCGCGCCTTTGTCCAATCTCCGGCTGTGTTGAGAGGTGATGAGGTCCTTCGCCAACCATCTTCGCGCGGCCAGGGCCGATCGCGCGCCAACTAGAAACCAAGTCAAGTTCTCGTCACTCGCGTCAGCCAGCTGGCAGCCGCATCTCTTCATCGTGCTTGGTCCATTTTCGACGACGACCCTTGTTACTGTCTATTGGATGTCTCCCAACAAAGCGTCTAGCCCCGTAGTCTCAAGGTTGTTCACTGCCGTGCCCCCCGTCTGCAGGCGGCAAAGGTTCCAGGTCCTGTTAAATACTCAAGTGGACGCTTCTCGCTGAGTTACTTTGCTGCTCTGCTGTCGCTCAACCTTCGTCCCTCTACGCCCAGGAACTTTTTTATTTCCCCTCGTCTTTCACACGCGCCGCTTTCCCGTCCTTTTATCTCTGACTCCAACGCGCCTCTAGAGACACCTTACCCTCGCTTTTCAAATCATCGTCAAGTAGTACTCTATACAGCTTTGTTGCCTTGGTCGTGCATCTGTTTGGTGGGTGTCACGACCTCTTACCCAGGTACTCTCTTTCGTTCGTCTGTTCAGATATCGTATTCCCCGGCATATACTCCGCATTCCGCAACCCTCTCGTTAGACCTGCGTCAGTCGGTTTCCAATTCCAATACGTTCTTTCATGGCTCTTATCTACCTGGTTTGGTAGTCCATAGCCTATATTCCGTCATTTTCGCTATCTAAACTGCGGCCTCTGTCTCGATTTGGCCACACAGTACAGTCACTACAGTTTATTTCACGGCTATCCTCTGGCTATCCTCTGGGATCTGCTGTTGTTGAGATCCGTTTATTGGCGCTGCAGCCAATTTGAAGATCGCCAAACAGGCGCCATCGCAACTCCACATATTACTATGACCGCGATAGCAACGTCAATGAGCAATGATCAAGAAACCCAGAAAGAGTCCAGATTGGGCAACAGCCCCTCGCGATTTACAGCTGTCAATGGGGGGGAAAATCCAGTCTCAAGCTCGGCTCTTCCCAGTAATGGGGACAGTCGAGAGCCTGCCGAACACTGGTCGCGCGACAGATGCGACTCCTTATCACGACAGGACGAGAAGGCTGTGAGCTCTGGTCACGACTTAGACGAACGATCGTCGCAACGGTCAACATCTTATACTGCACCTATACCCGCTAACCGTGTGAAAAGAAAAAGATCTGAATGTGACGATCAAGAAGGTTCTCATGAACCGCATTTCAGTCGAAGAAGCCCAACACAGCGCACAGATGCCACCGCAGAACAATCTCCTCAGGCAGGCACCTCTAATGGAGTGATGAGTTCTCAAAGCGACGGGGAATTGAAGCAAGCATCACCTCAAGCACCTGTTCGGCTGGACGAAGGTGGAACTCCTCGAACATCGTCCGCGAACGTCAATTGGCATGAATTCGATGGGCAGCTTCAGAGTCATGTCCAGCGAACCCAGCAGATTGACGCTACTGATGCTCAGCTGGCTGAGGTGCTACAGCGTGAAGCGCAAGGCTCGGATGCAGGCCAAAAGACTTGGAACGGCGTCAGCCGGCAATTTGAAGGGTCCGTACAAAGTGAGCAGGCGCACGCATCGTCGTTCTCTCAAGACCGACCGCAAAATGCGGTACAGATCGCACCGAAGAGGAAACGCGTCTTTAGCAACCGAACCAAGACTGGCTGCTTGACTTGCCGAAAGCGGAAAAAGAAATGCGATGAGCAACGACCCGCCTGTAAGCCTCAAAAGCCCATGCGATGCTTATTGTTAACCTTCTTGTTCTACGATACTAATTTCCCTTGTAGGTAATAACTGCGTTAGAGGGGGCTTTCCGTGCGAGGGATACCCGTCTCGCAGTGCGTGGCAGAAACCATCCACGACAAAGGCTCCGATCCCTCTGCAATCGAAAGAGGGCTATCAAGATGGTAATGGACCATGCATATCGGATATCAGTCAACACGATAGGCAGCAAACTCTAGGGGAGCCTCTCGATCCTGGAAAAATGAGACCGACGGTTATTGATGATGACAATCGCTCTGGGGCACAGTTCAGCACCAGTCCCACGGGTGTTGGACCTAGTAGAGGTTCATGGCCGAATCGGACTTGGCCGGGCGCTGCTCACTCGGGGTATCTTGCAGATAATTTGGCAAAACCAGATTACCGAGAGGTTCCCTCTATCCATGAGTTGTCTCGAGAAGGTCATCCAAAAAATGACTTCCAACTAGTCCCACCAATTAGTCAACTCTCACACAGCGGGCATACAAAACCGAATGCCCCTATCTTCCAGGGCGGACTGGATCAACGACCGGTACATACCAGCAGTATTGACACCAGCACACCACAAGCTCAAGCTCGAATGGCGTTGAGCATTGAACACCAATTATCCGGTAGGACAGCCTCGATTGAGGAGACCGAAAAGGATAAGATGATACGCGGTGACTTTTTTAGGCCTTTTGACGTCGTCCTGATGGAGGAAAGAGGGCGATGTAAAGCCGCTCTTTGGCGCTTCAATAAAGCCTGTAATCCTGCTCTAGGGCTCAGCGCCAAGGAACAAACCCGTTTGTTGAAGGAGATATTGGTACCGCAGTTCTCCATCAGCTCACCCTCTGGTGTTGTGTCACACAGGCCTATGGGCTCTTTTGGTCAAGGCGCTGTGGTAGAAGCACCGTTTGATTGCCATTACGGGTACAATATTAACATCGGCGAGGATGTGATGGTATCTGAGAGTTGCCTCTTCGTTGATGATTGCCCAATTACCATTGGGGCGCATACATGGATTGGCCCAAGGGTAACCATACTCACGGCGATGGCTCACGCAAATATGCAAGAAAGAAAAGGCTCGCAGAGTCGCTATCAAGGACGACCTGTCACAATTGAAGAAGATTGCTGGGTCGGTCCGGGCTGTATCATATACCCTGGTGTCCGTCTCCGGCGTGGAGCATATGTCGCTCCAGGTGAGGTGGTGAGATCAGATATTGCCGCCTACGGTTTCCAAGGCCTGAAACCAAGCTATATGTGATTTCGGGCGCGACACCAGGGTTAGTTCGAAATTTGCTAAGCCTAGTGCTGGGTTTAAGTGTATGATGAGCGCGGTCTGTTGAAATGGCCGCTATCACTACCTCTTTTGTACATTTATCTACCTTTTCAGCTGCTTGTTCGTTCCTGGTGTCATCCAGTATAATATAATTAATATCTGACTGGTTCAGGTTCGATGGTCATCAATCCCTTTGCACCACATGCTAGGCTGATTCTTGGTCTTGAGGCATTTTTTAACTGTGCTCACTTATGTGTTGTGGCATTGTATGGATGCCGTTCACTGGGTAATACGACTGTCACAAAATTGTCATGAAATTGTCGCGGAAGGAAGGCGTGGTCAGCATTGAACCCAATAACCGGATTGCCACTTCATGTGGGTGTAAAATTATGTTGAACCAGTGCCAAAGAAACAAAACCGAAATGAAACCATGACCACGGTGATCTGACTATTCAAGCTCGTTGAAGCTGTTTAGAAGCTGTACTAGAGCCATTCGAGGAACTCTGGAACGAAATAGCTCACTATGATCCCGGCACCGGCGCGTAGAATCCCCTCTGTACTCTCGAACGCCATTGACTTCAAGTCAAAAACCCCGGCTTTTGCCCCAGCGTGTATCATCGCGTACTCTCCACTCACTTGATAAGCAGCGACAGGGAGATCTTTTGCAAGTTCTTTCGCATCCCTTATGATATCTAGGTAGCTGCTTGCTGGCTTCACCATAATTATATCAGCACCTTCGCCCATGTCCCTTTGAATGGCCCTTCGAGCGAGCCCACGGCCGCCAGGGGGCAGCTGATAACATCTCCGGTCCCCGAATGAAGGGCAGGATCCAGCAGCATCACGAAACGGCCCATATAGGCAGCCGCTGAACTTCGCACTATAGGACATTAACAGCACACGATGAGCGAGGCCTGCCTCGATCAATTTTAACTTGATGGCACGAACTCTGCCGTCATTCATATCGGAGGGTGCGACGCAATGCGCCCCAGCCATTGCGTAGGCCAGAGCAACATCCGAAATTCGGTCAACGGACTGAGTGTTATCGAGCGTGCCATCTTCTCGCAGGATCCCGCAATGACCATGAGACGTATATTCACAGAGGCAGACGTCAGTGACGATGTACAGCTCGGGGAAGCGCGATCGGAGAAGGCGAATAGCTTGGACAACGGGGCCGGCAGGGTCATCCGCAGAGGTTCCCAAAGCATCCTTTGCAGAAGGGTGTAGAGGAACACCGAACAGAATAACAGATCGAAGCCCTTTTCTAACAAGCGGTTTGAGGAACGGTACTAAGCGATTCAGCCCCCTGCGATGCTGATTTGGGAGTGATGGGATGGGCGTCTCCTCGTCTGGATTGTCGGTTATGAACAGAGGGTATATTAGCATTTCCTAAGGCAAGGTCAACGGTGAGCGTCCAACAAAAAGCAGAACTTCGCAGGCAATAGAAGTGGTCGATGAGTCTCTAGGTTCTTGGTGACGAGTTACAGACCTTGGTCAATTGCCTCTCTGCTTGCCATGATCTACTGAGCGGATGGCTGTAGCCTGAATGTAGCTGGCTCGAGATGTCCCCGGATATGCTAACGCTCGTTGCGGCTGTGCTTGCGTACGATCGAGCGGTGCGTTGAGACCGTGCGTTGGAAACCTGGGAGTGTTCTTCATAGTTGTCCCTCAGAGCGAGATCGGATACGAGATTCGAAAAAGACATGGTCACTGCAGTTGCGGGGTGATATATGTTTGTGACGGCTCCTCTTCCTGTCTGAATCTTGAACAGGCACTCTCCAACACGAGGCTCTGCGGAAAGTGGGTGAACAATGCGATGGGAGGAAATCAGATGGGTTGTCTAAAAAGAGATGTCTCTAACACTTACTTATCCACTGGCTGACACTGGTACAAATTGCAACGCGCATACAATGATTGGTCAGAAGAATAGCCGACTGCCGAGCCGCTCAATAGCACTGTACAGTGGTACACCGTAGTTTTGTTTGTCTAACTTGTGATGTTCTACGTAATTATTAATGCCAGGAGCCTGTCTGATCTATACAGGATAGTGCTCTGCGTTTCTTCCCGTTGACTCGTTATTCAGCATCAGGAAACGTGGTCTAACTTCTGAAGAGAATATTTACCAAGGATCTTCGGTCTCTGCGGACTTCCATCCAACCTTCCTGGTCAACAAGAACTATTCTACCGTCGATGCACACACGCCTCCACCTCTCGTCAAACTCATGGAAGTCAATCCTAAATCCTTCGATTTTAGAGTACATGACATCGTCATTCTGAACATGCTGACCTCCTTGATATGCTGCAGAGAGCACCTGCATTGCCAGCTGGGATGGCATTGGGCCGAAGCGAACAATCCTCAGAGAGCCATCCATAGGAACAGACTGTGGGGAGATCACGAACTCTCTCTCGAGATGCGACACCAACGTCGCAAGCACATACATATGTTCATTGTGCTCTAGCACCTGTTTGTGCTCAACAACTTCATTCTCTAGTTCTCGTGTCTTAATCAGCGTTATCGTTCCGTTATATTTGTGGGTCTCACTGCCATCCGTTGGAAAAAGGAGTTCTTTAGCAGCCATTTTGAATCTGTCGGGTCCAAATTTGCGATACTCGCTAGTATCGCTATCGGCAACAAGTGCAGCGTGCATCCCCCAACTTGCGACAACGCAACCGTATATCTTCAGGGGGCGGGAGTCACCGGTTACAGGGCAAGAAGTCTGGCTGTCTTGGACATAGTGCGCCCCTTGCGAGAATGTAGACGTGAAAACAGGAAGAGGTATAGGTTTTCCGAACAACAACGCAATCAATGCAGCTTTTGGGTGAGCTACCAACCCAATGGAACTCGCCATGGCATTGCCAGTGCCAGTTGGTATGAGGGCTATATTTGGTAGGGAGCGTAGATTATTTGCGGTGCCATGGAACGAATCAATGATGTCGCAGAGCCCACCATCCCCGGAAAGGAGAATAATAGTCTGTGAAGCACCAATTTCTGCTTGGGGGATAAGCAATGATTGGCATAGATCCACTATAGACTGAGCTGACTCTGTTTGGTGGGTTTCATATCGGCTGAGGCCAATCCACGCAAGACAAGGCTGTAGTATATTGGAAAACTGCTCCTTTGCCGTCCCCGTCCCGGATCCAGTAGAGACAATGACATGCGTTCTTAGTTGAGCGCTGCTGGCGTTGCTGAGATGGCTCGGTATCTCTGTAACCAGGTGCCTAGACAATATCGCCGGCGGTACGGATTTGAGCCGGATCGTGTAGGCCTTAAAAAGATCACCGGGGTTGCTTTCTTCTTTCTGAAGGTATAACATGGTATAGTCATGCGTCTGCTCGCCATTGCTGGGAAGTATACCAACGATGTCCTCAACAGGTATTGTGCGATGATATCCGGACTCTGTATCGGAGCATTGGACTTTGTCATCACTTATGACGCAATTAAAGCAAGGAATCATGGTAGACATAATCTGTATATAGTCTATTGTAGATACAGATGGGTTGTTTGTGCACGTGTAAGTCTAGCAAAAGTAGGGGTCGCCCAGGTTCAGGTTAAAGCTCGGCTGACCTGTAGAAGATGGTGGGGTCACTCGTCTGCGATTAGTATTTGTCAGAGGATGTTGACAGTTAACTAGATGTTTATTTTGACGGTTGTCCATATAATTTGGAGTAAACCTGTAATGACCAGCTAATAATTATCCAATATTAAACTTTCCGGGTATCAGTACTGTCCTAAGAGATTAGCTTGAAGAATCCTTCTGTGATAATTAGATAGTCAGTCAGGTAGAAGAAATTAAGAATCACTGTATAAATGTAAGAAGCCACATGAGGTCCAGCATGTGAGGCGTCACATGGGTAGTTAATATATTTATAGTAATAAGAATTCTATTATTAACCTTTTAATTAAATTTAGCTATATTATAATAGATTAAAGATATATTAAATTAAGAGGGTATATTTTTTAGGAGAATTAGCTATTTAGCTAGCAGGATTATGCTAGAGGTATAACTCTAAAGGTTTCTATAAGGGTTAGTTAGTAACTAGGTAAGACTATTTGAGCCTATTAATTATATTTAGAGTTGGAAACTTAACTCAGCAAACTCAGTAAAACTTAACTTGAGTCTTAATAAGTTTTAGATAGGTCTAAGTATTAGGTCAGGTAAGTTTAAGTTTTTTTTTAAAAAAAAACTCACCAGGTTTAAGTTAACTTAATCTAACCTACCAAGGCTAATAAATATTATATACTAATACACTAACAAAATATATAAAATACTGTATAATTATACTATTACTACTACTACTACTACTACTAATAAAATATATAAAATATTATAAATATTATAAATATTAACTCAGGAAAATTTAGTAGGGATATTAAGCTTCTCCCTAAAATAGGAAACTTAACTTAGGTGGAACTAGATCTTTAAAAACTTACCTAAACTCACCTATATCCAACTCTAATTATATTAACCTTTTATTAATCTTTTATCTAATATACAGATTTTTATAATTTAGCCTTATTTATTAATTATATATTTAAATCTTATATATGTGTCTTATATATTTAAAATAAAAATTTTTATATAATTTTATAAGATACTAATATAGATTAGGATAATCCTTTTTTTAAAAAAAAGATAGTATAAGAAGTTATATAAGATCTAATGTATAATATAATATATAAATAGGCATATAAGGGGATTATATATAATATTAGGAATTAATAATTAAAGTGGTCTACTATATACATACTAGTCTTGCTAGCTATATACCAGGATTAGCTAGCTATATACTAACCAAACCTGATTAGGAATAGTATTATTATATATTAATTACTTTATAGTAACCTAATAGACAGCTATTTTTTATTCTTTTTAATATAGAATACTATACTAGTCTCTATATTTTATATTATAACTTATATACTATTTAGTTAATTTTTATATAAGTTAAATAAAAATTATACCTAAATAGAGAGATTAAGTAATATTTATTATAAATATAAAGATTATATATATTATATAAAATTAAGTAGTAATAATATAATTAGTAATTATTAATAATATTTAAAGCTATTATTATTATAGTTTATATAGTAAATCTTTCTACTAAAATAAGATTTCTAGCTTATAATAATATTAATTAGATCTAATAAAGTAGGAATTATAGAGCTAGTACTAATAATAATATAATTATACTTATATACTAATAATAAAGGTGATTTAGAAAGTATTAAATTATTTTTAGATATATTCTTACTTTCTAATAATACTTTTTATAATAAAGATAATAGGGGTACTATATTCTTAGTTAACTTTAATAATTATCTATATTTTAAAGCCCTTTTTAAAGCCTTAATATATTTAAATTTAGATAGTTTATATATTATATTTATAATTCAATTCTTTAAGAATAGTAATAATTTAGTAATATTATAAAATAATCTATCTTACTAGCCTTTTTTATTTTAATTTAATAATATAAGGCTCTAAAATAATTATATAGTTGTTTAAAATAGGTATTTTAGTAACTAAATATAAATATTAATAAAAATAAAAGTTATTAACTTATAATAACTATTATTAATTAAAATAGTTTTTAAAAATATAAATATAAGAAAGGCTTATAGTAATATATATAATAGTAAAATAGATATTAAAAATAAAAAGCTTATTTTTTTAAATATTACTAATAAATCTTTTATATTTTATATAAGGCTTTATAAAATATCTTTATAAGGATATTATTAAAAAAAAAAGATATATAATAAGCTAGTTAGCTTATTAATATATTTAGATTTAATAGCCTTATTATAAAGGTTATAAAGATATATAATTATATAGTTAAAGAAGTATATAAAATACCTATAATTAATAATTAAAATATTAGGATTATTTTTAAAATAAATATAAGACTCCTTACTATAAAATATTATATATATATTAATATAAAACTGGTATTTATAAAATAATTAAAGATTTATTTTTTAATAGCTTTATTAAGCTATTCTTTTTTAATATAGTTAATTAGAAGACTAAATATTTTATTATTATAAATTTAAATATAATATATATTAAGAATCTTTTATTATTTTATAAGTATTACTTTCTACTAATTATAAATATTAGTATAGAATTTCTTTATTATCTTCTTATTTTTTAGGTCTAATACTATTTTAAGTTAATTGAAAAAGTCTTTATAAAGTATTAGTTTAGCTTTAAAAAAATATTATTATTAATATACTATAAACAGATTATAATATTAGTAATAGGAAAGATATCTTTATAAATATTAATTTAAACTAATTCTTTATTAATTAAAATAATAAAAGAAAGCTAAAGACTAAGCTAGTTAAATATGTTAAATAAATTAATAAAAATAAATCTATAAAATATTTATTACTTATTATAAAGGAATATAAAATTAATGTAAAATAAATTGCTAGTTACAATAATACTATTAATATTAAAAAAAAGTATCTTATACTTATTTATAAATATAATTTATAATTAAAATATATAAGTTTTACTATAATAATATGAGGCACCTTTAATAAATATAAAATAGGCTAATTAAATATATTTTATTATTTATTATATAATTAAATAGCTATTTACCTTTTTAAAGTAAAGTAATAAGTAAGGCTTAATTTAAAAAATAATTATTAAAAAATTTATAGTATAATTTCTATTAAATATTATAAATATTATAAGAAATAATTAAATCTATATTATTATTATATCTAGCAGCTTTAATAATTTATTAAAAAAATAATATTAATACTTAGCTATATAATAATTATTTTAAAAAGCTTCTAGACTTTAATTATATAAAAAAAGAAATATATATAAATTATAAAAATATTATAATTATAATTAAGATTATTAACTTTTAAAGCCTATATATTATCTTTTTATTAATAAAGTATTATTTTAAAAGGATAGTTATTATAGTATAGTATATTTTTTATCTTTTAAATATATTTATTTTTTTCAAATAATAGACTAATATTTACTACTATAATTATACTTAAAATATTAAGCCTTAATTTAGCTAGTAGTATTATATTATTTAAAGATTTTAATAAATAAAATATATTTATAAGATTTAATAAAACCATTGATAAAAACCCTAGCTTTAAATTTAGATATAAAAATATAATTTATAAAGAATAAAAATAATATCTATTTAGTAACTAGATTAGTAGAGTTACTAAAAAAGATCTAAAAATAAATAATTTTAATAAAGAGGTTTATAGTACTTATTAAAGAAGGATTAATTAAAAATAAATTTATAAAGATTTTAAAAGGTGTTATTTCTTTAATAAATATTACTTTATTATTAGATAAAGTAGAGAGAATAAGTAGAGGCTTATATTTATAATCCTAATTAATAAGTATCTTAATAAGATCCTTATTACCCTCTATTCCAGTACTTATAAGTAATATCTAGTATAGCCTATGTAAAGAGAATATAAAAGATAGAAAATATAGTATAGTAAGAATACAATAGCTATGTTACCACTGATACTGTCGCGGCTGCCTCAGGCACACACCCATATTGGGCCATGTGATGCACAACCATTGTATATCACCTGCTGGGTCTTATTTAGGAGACTAGTGATTAGTTCTACTATATAATACTATGTATGTTACCTATCTATGAATTCATGCTTCTATATACTCTATACAACTCTATTAGTTGCGCCTAACAAGCTATCTACTAAATTATTATAGAGTAATTAATATATAATAATACTATTCCTAATCAGGTTTAGTTAGTATATAGCTAGCTAATTCTAGTATATAGCTAGTAATACCAGTATATGTATAGCAGACCCCTAATTAAATAAAGCTATTTTAGGCTACTAGTCTAGTTAATCTTTTGCCAAATATAGAGATCCTTATATAGAGATTATATATATAGGTACTAGTCTATATCTATTATTAAGTACTAGTCTATGATAATATCACCCTCTTTATCTAAGCTTTATAAGAGGGACCATTATATAATTAATATTATTAATCTATTATAAAATTATCTCTTATATAAGGCTATATTATTATTTAAAGTTATTTAGGACTATATAATCCTAAATAAAATCTAATTTTATTTATATTTTATATATTTATTTAGACTATTTTACTAGAGCTATATTTTAGTATTCTTAATCTTTCTTTTTATATTATACTATAGGTATATACTTAACTTTATATTCCTCTTCTTTATTAATAAATAGTAAGAGCAGCTGTATATTATCTGTAATTTAGAATAAAAATAAGTCTATAACAGCTAGATAAACTAGATAAATATAAAAGATTATATATATATTAGTAGGAATATTAAATTATATAATATATAATAAAAAGATATCTACTACCTAATATTATATATACAGCTAGTCTAACTTCTTTAATAATTATTATATATATATATATATATATATTATAGATTTAGCTATATTTAGTTATTCTTCTTATATATAAAACTAGTCTATTATTATTAGTTTATTTACTCCTCTTATTAAGCCTATATAAGGGTAATAGCAGCTTAGGCCTAATTAATAGCTTTTTATAAATAGTTTATAAATAGATTATCTACCTTTTTTTTAGGAATATTAGGATATTCTACAGCTAACTTATTTTATTTAGTCTAATTAGATTAATATAGTACCTATATATAAAAAAGAATAGTAAGATTCCTATTAAAATAGTATTATAATTATTAATTTTTAATAGTAATTATTAGTAGTAAATCTTTTTAATTGTCCTATATATATATATAATAAATATATATAGGATCTATTTAATCTCTTAATTAATCTAATTTATTATACTATTAATCTACAGGTAAAAAGTAGTAGATAATTAGTATTAAATTACTAGTCTTTTACAGACTCTACCCTAGAATATACTTATAAACTAGGGTCTTATAAGGATCTCTATATTAGGTAAAAGATTAACTAGACTAGTAGGCTAAAATGGCCTTACTTAATTACTAATTCTTAATATTATATATAATTTCCTTATATACCTACTTATATATTATATTATATATTAGATCTTATATAGCTTTTTATATTATCTTTTTTTTAAAAAAGAATTATCCTAATCTACACTAATATCTTATAAAATTATATAAAAATCTTTATTTTATCACTATAACTAGTAGTAGGATATTAGTTATAATATTTTTATTTTAAATATATAAGATATATATAATACTTATATACCTAGCTTATTTTAGTAGGACCTCTAATCTAAAAAAAATGGCCTTTATAATATTAAAATATATAATTAATAAATAAGACTAAACTATAAAGATCTTTATATTAAGTAAGAGATTAACTAGACTAGTAGGTTAAAATAGCCTTACCTAGTTACTAGTTCCTAATATTATACATAATCAATCCCCTTACATGCCTACTCATGTGTCTGTCATCACATGCTGGACCTCATGTGGCTTCTTACAGGTCTATAGTTACTTATAATAATTAGAGGGACTTTATAATATATATAAAAGTATATAAGAAATACTTCTACTATCTTCTTTACTATTATTTTATCTATTCTAATTAGAATAATACTTTCTATTAGTTAATTTATTATTATTATATAGTTTATTATTCTGATAGACCCTAAAGGGGGTAGTCCTATAATAAAATTTATTAATATTTTAGTCTAGATTTACTAGGTAATTAGTAATAGTTTTAATGATTTATATTTAATATTATATTATACTAAGCTTTATTTATAAATTATACAGTTTTAGAGAAAATATTATATATTTTTTATTATTTTAGGCTAGAAAAACTATTAAGATATTATTATATAAGTAGTATCTTATTCTAGATATATTATTGTATATAAATTATAAATCTTTTATATAATCCTTATATATAAAATCTTATTCTTTAGAATTTATATTTATAACTAAAAATAGAAAAATCTATAATTATTTATAGAAGACTTTAATAAGCTTATCTTAATACTTAGTTTAGGGTTTTAGTATTCTTTCTTTAATATAATATATAAGATTTATTAGTAAGTTATATTTAAAGTTATTCTTTTTTATTTTATTTATATATCTAGATCCTTAAATAATAATATATTTTTTTAAAGATTAAAGTCTATTATAATTAGCTATAGATTAGATTATCTAGTCTATTTTTTGTATTAATTTTATTAATTTTATTAATAATATTAAGATATTAAGATATTAATAAATTATAATATAAATAGTAAGAGTTTATAAACTTAATAAAGTTTTATATATTTTATATAAACTTTAATATCTTTTATATCCCAATAATCTTTATCTTCTATAAATCTATATAAATATTATTTAAACTCTAAATTTTATAATATTATATTATAATCTTATATCTTAGAGCTTTTATAATACTTTACTAACTTTTTACTAGTAATATTCTATTTAAGTAGATAATTATATGATTAATATAAGCAGATATAAAGTTATTTAAATATTTTTAAAAGATCTAATTAATAAATTATTAAAAGATTACTAGTATAACTATTAATTTAAATAAAGTAATATTTTATAAAGTTTATATTATATATAAAAAGCTATTTTTTATTTCTTTCTAAATATAAACCTTATAAAAAATTATAATAATATCTAGCTTTATAAACTAATAAATATAGCTTATATTTTATAATATTTTGTATATTAAAAATAAAGAATAGTAATCCTTAATAATACATTTATTTATTTTATAAAACGATTTATATAAGAGTAACTTCTTAATAACTACTATTCTAGTTCTATTTTAATAGTATTCTATAATTAATTCCTAATTAATATAAAAATAGCTTATTAATTAATTATTAGTTAAATTTATTTATTTATTATTAATAATAGTTTAATAATTTATTTTTTAAGTTAATATACTTCTTTAGTTAGAGTATTTTTTTTAATATTATTTAGTAAAACATTACTAATATATAACTAATCTAGTATTATTAAGCTTTATATTAGATAATGAATTAAGTAATAACTAATGTTATATATTATATTTTTATATATATTAGTTTAATTAAGTAACTTATATAATTCTAATATCTTATTTATTTACTTACTTTAGTAAAGATATTTAAATACCTTTTCTTAGCTAAATATTATTTATATCTAAGTATACTACTATTAATAAGAGCTTATAAATTAAATTTTATTTACTCTTATATCAACTATAAATGATAGTATTTTATTTGTATTTATAGCTTAATATAAAAGCTATTCTTTTTTTAAGTTATTATTTATAACTATTTTCTTATTCTTAATAATTTTTATTACTAATTTATGACTACTTAAAGGTTTTATTTTTTTAATATATATAATTTACTTATATTTTATCTTACTAAAGCTTATTATTATTATATATATAATTTGGTAGTTATATAGGCAGAAGAATACAGGTTATTGTAAGAAGCCACGCGAGGTCGGCATGTGAGGTGACACATGGAGTAGGCATGTGAGGGGATTATATACAATATTAGGAACTAGATAACCAGGTAAGGCCATTTTAGCCTACTAGTCTAATTGATCTTTTGCCTAATATGGAGAAACTTACACTTATAATAAAATATAAAGTTAGATTTATATTTAATTTAGCTGGGCTATAGACTATATATAAAAAGCTTAAAGAGAAGAAGTTCTTTATATGTATCTTTTCTATTAATATTTAGAGATTATATATATAGATGCTAGCCTATACCTACTATTAGGTACTAGCTAGTAACAACTTTTAACTTAAAAAATAATCTTTATATAATTTAAATATATAACTAGTAGGTAAGACCAAATTATAAGAATCTTTATATTAAGTAAAAGACTAATAAAAGATTAATATAATTAATAGGCTAAAATAGTCTTACCTGGTTACTAGTTCTTAATATTATATATAATCCCCTTATACCTACCTATATAATTGATTGATTGATTGATTGATTTATACACAGATCTGTCAGCTCTTAGCTAAGTATTAAAGAAGGTCCCTATTTAATAGTAAGCTACTCTACTAGAGTAATCTAAATATATAAAAATAAAGCTATTTAAATCTTTCTATCTATCTATTTTCTAATCCCTTCTCTTATATTATATATATCTTTTATATTTTTTATATATAGCTTTCCTCTAATATTATCTAAGGATTTATATTTATAAGTAGTTTTTAAGTTTTAAACTTTATATTCTTATAGATATTATTTATTACTAATCTTTAGGAGTTAGTAAATCTATTAATCTTTATTTAATATTAAGTTTAATTATTTATTAATAATTCTTTATTATAGCTTATAAAGCTTAAACTATAATCTTTAATATTTTTAAATTAGTTTAGGAGCTGTATTTATATTATAAATTTTATAATTTTATAAGTAAGATCCAGCTTATTATTAACTCCTAATAAATATTAATAATTAATAACTTACTTCTTCCTCTATAGTATATTTAATTATAGATTAGTATAGTAATTATATATTATTAAAATATATTAAATAGTCTATATAGCCCCTCTATAAAGATAGATAGTTATTTTTATAATATTATAAAAATTAAGATAGCTTATAAGTACTATCTTACTAATTTATATCTATATAAGTACTAAGTTATATGTATATATAGAACATCCTCATGCAGTTCCAGTACATATTTAATAATCCCAGGCAGTATCTTGTGAGTATGGGCTCTATAGGCATTAGTAGCCCACACCTACCTATATAACACCTTATAAGGAGGTTACTCTTATATAGTAAGTTAACCTATAACTAATTTAGTATATCCTTTTCATAAATATATTTTAGATCTATTAGAATACTTATAAAGAGTCTTATAATTACCTTATTATTTAAAAGGCCTTAGTTCCTTAAGGTCTGTAGGTCTAGTAATTATATATATTAAGTTACCTATTAAAAAAACCTCTTATAAATTAAAAAAACCTGCCTATTAGAAAAGAAAAATATATATATAATAAGAAAAAAAAGGTATATTTCGCTCTTATATTAGTATCTATAAAGTAGTAAAATATATTATAAAAACTTTTCTTAATAAGTATTACTCTTAATAATACCTTTTTATTATATTAAATATTAGAAAGATTAATTTCTCTTATAATAATATCTACTTTTTAAGTATTAATCAACTTATAATAATCTATTATAAAAATTATTTCTTTATTAAAGATTAGAGTTGGAAACTCGACTCAGCTAAACTTGGGAAGACTTGACTCAACTTGAGTCTTAGTGAGTTTATATGGGTCTGAGTATTAGGTCAGGCAAGTTGAAGTTCTAAAAATAAAGCTTAATATATATAGGGTTAAGTTTTATTTCTAGAACTCAGACCCACCTGAGTTAACTAAAACTGCCAAGGCCAATATTACATATTAATACACTAATAAAATACATGAAATACTGTATAATTATACTATTACTGCTACTGCTCCTACTACAGTACTACTACTACTACTAAAACATATAAAATATTATATAAATATATTTATATAATCTAACATTGGGAGATTAATATAATATATTATTTATGTATTAAATATATAAGTAGAGCTAAAATAAGGCTATCTGGCTAAGTAGGACTTAACTACAGTCTAAAGATGCCTGAGCCAACTAGAGGACCCTATAATAATCTAGGTTTAAATATAGTTATATCTTTAGGTAATATAAACTTTTTTTATATTAAATATATAAAATAAGAAAACATTACTTAATTTATATATTAAATTAAAAAAACATGCCTAGCTTATATTTATAGAAATATTAAGATTTAAATATTAGTATTTATTAATATTATTCTAATATACTATATTATACAGTAAATTTTATTAAATCTTAATTAAATAATCTAGTTAGTATATTTTTAATATTTTATTTTTATTTTATTTTACCTATCTTAGTTCAAATCTAGGTAGGGGTAAACTTTTATAATTTTTATAATACTGTATTTTTATATAAAACTAAGTATTCTTTAAAAGATTATTAAATATAATATAATCATATACCTTTTTCAATAAAAATAACTTTAAAGGTACTTATTTAAAAAAAAGTTTACCTCCTTAGAATTTTTAGATATTATAAATATATATATATAACAATACTACTAATACTTTTATCTTTTGTAAGAAGCCACGTGAGGTCAGCACGTGAGGTGACACATGAGTAGGCATGTGAGGGGATTATGTATAATATTAGGAACTAGTGACCAAGTGAGGCTATTTTAGCCTACTGGTCTAGTTAATCCTTTACCTAATATAGAGATTCTTATAATTTAGCCTCACCTAACAGTCGCATGTTTGAACCTTATAGGGGCTGTTTTTTAGGCCAGAGGTCCTGCCAAGATGGGCCAGGCACATGCTGGGGTGCTTATATAAGACCTGGATGCCTGAGGTAGAAGCATTGCAGCTGACATCCTATAGTAGGGTGGGGGTCCTTATATAATCCTATGAGACACTAGTACGGATCAGGATGATCCTTACATCTTTAATATTTTAAAATTATCTTTATATTAGTACAATAATATTTTAGCTATCTTAATTTTGATTACTTTAATATTATAATGAGTAAATAAATAATTTAATATATATATTATATTTAAATATATTCAAATATATTATTATTTTATTATACTATACATTTTAAATTTATTTTAATATATATAATAATAAGCTTGATACTAGAGAATTAAACAATAACTGTAAGCCTCAATTTCTTAATTAGATATAATAGTAGAGAATTAAGTCTTATAAAATACTTCAACATATGGTTATTATATAATTTTATAAAATCTTTATAACTAATAGTAGTTAGGGATATATAATCTATTAAAATAATAAAAAAGGCTTATTTATAAGTACTAGTACTAAAAGCTTAAGTAAGCTCTTAAATAGTACTTATAAAAGATTATTCTAAAGAAGACTTTTCTCTTTATAATACTTCTATATATTCTTATATAAAACTTTATCTTTATAAAGTATAAGTATTTTTAAAAACTTTTATAAAACTTAATTAGATTTTACTAAATCTTTTATAGTAATTAATCTTTTATAGTAATTATTATAATAACTGATAAGAATAAATCCTTTTAAATGGTTTATATATTTATAACCTTTAATATATTAATAAAAATATTTTATTTAATAATTAAAAAGTAGCTAATACTTTATAATTAACTATTATCTTGCAAGATTACCAGGGCCCTAGAGGGGATCCAACACCGGGCATTATACAGAGTGTCAGGGGCCTTTTAGATAAAAGTTAGAATAGTATTAGAGGCCTGCCTCTATATACTACTACTTAATATAGTATTAAAAATAGTTATAAAGACCAGCTGCCTCTATATTTAATCCTTATCTTTTTATTAAATACTTTTTAAGGCCTGTAATATGTTGATCTTTAGTAATAATTTAAAGAAAGATCTTATATTATTACTATTTTAATATCTAGAATACTGTTTATTAAGGAACCTTAAAAGGGACTTTAATATAGGTAGAGAACTAGGCCTAAAAATTATATACTTTATAATAGTAGCTCTATAATAAGAACCTTTTATAACCTTAATTATAAGCTTTAAAAAGGGAGTAATTAAGTAGTATATTAGATTAATATAGGCTAGTATTATTATAAATTATATTATTAGTAATAGCTATAAGAGAGATATTAATATTATAATAATTTTAAAAGAAAGATATATAAATTAGCTACTAAAAAAAGAATCTAATTATATAATATCTTATATAGAATTAATTAAAGTTATAATAGCCTTAATATTAATACTATTACTAAAGGTTAAAGAATTTATAATAATAATTAATAATTAAGCTAATTTATACTTAAATAAATTATTTATTTATTAAATCTACTCTATATTTAGGGCTAAACAGCCTAGATATACTAGCTATTAAATTATAAAGGCATCCCTAATAATAAACTAGTAAATAGAATAATTGATTAATTAATTAATTTATATATAGATCTATCAGCTTTAAGCTAAGTATTAGAAAAGGTCCCTATCTAATAGTAAGCTACTCTATTAGAATAATCTAAATATAAAAATAAAACTATTTAAATTTTTTTATCTATTTATTTCCTAGTCCTTATTTTTATATATTATATATATCTTCTTACCTTCTATATATGGCTTTTTCTAATATAATTTAAGCCTTTATACTTATAAGTAATTTCTAGGTTCTAGGCTTTATATTTTTATAAATATTATTTATTACTAGTTTTTAAAGATTAATAAATTTATTAGTTTTTATTTAATATTAAATCTAATTACTTATTAGTAGTCTCCTATTATAGGTTTTTAAGTTTAAATTATAATTTTTAATACTTTTAAATTAGTCTAAGAGCTGTATTTATATTATAAACTTTATAATTTTATAAGATTTAACTTATTACTAACTTCTAACAAATACTAGTAGTTAGTAACTTATTTTTATTTTTATAATATATTTAATTATAAATTAATATAATAATTATATATTATTAAAATATATTGAATAGTTTATAAACCCCCCCCCCCCCCCTATAAGTCTAGGTAGTTATTTTTATAATATTAAAAATATTAAGATAGCTTATAAAGATTATTTTATTAGTTTATATCTATATAAGTACTAAGTTATATATATATAGAATACTTTTATATAATTCTAATATATATTTAGTAATCTTAGATAATATTTTTTTAGATATAGGCTTTATAAATATTCTTTTATTACTAAAACTAGTAGGTATCTAAAGAATCTTTATATATTTAGTACCTCTATAACTATATTTATATTTATAGCTTATTTTACTACTTACTTTCTAATTATTATTTAAGCTTAATATATATTTATATAGTAGCCTAATTATTAGTTATTATTATAAAATTTTTAATTTATAATAATAATACTAATATTAGGGCTATTATAATCTTAATTAATTTTATATAATATATTATATAATTAGCTTCTTTCTTTAATAATTAATTTATATATTTTTCTTCTAGGACTATTATAATATTAATACCCCTTTTATAATTATTATTATTAGTATAAATTATAATAGTATTAATCTATATTAGTTTAATATATTACTTAATTACTACCTTTTTAAAGCTTATAATTAAGATTATAAAGGGTTTCTATTATAAAGCTATTACTATTAGATATATAACTTCTAAATCTAATCCTTTATTTATATTAGAGTCCTCCTTAAGGTCTTTTAATAAGTAGTATTCTAGATATTAAAGTAATAATAATATAAGATCTTTTTTTAAGTCTTTACTGGAGGTTAGCTATATATTACAGACCTTAAAAAGTATTTAATAAAAAAAAAAAAGGACTAAATATAAAGATAGCTTAGCTTTATAGCTATTTTTAATATTATATTAAATAATAGCATATAAAGATAATCTAGAAGGCCTCTAATACTCTATATAATATCTAGTATTAAATCTTCTTTAGGGCCTTAGTAATTCTACTAGCTGCTTTCTAATAGCCCTATATACTATATATAAACTATATAAAGCAGCTATAATATTAGAACTACTATATATATCTTCCTTGAATACCTTATTAGTACACCCTATATAGAGCCAGTAATAGAACTTAGGGCGCCTATGAGTCAGGCTGCCTTGGCCTGGAGCTGCTTAAGGTAGGCTTCCCTACTAAGCTTTGGGTCCAGGAAGATTCCCAGTAGTAAATAGAGTAATAAAGTAAGTAGTAGAGTAAGCTGTAAATATAAATATAACTATAAAAATATTAGATATATAGAGGCCCCTTGAGTACCTACTTATTTTAGTAGTAAAGTAATATTTATATATATATATTTAAAAAGTTTAATAGAACTAGTAGGCTACTAATATTTATAAAGCTTATATTTAAAAATATTATTTAAGATTATTAAATATATACTAAAATTATATAAGGGTACTATATATATATATAGATTAGTACTTATATAGATATAAATTAATAAAATAATACTTATAAGCTATTTTAGTATTTTTAATATTATAAAAATAACTATCTATTTTTATAAGAGGACTATATAAATTATTTTATATATCTTAATAATATATAATTACTATACTAACTTATAATTAAATATATTATAAAAAAAAAGTAAGTTATTAATAATTAAAAGAAAACTATATATAAAAAATCTAAAAACTATATATAATATATAAAAAGAGATTAAAGAATAAATAAATAGAGAAGTCTAAATAGCTTTATTTTTATATATTTAGATTATTCTAGTAGAGTAGCTTATTATTAAATAAGAACCTTTTCTAGTACTTAGCTAAGAGCTAACAGATTTATAAATAAATTAATTAATTAATCAATTAACTATTATCTTTATTTTTTATAAGCTTTTTTTTATAGATCTTATCTATAAAGACTATCTTTTCTACTAGATAAAAGATTATAAATGGGACTTGTATTTAGTTGGATAAGTATTTTAAATATAATCAATATAACTCTTTAAACTATAATATAAATAGGATATTATTTTAATATAATAATACTAGATTATGCTAGCCTTATATATATATATTTTTTTAAAAAAAGAATAATCTTATAGAGTACGATTATAAGCTTTATAATAAAGAACTACTGACTATTATATAATATCTTAAAAAATTAAGATTTTAAATTAAGATTTATTAATTAATCTAAAATAGTTATTAATTAGAAGAACTTAAAGTATTTCTTTATTTTAAAAGAGCTTATAAAATAATATATATAACAGTCTATCTTTTTAAATAGATTTAACTTTATATTTAGATATTTAAAAAAAGAGTATAGAATAATAGTATAGATATACTATTATATTAAGAATTATATAATCTAACTCTTATCTTAATTTATAATTAATAATAATATTACTCTACTAGTATAGGCCCTACTTAAGAAAAGAGAAAAGAAATAATATTAAAAAAAAAGTTTAAAAGATATGAATATATATTGAAAACTTTTTTTTATATAAAACCTCTTTATAAAAGGAGATAATAGCCTAAAATAAAATATGCTTAAAAATATATACTTATATAATTCAGATATATACTAATTCTTTATAAGACTAGAACCTAAAATTTTAATATTAAAGTATTGAATATAGGACTAAATCCTTTTTTTTTAAAAAAAAAAAAAAAAAAAAAAAAAAAATAGGTCCAAAACTTAAAGCTACTTTATATAATAATTATTTAATAGGCTTATGACTCTACTAATTAGATACTTTAAAGGAGAACTTATTTAATTATAAATAAAGAATTTTTCTAGCTAAGTATAAAAAAGGATTTATACTATTATATAATATATAAATAGAATAAAGTTAGTTATAAATAAAAAAAAATCTTATTAAAACTACTCTTTATTTTTAATAGATTATAGTAGAAGACGTCTATAGACTTTATAATAAATATTTTAAAAAATAAAAGCTATATAATTATTTTAGTAATATCAATTTGCTTATTAAAAAATAATATTTAAGAAAATTGGAAAACTTATCATACTTTATATAGCCTAGACTATTATGACGGCCGTCAGCAGATATTCTGTATATTAGAAGCTATCTGGTATGAATATCTAAAATATAAAGCATGAGGAGGAAAATTAAAGATCTATTAATCTATAGGTTTGACTATTTAGTATAATAGCATGCTAGTACTAAATAGGCAAGCAGTTATATATAGTAATATATTAAGATATATTAAGATTTATAATAACCCCCTCTTTTAAATCTTAAAATATTCTTATTTTAACTTTTTTAGAGTTACTAATTTATTATTTTTATTTAGGATAAGATACTTCTTCTTCTCTACTGCCTGTAACTAAGTATTAAGCTATTTTAGTAGTTTAGGATAATCTAGATATTACTAATAATATATTATAACTTTTTTAGGTATATTTATAAAGTTACTTACTAGATACTAAGTATTATTAAAGTTATATCTTATAAACTATATTTTATATTATAGATAGTGTTTCCTATCTACTATTTTAGAAGTTATAATCTTCTTTACTTCCTATTTATCCTTACTATTAATCTATATAATATCTAGTAGATTAATTACTTACCTAGATAAGGGTTCTATAGTATAGGCTAATCATAACTTTTCTAATATAAATATTAGGTATATATATAAACCTTTAAATAATTATAGTTTATATAAATTCCTAATTTTTTTAATAATCTTATATAGTCCTGCTATTTAATTAGCTAGTTTCTTAGAAGGATAGTTTATAATCTAATTATTAGTTATAACTATTACTTTATTATTAACTTTAAAAGGGTCTTCTTAATACCTATAATTTATATAAATCTTTATTTTTTCTTAAGCTATTCTTATTTACTTTCTAGTAAATTCCTAAACTTTTTAAATTTAATAGATTATTTTTTATACCTTCTCCTAACTTAATATATAAGATGGTGACTTTAGCTCTATTATAACAGTCTAGTCTATTAATATATATAGTTTAAAGCCTTTCTTTATTAAAAAGGGGGATACTCCTGTAGATTTATTCAGCAGATAGGTATAGATAAAGTTTAGTATTAGTAGTAATTTATCCTAATTATTCTAATAATATAAGATAAATAGCTAGAGTTATTAGATAATTTATTAATTTATAACTTCTACCTGCTTATTTACTTTAAAATAATATCCTAAAGTTAGGCTTATTATTACTTTTAGTATTTTATATAACTACTTTTAGAATTCTAATATAAACTAGCTGCCTTAATCTAATATAATAAAATCTAGTAGTCCTACCCAGGGATAAAAATAGGTTATAAATAGTTAAGCTATTTTTAATATCTTAATAATCTTTTTATATACTACTATATAAGCTCTCTTATTTAATTAATATACTATTATAAAAGTAGCATCATTCCTACTCTAAGATATAGGAAATAAGTAGAAATCTATATTAATATATTACTAAGGGTGTTCTAAAACTAGTAGAGGCTGTAATAGTCCTAATAATTAATTTTAAAGGTTCTTTATCTACTTATAGATTATATAGTTATTAAGATATTAGATAATATCCTAATTTTATATTAGCTAATAGTATCTTACTCTTATTAAGGATCTTATTTTAGTATATCCTAAATAAGTAGTAGATATCTACTAATAGGTTTTATTTAGTAGCTGTATAACTAGGTCTCCTTTATTAGCTACTACTAAATAGTTCTAAAAAAGTAATCTTTTTTTAGTATTAATCTTCCAGTCTATATATTCTTTATAGGCTTTTTAATAAAAGTCCTTTAATAATATATTATTCTGATTTACTTTTAGTATTTAATCTATAATATATAACCCTAGATTTATAAGGGCTAATTTAGCTTATCCTATACTTTTTAACTAGTAGACTTAATTATCTAACTATTCTAAATATAATAGTACTTGATTTTATTCCTCTAAATCTTTTAGAATATCTTTAAATTAAAAAAGAGTATTTACTAATATATTCTCTTTTTTAAGTTAGTACTAGATTATAAACTTAAAGTAGAATATAAATTCTACCTAGTTTACTTATCTATAGTTTAGTTTTTATTTAATTATAAAGTATTCTAAAGCTTAGTAATTAGTAAGAATATTAAAAAATTCTTTTTATTATAGTTCCTTTAGTTCTGCCCTTTATTTTTTTAATAAATATACTATTACTAATATCTCCTTATTATAGATATTATAGTTATGCTCTAGGCTACTTATTATTTTAAAGAAGTAAGTAATTAGGTATTATAAGTCTTTATAGTACTATTATAGTACACCTACTACTACTTCTTATAAAGTATTAGTCTCTACTTAAGTTAGTAAGGAGGGATTATAGTATTATAAGATAGGAGTTAATATTAAAATTATTTTTAATTATTTAAATATATCCTTATAATTATCTCTTTAGATAAAGGGTATGTCCTTCTAAGTTAATTAATTTAGGGGTTATATAATTTAACTATAATCTCTAATAAACTAATAATAGAAGTTATAGAATCTTAAAAAGGACTAGACTCCTTTTACTGTTATAAAGGTAGCCTATTCCTTAATTATAAAGATTTTTTTTAGATTAATCTTAATTTTTTTAATAGAGATTATAAATCCTAAATACTTTATCTTAATAATATAAAACTTATATTTATAAATAGCTATCTATAAACCTACTATCTAGAGATACTTTAGTACTATTTATATATAGACTTAGTATTCTTATTTATTTTTACTATATATTAAAAGATTATTAATAAAGATAGTTATATATTAATCTAGTCTATCTATAAGTACTGAGTTTATATATCTCTAGAAAATAGTTAGTTTATTTATTAAATTAAAGAATAGAACCTTATACTTATAGCTACTAAAATAGGATTAGAATAAAGTTAACTCTTTAAAGTCTAGATCTATATAGATTTTATAAAATCCTTACTAGATATCTAACTTAGTAAATATCTTTACTTATATTATTTAAACTATTATTTTATTAATTAAAGGAATAAGGTATTAGTCCTTTTAAATAATAGTATTTAACTTTTTATAATCTATATAGAATTAAAGTCTACCTCTAGGTTTCTCTACTATTAGAATAGAAGAAAAAAATAGTATTATACTTAGCTTAATAAACCTCTTATCTAAGTTTTTTATAATATATTATTATATTACTTCTAACTCCTTTATAAATATTTTATAAAGGAGGCTGTAGTTAATATTATTTAATTTAATTAGCTTAATCTTAGTATTATATCCCTACTAGTATAAAGAGAGCTTATTTAATTTCTTTTTTAGGAACACCTTTACTAAATTATAATATTATAATAGTAGTACTTTTTTTATTTACTCCTTCTCTACTTCCAGCTCTAAGTTTCTTAGTTCTAAGATTAAGGTATTAATCTTATAGATTAATATTATAAAAACTCTGTTTCCTACCTTCTATATAGTCTAGTGAAAACCCAGGATACCTATTAGAATAATATTAATATATAATAGAATATAGTATAAAGTTTACTAAGAAACCTTCTATAATAGCTTAGTAGGGATAGGCCTTAAATCTTTATATATCTTTTATAATATATATTTTATTTTTGCTAAGTTAGTTCTTTATTTTATAAAAAAGAACTGATATATTATTAGTTTTTAATACTAATAATCTTATTAATTTATTAAATAATTTTATTAGATAATATCCTGCTGATAATCTTATTAGATCTTTAGGTATTCTAGTATTTTAGAAGGAACTAAAAGTAGCAGCTTAGATACTACTTCTTTCTTTAATAAAAGAATATTAGGCTAAATAAGTTATTTATTATTATAGTTTAAGAGAATCTAGTATTACTTAAGCTAGATATATCTAAATATTATATTATTCTATTCTAAGTTAAGGATTAGGAATAATATCTTAAGTAGTCTCTAATTATCTATAATAATATCTAGTAAAATTATATAAGTAAATAGAGTTACTTCTTTTTTATTAAATTTAGTAACTCTATAGCTGCTCTTAATTAGTTTAATTACTATATTAAAATATTTAGCTAGCTTTATTATATAGTTATAATTAATATAGGTGTAAGTATTAGCTCTAATATTAATAAGTATATAAGATTTAGTTATTATATCTTAGTAATAAATAAAAGTATTAATTATAAAACTATCTTCTTTATTCTCTAGTAGCTTTTATAAATCTAGTAAATATAAATTAATTTTCTATCTACTTAGAAAGAAGACTTATTCTAAGTATTCTCTTTTTTCTTCTTATCTTTTTTTTAGTATTAAGTTTGGTCTTCTAAGGGTGTTTAAGAATCTTTAGGATAGTAGTCTACTATCTAGCTTTAGCCTTTAAGCAGTTCTTAGTAAGATATCCCTTCTCTTAATAATAATAATAATGTCCCTCTAGGCAGTAATAAACTCTCTTCTTTAAAATAAGTAAGGTCTAACTAAATATTACTAGCTTAATAATATTCTTATTAATAGTAGTAAAGGACTTAGAGGTAAGTTTTCCAGTAGTCTCTCTAGAAAAAATATTTTTAAGAGTCTATTCTAAATACTTTTTTTAAAACTTAGTATCTACAGCCCTTAGAATATTAGTAATATTATAGTAATAATTTATAAAGATAGTATATTCTTTATTTTAAGCTTTATAAGTTATAACTACCTACTGTATATAAGCTGTTAAGGTATAAAATAGATTATACTTTATATTAGTTTTACTAATTCCAGTCTCTTAGGCTAGTATATTAAATTTAGCTATAAATTCTTAAAAGATCTAACTAGTCTTTATATATAATAGTTTAAACTTATAATAAGCTTCTTTCTTATAGTTAGGATCAGTAAATAAAATAATAAGATATTTATAAATATTATTAATAATATAGTAAGGGTTTACTACTTTATTATAGACTTAGAAGTATATAATATTATAAACTAGTCCTTTTACTTAAGTTAGAATATAAGTAATCTTTATATCTTTAAAAAGATAGTAGTCAGTATTAACTTATAATTTATTTTTTATAATAATTATTTAAGATTTAAACTTTAGGCTAGTTTTTCTATTATTAAATTACTTAAGATTAGGGATCTTTTTAAACTTTAAAATAATATTAATTAATAAAATAGGGCTAATATCTTATTCTATAAAATTATATATATATTTATCTTATTTTTTTTAGAGTATCTTAATCCTTTATTAAAGTTATTATTCAACTTTTATATTTATAATATTAATATTTAAAAGGATTTAAATATTACTACTTTCTAACTCTTAATATTTAGCCTTTAATTCTTTAATTAATAACTTCAGCTTATAGTTCTCCTTATATAATATAATAAAATTATAGTTTTTTTTATAAATATTATTAATTACTTATTTATTAGCTTTAGGTAATTTATAATATTAAATCTAAGATTTATTTACTTTAATATTATCTTTCTAAGCTGGAAGCCAGGAAACTTAGATTTAGTAAGGATATAGGATTATACTTAGAAGATTCTTAGTATTAGTTAGTCTAGCTATTTTTTTAGTAGTTAATTTAATTAGTTAATTAGTTAGTTAGTTAGTTTAGAAAGTTAGATAGGACTAGTAAAGATTTTAGTAAGTTAAAATAATTATTTTCTTCCAATCTTTTAGTAGTATAGTTAGTATATAATAGGGTTAGTATTAATTTAAAATCTCTATCTTATTAGGAGTTTAACTTTATTTAGCTATTACTAATAAATAAAGTAAAAAAGAGTAAAGTAATACTTTATATTATAATAGCTATCAGCAGATATTCTATATATTAAAAGCTATCTAATATAAATATCTAAAATATAAAGCATAAGGAGGAAAATTAGAGATCTATTAATCTATAGGTTTAATTATTTAGTATAATAATATACTAGCACTGAATAGGTAAGCAGTCACAAGTAGCAATATATTAAGATATGTCAAGGTCTGTAACAACTATTATATAAATCCTAATCTAATATATAAATTCTTTAAGATGATTATATTTAATAGGGGGATCTAGTCTATAAATAAAATATAAGCCTATATCTACTAACTTATATGAAGTAAATAATGACTGTTTATTATTATAGACTTTAATATATCTCAGTATACTGCCAGCTGTGACTACCTGCCTGCTTAGTACTAGTATATTAATATACTAAGTATTCTAGCCTATAGATTATTAGATGTCTAATTTTCCTTCTTATACTTTATATTTTAGATATTTATACTAGATAGCTTTTAATATATAGAATATCTACTAACAGCTATTATAATATAAAGTATTACTTTACTTTCTCTTTTTTATTTATTAGTAACAGCTGAATAAAGTTAAACTTTAAATAAGATAAAGACTTTAAGTTAATACTAATTTTATTATATACTAACTATGCTACTAAAAGATTAAAAAAAATAATTATTCTAACTTATTAAAATCCTTTCTAAACCTATCTAAACTTTTAAACTATCTAGCTTACTAAACTAATTAACTAACTAAATTAACTATTAAAAAAATAGCTATGCTGATAGATCTAAAGAACTCTTTAAATATAGCCTCTTATTCCTACTAAATCTAAGTTTTCTAGCTTCTAACCTAAGAAGATTATATTAATATAAATAAATCTTAAATTTAATAATATAAATTACCTGAAGCTAATAAATAAGTAATTAATAATATTTATAAAATAAACTATAACTTTATTATATTATATAAGAGGAACTATAAGCTAAAATTATTAATTAAAAAATTAAAGATTAAATACTAGGAGTTAGAAAATAATAATATTTAAATCTTTTTAAATACTAATACTATAAATATAAAAGTTAAATAATAACTTTAATAAAGGATTAAAATACTTTAAAAAGAATAAGATAAATATATATATAATTTTATAAAAAAGATATTAGTCTTACTTTATTAGTTAATATAATTTATAAGTTAAAAAAGATTTTAAATCTTAAATAATTTAATAATAGAAAAACTAGCCTAAAGTTTAAATTTTAAATAATTATTATAAAGAATAAGTTATAAGTTAATACTAACTACTACTCTTTTAAAAATATAAAGATTATTTATATTCTAACTTAGATAAAAAGACTAGTTTATAATATTATATACTCCTAATTTATAATAAAGTAGTAAATCTTTATTATATTATTAATAATATTTATAAATATCTTATTATTTTATTAATTCTAACTATAAGAAGAAAGCTTATTATAAGTTTAAATTATTATATATAAAAACTAGTTAGACTTTTTAAAAGTTTATAATTAAATTTAATATACTAATTTAAAAAACTAGAGTTAATAAATCTAATATAAAGTATAATCTATTTTATATCCTAATAGCTTATATATAGTAGGTAGTTATAACTTATAAAGTCTAGAATAAGAAATATACTATTTTTATAAATTATTATTATAATATTACTAATATCTTAAGGGCTGTGAATACTAAGTTTTAAAAAGAGTATCTAAAATAGATCTTTAAAAATATTTTTTTTTTTTAAAGAAACTACTAAAAAACTTATCTCTAAGTCCTCTATTATTATTAATAAGGATGCCCTAAAGCTAGTAATACTAAGTTAGATCTTATTTATCTTTAAGAAGAGGGTTTATTATTATTTAAAAGAATACTGCTACTATTATTAAAAAAAGAAGTATCTTATTAAAGATTATTTAAAAACTAAAGCTAGATAGTAGACTACTACTTTAAAGATTTTTAAATACTCTTAGAAGACTAAACTTAATATTAAAAAAAAAATTAAAAAAAATAAAGAAAAAAAAAAGAATATTTAGAATAAGTCTCTCTCCTAAGTAGGTAGAAGATTAATTTATATTTATTAAATTTATAAAAATTACTAAAGAATAAAGAAGATAATTTTATAATTAATATCTTTATTTATTACTAAAATATAATAATTAAATCTTATATATTTATTAATACTAGAGCTAATACTTATACCTATATTAATTATAACTATATAATAAAGCTGGCTAAATATTTTAGTATAGTAATTAAATTAATTAAGAGTAATTATAAAGTTACTAGATTTAATAAATAAAAATAACTTTATTTATATATATAATTTTATTAGATATTATTATAAATAATTAAAGATGCTGTTCCTAATCCTTAATTTAAAATAGAATAATATAATATATTATATTTTATTTAAATAATACTAGATTCTCTCTAATTATAGTAATAAATAACTTATCTAGCCTAATACCTTCTTTTTTTAAAAAAAAAGTAGTATTAAAGCTACTACTTCTAGTTTTTTTTAAAATACTAAAATAGCTAAAGATCTAATAGGCTTATTAATAAGATATTATTTAATAAGATTATCTAATAAACTAATAGGATTATTAATATTAAAGATTAATAATATACTAGTCCTTTTTTATAGAATAAAGAGGTAACTTAATAAAAATAAAATATATATTATAAAAGATATATAAAGATCTAGAGCTTATCTCTACTAAACTATTATAGAAAACCTTTTAGTAAGCTTTATACTATATCCTATTATATATTAATATTATTTTAATAGGAGCTTCTGGTTTTTATTAAACTATATAAAAGATAAGAAACAGAGTTTTTATAATATTAATCTATAAAATTAATATTTTAATCTTAGAATTAAGAAACCCAGAGCTGGAAATAGAGAGGAAATAAATAAAAAAAGTATTATCTCTATAATATTATAACTTAGTAGAAGTATTTTTAAAAAAAAAGTTAAATAAACTTCCTCTATATTAGTAGGGATATAATATTAAAATTAAACTAATTAAATTAAATAATATTAACTACAGCCCTCTTTATAAGATACTTATAAAGAAGTTAAAGGCAGTATAATAATATATTATAAAGAATTTAAATAAGAGATTTATTAAATTAAGTATAATATTATTTACCTTCTTTATTTTAATAGTAGAAAAACTTAGAGGTAGACTTTAATTTTATATAGATTATAAAAGATTAAATATTATTATTTAGAAAGACTAATACCCTATCTCTCTAATTAATAGAATAATAATTTAAATAATATAAGTAAAGATATTTACTAAGTTAAATATTTAGTAAGGGTTTTATAAAATCTATATAAATCTTAACTTTAAAAAATTAATTTTATTTTAATCCTATTTTAATAGTTATAAGTATAAGATCCTATTCTTTAATTTAATAAATAGCTTAGCTATTTTCTAGAAATATATAAACTTAATATTTATAAATAAATTAGACTAATATATAACTACTTTTATTTATAACCTTTTAATATATAATAAAAATAGATAGGAATACTAAGTCTATATATAAATAATACTAAAATATTTTTAAATAATAAAATTATAAGTTACTATTTATAAATATAAGTTTTATATTACTAGAATAAAGTATTTAGGATTTATAATCTCTACTAAAAAAAATTAAGATTAATCTAAAAAAGATCTTTATAATTAAGGAATAAACTACTTTTATAATAATAAAAAGGGTCTAGTCTTTTTTAGGATTCTATAATTTTTATTATTAATTTATTAGATATTATAGTTAAATTATATAACTTTTAAATTATTTAAAAGAATATACTCTTTATCTAAAAAGCTGATTATAAGAATATATTTAAATAATTAAAGATAATCTTAATATTAACCTCTATTTTATAATATTATAATTCCTTTTTACTAACTTAAGTAGAAACTAATATTTTATAAAAAGTAATAATAAGTATATTATAACAGTATTATAAAGTCTTATAATATCTAATTACTTACTTTTTTAAAATAATAAATAGCCTATAGCATAACTATAATATTTATAATAAAAAGATATTAGTAATAACATATTTATTAAAAAAATAAAGAATAGAACTAGAAAGATTATAATAAAAAGAATGTTTTAATATCCTTATTAATTACTATATTTTAGAATACTTTATAATTAAATAAAAGCTAAATTACTGATAAGTAAACTAGATAGAGTTTATATTTTATTTTAAATTTATAATTTAATATTAATCTAAAAAAAAAGAATATACTAGTAGATACTCTTTTCTAATCTAAAAATATTTTAAAAGATTTAAAGGAATAAAATTAAGTACTATTATATCTAGAATAGTTAAAGGATTAAATCTATTAATTAAGAAATATAAAACTAGCTAAAATAATTTTATTAAGCTTAGAGCTGTATATTATAAATTAAATATTAAAAGTAAATTAGAATAGTATATTATTAAAAGACTTTTATTAAAATAAAAGGCCTGTAAAGGCTATATAAATTAAAAGATTAATATAAGAGGAAGGCTACTTTTTCAGGACTATTTAGTAGTAGCTAATAAAGATAATCTAGTTATATAGTTACTAGATAAAACTTATTAGTAGATATCTACTACTCACCTAGAATATATAAAGATAAGGTATTATTAGCTGATATAGAACTAAGACCTTATATAATACCTTAGTAACTATATGGTATATAAATAAATAAAAGATCTTTATAATTATTTTTTTAAATTACTATAACCTCTATCTATTCTAGAATACTCTTAGTAATATATTAATATAGATTTTTATTTATTTTCTATATCCTAGTATAGGAATAATACTACTTTTATAATAATATATTAGTTAAGTAAGAGAGCTTATATAATAATATATAAAAAAATTATTAAAATATTAAAAATAACTTAATTATTTATAATCTATTTCTATTCCTGGGTAGGACTGCTAGATTTTATTATATTAAATTAAGATAGCTAGTTTATATTAAAATTTTAAAAAAAGCTATATAAAATATTAAAAATAATAATAAGCTTAACTTTAAGATATTACTTTAAAGTAAATAGGCAGGTAGAAGTTATAAATTAATAAATTATCTAGTAACTCCAGTTATTTATCTTATATTATTAAAATAATTAGAATAAGTTATTACTAATACTAAATTTACTTATACCTACCTACTAAATAAATCTATAGAAGTATCCCTCTTCTTAATAAAAAGAGGCTTTAAACTATATTCATTAATAGACTAGATTATTATAATAAAATTAAAGTTATTATTTTATATACTAAGCTAGGAGAAGGTATAAGAAATAGCTTATTAAATCTAAAAAATTTAGAAGTTTACTAGAAAGTAAATAGTAATAGCTTAAAAAAAAAAATAAAGATTTATATAGATTATAAGTACTAAGGAGATCCTTTTAAAGTTAATAATAAGATAATAGTTATAATAAATAATTAAATTATAAACTATTCTTTTAAGAAACTAGCTAATTAAATAGTAGGATTATATAAGATTATTAAAAAAATTAGGAACTAATATAAACTATAATTACTTAAAGATTTATATATATATCTAATATTTATATTAAAAAGTTATAATTAGCCTATACTATAAAATCCTTATTAGGATAAGTAATTAACCCACTAGATATTATATAGATTAATAATAAAGATAAGTAGGAAGTAGAAAAGATCATAGCTTCTAAAATAGTAGTTAGGAAATATTACCTATAATATAAAGTATAGTTTATAGGATATAACTTTAATAATACATAATAAAGTTATAGAGTATTATTAGTAATATATAGATTACCTAGAACTACTAAAATACCTTAATACTTAATTATAAATAGTAGAGAAGGAGGAGTATTTTACCCCTAATAAAGATAATAAGTTAGCAGCTCTAAAAAAGTTAAAATAAGAATATTCTAAGGCTTAGAAAGAGGGGTTATTATAGACTTTAATATATCTTAATATACTACTAGCTGTAACTACCTGCCTACTTAGTACTAGTATACTAATATATTAAGTATTCTAGCTTATAGATTATTAGATCTCTAATTTTCCTCCTTATACTTTATATTTTAGATATTCATACCAGATAGCTTCTAATATACAGAATATCTGCTTACAGCTGTCATATTTATTATCGGGGTCTGCTATACACATGCTAGTCTTACTAGCTATATACTGGGATTGGCTTCCTACATACTAACTAACCCTGATTAGAAATAGTATTATTATATATTAATTACTCTGTAGTAACTCAGTAGGCAGCTATCCTATCCCTACTATATTATATTCTCTATCTACTCTTACTGTAAGAAGCTACTAATAAGATAAGAGCAGAATAATTATATCTTTAAAGCTCTAATAAGCTTCTATATCAGGAAGCTAATCAGTAACTAATAATATATTAAAGAACTATCTAAACTAGGGATTAGGAATAAGGATTCCTAGTAGGGTAAGAGGCTTGAAGACCTCAGGTATTATATAACACTTAGCTATAAGAAAAGGCTAGATAGTTAGTAGTAAAGGTCTTTAAGTAATTAATCTTATAAAACTCTCTTATACCTAAACCCTTATTTCTTATTAGCTAGTTTAGTATAGTAAAAAGCTGTCAATTAATTAATACTTTAATAAGACCTAGTTGGTCTTATACTTATAAGGTCTTTACTTTATATAGACTATACTAGATATTACTTATAAATACTAGGATAGAGGGTAATAAAGACCCTATTAAGGCACTTATTAATTAGGATTATAAATATGAGCTCCTACCTACTGAGTCACTATAGAGTAATTAATATATAATAATTCTATTCTTAATCAGGTTTAGTTAATGTGTAGTAAGCTAATCCCAGTATATAGCTAGCAAGACCAGTGTTTGTATAGCAGACCCCTTATTATATACTATTCTTAAATAGATAGTTTTATAATATAGATAAATAGTATAATAAAAGCCTACTTATAAGTATATATACATTATAACTAAAAGAAAGGATTAAACTAATCTAATTTTCTTAATAAAGCTAACTATCAATAACATATAATAATAACTACTAGTATTAGCCTATTTTTTTTAAGCCTAAAAGTTTATTAAATAATAAACTAAAATAAATTATAAGTTTCATATAATAAAAAGACCTATTATATAAATTATTAAAAAATATACTTAATAGGAAGCAGAGTACTAAGCTAGGTAATAATAAAAAAAAGGTAACTTTAAAATATAAGATTGAAAATTATATATAGCAAAAATTGAAGAATATTCATATAATTTAGCCCTTTAAGAAGTTAAATTAAAAAAATATAATGTATTAAATTATTTAAGTTACTAATACATATAGTCTAATTAAATATAGCCTTAAATATTTATAATATATTTTATATAAGCCTTATATATCTAGCTATTATAGACTCCTTTTTATTTTAAATCTTTAATAATACATAACTAACCAAACCCTACAGAAACCTTCAGAGTCGCACCCCTAGTATGACCCTACCAGCTAAATGACTAGGTGGGCTAAACAGCTAATTTTCCTAAAAATCACACCCTTTATTTTAATATATCTAAAAATAGCTTTATAACAGATAAGCTAGTATTCTAATAGATATAAAACTTTTAATATAATACTAAAAATAGATAGCAAGATTAATATAAATTATTTATCTATAATAGCTTTAAGTCCTATTATAGATAGAAGTTTATTAAATTCTATAGGACTTATAATATTATTATATTCTTTTTTTTTATCTTATACTAGATATTTTCTATAGCTACTTGGTATTAAAATATTTTATTTAATAAAGTACTAGCATCCTAAAGCTATATAGTAAAGATAATATACTTAAAATATAATTATTTTAATAAAACTAAATTCTTATATGCTCTCTTCTTAATATGTACTAATATACTTAAGAAAATAATTATTTAGTATAACTTTAGGAATATAAAAATATTTTTTTTTAATCTAATTATTATTTTTAATCTAATTATTATTTTTAATTAAATAATAAAGCTAGTATAGCTAGCAACCGCCTTAATATTTAATAGTTATAATTTTAAGTTAATTAGTAGTATACTAAAAATAACTAATTACTTTCATTTTTTATGAAATATGATTATTTATTTATATAATATTCCTATATCTTTAGTAATAGTCTAAATACGACTATTTATAAAGCTATCTAATTAGTCTTATATATAAAGAGTTTAAAGATAAAGCTAAAGTATTATATAAAGCCCTTTAATAATAGATAGAGTAAGTAAATGCCTCTAGATATTATTTATATTCTAGAAAATTAATATCTAGCTATTCTATTTTATTAATACTTTAAGTAAATATTAATATTATTAATATCTATATAGAATGGGATATTATGCTAAAAAAGATATAAAATATTTATTAGAAAGTAAAGGAATAGGGTTTTTATTTATATATACTTTTATTATAATAACTTTAATATTTATTAAGATATTTAGTTCTAAATAGCTTTACCTATAAAAATTAGCTATTTAGCTTACCTAGCTGTTCGGCTAGTAGGGTCATGCTAGGGATATAACCCTGAAGGTTTCTGTAGGGGTCAGTTACTACCTATACCAGTGGATAAAAAAAAGAATAAATTATATAAAAGATTATTAATAAATTTTATATATCTAGCCTAATAACCCTTTATACTATATAAAGAAGGGGGGAGAAGTATTAAATATAAAGGATAATATTAGGGAGAGATTATATTAGACTGTCTTAGTATTAAAAAAAGGGAATAACCAGCAGTTACACTATATAAGAATATAAAGATAAAATAGTAGGATAGATAAGAGATAATTATATTATATTATATAGGTATTTATAAGTAAGGCTCTATAGAAAGTAAATAGAGAGAATATTTTAATAGAGAGAGTTAGTACTATTACTTAACTAACTCTCTTTTTATATTATAGGTTATTATTATTATATAACAGAAGAAAGAGGAATATTATTATAAGGTCCTTTAGTTATCTTAGACACCTCTAGACTCTATAATCAAGTCCTATTTAATTAGATAGGCTTATTTCAGCCTTATTTATATATTTTAGAAGTTTCCTCATATAAAATAACTCCTCTTCTCTTCTTTTCTTTTTTAGTGAACCCTTCTTATTAAATAGGAACTCTATTGATCAGGTGGATCTTAGGCTTGCCCATAACATCTGGATAGACTTAGGATATATTCATAACATAATTCCTGGTCAGTATAACCATCCTGCTTGTTCTGATTGACCCTTATATATATTAAGTTAAATTTGAAGCTATTGTTACTAATTAAGAAATTATGAAATTGATTAATACTAACTATTATAGTAATTAGAATATCTATTTTTAATATATCCTATAGTATTAGAGTTGGATACAGGCGAGTTCAGGCGAGATTTTTAAGACCTGGTTCTACCTAAGTTAAGTTTCCTATTTTAGGAAGAAACCTGACTTGGATTTAAATAAGTTTTTATATATAGAAACTTATCTAATACTCTTACTAAGTTTTCCTAAGTTTATTTAGAAAAACTTAAAAACTTAATTCTCTAGTACTATATTTAATTAGGATATTAAGGCTTAGGGCTATTATTTAATTCTTTGATATCTAGATTATTATTATAGATACAAAAATAATTTTAAAATATAAATAATAATTAAATAATAAGGAATATACTAGAATATATTAAAATATAAAATATCTATTAAATTAATAAATTACTAAACATTATATATAATATAGCATATAATATATAATATTAAGTATGAAATATATAAATCTATATAAATTAAAATATTTATTTATTTATTATAATGTTAAACATGTAAAATTAAAATAGTTAACATAGTATTATACTAATATAAATATAATTTTAAAAGATAAAAGATAAAAGTATTAGTAGTAAGTACTGTCATATATATATTACTTATGATATCTAAAAATTCTAAGGAGTTAATTTTGTTTTTTTTAAATAAGTACTTCTCTTAAAGTTATTTTCATTAAAAAGGTATATAATTATATTGTATCTAATAATATTTTAAAGAATACTTAAAATTATATGAAAATAGTATTATAACAATTATAAAAGTTTGCCCCTACCTGGATTAAAACTAAGATAGGTCAGCCCACATGCTGACTATGATACAATTGTATCAGACCCTAAGGCAGTGAGATATGCAGCGGAGTTCATGTTGAAGACAGGCCTCCTGGGCCAGTTCCAGGAGGTAGAGGTTGAACCTGAACCTCCAGACCCCCCAGGAGACCCAGGAATACTGGGACCCCTAGGGTAGGCGGGCTATGGGAACCTAGGACCTCTAGGGTAAGTATAGTGCCCTGGAACCTAGGATCCCTAGGGGGACAGTGACTGTAGCAGTCCACTACACCACTAGAACTACAAACTATGAAGCTAACTGGGTCCTATATTAAGGCCCAGGTTTACTAGACAGCAGAAAAGCCTATGGGCTATAGAGTTAGGTGCTGAAGATAATTATTAGGAGGCCTTAGAACAGGTCCTCAGGAACTAAGTCCCCTGGGGGCTATAGAGATAAGTTAGGAGGACATAGAACAGGAAGGAAGTAGGGGTTGAATAAGTTAATATTAAAATATATTAGGGGATGGGAAGCCAGTTATATATAAGGCCTTACTTTTATTTATATAGGATTGCTATTACTGTATTTAAGGTACTAATAGCTTTAAGTCCTACTTTAGTTGATGAAGCACCTGCATAGCTAGATCAGATGTTGGGCTATAACAGGTTAATGAACTTGAATTGAATTGAATTGAATTGAAGATAGGTAAAAATAAAACATTAAAAATATACTATACTATTTAACTAATATTTTATAAGATTTACTATATAATATAATATATAAGAATAATTAATTAATCCTAATCTTAACATCTTAATATCTTTATAACCATAGCCTGCGCAGGTTTTATAGTTTAATATATAGAATAAGTAGTATTTTCTTATTTTATATATTTAATATAAAAAAAATTCATATTCTGAAGCAAGATATTATTATATTTAGATATAAAACCTTACATGCATTATAGTATTAATACATAAGGTTTATAATATTCCATACACTACTTGATAGGCTTTAGGGAAATTGTAAGGTAGCTTATAATTTATATAGTTTTTTAATAAAGTCTTATAGGTTTTATATAACCCTAGCATAAAAACTCTTATATTATATATATATATATATATAATTATAGACTAAAAGATCCTACCTAACCTTTACTTCTTAATATTTTTATAATTATAAATATATAAATAAGCAGTACTTTCTTATTTTATGTATCTTAATTTATATACTAATAATATATCATACAAATCTCCCAATGTTAGTATATATATACTATTATACAGTATCTTATATACTTTATTAGCAGGAGTAATAGTAGTAGCAGTAGTAACCAACCCCTATGGAAACTTTCAGAGTTGCGCCCTTAGTGCGACCCTACCAGCTAAACAGCCAGGTGGGTTAAACAGCTAATTTTTTATAGGTAAAGGTACTTAGAATCATATATTTTAATAAATATTAAAGTAACTATAATAAAAGTAAATATAAATAAAAGTCTTATTCCTCTATTTTGAATAAATCTTTTATATCTTTTTTAGAATAATATCCTATTTCCATATGTATTAATAATTTTAGAAAGTACCTTAATATATTTCTACTTTCATTTTTTTTATTATTATTAATATTAATCTTCACCTTCTAATACTTTATTAAGAAAATAGAATATATATATAAGACTAATTAAGTATAGCTCTAGAATATTAATACTTTATTATATAGAATACTCTAATATTAAGTAGCTATAAAAAATAGCTAGTATAAAAAAAAAGAAAGAATATAATAATTATATTATAAGTCTTACAAAATTTAATAAACTTTTATTTATAATAAGACTTAAAGCTATTATAATCATAGATAAATAATATATACTAGACTATTTATTTATTCTTAGTATTATATTAGAAGTTTTATATCTATTAGAATATTTGCTTATTTATTATAAAGCTATTTTTAGAGGTAGTAATATAATATTAGTCTTTAATAATAATATTATTAAATTATTTTTAAAGAGTACTATTATCTTATATAATAATAAATAGAGGAGTACTTTAATTATTTATTAATATTATTTTTATTATAGTAACAGATTCCTACTTTAATAAGATATTAATATAAGGCTTATCTTTAAAAAGATCTTAGATAATTATTAATTTTTATTTATTTTAATATAAAAAATAGCCTTATTAAAGTTCTGTATATTATTCTATATAATATTATTAATTTTAATAACCCTTAATAATGATTTAAATTAATTAGTAATAATTCCTTTATTTTAAGCTTATTTTTAATTAATCTTAATAACTTAAAAATATAATTTATAGTATTAAAAATAATACTAAAGCTAGTAATTAAGCTAATAATTTTTAATAATTAGTAGTAAAATTATTAAATTTATATAAGATTTTTTTAAAATAGTATTAGCTATATTAATAATTATTTAAGATAATAATTATATAAAATATTCTTTTATAATATTTAAATATTTATAGAATATTTTATCTTTATTTAGATTTAACTTTAAATTACTAAATAACTATTAAATAAAAAAGCTTTTACTCTTTTATTATATATTAATGGTTTATTAATTTAGCTTAAAGTCTTATATAACTTTTAAAATATTAGATTTTTCTTAATTATTTAATATATTTATAGTAATAAGAATTCTATTATTAACCTCTTAATTAAATTTAGCTATATTATAATAGATTAAAGATATATTAAATTAAGAGGGTATAATTTTTAGGAGAATTAGCTTTTTAGTCTACCTAGCTGTTCAGCTAGCAGGGTTATATGAGGGGCATGACTCTGAAGGTTTCTGTAGGGGTCAGTTAGTTTTATTAATTTAAAAGTTAAATAAAGAGATATAATTTTATATTAATTATTATAAATTAAATATATTATTAAGGATTACTATTCTTTATTTTTTTAGTATAAAAGATATTATAGAATATAAGCTATATTTATTAATTTATAAAGCTAGATATTATTACAGCTTTTTATAACATTTATATCTAATTTAAAGAATGGAAAATAGTTTTTTATATATAATATAAGCTTTATAAATAGAATATTACCTTATTAAGACTGATAAATATATTAATAATCTTTTAATAATTTATTAACTACACCCTTTAAAAATATTTAAATAATTTTATATCTATTTATATTAATAATATAATTATCTACTTAAGTAGAATATTAAGAGATTATTAATAAAAAGTTAGTAAAGTATTATAGAAGCTCTAAAATATAGGATTATAATATAATATTATAAAAGGAGAGTCTAAACAGTATTTAGTAAAATATTTTAATTTTATTATTTAAACTTAAAAGAATATTTATATAAATTTAAAAAAGATAAAGACTATTAAGATATAAAAAATATCAAAATCTATATAAATATATAAAGGTTTATTAAGTTTATAAACTTTTATTAATTATTTATATTATAATTTACTAATATGTTAGTACTATTAATAAAATTAATAAAAAAAATATTTTTAAGTAGAATAACAGCTGCTAGTAAGTATTTAGGAAATTAAAAAAATTCTTTATTAATAGTTTAATCATTATATATTTTAAAGAGGAATAAAAATAGTTATAAAAGTAGATACTTTAAATTAAATAATAAATGAGATTTTATTATAATATACACTTAATAAATAGCTATAATTATATACTTATTTATTTTAGAGATTATTCCTAGCTAAATTAAATTATAAGATTTATAATAGAGCTGCTTATAATTATATAAGCTTTAAAAAAATAAAGACTAGAATTAAAAATAATATTCTAATTTATTATTTAAAGAGATATAAATAAAGACTAAATATTCTAATTTATAGCTAGTTATAATACTGGAGGGTAACCCAACACTGGTTAGTAAGGGAAATAGCAAAACTAACATATAATGCCTACTATAAATACATAGAGGAAGCTACTATAAATATTAAAGGGTTCTAGTATCTAGCTTACTAGACCAGGAATGAGGGCTCTTATATTATTTTTATACTAGTACTATAAGTATTAGAGAGATCTCTAATAAGTAGCTTTAATAGAAAGAAGGAGCTACTATATAAAATTCTCTTTTTAAATATTATAAATATAATAGCTATAATAGAGGGAATCTTAAATTATTTTTATCTATAACCTCTTAGAGCCCTAAAAATCTCTATTATAGAGGTTTAATAGTCTATTTCTAATATAATATTATAAAAGGCCTTAAACCTAAATAGCTTATTAAATCTTATCTTATAGAAAATACTTTTACTTATTACAACCTATTTAAAAACTATCTTTAATACCTATTTATAAATAAGATACTATCTTAAGTATTTCTACTTTTTTGTTATAATAGTCCTATAAAAACTTAAAAGAATAACTACTTTAATTTAAGGAATTACTATTTAATAGCCCTACTTAATACTATAAATAAGATATTAGAGTCTATAATAATAGAATAGATTAATTATTTAATAATATAGTACAGCCTATTATTTAATAATTATAGAAGAGGATACTATAGAAAGTTTTATAAATATATTTTATATTTTTTATTATAACAGACCTATACAGCTTAATAAATAGAGAATATAATAATAATATTACTTACTTTAAATATTAATAGTATATATAATAATATCTTCTATTACTATCTAATCTATAATCTTTAGAAAAAATATTTAAAAAAAAATAGTTAATTAAATAACTAGCTTCTTAGCTAACTATTATATAATAATATATTTAATAGAGAAGAAAGAAGAGGAGTATTTAATAATTATAAAAATATTTTAAGACTTATTACTATTTCTAATCTTATATCTTTTTTATAATATTAATATATTAGAGAATCTTACTAATAATAATAATAAGGCTATAATTCTAAGGTATATAAATAATATCTATATACTAATCTAGTCTAATACAATATAAGAAAATTATATTTTTTTTCTAAGATCTATATATATGCTAAGGTTTAGAAAATAATATATACTTTTAGATTCTTATTAATAAAATATAGTCTAATTAATATAATAAAATAGATAATACTAATCTAATAAAAGATTTTAAAGACTTAAGATTTATTAAAAGCTACTATTTAATAATATCTTATTTAATTTTTAAAGCTAGATTAATCTTTTAAACTCAGCTATTATAATATAATTATAAAGCCTATTATTGAGCTTTATTATTTAGAAATCTTTTTAGATCTAAAACTTAATAAAAAAACCTATTTTAAATAGCTCTAAATTAAGATAGTCTAATTTATAAATATTTTAAGTTTTATTATAACCTTTATTTATATAAAGTATACTAATAAAATATTTAAAAAAATATATATATAATAATTTTAATATTATAACTACTTTTTAACTACTTTATATAATTTATATATAATATATAAGGTTATTAAAAAGTAACTAGTAAAATTATTAAGGCTTTAAAAAAGATTTAATACTAAATATTATATAAAATATTAAAAATCTTTTAAATAATAGCTAGAATAGTATTAAAAATAGTTATAGAGCTAAGCTATCTTTATATTTAGTTCTTATTTTTTTTATTAAATACTTTTTAAGGCCTGTAATATATAGCTAATTTTTAATAGAAATTTAGAAAAAGATTTTATATTATTACTACTTTAATATCTAAAATACTACCTACTAAGGAACCTTAAGAAGGATTTTAATATAAATAAAGAATTAGGCCTAGAAATTATATATCTAATAATAGTAATCTTATAGTAAAAACCCTTTATAATCTTAATTATAAGGTTTAGAAAGAAAATAATTAAATAATATATTAAATTAATATAGGCTAGTACTACTATAACCTATATTAATAATAATAGTTATAAAGAAACTAAAGGCTAAATAACTTAAATATACTAGCTACTAGGCTATAAAAGTATCTTTAATAATAAGTTAATAAATAAAATAATAAAATAAGTAATAAAATAAGTAATAAAATAAGCTATAAGTATAAATATAGCTATAAAGATATTAAATATATAAAAATTTTTTTAGTATTTACTAATTTTAGTAGTAAAGTAATATTTATATATACTTATTTAAAAAGTTTAATAAAATTAGTAGGCTATTAATATTTATAAATCTTATATTTAAAAAATACTATTTAAGATTACTAAATATATACTAAAATTATATAAGGGTATTTTATATATATATAACTTAGTACTTATATAGATATAAACTAGTAAAATAGTACTTATAAGCTATTTTAATATTTTTAATATTATAGAATTAACTACCTGCCCTTATAAAAAAGTTATATAAACTATTTAATATATTTTAATAGTATATAATTACTATACCAATCTATAATTAAATATATTATAAAGAAAAGAGTAGGTTACTAACTATTAATATTTATTAAGGGTTAATAATAAGCTAGGCCTTACCTATAAAATAGTAGAATTTATAATATAAATATAGCTCCTAGGCTAATTTAGAAGTATTAAAAACTATAGTTTAGGCTTAAGAAGTTATAATAAAAGACTACTAATAAGTAGTCAGACTTAATATTAAATAGGGACTAATAGATCTACTAACCTTTAAGGGCTAGTAGTAAATAATACCTATAAAAATTTAGAGTCTAGAACCTAAGAACTGTCTATAAGTATAGAGGCTAGGGTAGTACTGAACGAAAGCTATATATAAAAGATATAAGGGATAGAATAAATTAAAAGGTCTAAATAGCTTTATTTTTATATATTTAGATTACTCTAGTGGAGTAGCTTATTATTAGATAAGAACCCTTTCCAGCACTCAGCTTAAAGCTGACAGATCTGTATATAAATCATTCAATCAATCAAGCAAGTAAGCTAGTTATAATAGACTTTAATTTTAAATATATATATATATATATATTATTATTTAAGGACCTAAATATATATATAAAAAAAAAAAAATAAGGACTTTAAATATAACTTATTAATAGATCTTATATATTATACTAAAGAAAGAATACTAAAATCTGAAGCTAAATATTAAAATAAGCTTTTTAAAGTATTATATAAATAATTATAAACTCCTTTACTTTTAATAATAAATATAGATCCTAAAAAATTAAGACTTTATATATAAAAATTATATAGAAGATTTATAATTTATACATAATAATATATTTAGAGTAAGATATTATTTATATAATATTATTTTAATAATTTTTTCTACCTTAAAATAATAAAGGATATATATTCCTTTTAGAATTATATAATCTATAAATAAAGCTTAATATAGTAGATTATTAAGTATAGATTATTAAAACTACTACTAATTCCCTAGTAAATCTAGGCTAAAATATTAATAAATTTTATTATAGGACTACCCTTTTTAGGTCTATAGAAGTAATAAACTATATAATAATAATAGATTAACTAATAAAGAATATTAGTCTAATTAGAATAGATAAAATAAGGGGTCTGCTATATATATACTAGTCTTATGAGCTATATACTAGGATTAGCTAGGTATAATTAGCTGTTTTTAGTATACTACTAATTAATCTAATACTATAATTACTAAATTAGCTGTTTTTAGTATACTACTAATTAATCTAATACTATAATTACTAGATATTAAGGGGGTTGCTGGCTATACTAGCTTAATTATTTAGTTAAAAATAATAATTAGATTAAATAAATATATTCTTATATTCTTAAAGTTATACTGAATAGTCTGTTTCTTAAGAGTTTTAGTATATATTAAGAAGAGAGTATATAGGAATTTAATTTTAGTAAATTAGTTATATTTTAAGTATATTATCTTAAGTATAGCTTCAGAATACTAGTACTTTATTATATAGAATATATATATTAAGTAGCTGTAGAAAATAGCTAGTATAAAATAAAAGAAAGAATATAATAATATTATAAATCTTATAGAATTTAATAAACTTCTACTTATAATAGGACTTAAAGCTATTATAAATAAGTAATATATACTAGCCCTTTTATTTATTTTTAATATTATATTAAAAGTTTTATATCTATTAAAATACCAGCTTATCTATTATAAAGCTATTTTTAGAGGTAGTAATATAGTATTATTAAACTATTCTTAAAGGATACTATTGCCCTATATAATAATAAGTAGAGGAGTACTTTAACTATTTATTAATATTATCTCTACTATAGTTACAGATTCTTACTCTAATAAGATATTAATATAAGGCTTATCTTTAGAAAGATCTTAAATAACTATTTATTAATCCCTACCTATTTTAATATAGAAGCTAGTCTTATTAAAGTTCTATATATTATCCTATATAATACTATTAACTTTAATAATCCTTTATAAGGATTTAAACTAATTAATAATAATTTTCTTATTCTAAGCCTGCTTCTAATTAATCTTAATAGCTTAAAAATATTATTTATAATATTAAAGATAGTGTTATAGCTAGTAATTAAGCTAATAATCTTTAATAATTAGTAGTAAAGTTACTAGATTTATATAGAACTTTTTTAGAATAGTATTAGCTGTATCTATAATTATTTAAGATAATAACTATATAAGATATCCTTTTATAGTATCTAAATATCTATAGAGTGCTTTATTTTTATCTAGATTTAATTTTAGATTAGTAGGTAATTACTAAATAAGAGAGTCTCTATCCTTCTATTATATATTAAAGGTTTATTAATTTAGCTTAAAGTCTTATACAGCTTTTAAGATATTAAGTTTTTCTTAATAATTTAATATATTTATAGTAATAAGGATTCTATCCTTAACCTCCTAATTAAATTTAGCTATATTATAGTAGATTAAAGATATATTAAAATAGGGGGGTATAATTTTTAGAAGAATTAGCTGTTTAGCCCACCTAGCTATTTAGCTGGCAGGGTCATACTAGGGGCGCAACTCCAAAGGTTTCTGTAGGGGTCAGTTAGGTATTAAAAATAGTTTTTAAATAGATTTTAATAAGTAAAACTATTTTTTTTATAAAATAACATTTAATAAGTTATTTAAACTTAAAAATCTTTTATAATATTATACTAGAACTACCCTATTAAACGTTTATAATAAAGATTTTAAGGCTTTAAAAAGCTATAAAAGTATTTTAAAGTCTTTTTTATTATAGGTGTTATATTTATAATATTTAAAAAAAGACTTTATATAATAGCTTCTTTCTTTGATTAAAACTATTTACTAAGAACCTATTTGATACTTATAATATTAGTATAAAAATAATATAAAAACCTTAGTTTCTAGCTTAGTAAGCTAGATATTAAAACTTTTTAATATTTATAATAGCTTCTTCTATTTATTTATAATAAATATTATATATTAATTATATTATTTTTCTTATTAATGAATATTAGATTATTCTTTAATATTTATAATCCTTTTTTATTCTAATTTTTTTAATCTTTTTATAAGCTCTTTTAATATCTTACTTTAAATATTTTATTTTTAGGATATATTATAGCTATATTCATTAATAAAGAATCTTTTTAAATATAACTAAATTAGTAGCTACTATTAAGATATTAATTAATTTTCTAATAGTATTAACACTACTAGGCTCTTAAATAAACTAAAATTAATAGTTTACTAATTAAAGTTTAATTATTAAAATCTTATAGAACTACTTTTAGTTTATTATAGCCTAATCCTATTTAACTATAAATAATATCTTAATAAGATGTAGATTAAATATAATAGTAATTAAAATATAATTATAATCTAATTAAAGGTCTTAATAGGTTTAATATTATATTAAATATTTTTTTAATATTAAAAAGCCTTAGACTAAATTAATAGTTATTTATTTAATATTTAGATCTCTTGAATATAATAATATTTTTAAAAATAATAAGTTTAGTTAGTAGTTATATATAATACTAATTAATTATTTTATTTTAAAATTATTTTATTTATATCCCTCTACTATTTATATAAAGTAATATAAATTAAAGTCCTTAATTAATAATTATTTTATATAAGTTACCTTTATCTTTTTTTATAAATATTATAAAGAGGATCTAGTAGCCTCTCTAACCTTTTTTTATTATTTATTAATTTATTTTGTTTTTATTATAATCCTACAGCCCTAAGTTATATATATTAAAGATGTATAATAATTAGTTAAGGCTTTATAAAATTAATATACTAAGATTATATATATAGTATTATATTATTTAAGTCTTTAAATTAATTTATTAATATAGTATGCTAGTTATAGTAGTAGGGTTTTTAATCTATTAATCTAGCTTCATATTAGTTAAAAAATTATATAAAAACAGCCTTCTAGACTTATTAAATATATAGTTATTTATTATATTAATTAATATAGGGTTCCTAGATAACTAGAATATTATATTATTATATCTCTCTCTTACTAAAGAGATATATTATTATAAATCTTAATTTCTTATAGTTTACCTATAGGGCTTTTAGCTATTTAAAATCTTTATTTATAATTAATAATTATTTGTTTATTAAACTTATTCCTTTTATTATTTTTAAACTATTATTTACTATACTAGTAGGGGACTAGTAGTATTATACTGATATTTTTAATAGTAACTTAGGTTATATATATATAAATATATTCTTTTTCTACTTATTTAGGGTCCTATATTAATAGGATAATATTAATATTAGCTTTTTTAATACTAATTTTAAGCCTTTTATTAAAAGGCTTCTAGTAATTAGTTAATACTTAAAGAAAGGTCTTAAAATATTAATTTAGTTATATGCTATTAGTATTAACTTTAAGAGTAATTTACTTTTTTATTTATATTTAGTCTACTATTCCTAGCCTTAGTCTTTTAATTTTTAGAAATATATTAAGACTTATTTAAGAGTATATTAAATATATTAACTATGTCTATAGTCAGCTTTATAATTAGGATTATAATATTTAATTATAAAATTTTTAAATAAAATTATAAGAAGTTTACTTTTATTAAATAATTATTAAATATTTATATCTATTTCTATATTTATAATTTTTAATAAAGTATTCTTACTTATAATAAATATAAGTAAGGGGCTTTTAATGATATTAGATAGTATAATTATAATCTTAATAATTAAAATATTATAGTAGCTATTACTTATAATTATATAAATTAATAATATAATATTTATTATCTAAGATTAGGCTTTAATAAACTATTATATTTATTATCTTCTAATTCTTAAATTTTATTACTAATATTAAAAACTAGTTTTTTCACGCTATTATTTTTTATAACTATATTTAGTTTATATAAATAATCTTTATAAATATAGTAGTTAGATATATAATATTAATAGCCTATAAATATTTTATTAGAGTTCTCTAATCCTTAGCTGGGTTATCTCTATCTATTATTATTATTTTTATTTTATATAGAATTATAGGGTAGCTGTAGTATTTTAAAATAGTTCTAATTTTAAAGATTTAAAGCTAGAAGAAAGTAGATTGGATTAGTTATTTAGTATTTTCTATATTATAAATTATTAGAATAATATCTTATTAAATAAGATTCTTATAGTAGTAATTTTATTATATTAAATTATCTTATCTCTACTTTTTATAAGACTTATATTAATATAATTAATAAGCCTTTAATAATTATACTATAATAGGTTAATTACTATAAGAGTTATTCTTTATATATATAATTAGAGATTTTTTATTAAAAAAGGATTAAAATAATAATACTAGAGGTATTAGTAGTTATTTTTTAAAAGGATTCTTAATATTAGTCTAGGCCCCTTATAACTAATTAAATATATAGGATTCTAAGATTACTATTATTATAGTATCTTTATACATAGCTTTAATCTAGGACCTAAAAAGGCCTAATAATAATAAGACTATTACTTTAAAATTTTTTAGCTAGTTAATAAACTTAATTAATTATAATTAGCTTATAGATTACTATTAAAATAATTTTTTTATTAGTTTAAAATTCTTTATAAGATTATTATATATTAGTACCTTTTAGATTTACTACTTAAGCTTAATAATAGCTTTTATAAACTTTAAAAATCGGGTCTTATTAAGGCTTTGGCTATTAATATTTAAACTTAATTAATAATTTTTTAATTAATATATAATAATAATAAAGTTATTTACTTAGGTATATATATTAATATATTATTAAAAACTTAGTTAAGGCTATATTATTCTTAATCTATTTTTATTAGGTATTATACCAGTTATAACTCTATAAAAAATAGTTAAAGAAATATAAATAGAGTTAAAATTTATTATTTGTAGAGTTAAATAAAACTTTAAGCTATAAAATAAAGTATAATAATACTTTTATAGTGTTGCTCGTGCTTTCATAAATCTAATTAAAGTATTCTTTTAAGTTAGGGATAGCTAGTGACTAGTATTATAATATTCTTATTAAAATTAATAGCCCTTAAGTCTATTTTATAAGATTAATTAATATAGATTATAAACTATTACTATAGAATAAATACTATAAATTTAGTTATTTTTTAAAGTTTAAATTACTAATTAGAGTCTCTTTACTTACTTTATTAGGTTTTAAGATAGTTAATATAGTTTTTATAGTATAGTGATTATTTAAATTAATATAGTTAAATTACATATTAATATTTAATAGAGTAGGTGGGTCAATAGGGGCAGGTAGAATGACTAGGAATTATATTAAGTAGGGCCTACTTTATTTATTTTATAATTTTAAAAGAGTAAATCCTAATATTATAATTAAGTCTAATATCTAGCTAATTAATAGAATTCTTATTCAATGGAAAAGATTTATTCAAAAGAAACGAAGAGGAAAGGAGTTATTTTATACAAGGAAACTTCTAAATATATAAATAGGGCTGAAATAAAGCTACATAGCCAAACAGGACTTAATTATAGAGTCTAGAGCTGCCTAAGGTAACCAGAGTGTGAAGAGCTGAAGCCAGCCTTATGTTCAATCTAGCTAGGCCATGAACTGTGTATAAAAAGCTTGAAGAAAGGAAGTTCTCTATACATATCCTTTCTATTAACATCTGGAGATTATGTGTACAGGCACTAGCCTGTGATAATACCCCCCTTCTTATCTTTATAAGGGGGACTACCATATGGTTAGTATCATTAACCTGTTATAAAATTATCTCTTATACAGGGCTATATATTACTTAAAGTTATTTAGGGCTATATATAATTCTAGATAAAATCTAATTTTACTTATATTTTATATACCTATCTAGACTATTTTATCAGAGCTTTATCTTAGTATTCTCAACCTCTCTTTTTATATTACACTATGAGGTTATACTTAATTTTATATTTCTCTTTTTTATTAATAAGTAGTAGGGGTGGCTGTATATTATTTATAATTTAGAATAAAAATAGGTCTATAGCAGCTAGATAAACTAGATTAATATAAAAGACTAAGTATATACTAGTAAGGATGTTATATAGTATATAATAAAAAGATATTTATTATCTAGTACTATATATATAGCTAATTTAGCTTTTTTAATAGCTATTATATATATATATATTTTATAGGTTTAGTTATATCTAATTATTCTTTCTATATATAAGAGTAGTCTATTATTATTAGTTTATTTACTCCTCTTACTAAGCTTATATAAAGGTAATAGTAGCTTAGGCCTAATTAATAACTTCTTATAGATAATTTATAATCGTTTTATCTATCTTTTTTAAGGGTGTTAGGATATCCTATAACTAACTTATTTAGTTTAATTAGATTAATATATAAGGAATACTTCTACTATCTCCTCTACTATTATTTTACCTATTCTAATTAGAATAATACTCATTGGTTAATCTATTATTATTATATAGTTTATTACTCCTATAGATCTTAAAAGGAATTCTATAATAAAATTTATTAATATTTTAGTCTAGATTTATTAGAGAATTAGTAATAGTTTTGATAATCTATATTAAATATTATATTATATTAAGCTTTATTTATAAACTATATAGTTTTAAAAAAAATATTATATATTTTTTACTACCCAGCTAGAAAAACTATTAAAATAATATTATATAAATAATATTTTACTTTAAATATATTATTATATAATATAATTCCTGGTTATTCTGCCTGCCCCTACTAATCTGCCTACCTTCTTTAAAATTTAAGTACTTACTAATTTTAAAGCTATTCCCAATTATTATAATATAATAAATATAATTAAAACTAATTATTTTAATAATTAGGATATCTTATTTTAATATATTTTATAGTTTTATAAGCTATATACTTTAATAGTATTCTTTTTAGCCTTTTTAAAGTTAATAAAGTAGAACTAGTTAAAAAGCCCTTTTTAACTTTAAGTTATATATTTTATAATAAAATAAGGTCTCTAGTTTCTTAAATAGAGAGATTATTTATAAAAGCTATTTATTATTTAGATTATTTTTTTTTCTTTTTAATAGAAGTAAAGATTAGTATTTTCTTTTATTAAAAAAGTAATATTATAAATTATTTTCTTATAATTTTTTATAAATTTATTTAAAGCTATTTTTAATAATATTAAAGAATCTTAAGAGTCTTAATTTATAACTTTTTAATTAAGAAAGCTTTTCTTTATATATAATAAATTATTTAGAGTATATAGATTTAAAAGAAAAAGATAAAAATACCTTTATAATCCAAAAAAAGTATTAAAATTAATAGGATTATATATAACTTTTTTAATATTTTATTAAGATTAAATAGCTATATTTTAATAATAGTAAAATTACTTTAAATATTTTAAGATATAAAGATATCTTTATAAACTTTAAAATAGATATTTAAAAAGTTAAGTTTATTAATATAATAAATCTTTTTATTAATCTTTTGCTAAATAATATTCTTATAGGCCTTTTTTAAAGGTCTAAAATAATTAATATTTAAAGGCTGAAGAAGATAAGATAAATAAAAAGATATATAAAAAATTATAATATTATTACTTTTATATATTTTATTAAATTAAAGAGTTAAATAGCTTCTATAATTATATAGCATAAATAATTAATATTTTTTTTTTTTTTTTTTTTTTTTTTATTTATAGCAGAAATAAAAACTTTTTAAAATTAATAAAGTCTAATTTTATTAATAGTCTATTTATTAGAGCTTATTTTAATTTTTTAGTTTTTAAATAAAAGTACTTTATTAAATTATTTTTTAATATAATTTCTTTTTTTAAAAAATAATAATAAAATACTTTATTCTTATAAATTAATATATTTAATTATTATAATTAATTCTTAATTATTAGGCTGAATAAGATAAGGCTTTTTAAATATATCAAATCTAGTAATTATCTTAATAACTACTATTAAATTTATTATAAAGTTAATTTTATTTAAATTATAAATATTATTATTTAAAATATCTTATTTAAGTTTAGTCTTTTATAATTACTTAAATTATAAAAAAATAATTTTTAAATTCTTATATAAAGCTTTCTAATAGTTATACTTTTATATAAATTAACTTTTAATTTTATTATAATATTTAATAAACTTAGATACCTAGTTCTTTCTAATAAAATAAAAAGGGTAGGGTTATTAGTTTATAAGATTATATTAGCTATTTTTTATATATAAAAAGTCCTAGAAAGGGTTTTATATAGAGTTTGATATAATATTTATTTAATTAAAATATTTTTTTAAGTTAGAGATAGCTAGTAACTAGTATTATAATATTTTTATTAAAATTGATACATTTTAAGTCTATCTTATAAAATTAATTAATTAAGATCTTTCTTCTTACTTTACTAGTTTTTAAAATAGTTAATATAGTTTTTATAGTATAATAATTATTTAAATTAATATAGTTAAATTATATATTAATATTTAATAGGGTAGGTAGATTAATAGGGGCAGGCAGAATAATCAGGAATTATATTATAAATTATAAATCTTATATAATCCTTATATATAAGATCTTATTCTTTAAGACCTATATTTATTATTAAAAGTAAAGAAATCTATAATTATTTATATAATACTTTAATAATCTCATTTCAACACTTAGCTTAGAATTTTAGTATTGTTTGTTTTTTTTTAATTATATTTAAAGTCCTTATTTATTTTATTTTATCTATATTTAGGTCCTTAAATAATAATATATCTTTTTTAAAATTAAAGTCTATTATGGCTAACTATAAATTAAATCACCTAATCTTTATTTATATCTTAAGTAATATTTAGAAGTGATTTATAACCCTTCTATAATATTATTCAATGCATCTTAGCTTTATTATTTATTTTATTTAAAAAGTTTATATTGTATATAAAAAGTTATTTTTTATTTCTTTTTAAATTAGATATAAATCTTATAAAAAGCTGTAATAATATTTAGCTTTATAAACTAATAAATATAACATATTTTATAATATTTTCTATATTAAGAGTAAAGAATAGTAATCCTTGATAATATATTTATTTAATTTATAATAATTAATATAGAATCATATATCTTTATTTAGCTTTTAGACTAATAAGTCTAATATAATTATAAACAATTTATTTACTTATATAAAATTCTTTTTAAAAAGATCAATAAATATTTTCTATAAATAAAGCAGTTCTTCTTTATTTATAAAAAAGTTTATATAAAAATAACTCCTTAGTATTACTCTAGTCTTATTTTAATAATATTTTAATAATATATTCTTTAAGTTAATATACTTCTTTAGTTACAGTACTTTCTTAATATTATCTAGTAAAATCTTACTAATATATGACTAATTTCATATTATTAAGCTTTATATTAAGTAGTGAATTAAGTAAGTAGCAGTTAATATTATGTATTATATCTTTATATCTATTAATCTAATTAAGTAACTCATATAGTTTTCATATTTTATTTATTTATCTACTTTAAAAGATATTTAAATATTTTTTTTAACTGAGTATTATTTATATATATTATATAGTTAAAGATCTTTTAAAATTATATTATCTTTTTATAATTTAATAATATATATAAATATATAGCCTTACTAGTGGCTATATACATTAAGATTAAAATATATAAATAATTTAGTATTCATTTAGTACTATCTTATTACTATTAATATGAACTTATATAAATTAAATTCTATTTACTTTTATATTAACTATAAATAGTAATATTTTATATTATAATAATTTTTTAATATCTTTTTACTTTCATTTATAGCTTAGAATAAGAGATACTTTTTTTTAAGTTATTATTTATAACAATTTCTATTCTTAATAATTTCTATAAAATATTGGTATCTTATTATAATTTTATAAATATTTTAAAGTTCTTTTAAATAAGCCTCTCTAGCCTAAAGAATATATATATAAATTAGTTTTATAAAATATTAATAACTTCTTTATTTATATTAAATTTATTTTTTATTATAATATACTATATTAATTAGTTACTTATATTTTTATTATATAATATCAGGTCTACTAAGTATATGATTCTAATATTATTTTAATTTTTATTTAATTTAGAGTTATAAACTTTTTATTTATTATTATTTCTATTATTATTATCTAGACGACTTTTATTTTAGTATTACTTTTAATTATTATATTATATATTAATATTTATTCTAATTATTATTTATTTCTGTTCTAATATATCTGTTAATTAGTCATTAATTAAGAATTAAAACCTTTTTATATATAAAGAATTAAAGCTAGATTTATATTTAATTTAGCTAGGCTATAAATTATATATAAAAAGCTTAAAGAAAGGAACTTCTTTATATATATATATATCCTTTTTATTAACATCTGGAGATCACATGTACAGGCGCTAGCCTGTACCCACTATCAGGCACTGGCCTGTGACACAGAGGACCCCATGACAGTCCTTATAAGCCTAAGGTCTTTAAGCCTCTTATTTATACTTAGAGGCTCCTATCTATAAACCCTTAAATACTCACACCTTTTAGTATGTTATTAGTTCCCAATCAGTTCAGTAATATAGGAGATTATTAGAGGTCCAGAGATATAGTCATTCCACTAGGGCAGTCTGCTAAATCTGTGTGGAGACTTTTGTTAAGGGGCTGTACTCCGTACTTTAGCCTTACCAGAGTAAAAGGGTCCTCAGGCCAAGGACCTTGTGGGTAATATACAGTACGAATCTCCACTAAATTTGATCTTTAATATACCTAAGGCACCCAGTTTCCACAACCAACTAGTCATTCCACACTACGGAGTAGTCACCACATCAGTAAGCTGGGGGTCAGTAGTCCAATTCGGAACTGATGCTCATCACACCGCGGACGTACTCTGCCTCCCAGATTTCAGACAATCCGCCTGAATCTGCCTGCGCACCAAACCAGGTACAGCGTGCTCCCCTTGCAGGCAGGCACCCTAACCATCCGAATGCCGACCAGATTGCTGAGATGCCATTAATCTGGCAAACAGGCAGTGTACGGGTTGGCGAGGTTATAAGGTTTGTTATCGTCTGCTTTCGTCTTCAGGTCAGGTCCATTAACACCCGTATAAATAGGTACACGCTGAAGTACAGCCCAGCAGCTGATGAAATTCAACCGCCTTCAAGTGCTCTATTTGTGAGGATAAAAAACACATCAGCGATCCCACTGCGAGCGGCGTATCTGCATGGTCCATACACACTATATACCTCCTGCTACCCGAATACTTTCGATCCTAATATCACCACGGCCTTTGCTAATTCCGGGGATGTTCCCCAGTTTGAACCATACCTCAAAGCTGGTGGTGTTTGGAATGCTGCAATCCCAGTATCGAGACCTAAACTGCAGGAAGGCCCGGATTCTTACGCGCAATATAATGTAACTTGGGTTATTGAGATCATATCTCAGGTTGTGTTCTCTAATACCGCCTCGGTCAATTTCGAGGTACTAATTGGTCGAGATGAAGCTTCATTGGAAGATGTAGCGTCCAGTACGCATCCGACGCCACTCAGACCCGCTGATCTGCTGGACCACTGGCCTTCTGGATCAGATGGGAGGCAGATGCTGGTTACAAAAGGCGTGTATTCACGCTCGGTTCATCTGCTTCTAGATGATACTGCCAGTCTCTGGAATACCCCGCATTTACCCACAGAGAAAGAAGCTTCCAGGATGAGCCTAAGCGGGACGGGATCTCATAAAGGGCTTGTTGATATAAGAGCAGAATCCGGACACCTCGGGGCCACCGCACCAGGCGGGAATCATCGAAGAAAAATTCATCTTGTTATACTAACCCATGGCCTGCACAGCAACCTTGGCGCGGACATGCTCTATCTGAAAGAAAGCATCGATTCTGCTTTTCGAAGAGCTAGGCCGCGATCAACACCATCTGCCTCGGCGGCCGCTACATCGCCCAAAACTGAAACGTGAGTATCATTGCAGCAGGTCCACATTTAGCCCCTCACTAAATATTTCTTGCTGACGCTGACCTTGAAAATTGCCTTGACGGAAGTGATAGACATACTCACGATTGGGAAGACGAAGATATTGTTGTTAGAGGGTTTCCTGGGAACGCGGCCCGTACTGAGCGCGGCATCCAGTATTTAGGAAAACGTCTTGCAAAATACGTGCTTTTGTTGACATATCCTGACCAGCCTCATTTACCCAACAAGAAATCTAAGGGTGGGTCGTACCTGAATCCCTTCACTGCGCGGGGAGCACGCGAAAAGAATGAATTCAAAGCGGAATCCGCACGCCATAAGGGAGGGCAACTGCATGCCGACGAGCGCAATGCGTATCAAATAACAAGCATCAGTTTTGTTGGACACTCCCTCGGGGGCCTCGTGCAGACATATGCGATTGCCTACATCCAGAAACATTCCCCTGAGTTCTTCGACAAAATCAGGCCGATCAATTTTATTGCGCTAGCAACACCTTTCCTCGGTTTAAGCAACGAGAACCCAATGTACGTTCGATTTGCCCTAGACCTCGGCCTAGTTGGCCGCACCGGTCAGGATTTAGGCCTCAGCTGGACAACCCCAAGAGTTAGAAGTGGGTGGGAGTCCATAATTGGTGGTAAAGGTGACTCCAAATCTCGAACTGATCCAGATACATACAGCAGACCACTGCTGCGTATCCTCCCGTCCGGTCCCGCCCACGAGGTGCTTGCCAAATTTAAGCGCCGCACAATATACTCAAACCTGGTTAATGATGGAATCGTTCCTCTGCGGACTTCATGTCTACTATTCCTTGATTGGAAAGGATTGCAGCGGGTTGAGAAAACGAGAAGAGAGAATGGCCTCGTTGGGACCATGGCCGAATGGGGTTGGGCTGAACTGACTGGGGCAAACTCGAAATCTTCAAGATCATCCCACCCGTCGAACGATGAAGAAGTGCGGTTGGCTTCTGTGGTAGTCACGAATGTCTCAAAGCAGACCCCTCAAGTAGATGATGGCGAAGGGGATTTCCCGTGTTCGGCTTCTTGCTCTCCTCGAGCGGAGCCTGTGGCCCAGGCAAAACCCGGAGACACGCCTGAGGGTACTCCTTTGAACACTGAGCTGAATGGACCTTTCTCGCAGCCAACGTCTAGTCCACTTGGCGGGGTTTTCTCATTTTTCAAGCACAAGGAGCACAAGCAAGCAAAAGTCCTCAAACGCAGCCAAACAATTGCTTCTTCGCTAATTCCGGATCCAATCCAACAAGATGGCACTTTCCGCAACCACGCTGCTCAAAACCATGTGTTTAATGCACCCCCTAAAACAACATTTTTCGAATCAGCTGGTGATTTACTCATGCCACCCTTACCCGAAATCAATTACATCGTCAATCCAGCGTCGAGGCCTCGTACTATTTTGCATGATCGTGTCTACAACCCTGAAGACATACCTCAACCAACAGGGAAACAACAGGCCACGGCAGCAAGCTTGTCAAAAGATGAAACGAGATTAGAAAATTGTGCTGCCTTTGGATACCCAGCAGACGAGGCCGGACTAAAGGTTGAGGAGAAAATCGCACGGGCTTACCACCGTGGACTCTCATGGCGCAAGGTTCTAGTACGCCTAGAACCTGACGCTCATAACAATATCATTGTTCGCCGAATGTTCGCAAATGCTTATGGCTGGCCAGTAGTGCAACACCTTGTTGATTCCCATTTCGGATCGAGTTCCCGAGATAGCGTGGAGTGTACCCCCGACGAAAACCCAGAGAGGCCAAGTCCATCCGCAAAGGTAGCAGAGGATAAGCGAGGCCTTCCCCAGATAACCCGCGCTGATTTGAACGGAGGCACTGGCTCAACGCGCTAGGTCAAGCAGGGGCCATGACGCATGTGGATAATGAGTGGTTTTGAGACAGCAACAGGACACGGCTTTGCACCAACAATCCTGCATCGGCTCGCTTCGAAGAATTGTGATTTTAGCTGCATTATTGCATTGCCAATCTATCAATCTTGTCTGCAAACCTACAATCGACCCTACCACATCTTCTCGGCAGCTCTATTTAGTTTTATAATGCCGTGGAAGCAATCACGGTTGTTAGTACTTGGATGAGTGGGGAAACCACCCAGATACCGAGAATTCACGATAATCTTCTCCAGCAGTTGGGTTCCCCAAGGCCCGCTCACAGAATGAGATACAGCTCCCGGCTTGTTGAAAACAGATCACCCCTCACGAACGCATTCCAAAACTGGTTGTGTCAGAACAAGGAAATGCCAGTAACAGCACGATGATCAGGGCTGTTGGTCCAATACCCCGTGATGATTTTTGCTGCCGTCAGGCTTCGTGGATGTACATTTCCTTGTACCCTGAACGCTCAGTTCCCTCAGGATCCTGTTCAACATCATTAAGAGAGCCAAATTTTTCTTGAGGCGCCCAGACTGCGAAGTGGGGATGAAGCTTGACTGCCAGAATCACGCCTTCCTGAATCCTGGACCGTAACACAAGCCGTTGGTATGCCAATTTTTTTTGGTTCAAAGTCAGGCACAGGTACGCGCTAGGTTGCATATAAAATTGACTGACTTGGAGACTGCTTTGCCCAGATACGGAACAAATATCAACAAGCAAATCTGGCAAACATTTTTTTTGTCCACGGCCAGATGATATATGTGCATCACCTATCTCATTCCTTAAATATCTGTCATTGCAATGGTGCATTAGATAGGAACTTCTTGGACAAGCTTAAAAATATGAAATCATATGTGGTTTGCAAGTAATACATGAAAAAAGAAATTTCAAACCATCCAATAGAACTGCAATAATTAAATACAAAATGAGCCACTATTAACTATAAGCTGGACCTATAATATTGAAAAAGAGTATTAAGACATACTTTCGGTTCCAGTCTGTGTGTAGGGCTAGCATTCAATTGCTACTGGCAGGCCTGGATAACTCTCTGCTAATCAAGCTAATGGTGCACCATCATAACCATAGGCATTTCTAGCATCATAGCCCCCATCTGCATTATAACATGTGATCCACTCATTCTTAGTCTACCATGCTTGACATCTACTCTAGAATGTGCTTGCTCATAGGTGAAGTCAACCAAGGTAATAAAGGTTTCAGAGGAATGTCTTGTTGACCATGGGCAGGGTACTATCAGTTTGTGAACTTTATACCCATGAAATGCTGGCTTTGAACATGGCTGACAGTAAAAGGAGTATTTTTCAACAGTGTATGTGCTGAGCTGTACTCTGTAGAAATAGACGCTTCTTAAATATTCCACAGTTGCAGTGATAACCCCGCCAGTACCTATATCTACCTGAGGCAGAGGCCAGGTCTTATCGATAAGGCCTCAAGTACCCCACCACCACGACGAGAAATTGCAACCAAATCTTTTCCCGCCAGGTTGCAGAATTATTCCACTAGGTCAGGTTGTCGAGGCTAAACCCTGACCATTTATCTCTCTACTTTCTCATTCGAACAATAAGGTACTAATTAGGTCAAAGATGGCAACGGAACTGGACGAGGTATGGTTGAGTCCTCAAATCTGCGACGCGTGCTCTAATTAGATCAGCTGGTTGAGTTTCTTCATCATGGAAATACACAAATCAGACAGATTGGTAACTTAAATGAGCATCTCTAACTGAATCCTCGACTGACGCTCCACAGCTTGTGAGAATTTGGTGGGATACTCGGTTTCGAAGCCTGAAATATTCAAGCGTCATCAACTTCTCCCGATACAAGACTTGAAACTTCTTGTTCGAGACTATACAGTCAGTGAGCACGCCTGTCGGAATCTAGACCGATCAAGAATTTTAGCGCTGGATCACAATCCTAACCTTTCGACAGCCAATTGCTAGCAATGCTTTAACGATACTCGTCAACCTCTCTGGTGACCAGGAGATCCTGGATAAACTCGCGAGTGATGACGCTTTTCTGGAAACACTACTCTTAAAAGTGACTGTATGTTTCTCACCAGGATGGAATATTTCTCAAAATGGCGTCTCGTTTACCATTTTTGGTTCCTCTAATGCCAACAAGATTTATACTTCGCTTACAAGCCAAATAACAGAACAACAAGGAACGAAACGCAGACGGCATTTCGATGCTCCTCGCAAACCTTGGGAAATCAGAGAAGATTAAGAAGCTGTTTACCCTGAAACGCCGAACCGCTGAGCCTGTATCGAATTCTGCGTACGCAGTCGACCAGTTGATGGATTGTTTTGTGAAAGGTGCAGAGGGCGCTCTGAACCGACATTCAAATTACGACTATCTGTCTTATCTGTTCGCTGATCTGTCCAAGCTGGAGGAAGGACGTGCGTATTTCACATCAAGGCAAGAATACGATGGGGTAGTCCCGGTGACGAAACTCACTGTTTTCACCGAGCATTCGAGCACTATCCGAAGGAGAGGCGTCGCATCGACCATAAAGAATGTCGCGTTCGAAGTTCCTTTCCATCCAACTCTTTTCTCTGAAGAAGACGCGAACCTTCTACCCTATATACTCTTGCCAATCATGGGCCCAGAGGAGTATTCAGATGAGGATACTGCAAACATGCTTCCGGACCTTCAGCTCCTCCCACCCGATAAGCAAAGAGAAAGCGACAGTGGCATAATAGTCACCCACTTGGAGACCCTTCTTTTGCTCACTACTACCCGGGAGGGACGCGACAAACTGAGATCCATCAGTGTTTATCCTCTCATCCGTGAGTGCCACAGTCGTGTTAATGACGAAGACGTTCGTGAGGCATGTGATAGACTGGTCCAGGTCATCATGCGGGATGAGGAAGGTGAAGAAACAGCCGCACCACAGATTCAGGACGATGACCAGAAGGTTGTGGAGCTGTTCTGATTTCTGCCGCAAAAAAACAAATTCACTGCAGATTACTATCTGAAGTACGTGTCTATAAGCATGATGGGGCGCCAATCTGTTGGGGCCGGCCATGTTTCTCCAGTATGAGAAGTCAGTGTGTACCGATGACACTCCATGGATGGCATGTGTTATGTTTATCACGCACTGGTCTTCAATACTTCATGGAGTATGCATGTCCATGTTGGGAGTGTACTTAAACGCAGGCGGATAGCAGATATATAAATGTTATAGGGTCTGAAGGAAATCGCTCTTTGTTCGACTTGATCGAGGGTATAGCCTGTCAATTCACAGGTAGTATATAAGTACCACGGGATCGGTACGATTATGAGTGCTTCAAGAACCAGAGCCGTAGATTGCACGTCTTGCCGACTCTAGAATGTAGTGTGGTGCAATGGGCCAGAATATCCCTGCCAACTAGTAGACTCAACATCATCTTGACTTCAATGGCTCTATGGTCTAATCGGCATGGAGGCCATTGCAGGCTGTTTACTCTGTAGGTAGTTACGGAGTAGTTGAGTTAGTTAACTAGTTACCCAAGACTGTGCAGGAGATTACATAAGCATGACAATGCAAGCAAGAGCCTCAAGACCTCTTGATCTCGAGTTCCTACTCAATATTCCATGTTCTTTCTCCAACCACTAGAACGGCAACTTGATTAGTGAACAAGACCAGTTACTTCGACTATTCTATGGTACCGGTTGGTGATCTATCTATAGACTCAGCAGCTTCCTGGCGTTGGCAGCTTTGTGTTCGCGGTGACATATCGGAATAACCAGCATGGCGACCACACCTACGCCCACGAACAATCAAACCCCACAAACTCCAGCAGGATCGTCTGCAACAACGACTATGCGCATGCGGCGACCCAGGGCAGCCGACCCGCTTGTACGCCCAAAAAAGCGGACTGTGGCGAAAGGCCCAGCTGGAAATACTCAAGCGCTCAGATCGTTTCCCACACGCCCAGCGCCATCCACTGCGCAACAGGATAGACTGAACTTGCCCTCGACGAAAAGTGATTTTGCTGAAAATGGATTTAGCGGCCCTTTGTTGTCCGAGACATTTGTGGACTATCCGCTTGTAACCACAAAGCGAGCTATTAAGGAAGCGTTGAAGCACCACATTGCGAGGTTTGCATCGAAGAAGGTGGTGGACCCGCGTGATGAATCTCAGTTCACCAGGCCTGTCAGGCTTCAGCGGCGGGATCCGCGAACACGACCGCACGTTATGAATGCAGAAAAAGGGCAAGCAGGGCAACGCCTGTCGTCCGAAACAAGCAATCAGGTTGATGATGCTGAACGGGAAGAAATGGAAGCTAGGAAAGTCGCGCGCGAAAAGGAACGAGCAGACAATCTTGCTCAAATAGCTCCGTCTGTTGGGTCGGCGCCGAAGCGGTCCAATATACCGAAACAAAAAACTCAACAGGTCTCTAAAACTGATATGACGCCAGAAGAGATCGCCAAAACTCGCATTAAGTATGAAGAGGCGCTACCGTGGCATCTTGAAGACTTTGATAACAAAAACATCTGGGTTGGGAATTATGAAGCGGCACTGTCCGAAACACACGCTGTCTTCAAGTTCGAAGGCACCGGGAAAATAACCATGATACCTGTGGAGAAGTGGTATAGATTCAGCGCAAAAAATCAGTTCAAGACTTTGACGATCGAGGAAGCGGAGAAATTCATGGCTAAGAAGATCAAAGATCCCAGATGGTTCATGGAAAAACAACAGGAACAAGCTCAGCGGCAGGAGCTCGAGAAGTTTGCAAAACAAAGGAAAGTTTATGCTGGAAAACAAGCCACCCCAGCTGCCGAAGGCCTAGAAGCGGACGAGATGGATTTCGAAGAAGACCGGTTTGCCGATGATGAGGAGCATGACGATCTATTCAATGACGATGAAGATGCGAAGGCAGCAGAGAAACGGATCAAGCAGGATCAGCTCAAAGCTAATATCTTCGATTTGAAGGACGAAAAGGAGTACGAGGAAGAAGAACTGAGAGAGAAAAAAGAGAAGGAAGCTCGCCGAGTACTCGGAAAGAAAGTACGGAAAGCTCTTCAGAAGAGGGAGAAGAATTACGACTACAGCAGCGGCTCTGACGCAAATCCGTACACGGATGAAGAGGTGTGTCAAAGATTTGAACATAGGAATCTAACGGGCGCTAATCTTAGAATGCAGAGCTCCGACGAAACGGATGATGAAAAGACAAAAGAAGAGGAGCGGAAGGCTGAAGAGGAGAAGAACAAGAAAGATTCCGCCAACTCCTCCAAGGGAAACAACACTCCTTCAGGACGCCCAAAGCATACTGATCCCCTGAAGAAAGTTGCAGTTGGTGTATCTCGAAAGCGTTTAGGATCCCCCAATGCGTCAGACGCGAGTGGGACGGACACGTCTCGCAAGAAGGGCAAGAATAGACAATCACTTACGCAGACTTCAGCTCAACCGGGCTCTCGTCCGATGTCCCCGATGGCTTCGTCCGTACCGGTACGTCTTCCTTATTAACAAATAGCCACCATTCCTAACAATATTTAGGCCAATAAAAAGCGTGTGCGAAATACTATCTCGGGTGTCGGATCAGCCAGTGATGTTGATGGTGCTGCAGCCTCTGCTGGGGAGATGAGCGAAAATGGAAAATCCAAGAAGCTGAAACTCAACCCTCCTTCGATGACCCCCCCGGGAGCTACGCCGCAGAGGTCAAGAGCTGGTAGCCCGAATTCTGTGACCGGTAGAAACTTCTCTGGAAGCCGCGCTAGTAGCCCAGACTCCATGAGAGGTATGTGGCATCCTCCCATTCCTTCTACCGTACTTGTAAGCAAATTTCATTATTAACATTATGGGTTGTGTCAGGTCACATTCGTGTTCCGACTCCCAATCCGTCAACACCCGTGCAGAGTTTCCCTAGCCCTGCTGAGATCCATGCCGCTATCCCCGCAAGTGGTATCCTCAGTACCGATTTGCTCAAAATTTTCCGGCCTCGTATTGGAGATTCCCGAGAGAACCATCGGAGATTCATTGCAATTGTGAAGGATGTTGGCGTTTACGGGAAAGAGGATCGTCTACTACGCCCGGGAGCGTGGAAAGAGACCTAGTTTCTTGTGCGGAATCTAGGTGCTGGCTGCTCGCTGCGGCCGTCACGATGACATCTAATCTTCGAGGCTCTAGGATAACGCTTTTAACCATCGACAGCGATATTTAATTAGTTGGCCCAATTCAAAGGTGGCTCGGCCTCTCATCCATGAATTAGACCTAATACCTGTAGCTTTGGATGCTTGAAAAGACTCCAGACACGTCAGCGACTATAGATGTGCTTCTTCTGACCGACCTCCATGTCTGTCTGTGCTCAGGCAATAAGTGGAACATGTCAGGGAAGCATTCAACACCAAACGATTCGAAAGGAAACGTCTTAACTGAACGCTGTTTGCCATACTAATTCTATCATGCATACGTAAATATCATTCCGACCATGTATGTTATCTGAAAGGATAAAAGACAAAACAGGGATGCCCTATCAAAAATGACATTGTAGCGACACAATCCATAGCGCCAAGAGAACTAAGAGAAACAAGAAGGAACAATTTATGGACTAGACGACTTTTGACTCCTAAGCCGTGGTTCCGTTGGTGCGTGTAGTGTCATCATTACCCTCTTCATACTTTTCCCAGTTTGCCAGGATATTGGCAATCCTGGGCGAGTTCGTAAGCCGGTAAACATCCTCGAAATACTCCTTGGTGATCTCAAACGGCCTAGCTGTGACGTTGGGAATGTACTTCCCAACCAACTTGCTTGGGTCGATAGTGGTCCTGTTGATCTTCTTGAGCAAGAAAGACCGGAAAGGCTTGACGCCAGAGCGAAGAAAAGTGCTGTGGAAGGGCACGTCAATTCCCTTGAGCGGAATTGTGGCAAACCCACGCTCAAGGTTGATCGGCCTGGGCTTCGACTCGGTTTGCTTCACACATTCTTGGATGATGTTGACAAGGTGAGCCTTCACATCTTCGAGAGACATGCTTTGCATGAGAGCCGGTATATCGATGTTTTGCGCCTTAAGATAGTTGAGCAGATTGGTCAGGCAGTCGAGTGCCCGGAGCTGTAAAACGGTTAGAGTCAAATACGATTTGTACGTCAAGCGACTGGAAGATAACTTACATCACCAGCTGCAACATACTGCATATTTGCAACGTTATAGTTGACGATTTCAAGAAGCCAGCCAGTCTGCTCTGAGATGTTTCCAACGACGTACTGCAGGGCCTGCTCGTTGAAGGTCTTGGAGATGCGGCTGGGGTTGACAGCGCACATGGAGTAATTTGAGCGTCCTTGCTCATCTCGCTCCACGGCAACTTGCATGGTCAAACCTCGATAGAAAACAACCGAGACCAAGCTTTCAATGGGCATGACATCAGCAAGGGCAGCTAGCGCAGAATACTCACCCAGGGAATGACCGGCAAAGCTGCTGTCTCTCTGGACAAGACCCTTTGAACGCATGTCCTCGAAGCTTGCCTTTTCCATCAAAGTCAAAGCCGGCTGAGTGAACTGCGTGGCGGAGAGAAGTCCTGTCGGGGAGCGGTATGTGTAAGACGCAGTGGTCTCATCAATCTCCTTGAAGATCTTTTCAGACTTTATGGTTCCGTCCGCGTTGACAGTCTCGAAGGTCATGGCCATGTAGTTTTGACGGATTGCTTTGCCACGAGGTCCACCAAAGTAGACAGTGAGTTCCTTGGGGTTGTTCTTAACGATATCAATAATTGATAGACCGTAGTTCTCGATAAAATGACGGTCGGCTCGATCCCAGACTTCCTTCGCAACGGGACTGGTACCATATAGTTCCATTCCCATACCCTGCTCCTGGGATCCCTGACCGGTGAAGACGTATGCAGTGACGGGCTGCTCGACTTCTGCCTCGCCCAAGAGAACCTTATCCTCAGTCTCCTTGTTGCTGGCCTCAACCTTGATGATCTTGCGACCGGCGATCATACCGACATGCTGCAATCTGACGGTTATGAGATCATTTGGCAGCACCATATCCACAAGAGACACGTGGAAGCCTCGAACGCGGCCAATGTTGTTTTCGGCGGCCCAGGTCTCAACGAGACTGCGGACGGCAGCGCTGCTGTACATTCCGTGAGTAATGGTACCAGGAAGGTTTGCGTATTTCGAGAACACCCTCGAGACGTGAATGGGGTTGTAATCGCCTGACACTCTGGCATAGGTTTCATTAGATGCAGGGGCACGAAGGACCAGAGGGGTCTTTCCGCTAAGTGGGATGGGGTTCTCAAAGTATACAGGTTGCTCAATGGAGGTTCCGTTGCGCTGAAGATAGTCGATCACAGGGTTACCGTGAGATGTGCCGGCCTCATAGTCGACGGACGCAACCTGGATGACTTCCTTGGTGGGGAGTTCAAGGAGAACCTGGCCCATGGTCTGGACCTGGCTGAACACACTCTTGTTCTTGAATCGGATCAGACTCTGAAGACGGAAGGTTAAAGTTTGACCCAGGAGCTCGACATCTTCCATATCAAGACGGAACCACTCCTTGGATCGAAGAATGGCCACATCTCGGCTGGAGGCAAGGTAGACTTGCATTGGGACTTCATCCTTGCGCTGGAAGGTGTTCTCAAAGTCTGTGTAAGCACCACGGTACAGGAATTGGCTGGTGACGTGCATTATGGCCTCGCCATCTCGCTTAATTGTACCGCAAACTTCGACGATCTTTCCGGAATCCTCGTTGATGATGGAGTTGATCTGCGCGGTGGTGTCCAAAACATCACCGACCTTGAGGGGTTGAGCACCAGGCACCATCTTGAAGCCGTTAGACAAGTGTACAAGCTTTAGCAGATCACCGTCGATGGTGCGAGGGAAAATCGGCTTAGTGATGGCTTTCCATCCAGCGACGATGGCGAAGTCCATGGGGGCGTACACTTCTTTACCAGGACGCTCAACGAAAGCCTCGCCAGTGTTGCCCACAGCATGGACGAAATCAGCAACAGCCTGCGATGTGATAGTTTCACGTCCACCACTGAACGTAGCCGTTGTCGGCGTCTCAAATGGGACATCCCTGTTTCCGAACCAGATACGGTAATAGAACTCTTTGATACGGTCGTTGCGTGTATCCATGACTTCTCTGATGGGCGCATATCCGGTGTCAGGGTGGTAAGTAAACAAGAAGGTCAGAGGAACCACGCCATTTTCGGCAGTCCTTCCCTCGTACAGGGTAAGGCTGATTTGATCCTTCTCATTGAGCTTAATGTCGACAGTCTTGACGAGCTTACCAGACTGGTAAGGTTCTCTGACGCTGATAACCGTCTTGGAAGGGTCGTCGGCGTTTGCAATCTCCACATACATTCCCGGAGTTGGCGCAATGATTCGCTTCAAAGGATTCGCCTGGAAGCGATGACCTTGAACAAAAACATCCGCCAGAAAGAAAGCATGTCTCCACGAGTAAGAACGGCCAGCAAGAAGGCGACACCAGCGGTTGAGTTCAGGGAGGTCAGCTGGAGAGGAGGACAAGCGATAGCTAATCTTGTTTGCATCCTCAGAAATCGTAAGACCGTCGGTTTCGAGCTGGTCCTTGTTCTCAGTCAACCGCCCTCCAAAATATTCAGTGACAGGAATGGACTTCTCATCGCCGCCGTAGACATCTCTGATTAAACAGTCAATATGTCCCTGGTGAACTGAGCCCAAGATGTCACCAACGGGCTGATCAATGATAGTCGAGAATTTAGCGGCCATTGGACCTTGCAGAATACACGTTCTTTCGACGTCTTGACCAACAACAGCTTCCAAGTCCTCGCTTTGCCAGAGAGAATCTTTCTTGAACCAATACTCGAAATTCTCATCCAACGAAGGAACGAAAGGTACAGGTTTTTGTCCGCGACGCTGGCAGAGAAGGAGGAAGTGTTGGACATCCTGTGCGTTGATCAACTGAGTGGCTGCTTCGGGGTAGGCTTTCAAGATATTGTCGACTGCCGGATAAGGCACGTTGAGCTCCGAGTAGTTCTGGAGAAGCGATGCACGTCCCTCGGTGGTAGTGAAACGTTCCTCGACACGACGAATAAAATCGCCTGTGAGCTTCTTCAGGGAGTCGTCAATCCACCTGCTTTCGTGCTTGACGTACATCAAGTCGACCATGCGATGGACAACCTCGGCATATGTCATATCCTCCAAGTCAACCGTCTCTCCAGAAGAGTTACGACCGAACCAAACCTTCTGGAAGTCATCGTTAAGCTTCTTGATGATGTAGTTTCTCTGTTTCTTGAGCTCCGGTACACGCTTGGCCTTGTCCAGCTTGAAAATCTTTTGGTCCATTTCGTGCCAGAACAAGACACCCCGAGTGGCCAACTTGTGGATCGGTTCTCCCATCTCAGAGAGAACGGTGACAACTCCTCCAGCAGCACCTTTGTAAGTGTTTTCCCACTGCTGGTCGTCGAGACCGGGAGCATCCGCAATGGCCTGTTTGGCGTTCTTGGAAGTGTGTGCTTCTTTGGCAATCATCATGCGGCTACCGAACAAACACCCGTCGAACGGCATCGGGGGATACCCAAAACGAGATGACCAGTTTCCTGAGAGGTACGGGTATGTGTCTTCGGAACCACCGAAACCACTGCCAGCAACAAGGACAATGTTCTCATGGCGCCTGATGCGGCTATACATCTGCAAGACCGGCTGGTGGAAATCTTCGAAAGAGTGGTGTCCACCCCCGCGGCCACCAGTCCATTGCAGAATGACCGGGAATGTGGGGTTTGCCTTGGCAATGTTTATGACTTGCTGAATGGCATCAACAGAGCCTGGCTTGAAGGCGATGTGCTTGATGCCGAGGGTTTCAATGTACTCATTGGCCACTTCAATGGATGGCACTCCGGCACCGATAGTAAGACCCTCAATTGGCACGCCATCGGCCCTGAGTTTGCCAATGAGAGGGATTTGCCAGCCCATAGCGCGCGGGTTGACATAGATCAAGTTGACCGTAATGCCCCTGCCTGGAGGGATAGCCTTTTCGATCTTGGTGATGGCCTCAGTCATGGTTTTGGCGTTGTAGTAACCTCCACCTGCAAGTTCGATATGGTATCCAGCATTCATCGTCGCAGCAACAAAGTCCCATGGGACCGTGGTCGGCGTCATTCCAGCAACCATAACGGGCGGGATTCCCAGTAAACGGCTCATCTTGGTGTCGACAAAGGTTTGCCCAGTGGCATTCTTCACCAGACGTGGTCCGTATTCCTTGACCCAGTCGATGGCATAGTTGACCGAGTGCTCATCACGATCAAACAGCTCTGGTTTATACCCAACTTCGGCGTTAGTGCCATCCATGGCCCCAGCAAGAATAACACGAACACCGGTGCCGTCTTTGTTGCGGTTGGTTAGTACACCAAGACCCGAGATGCCACCAGGACCAAAGTCGATAATGTGAGTAGCGCCAGGAAATCCGGTTGTTTCTTCCCAGTTGACAGGGTCATGGGTGATCATTCGAACTAGCGCAGGGACGACGTTGGCGTCACTAATGTTCCTCAAATCTTCACCGGTCTTGGTACCAAAAACGGGGATTCCAAGAGACTTGGGCGAGATCTCGACATCTTCTAAGTCCTCCATGATACGATCGTATGCCGAATACAGGTATTGACTGTGGAAAGGGGCGGTGATTGGAAGGAAACGGTTGACGAACCGCACCTTGCGCTGTGTGAAAGGTACACGATTCTGATCCAGACCAGTCGGAGCTTTCACCTTGCGAAGACGGAGGTTGAGACCGTATAGGGAAATTGGCGGTCCAGTAACGACGAAATTGCGGGCACTGTTGATCAATGAAATGGAGATATGGCGATCTTCCGGGAGGTGCTGGTTGGTCATGTTGA